>JALAZF010000277.1:5017500-6217500 GCA_022829125.1 Lathyrus tuberosus
AGGAATTTTAATAATGTATTTTTTATTATAATTTTTTTAAAGATGAGATGCCTGTTTAGATGATTTAATTTTATTCTCAATTAAAAATAAAATATTAAATGAAATTTATTTTAGTAATATAATGATTTTACATTCTAAAAAAATCAAAAATACATTAATTTTAGAAAAATATTTTTATTATATAAAAAATATTTAATTTTAAGTTTCGTCTTAGGCCTCAAAATGTATTGGCCGGCCCTGCGACTGCACTCATCCATCACCTTGGTAATTAAAGTTTCCATGGTTTCATCTATAATATCTTGTAAAGTCTCTTTTGGAATTATGGCTTGTAATTAAAAATGAGACTTGGTTTTGAAATGGATTTAAAATGGGGCTAGTGGGTTTGAAATGGATATCTTAGATATGCTTAGAAAAATGGATAGAGGTTTGGATATTGAACCTAAAAAAATGTTTAAAATTGGATTGAAAATGTGGGAAAATATATGGATTTAACAAATGGGCATAAACAATATGAGTTTGGAAATTAGATCAAGAGGGATATGGATATTTGAATCGGATTGGCGAGAATGGATAATGGTTTATGATAGCCTTGAATCTTGAATTCCAAGAAATCCACACGACTAATCTTACCGTGTCTAATTCCAATCAAATTCCAATCCACACCAAACTCATATCCTCAATGGATCCCAGAAATTCAATCAGGAAGCTCAATTGTTCATGACCCAATGCTCTTCAAATCAAACCACAGATGCTTTGTCCTAATGACCCTAGTCTCATGATCTTCAATTGATGAACATCAACTAATTCACACGGAAGATAAGAAACCTAACCACTTGCTTTAAGTGTACATTGATGGAGAAGTGACCTGATACTCTTGAGAGAACTTAAAGAAGATACACCTGATGAGAATTCAGCCCAGAATGAAGATGAGAGTCTCACAACAAAAGAGAATCCTGAGCTTGCACATAATACCTTGATCCCACGTCTCATGAACCCATGCAAATGTATGATTAATGAAGTTATGATCTAGTGTGATATGCAGCTGAATGCGAAACAAAAGCCAGTTATTGATGCTATAAATAGGAGGGCAAATTTTAAGGTGTTACACCATTTACTACTTAAGCAAGAAGTTCACGGATTGTGAAACTCGGTACACTATGCTCGAGAAAACTTGTCGCGCTCTAGCTTGGGCAGCAAAATGTCTTTGCCAGTACATGATTTGTCACACTACTTGGTTAATCTTTGAAATGGATCCGATCAAGTACGTCTTTGAAAAGCCAGCTCTCACAGGAAGGATTTCCCATTGGAAGATGTTGTTATCGTAATACGACATCGAGTATCATGCTCAGAAAGCCGTCAAAAGAAGAATTTTAGCCGATCATTTGGCTCATCAACCGATTGACGATCAGGAATCAGTCGGATTTGACTTCCCAGACGAAGACGTCATGTACTTGAAGATGAAAGATTGCGATGAACTGCTACCCAGCGAAGGGCCAGAACCAAGTTCCTAGTGGGGACTAATTTTTGATGGAGCTGTCAACACTTATGGAAGCCGAATTGGGGCAATCATCGTAACACCTCAAGGTACCCATATTCCTTTCACTGCCCGACTGACATTCAAATGCACAAACAACGAGGCCGAATACGAAGCTTGTATCATGGGTCTCAAAGAAGCAATTGACTTAAGGATAAAGAACTTGGATGTGTATGGAGACTCAGCCCTGGTTATAAATCAGATTAAAGGAGAGTGGAACACATATCAATCAGGATTGATTCCTTACAAAGATTACGCGAGAAGGTTGTTACCATTCTTCAACAGAATTGAGTTTCATCACATCCCTTGTGAAGAAAATCATATGGCGGATGCACTAGCCACTCTCTCTTCCATGATTGCTATAAATCATTGGAATGACGTACCTAAGATCAACATAATGCGCCTTGAAAGGCCCGCTTGCATCTTCACGATTGAAGCAGTCATAGATGACAAACGATGGTATCATGATATCAAGTGCTTCCTTCAAAAACAAGAGTACCCGCCTGGGGCATCAAGAAAAGATAGGAAGACTCTCAGAAGACTGGAAAGCAACTTCTTCCTAAATGGTGATACACTCTATAAAAGAAACTTTGACATGGTTTTGCTCAGATGCGTAGACAGACAAGAAGCAAACATTCTGATGAAAGAAATTCACGAAGGATCCTTTGGCACTCATGCCAACGGACACACAATGGCAAGAAAAATTCTGAGAGCAGGATATTATTGGCTGACAATGGAATCCGATTGTTACAAGTACATAAGGAGATGTCACAAGTGTCAGATATACACTGACAAAATCCATGTACCGCCAACGCATCTCAAAGTTCTTTCTTCTCCGTGGCCTTTTTCTATATGGGGAATTGACATGATTGGCATGATTGAGCCAAAGGCTTCAAACGGACACCGGTTTATCCTGGCAGCCATTTACTACTTCACCAAATGGGTCAAAGCAGTGTCGTACGCCAATGTAACCAGACAAGTGGCGGTCCGATTTATCAAGAACCATATCATCTGCCATTATGGCATTCCAAGCCAGATCATTACCGACAATGGATCCAACTTGAACAACAAGATGATGAAAGAGTTGTGTGCTGAGTTCAAAATCGAACACCATAACTTATCTCCCTACCGTCCTAAGATGAATGGAGTGGTAGAAGTGGCTAATAAAAATATCAAGAAGATCGTTCAGAAGATGGTTGTAACCTACAAAGCCTGGCACGAGATGCTACCCTTTTCTCTTCGCGGTTATCACACATCTGTCCGCACTTCAATAGGGGCAACCCCTTTCTCTTTGGTATATGGCATGGAAGCAGTGCTCCCCATAGAAGCAGAGATGCCATCAAAGAAAAAAGAAGCCAATAAGCTGAATGGTGTCAGAGCAGACACGATGAACTGAACCTAATCGAAGAAAAAAGAATGATAACTTTATGTCACGGTCAGTTATATCAGCAAAGAATGAAGAAGGTGTTTGACAAAAAGGTCTGACCTCGTGTCTTCAGGAAATGAGACCTTGTGCTCAAAAAGATACAATCATTCCTCAATGATTCCAGAGGCAAATGGACTCCGAATTATGATGGCCCTTATGTGGTTAAGAAAGCCTTTTCAGGTGGTGCCCTGAGACTCGCAACCATGGATGGAGAGGAGTTTACCTACCCCACAAATGTTGACGTAGTCAAGAAGTATTTTGCCTAAAAAAAAGTCTCGGTGGATTGAAACCCCGAAAAGGCGGTCCAGGAAAAAATTAGAGACATAAGCAAAAGTCATCCCGATGGATCGAAAACCTTAAAAGTTATCCAGGTAAAAGTTAGGGATTCATGGCAAGTAACTACATCTGACAAAGTTCAGTCAAGGTCACCTTCGACAGAAGCTCAGAATGTCCAAAATTCAAAGTTGGTAGAAGGATAGCAGTCGTTATCTTTCATGTTGCCCCTTTTCCATTAAATTACCATTTTCTAAACTTTGTAATGCTCTATGGAATCACGGGCTCGGCTGATTACCATTCTATCAATAAAATTTGAGCCCTGGTGCTTTTGTTTGCAATTGTCATTTATTTTGCTTTATAGAATGACATTTTTAATATGATCAACGATTCTTGAAACAAAAAAAATGAATTTACTTGTCAAATTTTTCTTCTGCTTTTAAAATAAAGATGACAATTCTTTTTTATTACTGAACACGAAAAGGAACATCGATGGCTTCTCCAGAAGTAATTAAACCTCAAAATGCATAATCAAAGTACTCCTTTAAAACCAGTACAGCAGAATGAAGGATCAACTGTTTCAGATGTAATGTCCCATATGATATCCCCGGCAGAGTTCTTACCTCTGAAGGCCAATTAATGTTTTTTCTTCCCAGTAAGGTCTACCCCTCCTAAACAAGAAAGGATTACTATTTTGAACCAATGATACTTTTTATCCCCCACAGTGGCCAAGTATCCAGTCGTGTTCATCCATCAGTCTGTATGTCGTGTCTGTTTTGTCAGCATAAACATACATACATCATGCATGATTGATTCATATTCATACATATGTTGCATTAATATCACTCTGGTCATTTTCATCCCCAAGTGATAAAGTCCTCTCACCGATAAAGTTGTCAGTTCTTTCCTCGCCCGGAAATGTATCGTCTGAGCAATCTCTCCCCAGTTTATTTCTAGACTGGAGACTGTCCTTGACCACTGAAATTCTGGTACCAGATATGTGATGTTACGTGTGATGTCATAACAACACACTCTGTAATGGACAATATAAAACAACAAAAGAGTACACAAAGAATTGTTCACCCAGTTCAGTTAAACAACTTACTCTGGGGGCTACCAAGCCAGGAAGGAATTTCACTATTAGTAGAATTAATTTACAGACTCAACAACCCAGTTGACATCTCCTAAACTTAATCTCTACCTAATGAACTTTCTACCTAAGAGACCACTTAGGTATGAGAACAATACTCACTTCCTAAAACACCTCAAAGATCACACTTTGAGAAACACCTTGATCCTGCTTACAAGCTTTGATCAAGTAACAACACTCTCTTGCTTCACAGCTCTAAGAGAGTACACCTTACAACTCACCAATTCAACCTAGAATGGTTTATAAAATACTCGTACAAAGACAATGATTGACACTCGGTCTATGCTCTCTATCTTCTATACTTTCTTCAAAAGATTGATGCGCTTTATATAGCTATTTGATTTGGACTTGGACCTGCTACAATATCTGACCTGATTTATTATTTAAAACTGAATCTTCAAACCAGATTTTCTCTCCAAAATCTTCTTAAATCTTCAGCCTTTAAACACTCCTACAAATCTGCATCAAATCTGTTTGCAACAGAAAATATCTCCTCCAAGATATTCGCATCCAATAACTCTAACAGCTCTCCCAAATTCCAGCTAATACGCTTAACCCTAAAAACATCTCAAACTTGATGTTTTAATGATCTGCATATCTGATGTCATGACATCGCATGTGACATCAGACTTCAAAACTTCAACAACTTAAAAATATAACATTAACCAATGTTAAGACATCAGCCATATGACATCAACATTGAACAAACAACTTTGTTTTACCAAAATTCTAGCCAATCCAAGAACTAACAATCTCCCCCTTTGGCTAATTTTGGCTAAAACAATCTCTGCAACATCAGAGACTTCAGCAGCGGATAAAAATTAAAAAATGTTAAAAACTCCTAGCAGCACTCCTTCAAAATAGCTCATACTTCAAAATGTTCCTACTTCAAAATGCTGCACATACTCCTTCAGCTCAGCAAAGGGTTAAGCTCCCCCTCAAAACCAGAACCAGCATACAGCTGCACAAACACTCTCCCTCTCAAGTTCTGCATCACATCAGAAACAGGATTCACAACCACACCTTGGCTTGGCTAACTCTCCCCCTTTTTAGCCATAATTGGACAAACACCTACTAACTATCAGTTAGTCCTAAGCTAGCTCTCATTGTCAGTCTAAAGTCAGCATTCAAGACAAGACAAATCATAGAACATAAAAAAGTGCTTAAAACATAATATTCAGGTTACAAACCAAACACATCAAGTGCAAAAAAACAAAAGCAAAAAAAACTACTGTCTAGCAGAAACAACAAAAGAAACTTAATCTTCATCAGAGCTAGGCCCATCTTCATCATCCTCATCATCTTCCTCAGAATTGACACCTTCAGCATTGACATGAACATCAACATTATCATCCTGTTCCAAGGACTGGATCAGCTTCTCAATTCCCTTCTTTCTAGTCATGCTGGTACTGATCACAATATCCAGATCCTTGCAAGTAGCCTTTAATTCTGCAAGCAACTCAGCTTTGGTACCAGCATCTGATGTTGAGACAATGTATGGAACATGACTCCCAACAAACAATTTTGGATGCAGAGATAATGTAGACTCCCTCTTGCAGGCTGTGTCTGAACTTGTCAATATGCCAGGATGTTGTTTCAGAATTACTCCACAAATGAGAGATGGAAATGCTATAGGCATTTTGATAGCATTAGTGGTGCCATGTTTCACAGTCTGTTCAAAAATATATGATCCATAGTCAAATTTCTTCTTAGTGCCAACAGCATAAATGAACCTTCCTAATCCCACAGTTGTTGTGGTTTTATGATTAGTAGGCACCCAATTTGCAGCTCCAATTCTGTGCAAGATAGCATACTTAACACTAAGTTTGCTAGTTGACAATTTTCCTTTCAAGGGCCAGACCTTTACTTGACCAGCAGTTATCTCCTTGCAGACATCATTATCAGTAACTTCTAACTCTATAAACTCTTCTTCTTTTCTTCCTAGGTAATTGTTGATAACCTCAAGAGAGAACTCAATACATTTGCCTCTAACAAACACTTTCATGAAATCTACACTTCTTTTGTCAGAAATATTCATAGGAATGTTAACCATAAATTCCTTAACCAGACTTTCATAACACTTGGATAACCCACACACAGTCTTCATCAATCCAGCAACCTTTATCATCTCTATGACTTCTTTAATTTCCATAGCCTCTTTGCCAATCTCTCTTTCAAGAGCAAGTCTTCTTTGACAAACAAATTTCCACATGGAAGCACTGCTTGCATAATGGAATGAAATGTTGTCAACAGGAACATCAGGTATCTTGTCTGCAATTCTCTTCAAGATTGACTTTCTCACAGGAGTGATGTCTTGAACATCATCCTCAACATCATCCTCAAATTTACTCCATGTTTTTGTTGGGCCAACAACAGAAGTCTTTTTCTTCTTTCCTTTAGCTGACTTCTTAGGAGAAGATTCCACATTCTTTCCTTTTCTAGTTTTAAGTCTTTTGGCAAGACTAGGTACAGAATTTCCAATCACTTCATCATCAGACAGGTTAACAACATTTACCACATCTTCATTCTTCTTTCCACCAGGGTTAGTTTCAACATCCCTATCAGGCGATGTTCTGACATTTGTTTCAACATCAGCTTCCTCATGAACACCTTCTTCTTCAACACCTACTTCAGCATCTTCAATGAGAGACCTAGCCAGTCTGTGAAGATTTGTATCAGCACTTTGCATGTCCTCCTTTTCAGTAGGCATTTGTCTAAGGGGAATAGAAATACCTTTTACAGATAAACCCTTATCCAAAATTTTGGTGGCAATCTGATTAAGACTGCGATCAACATCAAACCTCTCTTCAACAGCTTGAGGGGTGGAAGACCCAGATGCATATTTCTCTTTAAAAAGAATGCTAGTGACTAACCTCCTAGTTTCACTATCATCAATTTTAGGTGTAGGCCTTTTGGGTTGCAATTTGGAAGGTCTTGACTTACTAGATTCAGGAACCATCATGGAGATGGGTGCTACATTCAAAGTTTCTTCTGCAGAGCCCTCTTCTGTAAAAACCCTAGATTTTTCACGCGATGAACTTTGTGAAGCAGAATTCTTAGATGGAGATGATATATGTTTTGACATTGTTCCTGTGAAGCACTTTAGATTCAGAGATGAATGGCAATTTCTGTTGAAGGAGAAGGAGATGAACAGATTAGGGATATGAAGTTTGATAAAGCGTGAGATGGGTATAATAGGAAATGATGGCCTAAAGTATGGAGCCTGATTCTGAGTATCACTTAAAAGCCAATCAATGAGTTTCTCCCTCCAAAATAACTTTCCTTTTAAATTTTTAAAAGAATTCACACCATAAGTTATTAACCTTAATTGACCTTTCAACATGCTCAGACTTTCACACTTAATGTTACAGTCTGATGTCACAACATCAACCTTAACATCATTAGATGAGCTGACCTCTTGAGGTACCCATTGATAACAATTATCTCTGGATCTAACTCCCTTCATAACAACCTCATTCTTCTCATTAGTCACCAAACACTCATCTTTAGTGTAGCTGACTTTGTATCCTTCATCACAAAGCTGACTTATGCTAATCAAATTAGCACTCAAACCTTTGACAAGAAGCACATTGTCAAGATCAGGTCCATCATGACACTTCAATTTTCCAACTCCTTTTACCTCCCCTTTCTCACCATTACCAAAAGTAACATCATTTGAGGAGCAAGAATTGATCTCCACCAAATGATTTTTGGACCTAGTCATATGCTTTGAACATCCACAGTCAAAGTACCATCCATCCTTAGCAGAATGTCTATCTGATGTGTGAGCCAATAGACAAGTAACCTCAGCTTTAGGAACCCATTGTTTACCAACCTTAGTCCTGTTCTCCTTCTGTCTAGGTTGAGGGACAGATTTGGGATATCCATGCAGTTTAAAGCAAGAAAACTGCATATGACCAAACCTTCCACAATAGAAGCACCTTACTCTCTCTTCTTTGAAGTTGTTAAACTTCCTGCCACCTTGATGATGAAACTGTTGTGGCTGCCATCCATAGTACTGGTGCTGTCTTCTTCCATAGTTTTCCTGTCTTCTGTAGTGAGGATTCTGTCTCTTAGGCTGTCTTCTATGATGATGTGGCTTCCTTCTACCATAAAAATGAGGCACAACGTTATTATATCCAAAGCCATACATATTCCCCTGATGTTGAGACATCTGATGGAACATGTTGAACCTAGAAGCCTGCATGCTCCTATGGTATTGAGGAGGCATAAACTGCCTGGCTCCAGAAGTATGTACCTTCCCTTGATGAGGACCATGAGCATACCTTTTCCCAACATTTTGAGGTTGTTGGTGAGCAACCTGCTTAGGTTTAGGATTATGTCTCTTTTTGTTATGTTGAGACATTGGTTGAGACATATCCTTTTTGGTTCCTGAAGTACTAGCTTCAGCAGAAACCTTCTCCTCAACAACAAATCCTAAGCCAGATTTGTCTCCTGCTACCTTTTCTGCCTGAAGGATCTTATCAAGAGTATCAGATCCACTGTTCAACATTCTAACCGATTTTGTCATTTGATCAAGTTGAGATTTAACCAACAAGACTTCATTTTCAAGATCAGCTTTAACAGTCTCAAGCTGAACAATTTGTTTCTTTTGTTTCTCTCTTTCTTGACAAACCTCTACACTCCTCAGACATAACTCTTGATAGGAGGCTGCTAACTCCTCAAAAGTCAGTTCCTCATCACTTGATTCTCCATCAGACACACATGTCCCTGTCAATGCTCTGACATGCTTGGCTAACTCTTCTTCACTTTCACTGCCATTATCAGACCAGGAAACAGTTATGCCCTTCTTCTGCTTCTTAAGGAATGTAGGACATTCTTTCTTGACATGCCCATAACTTTCACACTCAAAGCATTGGATCCCTTTGTCTTGAGCAGTCTTCTCTTCATCCTTTTCTTTTGACTTGTTGATGTCAGAGGAGATGTTCTTAACATTAGGTTTGTAGTTTCTATTCATTCTCTTGAACACCTTGTTAAACTATCTTCCCAGCATAGCAATAGCCTGAGATAGCTCCTCCTGAGATTCAGCACCATTCCCTTTCTTCTCTTCTTGAGTATTAGATACCAAGGTTATACTCTTGGTCTTCTTTTCAGGTTCCTCTTCATTCAACCCTAACTCAAAAGTTTGAAGAGATCTAATTAGCTCATCAACTCTCATTTTGCTGATGTCTTGAGCTTCTTCAATTGCAGTCACCTTCATCTTATATCTCTTGGGAAGGGACCTAAGGATTTTCCTCACCAGCTTTTCTTCAGTCATCTTTTCTCCAAGAGCACTAGAGGCATTAGACATCTCAAGAATACTCATATGAAAGTCATGAATAGTTTCATCTTCCTTCATCTTTAGACTTTCAAACTTTGATGTCAGAAGTTGAAGTCTTGACATCTTAACCTTTGAAGTTCCTTCAAGAGTAGTCTTCAAGATGTCCCAAGCTTCCTTAGCAACTTCACAGGTATTGATCAACCTGAATATGTTCTTATCAACTCCATTGAAAATAGCATTTAAAGCTTTAGAATTACCAAGGGCAAGTTCATCTTCTTCCTTGGTCCATTCTTCTTCAGGTTTCAGTTTTGAGCTGCCTTCTTTTTCTTTCCCAGCATCATCTTTCTCAACAACAACAGGTGTTTTCCATTCTTTTATGATAGCCTTCCAAGCCCTGTTGTCCAAGGATTTTAAAAAGGTAATCATACTTGGCTTCCAATAATCATCCTTCGCAAAACCACCAACTTCCTTGTCCATCTTACCAGAAATTAGCAGCCCTAGATCTCACCCAGATGCAGAGCAGGATGCCTGCTCTGATACCAATTGAAATTCTGGTACCAAATATGTGATGTTATGTGTGATTTCACAACAACACACTCTGCAATGGACAATATAAAACAACAGAAGAGTACACAAAGAATTGTTCACCCAGTTCAGTTAAACAACTTACTCTGGGGGCTACCAAGCCAGGAAGGAATTTCACTATTAGTAGAATTAATTTACAGACTCAACAACCCAGTTGACATCTCCTAAACTTAATCTCTACCTAATGAACTTTCTACCTAAGAGACCACTTAGGTATGAGAACACTACTCACTTCCTAAAACACCTCAAAGATCACACTTTGAGAAACACCTTGATCCTGCTTACAAGCTTTGATCAAGTAACAACACTCTCTTGCTTCACAACTCTAAGAGAGTACACCTTACAACTCACCAATTCAACCTAGAATGGTTTACAAAATACTCGTACAAAGACAATGATTGACACTCAGTCTATGCTCTCTATCTTCTGTACTTTCTTCAAAAGATTGATGCGCTTTATATAGCTATTTGATTTAGACTTGGACCTGCTACAATATCTGACCTGATTTGTTATTTAAAACTGAATCTTCTAACCAGATTTTCTCTCCAAAATCTTCTTAAATCTTCAGCCTTTAAACACTCCTACAAATCTACATCAAATCTGTTTGCAACAGAAAATATCTCCTCCAAGATATTCGCATCCAATAACTCTAACAGCTCTCCCAAATTCCAGCTAATACGCTTAACCCTAAAAACATCTCAAACCTGATGTTTTAATGATCTGCATATCTGATGTCATGACATCGCATGTGACATCAGACTTCAAAACTTCAACAACTTAAAAATATAACATTAACCAATGTTAAGACTCAATGTTAAGACATCAGCCATATGACATCAACATTGAACAAACAACTTTGTTTTACCAAAATTCTAGCCAATCCAAGAACTAACAACCACTTTGATAACTTGAACCTCTGAAAGGCAAGAAGACATTCGATTGACACCTTTGGAACATCACTCTTGACCATTGAAGATGATATTTTCACTTTCCCGGATTAAGAAAAATCCCCAGAGAAAGCCCCTTCACTAAAAGACTCTCGAAAATACATCGGTTTTTCTCCCAAGAAATTCGATGTTAATGAAGTCATCAGCACCTCAAAATTGGATCACATCACATGGCATTTCTCTGAGAAAAATCTCGAAGAAAGGTATGATGTAACCTCACCAAGCGAAAAGCAGTCTCTCAAGAGACTCGTTTTCCCCAGTAGGGTCGACAAATGGCATTTTCCACACAGAAGTTTGCACACCTCTGCAATTCAGACAAATGGGTTTCCCTGGCAAGTTTGACATCAAATGGCATATCCCCGGTAAAATGTTTGATGAAGACCGCTACAAATAGCGTTCCTTGTTAAGGAAGGAACTCAACAAGAAGAAACTGAGACCAGTTATGTGGATGAAGACCAAGATCGAGGGGAAGTTTATTTACAGAAAGAAACTGAGACCAGTTCCGTGGCTGAAGACCAGGATCGAGGGGAAGTTTATTTTCAAAGAAACTAAGACCAGTTCCATTGCTGAAGACCAGGATTGAGGGTAAGTTTATTTTCAAAGAAACTAAGACCAGTTCCATGGCTGAAGACCAGGATCGAGGGGAAGTTTATTTCAAAGAAACTTAGACCAGTTCCATGGCTGAAGACCAGGATCGAGGGTAAGTTTTACCCTTTTCTAAGTAACATTGCTTAGCAAAAGAAGATGGATGAGCAAACTGCTATTCATAACCACAGTCAAAATTTCGGGTATTCCGATATTTAATCCTCTTGCACCTTGAATGTTCGAATATCTCTGCCATTCACACCTTCGGGTCCAAGAAGATTAAATAGAGGCATCTGTCATACCCTAAATTTTGACCACAAGATTTCCCATCATTGTGAAGATCATTCCCATCATGTTATTTTGGAACCGTGTGGCCCAAAGGAAAGAGTATGTATACTTCGGCCAAAAGATGTTTCTGAAGACTTTTTCTACTTTTATCCTAGTAGTATGGAAGATTTCAACATGCGTATCCCTTTTTTCGATTTCGAGGTGGACGTGTTGAAGACCGTCAATATAGCACCTTCTCAACTTCGTCCCAACAGTTGGGGGTTTATAAAGGCCTTTGAGAGGGTTTGTGAGGTTTTAGATATTGTTTCAACTATAGGTTTATTATTTTCCTTCTTTGAGGTTAAAGGAGTTGATAACTGGAGCTGGGTTCAGATTAGTGGAATGCCCGGCCGAAGTTTTCTTCAGGCCTATACCTCAAATTACAAGAATTATAAAGACCGCTTTTTGAGAGTTCGTTGTGGGCCGAGGTGTCCACAGGTGTTGTACGCCCTGGATTCATCCCCATTTCCCTCATTATTGGACCAAAGATCCCTTATCAATTACCAGTTTTAATTATGATAAATTGAACGATTTGGAGCTCCAGTCCCTGGCTATTCTTGATTCATTCCGTATGATGAGGATTAAGGAATTGTTGCCCTTAGATGATGACCGACTCATTGTCTTCTTGGGTAATAGTTATTTTTTATTTCAACTATTCTTCGCCCGCCTTTTTATTCTAACCTTGTGCTATTTGTTTGTAGACAAGATGACTGACCTGTCTGTAGCCAAGCAGAAGAAATTGATGCAAGCAACTCGGGAAGCCCGGAGAGGAACTGGGGGTGCATCTGCATCTGTCATACCCCAAATTTTGAGCTCTCTCAGAGTACTCAGACAAAGGATCAATCAAGAAAGTGATTTGGTACCAACTTTGCATGGTCATAACTCCCAAACCACAAAGCCATTTGCTTCCATCCAAAGCTCAAATGAAAGTTCACATGACATACTTCAAAATTGTCAACTACAAAAGATTCCAAATCCTCATGGATTTTGATTTATGGATTGATCAAAATCACAAAAACATGAAAATGATCACTTTTTCCAACACTTAATGAAAATTTTGGACATAATCTATCTTGGATTTTCACCAACTTTGAGGCCATTTTTCACCTTGATTCAAGACCATTGTTGGGCATCAAAGTTAAAGTAGGATATACAAGTTTTCCAAAGAGTACCAGAACTCATCCTAATTCAACTTGAGTAGGGAGTTATGAGCATGGAAACATGACACCTCCAAGACTGGTTTTGCAAAACAGACTTGCACTTGCCCCACGATTTTGTCATTTCCATGACTTGGCAAGCCTTGTCACCATATAAGACAAGTTTTTGAAGTGCAATGAACTTGATCTCTGCAGAGCTACAACACCATAGAGCCTTGCAAGTCCAAAACCTCATCATTTGGCATGTGACATTCAAAGTTTAAATCCAAAACTTTCAAATTTGTCATGAGGCATTGAATGGATGCATAGAGCTGGCATGTATCAGTCCACAACATTGCAAATGAGTCAAGATAAACTCAAGCATCAGAAGACCATAGTCCTGCAAGATTAACCCAAGTCAATGGCTAGAGAAGACTTGATATTTCTTTTGAAAACCATTGGACAAAGGTTTGTACCGGCCACCATTCACTATTGCTGCTAAAACAAACTTGACACGCTATAAATAGAGGTCGTTTGTGATCAGTTGGAGTACCCCAAAGCATAGCAACACATGTTTTCTCACATTTCACTCTCTCTAGGCCAGATTTTACTTCTATTACAAGTCACTATCAAATTTTGAAATAGGAAACAACTCTGCCAAAATCAATGATGCTAACACCTCATATATATCATATATGAACTATCCAATCACTTATCCTTCATCTGTAACACCAAAATCACAAACCTCCATAGCCATCCTAGAGGTCATTTGCAGTTGAGGTACCACAGAGTGATCCAAGTGCTTTCTATCCATTTCAAGCATTCATACACCTTACATAAGGTCCATTGAAGTTGTCCAGATCATTGCATAACATATGTAACATCTTCATCATCAAATTCGATCACCAGTTGCAAGAGGTAAGCCTGAAGCCTTCAAACTCTATACTACATGCATCATCAATTTATTTTCAAGTTACAAACTTGTTTCTGGTAGTTCATAGAGTGATAACCCTCAATCAATTGCCATGTTTCATTCATGTTTAGGATTTCATGATAGTTTTTGCAAATTCTAGGGTTTATGTGTTCATACGTGATAACTCTCTCCACACTTAAAAGAAATGAAATTAAATGGTACTATCTTGTTCCTTGTTCAAAAACGAGTGAGATTGATGTTTGAATCGTGCAAAACCATTGAGTAATCAGAGAGATATGAGGGTTTTTGCAAATCTGGAGAGGAAGAACACGCGCGACCAACAACATGTGTTCTTGGCGCCTTTTTTTAAATTTTTGAATATTTGAATTTTTATGTTTTATTAATTGATTTCAAAAATTAATTTCTCTCTCATTTTTTATTGGTTCTTTTTTTTAAAAAGTCACAAAAATGTTAAATTATTTTATTCTACAAAAAAATCACATTTATATTATTTATTTAATATAGTTTGATTTTTGAATTTAATTTCATTTTTATTTGTTTTTAAACATTTTTAAATGAAATTCTCACCTTGATTTTTCAAAACCAATTGGATTTCAAGCTTTCATGTGATTGAACATGATTTTTCAAAATATTTTTTAAAGTTGACAACTTGTTTTTGAATATATTTGATATTTTGTATCATTTTAAATTTAATTTCCTTTAAAAATTATATTTTTTTAATTAAAATTAGGGTTTCTCTTAATTTTAATTTTTCAAACACTTTTCAAATCACTTTTGGGCCTCTTGGTAGAGTGTAAGTCCCATCCCATTGTAAATAAGCCTTTTTGCGCCTTAGTCATTGTATAAGTCCCGATACGATTTTAAAAATCTTTGCGCGATCGTCGTTTTCAAAACAGTTTTCATTTGGGCCTCCCTTTGGTTGTAAGTCCCATCTTTTTATTTCTTTTTTTAAAAACACTTTTGGGCCTCTAATATAGTGTAAGATCCAACCCCCTTTGTACATAAATAATTTAGGCCTCAGTCATTGTATAAGTCCCGATACAATTTTCAAAATAAACGGCGCGATCGCTGTTTTTTATCTGGGCCTCTCCTTGAGCTATAAGTCCCAACTCTTATATAAAAATAAACTTTTGGTCCTCTAATAGAGTGTAAAACCCAACCTTTTTGTAAATACAATAATTTGGGCCTCAGTCATTGTATAAGTCCCTCTGTGGTTTTTTTTAAAACTACGACACGATCGTCACCTTTTCAAAAGAGATCATCTAGGCCTCTCCTTGAGTATAAGCCCCAAACTTCTTTTTAAAACAACTTTCCTTTTGATTTAGATTTAAATTCAATATGTTTTTAAAACTTTCTTCAATTTCTTGAATAACTAACCATACAACTGTAGTTACTATGCTTGGGCTTGCACAACTGTAAGTTCCACTATCTTTTCAATATATACTTGTTTATATATTTCATCTATATATGTATATGCTTGTATATACTTACTTAGAGTTTTCCCTAGCAATTAGGTCTAGATTTAGGTTAAACCAGTGGTTACTCTTTCAACACAGTCAAAACTAGTTCCCCATAGGAAATTCCAGATACAGTCTTGCCTCCTCTTGGGCTTATACAATATGGAACAGAGAAAGGCATTATTCCCGGTGAAACATTTATCAAGACTGTCCTAAGTTAGAAATATATGTGTACAAGAAATTCATTTCCCCAGAGAGGATTAATTCCCGGTGAAACCTCTCTTGAACTTCTTCAAACCTTAGAACTGTTCTGCAAAGAAATGACTTATTTTCGGTGAAACCTTTCTTGAACATTTCTTAGGTTTGGACCCACAGGCTTCCTAAAAGCATCCACAACCTCCTCTTGGGATTTGTACAAGGACCCATAGCCTTCTTAGAAGTTCTCGGCCTCCTCTTGGGCTTAGTACAAGGACCCGAAGACCTCCTACAGGTATAGGATAAAACTTAGTCATCTCAACTAGTTCAATTCTCTGGAGAGTCAGAATTCCCAAAACATCAGACCATTCTAGGGTTAATTCTCATCCCTTAAAGCCTCAGCCTCCTCTTGGGCATCATACAAAGATCTCTCTCTACGCTGGAGCTTACCACCTCTTGAGAGACTTGGACAGTCTCAGCCTCCTCTTGGGCATCAACAAATATCATTCTCCAAATAAGAGTCAACCTCTTCATACCAGTAGACTAGGAAAGTCTCACCTCCTCTTGGAGCTCAAAGAAACCCTCAAGTTTCCTAAAAGCACGGGAAAAAACCCTGATGATTTCATCAATCTCCAGCAGAGTTTGAAACCTCCATAGGGTTTCATACTCAAAGTTTAAACCTTTACCATCAATAAAACCCTAACAGAATCAGAGCCTCATGGTCTTTGATATTTTAACTCTTCTTCAAATCCCCAGAAATAATAAAACATTTGGATTCCCCAATAAATATGGGACCTGCCTCTGGATTTCAACAATCCTCAACAGAATATAGCCTCCTCTTAGGCTTCATATAAGAATTTCCCCTAGCCAGCCTCCTCTTAGGCTTTGTATAATGATTTTCCTCAGTAGAGTCAGCCTCAATCTTGGGCTTTGTACAAAACAGATAAAACCTCTCCAGCAGAGTCAATCTTTTCAGCCTCAATCTTGGGCTTTGTCCAAGACAGATAAAACCTCTCTAGCAGAGTAAATCTTTTCAGCCTCAATCTTGGGCTTTGTACAAGACAGATAAAACCTCCCCAGTGGAGTCAATCTCTTTTTAGCCTCAATCTTGGGCTTTGTACAAGACAGACACAAAACTCCCCTAGTAGAGTCAACATTTTAGCTTCAACCTTGGGCATTGATCAAGGCACACAAAAATCAACATTCTCTCAGAGGATATCAAGAGTTCTCTCTATAGGAAGACATTTCTCTATACATCACATATCAAAACAAACAATCAAAAAATCCCAATTCCAAATAACTGTTGTAAGTGGCACACTTGTTGATTCAAAAATCCAAGTTGTGGTCCTTCTCTTATCCTGGTCAAAAATTATCTTTCATCTAATTGATGTAAGTGGCAAGCCTCTGGATTATTTACATCCAAGACAATGTCCCTATCTTAGCATTGAAAGACTCCAAAGGAAAAATGGCATTGCTCTACACTGAGTTAAAGTTTCTTCCTTCAGAACACCTCACTTATAAAGAAAATTATGGCATTGCTGGATTCCATACATTCCAATTAAAGTAATTCCCCTTTATAATCAGTTACCCAATAGTTTTTGTGATGAATAGGAGAAATATCTCCCTTTAGAGATGACAAATTATCTCTCAGTCAAACCTTTAGCTTCAATCTTGGGCTTTGAACAAGACACAAATAACCTTTAGCTTCACTATTGGGCTTTGAACAAGACACCAAATGTCTTTTCCTCACATGGAATAGGAGGAACTATGATTGCTCTGATTTCCCAAGTATCTTTACGGGAATACGTAGGCATAAGATTGTGAAATCTAAGCGAGCACACAAATCAAAAACTTTAGGTCCAGTACCTTCACAAAAAAAACAACAGAAAGCCGAAAACAACAAAAACACTTTCTCAACAGCCCCAAAGGAGAAACTTTCCCAACCCACAGCAGATAAACACCAGAAAGTATTTAAACCAAAAGCATGCCATAAAAAGTCTATGGATAACCATATATACACTGGGTGATTGGCAACTTCCCTTTGTATAACCTGACCCCGACCCCCAAATCTCTTAGCATTTGTTAAAGAAAACATTTGCGTGCAAGGTTAGTTTTATATATCTTCCCTTTCCTTTCCAGCTTCATAGGATAAATAAGAAATCAGAAAGTAACACCCAATTCCAACCATTGCGGTTAAGTGGTCGCGTCACCGAAAAAAATCGCACGCTACAGGGATATTCCTATTTTTCCAGATATCTTTTGATGTCGTAGAACCAAGGCTTGTCAACAGACTCATCCTCGATTGCTAAACAGTGCGTTGGTTCGTTCAAATGATCAATGCGGATAGAAAGAGCTTCATTCTTCCACTTGACTTTGAACATGGATGTCAGCATCAGCTAGTTGATTTTCTTCCCTAGGAATATGATGAAAAGAGATTTCATCAAAGTAGGGAATCAAAGTATGGAATCAATTTCATCAAAGAAGAGATTTTCTTCCCAAGGCTTATCATTTTCTTTGGTTTAAACACCTCTCCCTTGTTTTAAACACCATCTCTATCTCTTCTTTGGTTTAAAAACTTCTCCCTTAGTTTAAACACCACTTATATCTCTTCTTTAGTTTAAACACAGCTCCCTTGGTTTAAACACCACTTCTATCTCTTCTTTGGTTTAAACACCGCTCCCTTGGTTTAAACACCGCTTCTATCCTTTCTTTGATTTAAACACCGCTCTCTCGGTTTAAACATCGTTCCCTTAGTTTAAACACCACTTCTATTCCTTATCCGGTTTAAACACCACTACTCTTGTCTCTTGTTTGGTTCAAACACCACTTTTATCTTCTGTTAGGTTTAAACACCACTCCTATCACCTTTACCTCTCATTTGGTTTAAACACGACTCATATCACCTTTGTTTCCTTTGTGGTTTAAACACTAAAATCCTTTTTTTATCATTAGTTTCAAGAATTACGGAGCTCTGATTTCCTCATTGCACGAGAGGATCTGTAGGAACAAGATTACAAGATCTTTGTGAGCAACCTTCCTTCATTTTCCCATAGTTCTCCAAACTACAAAGCTCTAATTTCCTCATTGCACTATGAGGATACGTAGGCACGAGGGCCCCATTCCTCCGCGAGCACCCTAATTATAAAATTTTTTCCTCTTTCGCAAGTAACCTTTAGATAGTAACACCTATAGCGGGAAAATTTGAGATTAAGCTATTGATTAACTTAACTCATAATGCAAGAGTCGCCACCGCACTTTTATTTTTCCAAAAGAATGGGGAAAGAACGAACAAAACCCAAAGAAGTTTTAAAACAAAACTAATAAAAACATAGACAAGGGTAAGGGGGTTGGTTATGCAATGGGAAGGTGTTAGCACCCAAAAAATCTATAGTACTCTATAAGAACCTCTTGAAAAATATATGTTTGGCTTAAAAGGTGTTATTTGCAAAAGATGGTGGAGATGAGAAGAGAATTATTTTTTTTATGATTTTATGTTTGACAAGACTTCCCGAGCCTCGTGCCTACGTACCCACAAAGTGCAATGGGGGATCAAAACCTCGTAGGTCATGGTAAAAATAACAAAAGAGATTTGTTTTGATTGATTTTAAATGGGAAGAAAAGTTGTCATTTTAAGGAGAATATTCAACTAGTCACCCACAAGTGTATGAAAATGGACCTTTGCATCACTATTGAGAAGGGCTCCAACTTGGATTAAAATCAACAAGTATGCCACTAGCTCTCCAAGTTGTAAAGAATCAACACTAAACATAACTATGGAGATAAGAGAATTACATCTCAACTATGAAAATGACTCATGTCTAAACCTTAAGAAAAGTTTAAAAGAAAAAGTGTACAAAGGACACAAAACGGTTTGAATGAGTTAAGTATTTTTTAAGCCTTTTGAAAATGGTCTTGATATGCTTAAGATTGATTAACACTTTATTCAAGAAAAAAGTTTGAAAATCACTTAACAAAGTCAAGGTTTATTATGAAAGTGGCTCAAGTTTGAAAACAATAAGGTTTTGAAAAAGGGAGAAGATTTTGAAAATTTAAGAAGGGGAGGAGATGAAGAGACTACCCTAAAGCATAAAATAAAAGCTAAGGAAGGAAAGATCTAACCAAAATACCAAGCTATCCCATCCTTTGGATTCAACCAATAAGCAACAATAAGCAGAGAAATAACCAAGTATCCAAGCCAAGTCTTCATAAGAGGTCAACTCAAGGTCAAAGTACCAGATAAGATCCAGGGTCTTAAGTCACAACTCCAAAGCATAGGACAAAGAACCTAATTCTAAGTCTATAAGTCCATCATCCAAGCAAAGGATAGTCACCAAATAGTCCAAGGAAGCATTAAAAGTCTTTTAATGGTTTAAGCCTTTATTAATGTCTTAAGAAAAAGAAAAAGAAAGTCCAAATGGATAAAGAGAAAAGGCATAAACATAAACAAAAGCAAATGATATGTAAATGACAATAACATAACAATATAAGGTGCAAGAAAGTAAATGACTTAAAGATAAAGGTGCATAAAAGTAAATGACATAAAAATAAATGTTAGCACAATTATATAGTTAGTAGAAGTGTTAGAATTAACTATCCGATTCAGAACAAATTTAGCGCTTTGTTAAGTAATCGTAGCACAATCTATAAGGAAGATTATATTATGAGAGGCCGGTCAATAAAAATTTATGTACCATACATGTTAGAGATATGATAGAGATCATACTCCTAAAACATGTAACACAAGTCAAAACAAGGTGGATCATGACATAAGTCAAGGAAAGATTGGTACATTACATTAATCAATCCTTCATGATACTTAGGACAAACTTATGCATCAATCCAAAGTACCTCAATTGATCATTGATTAATCAATTGGTAGATTTGAAATGATGAAAGTTCATCAAGCACCAATCAAGATCTCATGAACAAGATGGATCACACATCCTCCAATCGATCAAGAGGAAAAGTGAAAAAGAAAAAGAAAGAGATGAAGATAGAAGAGGATAACAAAATAAAGAGCAAACCAAATTGGATCAGAACATTAATCAAGTTATCATCAAAATCAATCATCCATATTGGTGGATTAGGGTTTTCAACCCCATCAACACTCAAGATCCATTGAGTTTGATGAAACTTATGATTAAATCAACCAAGATCCAAAGCCAACAAAAGTCAACATAGGTCAAACAAATATAATATGCAATAAAATGAAATAAAATGTATCAAAAAGATTTTTAAAAGGAAAATAAAAGGGAAAATCCATAAAGTCCTTCAAATCACCAAATAAATGGCCAACAAAATTTTGGAAGGTCAGCAATAAATCAAGAAGCATATGAAAAAATTTCCAGAATTTTTTAAAGCCTAAAAGCATTTTTAAACCAATTAAAACAAATAAAAAAGAGAAACTTAAGGAAAATTAGCAAATCATAAAAACAAAATATCCAAAACATAAAATCAGATGAAGAAAAATAAAAGAAAATTTTAAAAATTATTTTGGGAATTTTTGGATAAAAAATGAAATTAATATGAATTTTTGAATGAAAAGCAATTTAAAATAAAAATAGAAAAAGAAATAAAGATGAAAAAAACAAGGAGCGTTGGATATGGGCTCATTAATTGACGTGGCAGATCCAACATCTATTAGGCTAAAGAGCACGGTGGATTTAATTGTAATAAAAACACCAGATCAGGAAATAAGTCAGCCAGCCAAAACATTTCACATGGCAACATCTCAACCCTAGGATCAATTAGACCAACTCAGGTTACCTGGAAACGCCTCAGGTCGTCTTCTCCGGTGATCTCTCACAGGAGATCTAGTAAACTGTAACATTAGGTTACAAGATCAATACCAAACGAACCGTCTCGTCAGCGTGGACTCAAATATAGCTTCCAAATTCATTTATATTAACTGCACGAAGAGAATTTTGAAGAAGAAGAAACAAAGTGCAAAACAGATTTTCAAAAATACGAAGGGTAAATGCAATAATCAAACACAATTGAGGATCCAGAAACCATCAGCAACCCAAGGATTACATTGTGGTATCAAATTTGAAGCAAATGAACGCTTCTAACTACCTGTTCGAAGAGATGTGAAATGAGCAAATCGAAGTAGCTGGTTGAGTAGTTTCAGAGCACCTCAGGCCTTGGTTTTTGTTCCCTTAGCTTCAGAGGAGAACGATGAAGAGATTGGACGTGAGAGATTGTGTTGAGAAAGACTTAAAGTATGAAAACAAAATCTCACAAATGAAAGGTTCAGGCGTGATTTAGGCAGGGTGCTTTAGGCTCTCAAAATCTTGAGAAATGAATGGAATATGTCCTCTAATTAAAGGAGAGAATGATGGAATGCTGATAGGGGTGAAATGATCAACATTTTATTGAATTCGTGTGAATCCTCATCATGAAGAAAGTGTGACTTGAAAATGCATCAAAACCCAGCCAAACCATGCGTTTTATGAGTTATTTTACTTCTAGGAACTTCACTAATCATGTTTAGATCGAAAACACGTGGTAACTTGGCTTGCAATTGAAGATTAGTGAACTTCAAAATCTGATCATGGTGCAAAAAATCAGTTTCATGAGGTCGTGTTTACACCAATGGCGCATCTTGTACACGGGGCTTTTTTATCTCATTCTTTTTGCAAATTCCTAACATCATAACAAAGATCACAATGTGCCATGAAAGGTTGCATTTGGATATTTGAGCAAAAATTTATGGCATGTTGAAGTTGACACAAAAATGTGGCAATGTGATCATGAAAATTCTAAGTCCAAAGTGGTTGAAAATGACCTATAATTTATCAATGAATTCCATGGCCTTCCAAACACAATTAGCCTTTGACCTTTGAAGCAAACTTGTAGATGGTATTTCAAAGAGTATGTAGCAAAAAGAACCAGCCTCAAATGTTGAAAATTGAAGAAGTTATGATTCTTGAAAGTTGGGAAAAAGTCACTTGAAAATAGGTCAAAATTTCACTAAGTCCACAAATGACCTATAATGTCTTCAAACTTTTGATGATCCTCCAAGAAAAATTGGCTTTTTACATGTAAAGAGAAGTTGAAGAGGATGTTGAGAAGAGTCATATGCAAAAAGAAGCATTCAATAATATTGAGAATTGAAGGAGCTATGATCCTTTGAACTTTGACTTTTAATGTTGACTTTTTAAGTTAAACCTCTTGGAATCAACTTGTGATCTTGGACTTTTCTTGCATTTCAAGGTACATGGATGATCATGTGAACTCAAAATAATGTGCCCTTGAATGTCCTTTGATTAAATTAACCAAAGCTTGATGTAACTTGTTGATGAAGACATGGAAATAAACACATGAACCTTTGACTTTTCTTGGGAAACAAGCTACTAAACTTTGGGGTATCTTTGATCAAAAATAAGATTGAGTGATGCTTGAGATCAAGTACTTTGATACTAGAGACCATGACTTGATGAGATAGCCCTTGGTAATCAATGGTTAACCACACTTCAACTTAAAAAACCAAAACCCTAACTGAGGAACCATGCTTGATGCTTTTAATACAAAACCCTACCTTGCAAGGAAACAAAAGGGACAAAGCATATTTTTTGATATTTTGATTAGTAGTTAGTGAAATTTAAAGCATATAAACACAAAGAAAAAAGATACAAAGAAAGGTGTTTTGTGATCTCTGCAAACACAAACCTAAGAATGAAAGGGCTAGAGGAGAACCAAGTTTGTGATCTTGATGCATTGTAAAGATGCAAATGAGGTAGGATCTTAGGGGTAAAAATTAGGGTATGACAACACTCATCCAAGCAAAGAACAAGCAAAATGGTTTTCGTCGAGTATGACGAATGTGAGGGATGCTAATATCTTCCCCTTGCATAACCGACTCCCTTACCTGTTTCTCTTTCCTTGGGTTTTATCGATATTTTCCCTTTCCTTTTGGAATAAATAAAGTTCGGTGGCGACTCTGTTGTATCATCGAGCGTGCGATGTGCTCGAGTATTTTTCGCGTAGCTTCAACCACATCTTGTGAGAAACACACAACATTCACACAAAACCTTAAGGTTATATGCATATGAATTCTCTCACTTATAAAGTGTTCAATCTCCATTTTTCTAATCTATGTGAGACTTCTCCATACTCTGTTTCTCAACAATTCAAACCCACACTTGTTTTTCTCAATAATATTCTTTCTCTCCAATTTAAACGGAATGAAGAATTTACGTTATTCCGTCATAAATTTTCAAACAATAGAATAAAATTTTCATTATGTTTCGTTTCATTCCACTGCGTTCTATTTCATCTTGCTCCATTTATTTAACATATTCAACCATTACCTTTATCTATGACTGACAATGAACCGAACCAACTCGAAAATAATCCAGAACTCGGTTCGACAATTAAATCGTTGAACTATGTTCATGAACCAAATGAGTTGAATATGAGCGAAAAACCAAGTTCATTAACTAAATGAGTTGAACTTGAACTATACATAGTTCAACTCGTTAGGTTCATGAGTCAACTCATTATATATGAAAATGATTATATTGTCTTTAAAAGTAGGATTAAAGATTTACTCCAAATCTTAGCCCTATATTTTCTTTTAATCTAACGGTGGAAAATATATAGTGGTATTCCATATGGCAGCAGATGTTTTTGCCATTCCAACATCTATTGTGATTTCAGATTCAACCTTTGGCGTTTGAGGGAGAGTTATTGATTCATTTTAAAGCTTGTGTAATTTTTGATTTAGTAGATTTTTGAGATAAGTTAAATTCCAATCTGATAACTATTATTTTATTTCAATATTTCTTTTTAAAAAAATATTAATTTAAAATGTAAAATATATAAAACATATATTTTAAAAAAGACTTTTAAGTTTGTGAAACAATCGAGCTGAACCTAACGAGATGAACCTAATGAGCTGAATCGAGTTGTTCGTAAACTTATAACGAGTCGAGTTTGAGCTTAAAATAAAGTTCGTGTCGAACTTGAACCGAGATTTGAGCTGAGTCAATTCTTAATGAGTCGAGCAGAACTTAGGCGAGTTCGACTCGACTCGACTCATTTACAACCCTACCTTTATCACACAAATCAACACAAAGGCTTAATATCAATTTATCTCCTTTTCTAATTTCTTAAAGAAAAAGGAATATATGGACCATTCTGCAGTATTTCATTTACCTTTCCTCGAGGGTGTTTGTTACCTATAGTAACCGTTTTCATCTTAAACATTCGTTATTCAGTCTATGGACCATAGTTAAAGGGTGCCCCCTAACACCATCCTTTATCTTAATCTATATTAATCTATTCACCCACCCCTACTTCCTAATTACCCAAACAATGCTGCAAAATAAAATTTTCAATGCTCAAAATCTATATATAGAACAGAAGCAACAATGAGTTTGAACCCTACCATAATTCAAAAACACAAAACTCTAACATTGAACAAGATAGTTAAGAAGAAAAAAATGGATAATTTTTATAAACATGAAAACAGAGCATAAGAAAAAAGTTTCAGTTACTAATACCATCATCAAAATAGCGAAACCCGCGGCGTATCTTATGTTCCTCTTGCTAACTTACACTTTAGGTTACTCATCCCATTCTTCCTCTTCTGTTATTCCTCTCTCCATCATCAACAAAACTACCGAGCTCGACTCGTTCCGAGTTAAAACTCAGTGCGCTAATCCAATCCCTCTGGAAAATGTCCGCCAGACACTTATCAACCGTTTCTTCGACGGAGTTTCCCCGTTTAACAACCCACCGCACGCAGCAGAGAAGCTTCGTCGGAGCAGGGATATCAAAGGCTGGGGCTCAAACGGCGCCGTTTTCGAGAAACTCATTCGTAAGGTAAAGCCTCAGATCATCGTTGAAGTCGGAACGTTCCTCGGAGCTTCGACGCTTCACATGGCTGGGTTAACTCAACGACTCGGTCTGAAAACTCAGATTCTCTGCGTCAATGATTTTCGCGGTTGAGCCGGGTTTAGAGATGATTTCAAAAACATGGAGATTCTAAACGGTGACGTTTTGCTTTATTATATGTTTCTTCGGAATGTTGTTAGTTTTAACCAAACCGGGTCAGTTTTACCCGTACCGTTTTCAAGCGTGTCAGCATTAAAGAAGCTTTGTGAATTGGGTGTTCGGGCCGATTTGGTAGAGATTGATGCGGGTCACGACTTTTTATTGGCCTGGTCTGATATCAACGGGGGGCCTTCGGATCCTTCTACTCGGTGGGGTTATTTTCGCATGACTATTTAAATGTTTATGATAATGGAGGGGTTGGAAGAGCCGTTGATTTATTTGCTAGAATTCACAATTTTAAGGTAGAGATTAATGGAGAACATTGGGTCATATACTCCACTTATATACAATAACCTAACCACAGATTACATACATACATAATGGTGATCCTTGAGAGACTAAAGTTATATTGAAGTTTTATATTGTAAAAGCTATGGGATTGTTGGATGAATACATGCATTTTACCTTTATGTTAAATCTAATTAACAATGAGAATCCAAAATCGTGATGAAAGTTTTTTGAAACTAAAACTTGCTGAAATATTTGAGATAGAGAAAAAACATATTAAGAAAATGTGATTATTGTGTTTTAAAAAAATGTATTTGGTCATAATGGATGGAAATAGGATGGGATAAAGGTTATTGCAATTTCTTTGTTATTTAAAAAAAAATGAAACAAAGTATTTGTATATTTTGAATAAAAGAAATTTAAAAATTGTAGGTTCATTAGTAAAATTTATTAGATTCATTTTGATCCAGTCCAACTTTTATTTGGTCCAACAAACATAAAATGAGGTTTAAATGAAAAGGTAGGACAAAAAAAAAGATTTTTGTGTTGACTTTGCTGCATCTTTCCTTCTCATTCTGCATCAATTTACCTTTTTCTTTGTTTTTTTTTTCTTATTTTTTATTTTTTACATTTGCTTTATCAAAAAGACAACTTTTTATTATTATTGCCGTACCTTAAGTTTATCCAAGCATTTTTAAAATTTTCAGGCTATCAATTTTATTTTATTTTGTCCATAATAAAATTTCGATTTTATATATAGAGTAGTTGAATCAATTTCTTAACCGCAAGTAAAATCAGAGAACAGTATTTTCAGGTTCGGACCTGCAACTTTCTGTTTTATAGAACTACATTACGCGTAGTTGAATCAGGCGTGCTCATTTTATTTTTTCATATTTATGCGCGTTCGCATTTTGATCAGTCTAAACTTTTCATCCGAGTATGTTTAACCGTAAGATTTGATTTGTGATTGTCTATTTTACTAACCTATATTTCGCGTAGATTACTTTAGTGCATTCATTTGTTTTTTTTTTCATCTTCACGGTTTCTCATTTTGTTCATTTTAATTTATTTTTATTTCATCTTTTAATCAAATTAAATATTGTTAAATAAGTAAGAATAAATAAAATAATTAATTGGTTTTATTTGTTTTTATTAAAAAATATTTGATTTTATATTATTAAATTTAAGAGTCATTTTGTCACACAAAAATATCCGAGAGTATTATTGGAATTAGATAAAATTAAAACCCTAAAGTGACTATTATATTAGTTAACTAGTGTTGGCAATGTTAAAAACACTATCAGTCGCATGCTACTCCACATATCTTCTCTTAAATCTATAATATAAGAAAAGTTACTGTTCTGGATAATACATAATTAACCCTTCTTAATCTTGCTCCAATTGCCCAACTTGAGGGCAATTGATGTCCATAATCACAATAATACAACCAATTAGGCTGAACAATCTTACCTAAACTCTAATTATTAATTTTGTTGCACGCTTATGGACTTGGAATGGTCATAAAAACACCCAATTGGTTACACGCTTATACACTATATGTCTTGGGAAACAATAAGCCCTCATTTCAACTGACAACATTTATTTTCCACCTTTTCTTCTTCCCAATGTTGAAACTCGAAATATCTTCCCAATGTATCACTTTTCATCTTTCCACAAGCTTAAACCAACTGCGTTTTTTTTTCTTCTTTTTCTATCTGTTTTCGTCATTTTCACTTTCTTCTCTTCTCAAAACCATTTTTCTGACTCTCTCTTGCTCCATCATCTGTTACTCTTTCTCTTCCGTCTTCTTCTTCTTCTCTCAATCTAACTCTTTTTTTCTCTGCCGTCAAGATCCAAAAGCGGTTCAAAAGGTACCAAACCTGATGTTGGTGTTTATGAAGAAACTACCACCGGCTGAAGAAACAAATATTTCTCATCCATTTTCCCTGTTGTTGTTTTTGAATAATATTATTGTTCTGGGTTTCAATAGTTATGGTTTTTTCATTTGAGTTAAAATGTCTTTGATGAATTTTTTGTTATGCAGGAGGTGTTGTTTTTGACGCATCACAATATGCATTCTTTAGGAACGATGTTGTCCAGTTCCGGTGTCGAGTTTGGTTCAGAATTTCGTTTGGATTTCAGATGCATTTTCAATTTGATTTGATCTATGGTTTCTGGATTTGGATTACTGTTGCCTCAAGATTCATATTTCAATTCTTTTTTCTGATTCAGTTTCAGTTAAGGATGCTTATTGCAGATGGGAGTGACAGCGAGTTAAAGAGAGTTTTCGTTAAGGATTCATATTTAGTATCGGTAATTTTACACACAAAATTACACCTGTACTTTTAAAGATAGTTTTCTGTAAATTGAGAAGACTTTTGATTCAAATATCAATAGGTATGATTTCTCCTTGGAGTTTTCTGAGGCAATTTTTGGATGTTGGTGTCGTGTCGTGTCGTAATAATTGTTACAAAATAACAGTTTATTATTTGTGTTGTATTTCATTTGTTTTGCATTGGCTTGCTATGTCTTTATATTTCATAATCAGTTTTGTTGGACTTTGAGATGCAGATGGTGCTTAGGGTTCAAAGCAAAGCAGAAGCGAGAAGAAAAGTCAAAAAGCAATGCTAAAGCTCATACTGAAACGTGTTGCTGGCGTTAGTTGAGTCACAATAAAGAGAATAAAAACTGTTAGTTGTTACATATATTGCTCAGGTGATTTATGTAATTTATGGTATCAACAATAACATTACTTTAAGTTCATAGTTACAATGGTGTTGCACTTTGCATAGTTTGATAGCTGTGAATATTTGGAATGGAGTGGAGCTCTATGTGAACACAATGTCGGTAATGTTGCTTGCTTTATGCATCGTGTTTCTTGATTTTCACGATGTTCTAAAACCATTCAACATAAACATGTGTTGTGACAGCATATGAAATAAATCAGCAACATAGTTTATTAGTCAGTTTCTGTAAGTTCTTACTCCTCTTTAGTTTCCACTTCATCTTCAATCTTCACAATTACTTGTACTGGTCTAAGTCTCTTTCAATTCTTTCTCTTAATTTTGTTACATTGCTTATTTTATTGTTATGTATAATTCAACCAAGTCAATGAAATTTGTTTGTTTTGTTGTAATTATAGGAGAATCTGAGTTGAATGGACCTCAAAATAAAGCAAGGTTACTTAACTTCAACACAATCAAAAGAGTTTCCTATGGTATTCTTGCAGCTTACATGGTTTTTTCTGCTTTATTTCCCGTTATGCATCAGTTCTATTTAAATTTATAACATTATCCAGTGGAATCTGCATGTTTACCAAACTCTCCATACTACATCGTTGATTTGTTAACAATTCCATTTGACATTTTTCCTGATTTATAAGTTTAATATCTTGTACAATGATTCAACCACTTGAGAATGTGAGTTGTCACTATGTATTTGAATCAAACGTTTTTTATTTGCTGGTGTTTTAAACTGGTGTGCGGTTTCACGGTGGTAAATATGTGGTGGCGGCAACGCATTTTCAGCGGCGAGTGTGGTAGTGATCAGATTCGAAATGGCTGTTGTGTTTTACCGGCGATCCTGCCATAGTTGTGCTCTGATTGTTGAAATGGTGGTGATGCAGGTACAGTGAACCGTCGAACCGGCGACTTAGGAATTTTAACAACGTTAATCATCAAATTGATTTCAAATAGTTATGTCAAAATATAGTTTCTCTAATAATTAGGAACCCTTTTTCTTTATAATCATATAAATTCATTATTAGTTTATTTTAGTTTGTTATTTCTTCTGCAGTATGGTAAAAAGAACACATGATGGTACTAGGTTATCATTACAACAATTATGGTGGTTGTTTTTGGAGTTTTTATTGGTATTTTTCTTCCATCTTTGCATTTGACTAAGGTAATATTTGCTACTTTTAAATCCTCAATGATCTATATAGAATTAACATGTATTTTTCATATATTATCCTCACATTTTTCTTTTCTTTTCTTGAAAAACAGTCAGGTTTCATTGTCTGCTGTGCTTGGAGGTACGACGGTTCCGGTGTCGGTAGAATTATCAAATGGTTTGATGCTGCAGAAGAAAAATTATGCTGAATGAATATTGATTCAAATACTTTTATAATGCTAAATCAATATTGTTCAAAACAATAATAATGTTGAATCAATATTGTTCAAATCAATAAGAATGCTGAATCAATATTGTTTTTGGTGGTTAAAACGGGGATGAATGGATGGTAAGTGAACTGCATAAACTTTTCCTGGAAAATTCTGTCATCTAGATCCATGGGATAAATTATGCAATGTAGTGACGGGAACACTCATGTTTTAAAATCATTTTGCGCACAGAATTAGCGGCAAACGTATGTGTTGGTCATTGGCTATCTTCACAAACATTGCTTTGGTCAGAACATTTGTGTATTAAGTTGTTTTGACAGTGGATTTTAGGTATTATTGGTTCTAGCTAGAGATGAATTTTTTCGATGACTGACACAATACCATGTTTGGTGTTTTTTGAGGTTGTGTGAAACTTTTCCCTTCTGTATGCAAAATGAATTGTGCTTCCTGAATAGATTAATAGTATATAATAACAAGTAGGGAATATATTACGGAATATATTAGGAGGATAATTTCTAATTCCTCATAAGTTGGGTGTACTGATTTGCGCCATTACAAACAGGTGTACAAGGTAGAGGAGGGTGCGGTTTGTACATATTTCCCTTAAATAATGTAATACATGACATGGAGTACGATAAAAAAAATCTACATTGTTCATCATTACTGGTTATCTTATGTAATGTTGTTGTTTAGTTTATTTCACTGTTGTGAATTTGCTTGTGCAGCGATGATAAGTCAATGTATTTTAGAATATATATATATATATATATATATATATATATATATATATATAGCATGCTTTTAGATTGTATTTGGTTGAAAAGTTATAAAACAAGTGCTTTTAGAGTTTATTTCAACTTTAAAATTTACTTTACTTTGAACTTGAATTCTTGAATTCTTTTTTTTTTTTATATTTTAATTGTTTAATTTTGAAAAATCATGTATATTATTATTTTTTAATGCAGTTTTAATCGAAATTAAATGGTGTAAAATTGTCCATTAAGAAAATTATGAGTTAAAAAAATATACGTTTCATTGATCAAAATACGGGAAAACATATAAAATTTTATTAATAATATTTTAGAATAAAATTATATATTTTTTAATTCGTATTTAAATTAGTTAAAAAAATATTAATCGTCTAATTATGTGTCAAATGTTTCTGTCAAGTCAAATTTGTACCCATCAGACATTTATATTTTTCTATTTTCCTCATTATGTTCATATTTACAAATTCAAATAAAATCCATTAATTATACGTGTATTGATAAATAAATTAACAAAATCCAGTTTTGATCCTTTTTTTAATTAATGTAAATTTTAACTTTTTCAAACACATTTTTAACCTTTGAATGTATCGAAGTAAACAATCCTAAATTTGATTTTACACAAATTTGTTGTAATCAATTAAATTATACTATAATATATGTAAAATGATATTTATAAATTTCAACTATTGATTGTATAAATAATGGTCTAATATGACCTTTAATATGATCTGTTTTAAACAATTGATCAATTACAAACTTTAAATACTAATTAACAGACATTATTATAAAATAAACACAAATACTAATTAATGGGCATTATTATAAAATAACCACCAATTAATGATTATTATTATTATTATTATTATACATTTATAAAATTATAACAATATTTATACCATTAAAATTTATGATTTCACTTATATTGAATCTATATATTTATGATTTCTTATTTTGTCAAGTAATAAAAAATAAAATAAATAAACTTAATGGGAGAACATTCTTTTTTTTTAAAAAGAATTTACCTTAATTTGTCATGATAACATTTATTTGTTATTGATAATATAATAAAATATATGAGATAAATAGTTTTTATATACGGAAAAAATCTAAATACTATTATAATATAATTTTTTTTTATATATGAAATAAAGTTTTTTTTGTCAAATATTAAAAAACAAAATAAATAAATTTAATGGGAGAACATTTTTTTAAAGAATTTACCTTAATGTGTCATGATAACATTTATTTGTTATTGCTAATATAATAAAATATATGAGATAAATAGTTTTTATATACGAGAAAAAAATTTGCATACGGGAAAAATTCAAATACTTTTATAATATACTTTAATTTTATAAACAATGTTATTTTTATATACGAAATAATGTTTATTGATGATCCACTATAAACGAAAAAAATGGATTGTTGAAAAAACTATTTTTATAAATGGAAAAATGTATATCATTGATACAATTAGTTTTATTTTTATTTTAACCACTACTAAATTGGTTAATAATATTTATTCGGTTATAAATCATATTTTTTTCATATTAATTTTTTTTATTTCAACTATTTCTAGATTAAAATTACGTAACAAACCGGTACCCGTGCGAATGCACGGTTATCCCGCTAATTCTAAACAAATACAAATTAATAGAGACCTTTAATTATAATATAATATATGTCATTAATAATCTCTTATTTTTAATATGAAAATGTGACATCCACCAAATAATATTTTTAGTTTAAAGAAATCATAATTTTTTAATTAAAATAAATTATAAAATATAAATAAAAGTGTATGTCATTGAACAAAATAATATTTAGTTACGGGCAAAAATACATTTTTGATTCAAATTTTTTATACAAATTCAAATATATATCTAATGTCAAAACAAACTTAATATTTATATACGGGATCAAGTTCGTTATAGATTAATTTATTTATATATACGAAAAAAAATATCATTGTTATAATATAGATTCTAATATTTTTTAAATAACGTCAAAACAACAATAATATTTATATAAAATATAACATATTGTTGATTCAAATACTTTAATATATGGAATGAATTATTGACACTAATTTCTTATATCTTTTTGGTTAAACACTTTAATTTTTTTAATATCATTTTTATAATATTTTGAAAAAAATGCGCGTACCATACCAGTACCAGTGCGAATGCACGAGTATCCCAGTAGTTTTAAATAAAAAATAACAAAAAAAAAGTGGCAGAAGACTTCTTCTTCTTCGTGAATGAAGCTCACTTCCACCACCACTCATCTCCCTTTTTCCTTCACTCTTTCGCCGGGCCTGCAAACTCCCTTCCAACCTCCTCCCTCTGCTGCTCACAGTCTCTGTTCGTCTACTCCCTTCGTCCAATACAACACCCAATCGAAAACCACCATCAATAAACGTTCAACCACCACCTTTAACTCTCTCTTTACAACAATCATCGGCAGAACTTCCTCAACTCACCCTCTTTACTCTGATCCACACTTCACGCACCACCGTTAACCTCTTCACCGATCCGCTAGCAATAATCAACTAAATCCAAAAGTTTTGACAAACTCACCTTCACATCCGTCCACGCCGGCGAAACCTAATCGCCACCATCTTCTAACACTCTTTCATCACAAACCTCAACTACCAACATTTCAATCCACTCACCTCTCTTGGTTTTCTTTCAAACACAACACTCTTCATTCCACCTTCACTTCTGATTCATCGCTCTCAAACATCACGCCACCACTGGCGCCTTTTTTTGACGACCTCACCTTCATTCAACTCGTCGTCGTCACCACAACCATCATCATCAACACCAAGCAACAACTCAACACTATTAAGTTGACATGGTTTCACTACAGCGGTTGGTATTTCAGATCAAGAGGAATGAAGATGCAAAAACGTCCTCGATAGTTATTGTCGTTAAATTAAGTAAGTTCAACTTGATTGAGAAAACCGACACTAAGCACGAAAATTGTGGTTTTTACCCTGATTTGAATGTGAAGACTTCAAGAAGCGCCTTCAAGATATGATGGACCAAAGAATTGTACAAATAATAAGCACAAAGGATGATGATATTTTTACTATGGAGTCATATGACAACAAGAGTAAGGGATTCTCAAGACCCCTTGAGATTTACTATCATAAAAAAGGTATCTATCAAGCTATAAGTGGGATAACACCCATTGTTATTCAAATACCAGCGTCTTTTCATTATGAAAGTACCTTGGAAATATAATGTCATAACCCACATAAGTGATAGTGAAGAAATCATGGTGGAAATGCATTTAACACCAAGGAAACTGATATCACAAATATCTCAAAGGCAAGTGGAATAACTCAGAGTGTTCAAGTATATGTTCCTAAACAACTCATAAAAGAAATGAATGATTCGGTTAATAAAGCAGTAAAGGGAAAAGGAAAAGAGGTATTGAGAAGAAAAAAAAAAGGGGAACCCCTTATAAAAGACAATATTCGATGAGAAGGCCAATGAATTTCTAAAGTTCATGAAGAAAAGTGAGTATAAAGTAGTGGATCAGCTAAATCAGACCCCTTCTAAAATATATATCCTTTTCTTGATATTAAACTCGAAGAACACGGAGAGGTACTCATGAAATTTTTGAATGAAGTGATGACAGAAGCAGTACTTTTCTATATATTGAATTGTTCTGTACTTGATTCAAAGATACAATCTTGGCTCCTTTATATAGGCTCAAGTTTTCTACTATTCCAATAAAACAATAAATACTAATAATAGTCCACTAACTCTTGACCTTACCACTAACTCTAGATTAAAGACCCACTAAATCTTTTGGCTTTCCAACTACATCTCCACTAAATAAAACATTAAAGTTTATTCAACAAAACTCCCCTGTAAACTTAAATGTTTTTCCCATCCATCAAGCCTATCATCTTTTTGCCTCTGTGGAAAAGTTCTTTCGACAATGGTTTTGTAAGGATATCTGCTGCTTGGTCTTTGCTTGCCACATGCTTCAATTCGACACTTCCTTCCTTCATGTGTTCTCGAATGAAATGGAATCGAACATCAATGTGTTTGCTTCTTTCATGATTCACCGGATTCTTTGCTAGCTCAATTGCTGATTTGTCGTCCATGTGTATCACGGTTGTACCTTCCTGTTTTAACTCCATTTTGCCCAACAATCTTCTCAGCCATATTGCATGACAAACGCACCAAGATGCTGCCACATATTCAACTTCACATGTCGAAAGTGTTACTATTGGTTGCTTCTTGGAAAGCCAGGTAAAAGCAGTATTTCCCATAAAGAACACATATCCTGATGTGTATTTTCGATCGTCTACATCTCCGCACCAATCACTGTCAGAGTAACCAACCAACTTATAATCTTCTCTTCTTGAATAAGACATTCCAAGTGACACAGTTCCTTGGATATATCGAAGAATTCTTTTCAATGTCTTCCAATGTAAATGTACTGGCTCCTCCATGAATCGACTGACAATGGCAACACTTAACGAAATGTCCGGCCTTGTACATGTGAGATAGCGAAGACTTCCCACCAAGCTTCGAAATTTACTTGTCTCGACACGATCTCCCCCATCAAATTTCAACAGCATGGCACCTGGTTCCATTGGCGTCGAAATTGGATTACAGCTTTCCATCTTATATTTCTTCAAGATTTCTTTTGCATATTTTTCTTGTGAAATAAAAATTCTTGTTTCTTCTTGTCGAACCTCCAGGCCAAGAAAGAATCTCATCAGACCTAAGTCTGTCATTTCGAATTCTTGTGTCATCGCACCTTTGAATTCTTTTATCATCTGATCATTGCTACCCATAAAGATGAGATCATCGACATAGAGAGCAACAAACAACATATTTCCTCCATTCTTCTTTACATAAAGGGTACGCTCATAGGGACATTGCTTGAACTCATTCTCCTTAAAATATGTGTCGATACGTGTATTCCATGCCCGTGTGTTTGCTTGGAAAATTCGCAAACAACCGCTGATCTCCTAATCTCTGAAAGATTGGTTTACTTACAGGACCGATCAAACAAATCCTAGGACAATGTGCTTTAATGATTTTGGTAATTTTTGTTAGAAAACCTTTTGTTTATTGAATTCATCATGGTTTTTATCAATTCTGTATTGTTTTGACAAAAGTAACAACACTTTGTTCTTTAAATAAAATGGCGAAATGTAAATGACTTGCGAATAAGAAAATGACGGAATTGTAAAGGGAACTGTAAAAGGAAAAAACTTTAAACTTTTATTGAAATGCAAGAAATGAAAAACTTGTGTTTCTCAACGTACATTTTCTCAGTAAGTACTCTTTTCTCTCACGGTTACTTTGAGTATTTCTTGAGTGATTTGTACAAATTTTGAACACCCCGGAAATCCAACACTAAGACTCCCTATTTATATACAAACGAAATAACTACCAATAACAGCTATTTCTCCTAATGGCGACAAATGGCATTCTGCATGCATTCGTCTCCTAGATGCGTTCCATGCATCCAATTTCAAAAGCAAAACTCCCTCCTGAAATTTGAATTTCAAATACCCGTCGAATGGGCCTATTTCTCTTATGTCGAAACTATCCTTCATATTTAGAAAAACCTGCCAATGCTTTCCCTAAGTACCATTTATCTTCGACTTGCCTTTCTCATCAAAAACCTTCTGGTCGAAATTGACCTGTCGAATTTTCAACTTTTCTTCTTGAACTACCTTGGCATCGAAATTAGCAACCTACAAATTGCCCCCCAAGAAATGCATTTTCGATAAAGGGAGAAAATCATTTTTTGCCAATGCAATTCGACGCCATCCCTAATTCGACCAGTGACTGTTCATATGACTAGACGTTGGAAATGTCAGAATCATCATTGCGCTTTTTCTCAAACGTCTTTCAGCCCACGTCTGTAAGATCTTCCATTATCCCTACTCTAGCCCCTAGCAGATCGTGAGTCAAAACCTAACTGCCACCGTCCGAATCATCCACTTCAAAACCTCCACGTGTCCCACAATCTTTCCATTATTTTTCCATTAAAGTTTCTGAATGCTAACCGTTTCCATCTTTCTTCCTATATATAAGTTAAAAACTCCATTTTTTCACCTTTTTATGTTTCCTCTTTCCAAAACAAAACTCTCTTCAAACTTCATCTTCTCCATTTTTCTCTATTGCTTCTGTAATCAACAATGGCATCTTCCGCTACTCCCAAAAACGCGAGCAAAGATTCCAAGAAATCTAACAGCTTACCACCAGTACACAAGATTCTTGGGCCCAAGGTGGTGGGAAACCACCAATACGCTCCGGAGCCTCCAAATGAAGAGGAGAAACGCTGCATTTATCAGTCTCAGGTATTTATTCCTCTCTTGATTTCTGGTAAATCTCATGCAATGTTAGCACCTTTATCTGACTTAAAATTAGATCCAGTTAAGGTACAAGAATTTTTCCCAACCTATCACCGTTACAAACCCATAGCTAACGGGGTTAGACCTAGAACTGACAAGGAAAAAATTATAGACGAAAAGTCCCAAGTAGATGGCCAAGGATCCCCTTCTGAAGAAGTCATAAACTTAGAGTATATGAACAATTTTAGAATCTTTAGATCCTGCCCTTTGTCGAAAGACCCCTCTGACTACCTAGCTTGGTTGGAGAAGATAGAGAAGGTTAAAGCCAATGTTTGGAAAACTATGGGCATTTTTATCTCATTCAACTGTCGAAGGTAGGGCCAGGATATTGTCCCTCCATGCTTCTAGCTTCCCTTTACTTCTGGGACAACACTTATAACAACTTCCACCTTCCTTGTGGGATGATTACCCCCATTCTTTTCGACATAGTTGCCATAACTGGCTTAAGTCCCTTAGGAGTGGATTATGACCCTAACCTCCCATCCGACGATTCCATAGGCTTCGACACCAACAAGGCCACTTTTACAGCCTATATCGCCAATTATCATGATAAGGAAACTGACGAAGTATCTGATCAAGAGCATGTAGCCTTCTTGGCCCTTTGGCTGTCGAGATGTGTTTTTTGCTCCAGATCTCTCCAAGTGGCAAAGCACTATATCACCATAGAAAATCAGCTTCATGCTGGACACCGGCTGTGTCTTAGTGAGATGATCTTGGCGAAACCTTTATGAATCCCTTGGCGAAGGGGTTACCACCTTGAAGAATATTAAAGAGAAAAAAAGTCTGTTGTTGTCAGGACCCTTTTGGCTCTTACAATTGTGGCTCAATGCCAACTTTGAAGCCTCCCTTCCCAACAAGTCAATTGTAGACGAAGCTGCTCTGGGGGACAGAAGAGTCGAAGGCATCCGTTTGGCGCAGTTAGCACCCTATGGCGAAGGTATGAGCCTTCAACAAACCTTTACCAGCTATGTCATGATGTTTGCTAAACATCACAACTTTACTCCCAACATGGCTCCTTTTGCTGATAGAAAGGTTGGACCTGCATGGTTTACCAGAAAACTTCTGTTTGAGTCGAAAGCTCTAGAAGACGAATTCCTCAATGTCTGGGAATCTTTTCTCACTTCTAGGCTTTTAGTTTCCAGACTTGCTCCCTCAAAGCTAAAGGTTTCTCTTGTCAATTACCAACCCAATCTGGTCTCTCGACAGTTTGGGTTGATACAAATAATACCAAAACCCCTCTTTTCATGAAAAGGCTCTTTGATTCACTATAATATGACCCACACTGAAGAAGAATGCTCTGAGTTGCTGGCGAAGTATTCAAATCTGGTCGAAATCCAACCAGTGGTCTTTCGACCTAGCTTCCTCTGTACTCAATAGTTTGACGAATGGTGGAGGGCTTATTATGACTCTCAATTTTTCGACGTGCCTTCTTTCACCATTCAACTGACTAGAGCCTTTGCCCTTGTGCAGGACAAGACAAATAAAGGTACTTCAAGACATGTCAAAGAAATCCAAGCATTCCAAAGATACTTTGAAACTGCCTATCGGCCCAATGAACTTAGTCGAACCATAAGCGAAGCAGCTGTGACTTTGAAAGAAAAATTTACCAGAAAACTGGACGAGTTAAAACTACCCGCGTATGTTCGACCAAAACAACGTTATGAGGTAGCCTTTAACCTCTATCGACCAAGATTTCCCCCACTACCATCTGCTGAATTTGGCGTGGCTTTTAGCCCTTCATTTCCAGATTGGTTCACTTGTGGGGATTCTATGAAACTTCTTCGCCAAGAATATCAAAAACGTGTTAAGCGAGTGGTTCCGACTAAGTACACCTTGGACAATTTCAAAGGCCACCTTCATATTGGCATAGAACACGTTCACGTGGAAACTCCTATATATGAAGGTGTGGAATGGGAAGATATTCGACCTCACTTTTCCCTTTTACCTACACATGTATATGTTATTTTATGTTTGACCCTTTTCTTCCTTCCTTTTCTAGTCATCAAGATTACGACCAAGAAGTCGGCTGCTGGCGAAGCGTCAACTGTTGGAGATGCAGAAACCCACAAAGATGCTACCAAAACACCTTTGGCGAAGGTATTACTTTACTTCTCTTTTTGGTCAACACATATTTTCTTATTTTCTAGCATACTAATAAAAGTTCTTTTGTTCCACAGGGGAGTCGAATACCTCCATCGACACCAAAGAAAAGAAAAGAAAAAGAATCTGAAGTCAAAGTTGTCGACACCGATGATGGCGACGAATCACCAGACCAAGTGAAGCCTTCAAGGAAGAAAAAGAAAACAACCAAACCTCAACCACAAAAACCTCCTGCTTCCATAATATTGGAAAAAAATCCCCTTAAAAATCCTGGCGAGAAAGTTACCCCTGCTCCAGCAGAAAGCGAAAGTTCTAGTCTTAGGATTGAGATTCCCAAGGCATGGTTTTTTCTTCGTTTTTTTTTTCAACGCTGAAAGGCAGTTTTACTCATGTTACCTCTCTTTATTCATTTATTTTCCAGGTCCTTGTCGATACTCACGGGCATCCCATGGTCCAAGTTCTCCCAAAGACCAGCAGTGATCCTACCTACAAGCCAACCAGCGACTCCAAACCTTCTCCTAAGGATTCGATAAAGGAATCAGCTACTGAAGTGAATCAGCCCACTGCTGTCTCTAAACAAATTCCAAACGTAGTGGGAGAAGAAACTAGTCCTGAGGCTGACAACTTAGTCGACATTGGTGGGGACACTGTGATGCCTACTGCAGCGCTTACCACAGATAATGATCCTGAAGACCATTCTCTCCTCAACTTACAAGGTACTGACAAAGGAGAGGATGAGGAGGTCGAAACTGATGGCGAAGAGGAGGAAGAGATAGTAGGCGAAGAGCCAACAACTCCCTTAGCTGCTACGGACGAAGAAGGAGAAAGCGAAAAAGAGGACCATGGTGAACCAAACAAAACAGCTTCAACGGCTACAAATTCGACCCGACTCTCTCAAGAGGAGCTTGATAATCTGAAGGTGCAAAGACCCTTTGAGTACCTAAAGGCCATGCTTAGTTCCCGCTACAATTTTGTTGATACTACCATTAGTAGTTCAACCACCTCCGGAACTACTTCTGACGCCAAATCCGTGGATGAAACGCGAGCACAAATTCGACAAAAAATCCTCAATATTGACTTATTTCAACTTTTGGAGAATGATTCATCTGCTCATTTTGACTTAAAAAAGATCTTAAAGCAAATTAACGTCCTGGAGGCTCCTCCTGAAGTCACTGATGTGGTGCTGGACCTAACTACTCTAATAGATCTTGTAGTGACAGACTTTAATCGGCTTCGAGATTACTCCAAGAAGCCCGAAAATAAGACAGAAATCCAACTTGCTGAGTGGGATGCTGCTTCGAGTTCGTCCAACAAAGTAACTGAACTAGAAAGAGCGTCTGAGCAAAACAAGAAAGAGGCAACTTTGTGTGGCGAAAACATCCTCAAGTGGAGAAAACAAATCGCTGTTCTTCAAAACAAAATTTCTCAAGCGGAGAAGCGTCAAGAAGAACTACAACAAATCAACCAAGAGGAAATCACTAAAGAACTTGAAGTTGGGGTTCACCATGTGGATAGGGCTTGAAAACTTGGTGAGGAAATCAAGGAACTCTCGAAAGGCAAGGCACTTTGTGAGCGTCGTCTTCAAATTCAGAAATCCAAATTTGAAAAGCTGAAAGAATCTTTCCCCATTTAAATATTTGTAATTTTTGTTTGGCCTTTTAAGGCCCTTTTTGTAATGACATTGGAGCTATTTTATTTGGCGAAAAGATTTCAATCCACCATGTTGCTTATTTTTCTATATGACTATTCGACTGCTATTTTTACTTCTTGTAATGTGGGCTTGTATTTTTTCAAATATTTCCCGTTTATTTTTAATATTCGCTTATCTTTATCCAATTCTTCGACTTCATAAGCGCCATTGGAAAATATTCGTATGATCTGAAAAGGTTCTTCCCACTTAGGGGACCATTTTCCCATAAGTCTATCTTTTTGATCCATGGGGAGAATCACTTTCCACACAAGGTCACCAATCGAAATAAATTTATTTTTTACTTTTTTATTGTAGAATTTCTCCACTCTTTCCTTTTGCCTTTTCAATAAGTCTAACGCTTTTAATCTTTCTTCGTCTAAATCCACTAATTCATCTATCATCATATTCCAATATGCATCAGATGGAATTTCATGATGTCTTTGGACCCTTATTGACTGCAAGTATATTTCGACTGGTAAGACCGCATCATGGCCATACGTTAAACGAAAAGGTGTAGCATTTGTAGCTTCCTTAGGAGAGGTTCGACAAGCCCATAGAATTTGGTCCAACGTTTTGTACCAACTCTTTGGTTTTCTTCCCACGTGCTTCTTTATTAAACCAATTATAACCTTATTTGCAGCTTCGACCTAACCATTGGCTTGAGCGTAGTAAGGCGTTGATGTGAGGAGTTTGAAACCCATTTCCTTCGCAAATGCTTGCATATTTTTCCCAGTGAAAACAGATCCTTGATCCGTTGTTATTGTCTCTGTGATACCAAACCTGTAAATGATGTGCTTTTGAATGAATTCGATTACTGCTTCTTGATCTACTTTTACTAAGGGTATGGCTTCGATCCATTTCGTAAAATAATCTATCCCCACCAAAATAAACTTCTGGCTTTTTGAAGAGGCCGGTCGAATTTCTCCAATCATATCCAAATCCCAACCTCTAAAAGGCCAATGCTTTATTATCGAATGTAATTCACTTGCAGGAACATGTGGTATCCCTGCGTGTATCTGGAACTCTTGACATCCCTTAGCGTATTCGACGCAATCTTTTAACATAGTTGGCCAATACATTCCCTGTCGGAATAATAACCACTTCATCTTCTGGCTTGCCTGGTGTGCCCCATAAGCCCCGCTGTGTACATTCGACAAAGCTATGTATGCCTCAGATTCGCCTAAACACTTCAATAGTATACCTTCCAGAGTTTTCTTAAATAGTTCGTTTCCCAAAATCACATAACTCAAAGCTCGATACCTGATTTTTCTTTCGACTGGTCCTGTTGGGTTTTGCAAGTACTCTATTATAGGCTTTCTCCAATCTTCAGTCATTGAATCGTCTATGTTAAAAATTTCAAAATTTTCTTCGTCAGCGTATCCAATCTTTATCGTTTCCAAATCTGACGGGGATAATCTAGCTGACATCACTCTTCCTCTAACTTCAATAGCTTTCTGTAGCTTTTCCTTCGACACTTTATACCCTGAAGCTATCTGCGCTAAATCATTCGCTTCCTGAATTTTCATTCGCGGGACATGTCGAATCGTGACCATATCGAACTTTTTTAAAAGTCGATTAGTTATTACAAAGTACATGATTAAATTCTCCTTAACACATTTGTACTCCTTTGTTATCTGCTTTATGACTAACTCAGAATCGCCCATTATTTCGACCCGAGTTGCCCCCAATTCCAACAAGATTTCAAATCCTGCTATCAAAGCCTCATATTCTGCCTCATTATTTGAGCAGAGACCTTCGACTTTGTACTTGAATTTTGTTGGAATTTATTTAGGAGAAATAATCAGAACCCCTATTCCAGTTCCATTTTTATGACTAAAACCGTCGAAGTACAACTTCCATGGTTCTATTTCAATATAGTCTAAAGACTTTTCATTTATAGCGTGGTCGACTATGAAATCCGCCACTACTTGTCCTTTGACAACCTTTAAGGGCAAATATGTCAAAGAATACTCTGTCAATGCTAATGCCCATTTTCCAATTCGACTGTGCAAGATTGGTTTAGATAACATGTATTTTATAACGTCGAAATGCGAAGAGACGTAAACATCAATTGGCTTTATATAGTGCTTTAATTTCATACAAGAAAAGTATACACATAGACACAACTTTTCAATCACACTATACCTAGTTTCCGCATCGTTCAAGACCCTACTGAGGTAATAGATGGCTCTTTCGAACCATTCTCATCCTCCTGAGCCAACATGCTCCCTAAAGTCTTGTCCGACGCAGATATGTACAACCTCATACTTCTACTTCTACAAGGTGACACTAAAATTGGAGGGTGCGTCAGGTACTCCTTGATCTTGTCGAAGGCATCCTACTGCTCTTGTCCCCATTCGAAGTCTTCCTTCTTTAGTCGAAGTAGAGGAGAAAAGGCTTGCGTCTTCCCACTAAGGTTGGAGACAAACCTTCTGAGAAAGTTGATCTTGCCAAGTAAAGACTGCAACTCCTTCTTTGTAGATGGCGCTTTCGCCTCCATTATTGCTTTGGCCTTGTTTTGATTGATTTCGATCCCTTTCTTGTGGACCACAAAGCCTAGGAAGTCTCCCGCCTGCACACAAAATGCACATTTGAGAGGATTCATCTTCAGACCAAACTTCCGCATCCTTTCAAAGGATTGTCGAAGATGGTCTATATGACTTTTTCCTGAAACAGACTTAACAACAATATCGTCAATGTAAATCTGCATAAAATCCTCAATGAAATCATGAAAAATCGAATTCATTGCTCGCTGATATGTTGCCCCAGCATTTTTTAAACCAAAAGGCATTACCACCCATTCGTAAGTGCCTAAGGCTCCAGGGCATCGAAATGCCGTTTTTGGAACATCTTCTTCAGCAATAAAAATTTGATTATAACCAGAGTACCCATCAAGCATACTAAGGTACTCATGTCCCGTGGCAGAATCGACAAGCATCTCCGCCACTGGCATAGGATATTCATCCTTTGGGGTAGCCGAATTCAAATCTCGAAAATCAATGCATACCCTCAACTTGCCATTTTTTTTTATTACAGGAACTATGTTAGCAATCCATTCGACATACCTGGTTGGACGGATGAACTTACACCTAAGGAGTCTTTCAACTTCTTCTTTAATCTTCGAGAGGATTTCTGGGGCGAATCTCCTTGGAGTTTGCTTAACAAGCTTCCTCTCAGGTTTTATTGGTAACCTTAATTCGACCAGGCTCCTATCCAGCCGGGGCATTTCGTCGTAGTCCCATGCGAAACAATCTTTAAATTCTTTCAGCAATCGGACTATTTCGACCTTGAGTTGGGGGTTCACTTTCGCGCTGATATAAGTTGGTCGTTTCTCTGCCCCTGTCCCCAAGTCGATTTCTTCAAGTAGATCCTACGCCATCATCTTGGTATTTGCTGCTAAAGGATCCTTTTCGAAACCCAATGGCTCGTTGTCATAAATCGCGTCAAGCCTCTGGTTTTGCAAATCTCCTAGATCTTTATCTGGAGGATCCCTACAGAATCCTTTTCGAGACCTTGTTGATCTGCTTCAATTTGGTTGGTTTCGACAGCCATATACTTCACTTCGGCCTCCAAGGCCGCTTTGAGTTTGTTCTCGGCCATATAAGCCGCGATCTTTTCGAGAACTAATGACTCACTCATTGTCACTGAATTCGCTGCCCCAGCCAGTTGGCCGGATGTGTGAGGTTCCAAAGATGTAGTCTTCTTCGCCAACTACCTCTCTATCCCCACTGGAACCCGTGGGTAGGATGAAGGTATAATGAACAAAAAGCATTATCCGTTGGCGTCATGTCGAAAGTGGCTGGGCTACACGGAGCTATGTGAGCCAGATTCCTGTTGAAACTCCTCCTATCCACCTAGTTCACTTCAGCCAAATAATAACTCTGGTCTGCCTCTATATTTTCGACTATTCCGTCTGCGCGCCAGATTTTTATTCGCTGGTGCATTGACGAAGGGACGACACCAATACCGTGTATCCATTCCCTACCCAAGAGAAGGTTGTAAGTTGCTTTCGACGCTATCACCATAAACATAGTTGGCCTCGTGATGGTTCCAACAGTCAAGTCTACCTGTATCACACCCATAGTAGTTCCTACTTTCCCTTCATAATTCGACAATACCATGTTGTGAGGTTTAGTGTCGGAATTATCTTTTCCAATTTTCTTTAGCATAAAATGCGGCATCAAGTTGACAGCCGCTCCTCCATCGACTAGAATCTTATTCACCCATACGTTACCCACTTTTCCCTTTATAAATAGGGGTTTCAAGTGGTTCCTCATTGAGTCATCTGGCCTTTCAAAAAATGCGTTCAGCTCTTCAACGCATCCATTGTTCATAATATAGTAACAAACGGGCATGTGCCTGGCCGTTTCGACCTCCAAAGCTTCCTCTTCTTCTTCGACTTCCATAATTTGATCATACTCCCTAGGGAGCACTTAAACGACATTACATGTTACATCGAATGATGCTTCTGACTCTGAGTTAAAATTGTCTGTCATCTCATCATCCTTGGTGAGTTCCTCCTTTGATGCTTCTTGCACTGGGACAGTAGGTGGTTTGTCAGACTTCAATTCTTCCATCTGAGTCGAAGTCTGGATGTTGCTGCTAGTTTCTGGCTTGTCTTTTGCTGCAGCCTCCTTCTCAGCCTTCTTTTGAAGTTGGTATCTCCTCCATTATGACTTCGTCATGGGATTCTTGCCCTTATAATTCTCAGAAGGGTAAGTCACCCTTTTGGACTTCTGGAATTCTTTTCTGTATGACACAGAGGATCCCCTCTACACTTCGAAATCCTTCCATTTTCCTTGCCCCTGGACCTGTCAGATTGGATTAACCCACCTGTCATCTGGAGCTTTGGTTGTCGGTTTGAACATGTTAGGGCGTCTTTCGCCTAAACTTTCTCTATTTTGGTCCCCTCTTCTGGGGTCAAATCTTTCTCCAGAAGGCCTCCAGTTTCCTTTTCTCCTTGCCCTCTCTATTCCTTCTAAGTTTTGTGTTGCCTTTTTGTTGAAGACGTCACTACAGCGAGGACAAAGCATCACCTCAGACCTTTTCCTCTGGCATCTATGAATAAAATCTGCCAGATTCTCTTCCTCCTTAGGGTAAGCCACTTTCTGGTACTCCTCCCGTCGACTTTCTTCATCAACTTGCATTGAAGCATTATGAGTTACTTCGACCATGTTTATATTGGCAGGTGACTCTGCATCCATGCTCAACTTATTCAGTTTCAAGTTGAGGCCCTCATTGACCTCATGTTCCTTCTTCATTCGATTGAAGTCCTCTGAGATTTTCTTTGCCAGAACCTTCGGGAGTGGACTCGTGGCCACCTGTGGGCTGATGAATCCAATAGTTTTGTCCTTTGGGTCCTCCATGGTTTTTCGCAGAATACCAACAGCACCTAGTTTGTAAGAACCTTCAGCAGTTCCTTTATTGATTTTGGTGAAACCCTTAGTGGTTTCCTTATTGAATTTTTCGAAACCCTCAGTAGTTTCGTTGTTGATGTTGTCGAAACCCTCAGTAGTTTCGTTGTTGATGCCCTCAGTGGCCTCAGTAATGTAGTTCTCAATGATCTTCGCGCCAAGGTCTTCAGTGTCCTTGATCATCATTGACTGGTCAGCAATCAGTCGTGACTTCGACCATGTCACCTTTGTCAGCGGGGTCTTCAGCAACCTCCACCATATTCACGTTGTGGTCGAAACCATCAGCAGTCTTCATCACATTCATGCTATCGTCGAATCCTTCAGTAACTTCAACCATATTTACTACGGATGGCTCAGCATAGTGGGCCTCCACCATCTGCAAGGAACTTGAATCCACTTTCTCCTGGGATTTCGACTTGTCTCCGAATTTTAACCTTCCATCTCTTATTGCATTCTGCACTAGGTCCCTGAAAAGGAAACATTGAGACGTTTTATGACCCAAAAAATTGTGATATTTACAAAAACCTCTCTTTTTCTGTTGTTCTAAAGGAGGCACCTTAGTACCAGGAGGTACTATCATTTGGCCATCCTTGACCAATAAATCAAATATTTCGTCACATTTTGTAATGTCGAACGTATAAGTTCTCTTAGGGAACTTGTCGTTCTTCTCCGATTCGACTGGATTTTTCCCATTCGACGGAGCCACGACTTTGCAGGCATAAGGTGGGCCCTGTTTTAACTCTGCCAAATCTACCACTTGTTCGCCGAAATTTGACGATTCCTCTTCGTCATCATCCTCACAAACTCCGACATAAGCTACCCTTTCTTTCCTATTTTTATTAACCCTAGCTTTTTTGGCTTTTAGTCGTTCGACCTGTCTAACCCTATCAGCTAATTGGGCCATGTCTCTTAAATATTGGGTGTCTAATTTCTTTATGATGGAATAGTCAAGGCCACCAGCGGCCATTTCAACTAACTCATGCTTTGGAACCTGTGTGAAACACCTTGCCTTGAGCAATCTGAACCTATTCAGATAATCATCAATTGGCTCTGAGAACTTTCTCTTTACGCTAGCCAATTCTTTCAGGCTTATCTTCGTCTGCCCCATGTAAAATTGTTCATGGAACAATCTCTCTAACTGGGTCCATGTATGGACCGAACCTGCAGGCAAAGACGTGAACCAAGTAAAAGCATTTTTCGTCAGAGAACTTGGAAAATATTTTATCTTCAAGTTCTCATTGTGCGTTATTTCGCCTGCTTCGATCAAGTAACGTGCCACATGTTCGACTGTCGATTCACTCGTGTCTCTCGAAAACTTAGTGAATTTGGGGACTTTCCACCTTGGGGGTAAATCTTCCTGCAATATATATTCAGATAATGGTGACGTGTAACTAGGCCTCTGTAGTCCTATATTTACCCCATTTCGAGCCATTATTCTTTCGACCATGGCTGCTAAATTATTTTCTGCTGGCATGTTATTACAACGTATTCGTTGCACAATATCATCAGCATCCTGACCCCTATTTACTATCACCCTCGCAGGTTCTTGCTGAACAGGCATTTCGACACGGGGTGGTTCGACCAATGCTTCTTGGTCTCGAAGGTTCGCCTGAGGAACATTTATTAGTCTTTGGTTTATAGTAGATTCTTCTTCGACCGCTACCCTTGGGATTTGGACTTGCTGTTCCCTTGGGGGAGGTTGGGGAACACCGAAGAAATCAGCAATGCGCGTCATCTGTGCTGCCAATTGTTGATTTGTTTGTGTCGTGATTTGGATCAAAGGATTGAATATAACCCCCATTTGTTGGGCTAACATCTGGACCATATCATGGTTACTCTCATCCATATGTTGCCTAATCACTTGCGCAAAGTTATTGGTAATGTTTGGCATGTAAGTTTGATACCCTGTTTCTAAAGGCTGGCTAATTCGACCCATATGGTTCACACTCGAACCAGACCCTTGCAAAGGCGAAGTTAAGTTCATTGTTGGATCCATAAATGTTGATGGGGCGTTGTGAAAACTTGCCATTACTGAAGTTGGCATTCCATATGGTTGTTCCCGATTGAGTGGCATCAAAAACCCAGATATAAAGGGCCTATACAAACTACCCGAAGGGGGTCGAGTCATTTGAGGCATTTGGGGTCCCATAGTTGAAAAACTAGGCGTATTTTGGGGAATCGAAAGCGCAGGCGTCGAACCCGCTGTTGATGGCATAGCCCCTGACACTGATACTGAGGCCGTATTGCCCCCAGTCGAATGATTAGGGGGTGGTATTTCATTATTTGTAGAATTCTGATTGTTAGGTGGATTTGGATTCGCCATTCTGCGTACTCGTCTTCTTCTGGGTTTTTCTTCATTATTTATGGCTATTTTACCACTTCTTAGTCTCATACAACAAAACGAAGAAAAATTTCTTACGAGAAAAGTGTAAAATGAAGGTTTTCAAACGTTAATAGCACAAAGTCCCACTGGGCGTGCCAATTTGTTTGCTTGGAAAATTCGCAAACAACCGCTGATCTCCTAATCTCTGAAAGATTGGTTTACTTACAGGACCGATCAAACAAATCCTAGGACAATGTGCTTTAATGATTTTGGTAATTTTTGTTAGAAAACCTTTTGTTTATTGAATTCATCATGGTTTTTATCAATTCTGTATTGTTTTGGCAAAAGTTACAACACTTTGTTCTTTAAATAAAATGGCGAAATGTAAATGACTTGCGAATAAGAAAATGACGGAATTGTAAAGGGAACTGTAAAAGGAAAAAACTTTAAACTTTTATTGAAATGAAAGAAATGAAAAACTGGTGTTTCTCAACGTACATTTTCTCAGTAAGTACTCTTTTCTCTCACGGTTACTTTGAGTATTTCTTGAGTGATTTGTACAAATTTTGAACACCCCGGAAATCCAACACTAAGACTCCCTATGTATATACAAACGAAATAACCACCAATAACAGCTATTTCTCCTAATGGCGACAAATGGCATTCTGCATGCATTCGTCTCCTAGATGTGTTCCACGCGTCCAATTTCAAAAGCGAAACTCCCTCCTGAAATTTGAATTTCAAATACCCGTCGAATGGGCCTATTTCTCTTATGTCGAAACTATCCTTCATATTTAGAAAAACCTGCCAATGCTTTCCCTAAGTACCATTTGTCTTCGACTTGCCTTTCTCATCAAAAACCTTCTGGTCGAAATTGACCTGTCGAATTTTCAACTTTGCTTCTTGAACAATTACCTTGGCGTCGAAATTAGCAACCTACACCGTGGTGCTTGCTTCAGCCCATAAAGTGCTTTCTTCAATTTCAGCACCTTCTTCTCTTCTCCAGCTTTCATATGCCCTGGTGGCTGTTCGACATAGACTTCTTCTTCAAGCACACCATTCAAAAATGCTGATTTGACATCCATTTGAAATATTGGCCATTTGAATTGAGTAGCATGTGAAATGAGTAGTCGAATTGTCTCCATTCTTGCGACGGGAGCAAAAATGTCGTCATAGTCGATTCCTGCCTTCTGCCTATATCCCTTCGCAACAAGTCTCGCCTTGTATCGTTCCACTTCGCCTTCGATATTCATCTTTTTCTTGAATACCCACTTCACACCAATGGGTTGACTACCTTTTGGTAATTCGACCAGCTCCCATGTGTTGTTGTGATTAATCGCCTTAATTTCTTCGTCCATGGCAGTTTTTCACTTCTTGTCTCGCAGCGCCTCTTCAAAATTAATATTTTCAGCATCTGCCAAAAGACATACAAGATGTACTTTACTTGTCGAATCATACAAATCTTGTAGACTTCGTATTCTGGGTTGTAGAGGTTCATCTTCATTTTCAGAATCTTCAAGATCTGTCGAAATTCTTGTTGGTACAGCGACTGGTGATTCTCCAACTTCGACGATAACTTCTGTCAAATTGTTCCAGTCCCACTTGCTCGCTTCGTTTATTCGAACATCCCTACTTACTATCACCTTCTTGCTTATGGGATCGAATAACATGTACCCTTTCGTCTTCTCATCATAGCCAATGAATATGTACTTCTGACTTTTGTCTTCAAGCTTCGTTCTTCGTTGATCTGGTACGTGTGCATAAGCCACACTACCAAATACTTTGAGATGAGAGACTGTTGGCTTCTGTCCGCTCCATGCTTCTTGTGGTGTTTGATCTTCTAACTTTGAATGTGAACATCGATTCTGAACATAAATGGCACATTGTACAGCTTCTGCCCAGAATTCCTTCGACATGTTCTTACTCTTAAGCATTGATCGAACCATGTCGAGAACTGTTCGATTCTTCCTTTCAGCTACACCATTCTGTTGAGGCGAGTATGGTGCAGATAAAAATCTCCTTATGCCATGCTCTTCACAATAATTCGTAAAGGCTATCAAAGTATACTCACCACCTCTGTCAGATCGAACTGCTTTGATGTGTCTGTCAGTTGCCTTCTCCACCATTACTTTGAATTTCTTGAACACCTCGAATGCTTCAGATTTTTCTCTCAAGAAATAAACCCAGGTTTTTCGTGAGAAATCGTCGATAAAAGAAATGAAGTACCTTTTGCCACTGAAAGATTCTGGAGTGATTGGCCCACAAATATCAGTATGAATCAATTCGAGAATATCTTTAGCTTGATATTCTGCCTTCTTTTGAAATGAGGTTCTTGTTTGTTTGCTAAGCACACAATCTTCACAAAACTTTCCTTCATAGTCCATATCTGGTAGCCCGTGTACCATGTTCCTCTTCGCTAACCTTCTTAGACCAGCATGATTTAAATGACCAAAGCGTAGATGCCACAGCGACGCTTTATCTTCGACATTGACTTGCAAACATTTTCCTTGAACACTCCTCAAGTTCAGCTTGTACATTCGATTTCTCCCCTTTTCGACTTGAGCAATCAGATGCCCTAACTTGTCCTTCAAGTGTAATATTCGATCTTTCATGAATATCGAATAACCTTTTTCTATGAGTTGTCCCAGACTCAAAATATTTGTCTTGAGATCTGGTACATAATAAACATCTTGGATTGACCCAGTCAAGTCATCCTTCTGCAAATAACAAATCGTGCCTTTGCCTTCGACCTTCACTTTCGATGCATCTCCGAATGACACATGACCATCTTCAATCTTTTGCATTTCTTTAAACAGGTGTTTGTGACCACACATATGATTACTTGCTCCAGAGTCGAGATATCACATAGTGTCATTCTCCCCGTCTTCTTCCTTCTGAGTCATCAACAGAAAACTATCATTCGCTTCGACTTCCAAAGCTAGATTGGTTATTTATTCTACTTTCTTTTCGACCCGACAATCTTTTGCAAGATGTCCCACTTTACCACAGTTATAACATTTGAAGGAGTTGCAATCCTTCGCAAAATGACCAAGCTTGTTACACTTGTAACATTCGACGTTGGAGTAGTTCGCCCGTCCACCTCTTTGACCACGTCCTCTGCCACGCCAATTTTACTGGCTCGACTGTCCTCTGTCGAAGTTACTGCTTCGACCACTTCGACCACTGTCACGACCTCCATGGCCACGTCCTCTTCCTCGAAAGTTTTGAGAATAGAGTACCTTTTCGTCTTTGACTGACTCCTTCGTTTGATTTTCTCCCTCGACTGCTTCCTCCTTCTTTTTCATCTTTCGTTGTTCGTGTGCCTGGAGAGAACCCGCGAGCTCTTCGACTGAGAGCGTTGAAAGGTCATTCGACTCTTCTATTGCACATATAATATTCTCAAACTTATCTGTTAAAGATCTCAGAATCTTCTCAACAACTCGTGCATCAGTCACTGCTTCGCCATTTCTAGTGAGTTGGTTCACCACCGTTTGTACACGCATGATGTAGTCAGATACAGTTTTTGACTCCTTCATCTGCATCCTCTCCAATTCTCCACGAAGAGTTTGAAGTCGAACTTGATTCACTCGATCTGCTCCTCTGAACACTTTTTCTGACGTGTCCCAAGCCTCCTTCGACGTAGTCGAACCGACAATTTTCTCAAAGCCTGATTCGTCAACTGCTCGGAACAGCATATACAATGCCGTCTTATCCTTCAAACGCGTCTCTTTCAACGCCTTTTGTTGAGCCGCCGTATACTCCGTGGTGTCTGCTGGTTCTGCAAAACCATCCCTGGTCACCTCCCACGCATCTAGAGATCCAAGAAGAGCTTTCATTTGGATACTCCAGTTCTCGTAATTCGCCTTCGTTAAACGCGGCAACGACATTTGACTCATCGTATTCGCCATTAGCTCTGATGCCAATTTGATGACAGAAGCAGTACTTTTCTATATATTGAGTTGTTCTGTACTTGATTCAAAGATACAATCTTGGCCCCTTTATATAGGCTCAAGTTTTCTACTATTCCAATAAAACAATAAATACTAATAATAGTCCACTAACTCTTGACCTTACCACTAACTCTAGATTAAAGACCCACTAAATCTTTTGGCTTTCCAACTACATCTCCACTAAACAAAACATTAAAGTTTATTCAACATGAAGTCCATGTTACTCAAGACATTATTGTTGACCAATTTGATGGGGTTATTGCCAATATCATTGTAGTAACTGTTTCAGTTTTAGCAATGATGAATTACTAGCTAAAGGGAGGTCCCATAACAAAGCGCTACACATCTCAGTGAATTTTCATGATAATATCCTCGCAAAGGTACTAATCAATACCGAGCACTCACTCAATGCCATGTCCAAATAAACCATTGTTAAGTTGTTTATTGATGAATATTATATGAAACTCAATGCTATGTTGGTCAAATGTTTTGATGGTTCAAGGAGAGTATCTATTGGAGAAATTTACTTACCAATCCAAATTGGACCCACACCTTTGAAATGAATTTCCAAGTGATGGATCAGTTGCCTTTTGGGGAGGCCATGGATTCATGCAACATGATCTATAACGTCAACACTACACCAGAAGTTAAAATTTATAATTAACAACATTCTAATAATTGTTTATATTGAGTAAGATGTGCAAATGAGCCATTTATCATCCTTCCGATATATTGACGGTGCATAAGAGGACTTGGATACTTCTTTCCAAGCACTAGAAATTGCAAACGCAGCCTCGGTAAGAGATGAGAATTATGAAAAAAGGCCAAATGTGTCCATCATTTCATTTAAAAGTGTGAAAGAAATGGTGGAAGTGGAAACTCTGAAATGTGGGGAAACTACTAAATTTTCAAGAGAAGAAGGATATATATGGATTAGGGTACAAACCTACTGAGGCTACGAAGGAAGGTCTGTTTTCTTGCCTATAGGGTAAAGCACTGCATTGCTAAAAGATCCCCATCTACGACATTCAATAAACCTTTTGAAGGGCTGGGATTTTTTATACTAAGAAAGTGGCTGCTGTTGAAGATGATAATGCTGATAAAGATGCATTATTCATGGTGTACCATTGCCCTCTCGATCCAAGCCTTAACAATTGGAAGATAATTTAGTTTCCTGAGATTTTTAATTCAGACTCAATGTATTTCAAATCCTTTTGCTACCTAAAGCTCAAGGATAGCTTAGAACAAAACCTTTGTTTCAACTAAGTACTTATTATTAATAAATGTATTTCGTTTGTCTTAAATCGTCTTTTTCTTTTCATTCCTTTACTTTACTTTACTTAAAATATAAATTCTTATTCGTACACCTGTCCATTGAAAACAAAAATTCTATAATCCCATGTATGTTTGAAATCTTAATTAACCACGCCAACAATAATTGTGAGGAAGAATGGGAGCTTCCCCATGAACTAACCAGGTTGTTAGAGTATGAATCCAAGTTAATTCAACCACATCAAGAGCCCGTCAAAATGATTAATTTGGAAACTGAACATGACAAAAAATAAATCAAAATTGGTGTTTCGATGAAAGAGAGTGAATGAAAGAAGTTGGTCAAACTCTTGCAAGGTATATGGATGCATTTCCTTGGTCGTATCAAAATATGCTAGGACTAGATACATACATACTTGAACATAAGTTATCACTCAAGCCAAAATGCACTCTATTTAATTAAAAGTTAAGAAGGACTAAGCCTAACATGTCACTTAAGATAAGAGAAAAAGTCAAGAGACAGATTGTTGCAGGTTTCTTGATCGTGGAAAAGTACCCACAATGGGTTGCTAACATTGTTCAATTCCCAAAGAAAGATGGAAATTTCTGAATGTGTGTTGACTATCTAGACATGAACAAAGTCAGTCCAAAAGATGATTTCCCTTTTACTTATATTGATGTGTTTGGTAGACAACATCGCTCAATAATATCTCTTTTCCTTTATGGATGGTTTCTCCATATACAACCAAATCAAGATGGCTCCTGAAGACATGAAAAAGACAATGTTTATCACCCTATAAGGAATATTCTACTACAAGGAATGCCTTTTGGGTTGAAGAATGTTAGGGTAACTTATTAAAGGGAAATGGTGGATTTCTTCCATGACATTATGCATAAAGAGTTATATCATTAGCAACAATGAGATTTAATTTGTTTCTACGAACTTCCAAATAAGACCATTAGCGACAATGCCACCAATTTGAACAACAAAATTATGAAGCAGTTATGTGAGATATTCATAATCGAAAACCACAATTCATCACCATATTGTCCAAAGATGAATAGAGTCGTGGAGCCAGCAAACAAGAATATCAAAAAGATCATATAAAAGATAGTATAAACCTACAAATATTGGCATGAAATGCTTCCCTTTTGATTACACGAATACAAAACTTTCATTTGTATCTCAACAAAGGAAATACCTTTTTCATTGGTGTATGATCGGTAAATTAGCAAGTGTACTAATCTGCCAATGTAGTAATATCGAGACATTTCAGAATATCGATCTCAAGGATTGCATTATATTTTAGAGTTTGGTTTTGAATTTAGTTGAACAAAAAGGTATTTGGGGGTTTTGATTTGGGTTCCTTGCAAAAGGTAAATTACTACTACTTTAATAGAGTAGAAAATAATAATAATAATAATAATAATAATAATAATAATAATAATAATAATAATAATAATAATAATAATAAAAGAGCATGTTAGGAATGAGAATTTCAACTTGAAATCATTTGATATTCTAAATCGACCTTGTAACAATATGCTTTATTCCTACAGATTATTGGTTCTTAAGTATATTTATTCCTAAGTTCTTAGTGAATAAACCTTTGACTATTCGAATAAATTCCTATGGCCATAGTAGATTGTAAGTGAACTCAAGCATGTAATTATCATGAACAAAATAGTTTCTAGACGGTATCCCTAGTCTTTGGTGATATGTAAACTAGAATATTCCAATCAGGTGTTACTATTTAAAATCCTTCCTAATAGTTAACCGTTAGTCAATTCTCAATTTGACAGAAAGAGCAAAGCATTAAGCAATGAAAGAAATAAATCATGTAGGAATAAAATATTAGTCATTACAAGTGACAATTTAGAAATTCAAACTCAATTAAGATCAATGACCCATATCTAGCATTAGGGGGCTTAGATACTCATAACTATAATAAAATACATAATAAAAGTGCTAAATATAATACAATGATCCCAAAGAAGGAAGCTTCAGTGGAGAAATCCCTTGAATTTGGAGTTTCTCATTGTTCCTATCATGTTTTCCTTGCTCCTAATTTTCTTATGTCATCAAAAATCAAGATAGATTAATAAAATTAGGTTTTCCTTCATTTAAATGTAGATTTTGGGTTTTTTGGATAGATTTGGACGTCCATACACGTAAGGGGAAACTGCTCCAGTTCATACGCGTATGGGAAAAGGATAAAAATGCAGAATTAGCCTTTGGTATCTTCATAAGAGTTATAGCCCTTGATGTAAGATTTTATTTGCCAACGGTTCTGCGTCAATTGAATATGCAATGCTCTAGATATGATCAAAATACCATACATACATCATGATGTAAAACATGCTGAAAAATTGACTTTGTGAATCCTTATGAAAAATTTCCGCTTCCTTTTCCAGCAATTTCTTTGACTTCCTATGACCTACAAAACACGTTAATAGTTTCCCAAAAGATCATAGGACGCCTGGAGCATTCTTAAACATTAAAATCCTCATACTATATATAAAGTCTATAAAATCATCTAAATTCGATATGCAAGCACTGTCAAAATCTCAAACCTATTGCCAAAAATATAATAAAACATAGTAAAATTGTGACTATTTACAACCCCAAACATAGCTTGTTGCTTGTCCTCAAGCAACCTTTTGAAAAAGAAAAATGGTTTAGCATACCAACTCAAATAAAGTCAAGAGTTAAAAGTGATATACCTCCTGGTTACTTTGTGATCTTCTCTTAATATTACCTTGATCTTCACATGTTTGCCGATGTCAACTAATCTTCTACATTCTCACTTGAAGTTACTGCTTCACTTGTCATCTGTATACACATTCTCACCAAATCTCTCAAGTGTTTATGTGTTTATACACTCAAAATTCATAGTATGCAATATTATACCATAGGCTTGAATAAATTTTTATAGGATAATAAGATGCAATGATACACACACTTTTTGAGGTCTTTAAGGTTATAATGGAGCTAGGGCTAAGATATGATATATTTGGAGAGTAAGTTAAAACTTGGAGTAAGTAGTATTATTCTCATTGATAATTGATAATGTATAATTAAAAACTATTGTGGGATATTTTTTTTAACTTGTGTGGGAATGAGTAGAGCAAGGGGTCTTATCCTCCTCTGGAAGGAGGCTACAGGAGTAGAAATTCTCTCCTATTCTAGCAACTATATTGGAGGCACAGTGGAGGATGGTAGGATAAATTCCAAATGGTTCTTCCATGGTGTGTATGATTATCCTGAAGAAGTGAATAAGTGGAAGACGTGGGATCTGCTAGAGACTGCTGTTAAGAGTAGTGGTAGTGTTGTGATTAGCTTCGGTGATTTCAATGACATCCTTACTGAGGAAGAAAAATTGGTTGAGTTAGGCGCTCATCTTCGCATTTCTCTAGGGGTCTCCATTGTCTTGACTCGTGTGGCCTCCTTGACCTTGGTTTCGAAGGTTACCCTTTCACATGGACTAATGGTAGACAAAGGGACAACAACATTTAATGTAGATTAGATCGAGATATTGCCTCTTCTGATTTTCCTCAATAGTTCCCCCATACAAAAGTCACCCACCTCTCTAGGAGTGGTTCTGATCATGCAGCTCTTAGAATCAATCTTGATGTTGATCTTGGTGATGCTAAGAAGAAACATATTTTTCTTTTTAGGTTTGAAGAAATATGGACAAAAGAAGCAAGATGCGAAAGCTTGGTGCGTAAACTGTGGAATGGAAATGGAGCTCAAAGCTACCAAAAGTTTTGTGCAATGAAGGGCCTTGATGATCACTTCAAGGAATACAAGATTGGTTTTGTCTCCAAGGAGCTGGGTCGTATTGAAAAACTTTTGGATGATGATACTAGTTGGTCCAACAGTGCTTCTAATATGGCGTCCTTCAAGGCATCAGAGTCTCAGCATAGCAATCTCCTTCATATAGATGAAGTTATTTAGCGTCAAAGGAGCAGAGCCTTATGGCTCAATCATGGAGATCGCAACTCTAAGATTTTCCATGGGAACGTAAACAACGTAGAAAAACAAATTCCATCAAAAGAATCAAGGAAACGAATGGTGTTTGGTGGAAGGGTCATGAAAACTGTGAGAGAATTTTGAGGAACTATTTTATTGACGTTTTTGCCTCCTCCAATCCTTCAAGCATCCGAGAAACTTATGAGGTGGTGCGTGGTAAACTTAAACCAGAGCATATCAGCTGGTGCGAAGATCTTTTCACTGCTGAGGAGGTTAAAGAGGCTCTCTTTCAGATGCAGCCCCTTAAAGCTCCTAGCCATGACAGACTTCCTGCGATGTTTTTTCAGAAATTTTGGCACATTGTTGGACCTGAGCTGATAAAATTGGTGCTTGACATCCTGAACAACAATGGTGACCCCAGGCCTCTAAACAACACCTTCATTGCATTAATCCCCAAATGTAAAAACCCCTTTTCTCCTAAGGACCTCCGTCCTATCAGCCTGTGTAATGTGGCCATGAAAGTGGTTACCAAAACCATTGCTAAGAGGTTGAAAAAGATCCTTCCTGAGGTGATCGATGAAGAAAAAAGTGCCCTCATTCAAGGCATACTAATCACAGATAATTCTCTGATTGCAATGGAAGGATTCCACTGGTTAAAGAAGAAAAGAAATGGGAAGAAAGGTGTTATAGCCTTAAAGATTGATATGTCGAAAGCCTTTGATAGAATTGAATGGGATTTTGTGGTTACTACTCTGAAAACCATGGGCCTTCCTGATAATTTGGTTGCCACAATATTCAGATGCATTTCGACAGTTTCTCACCAGGTGCTCCTCAATGACCAACCGGGCAGGATTATACACCCTAAGTGTGGTTTGCGTAAGGGGATCCTATGTCCCCTTACCTTTTCATAATGTGTGCCGATATGTTTTCAGGTTTGATCAAGCAGGAAATCACGCAGGGAAAGCTCCATGGCATTCAAATTGAGAGTTCTTCCCAAGTTATCTCACACCTCTTTTTTGCAGATGACAGCTTATTATTTGCTAGGGCAAACCATGAAGAGGATGAGTGCATTCTTAATGTCCTCCAGAAATACCAAGATGCCTCAGGACAATTGGTCAATTTCAACAAGTCTGAAGTTTCTTTCAGCCACAATGTTCATGATTAGCTTCGTGCATCGCTTCGCAATAGGCTGAGAATGAATGGAGGTGGAAATCAAGTCAGTTACCTTGGCATTCCTGTTATCCTTGGAAGATCAAAGAAGGAGATATTTTCATTAGTTATTGAAAAAGTGTAGAAAAATATCAAGGGGTGGAAAGAGAGATTTCTGTCAAAGGCAAGAAAGGAAGTGCTTATCAAGGCCGTAGCTCAAGCCATTCCGAACTACATAATGAGCTGCTACAAAATGCTAGAAAATGTCTGTTGCGAGATTGAGAGTATGCTTGCCAATTTCTGGTGGGGGTCGAAAGGCGGAAAGAACAAAATTCATTGGTTAAGAAGGGACAAGCTTGTGCGTACTAAGAAGGATGGTGGTATTGGTTTCAGAGGTATAAGCGATTTCAACATAAGTCTTCCGGGTAAGCACTTTTGGAGGCTCCTAACTGATAGAAACTCTTTGCTTGCCAGAGTTCTCAAAGGTAGATATTTTCCTAGAACTTCTATTGAGAATGCTTTTGAGGGCTTTCAACCAAGCTATGCTTGGAGAAGTCTCCTAAGTGCTTGTAATGTGGTCCTGAAGGGTTCTAGATGGAGAATTGGGGACGGTGAGCAAGTTAATATCTGGCACGACAACTGGCTTCCCCTTAATCCTGGTTTTAAGCTGCTTAGAAATGAAACTGAGGCTGGAAATGTTAGCAGAGTCTGTGACCTTATCGACAAAGACACCTTATCTTAGAAGGCTGGTTTAATTAAGGACCTTTTTACTCCATTGGACGCCAAGAAAATTCTCAGCATTCCCCTTTCCTTCAGACAACCTTCTGACATAAAAATCTGGCATTTCAAAAAGGATGGTGTTTTCTCAATTTTCTTGGCTTATCATCTTCTCTAGCACTCCGGACTTACGCTGAGATCTGGCCATTCGAGCTCATTTTCTCAGAAGCTGTGGAAGCTGATCTAGCACGTTCCCCTTTATCCAAGGATTCACAACTTCCTATGGCGTCTTGCTAAGAACATCTTGCCCACCAAGGTTTGCCTCTCCACCAAAGGTATAGTTCTTGATACCTGTTGTTCTTTCTGCAACCTTGCCCCTGAGACCTTGGACCACTTGTTCATGCACTGCCCTTTCACACAAGTCACTCTTTTCTGTTCACACCTGGGATACAGGATTCCCCCTTATTTGGATATGGTAGATTGGCTTCTCAACATCCTGCAGCAAGTTGATATGTTTGCTGTGCAATCTCTTTGCACAATCCTATGGAGAATTTGGGATACAAGAAATGACCTGATCTACAAAAACATACTGCAAGAGCCTGCCACTATTGCTCTTGATGCGCTGCAAGGTGTCCTCGAGTGGAACTCAAATTTGCAGACTGGTAGTGTTTCTGTTAGCAGGCACAGGGACCCTCTGTTGGACGATATTCCCAGTGGAACAAACATTCTCCACATTGATGTTGGAGTCTTTGAGGAGGGCACTGTTTCGTTTGGTTGTGTTGTCAAGGATTGTGACAAGAAGGTTATCCTTTCTGCGACCCAAAAGCTGCACATGGAGGTTGATCCTTGTACTGCTGAATTACTGGCCATTCGATGGGCTTTACAAGTTGCAAGGGACCTTAAATTTGATAGGATCCTTGTTTTTTCTGACTCCAAGAACTCTGTTGACTATATTAATTGTATTGTTAATTTTGCTACTCTTGAAGATCTTGCCTAGGATTGTAGGCTCCTTATGTCTGCATTTAGATTGTCCTCTGTGTCTTTTCTTAGTAGAGATTTCCTCCTAGAGGCCCACCATATGGTTGGGATAGGGAAACTTGTTGGTGATAGAACATGGTTTGGATTTATTCATTACCTGAACTTGTATTCCTTCTCTTTTTCTTCTTTGTGCTAATTGAAGTTTTTCTTCCAGTAAAAAAAAAGGAATCTCCACTTCCACTTCCCTAACAAAGTTAGGTTAAAAGACTTTAAAGTTTTTATGCCTAACTCTCCTTGTTCCTTCTCCTGACAAACCTTATCCTATTGAACCCAATTAAATTTCTTCCTTTCCACTTCCAATTTAGAAATAATATCCGACAGAGTCTTGATGAAAGAGAGATAATAGACATGTAAAGCATACATAAGAAACTTCCTTAGGTATTTAAATGGGACTCCCCCACCTTGCAATTTAGGACGGTTGTTGTCATCTCCAACCATGAGTGATGAATATTAATATCAATTAGAGAACTCTTATGAAATTTTACTTCCAAGCCAGATAGCAATTCAAATAGTTGGAGAGTTGCCTTGATATTTCTTATATTTTTCTAGCCTCTCTTACCCATTATAATATGCATTGTCTGAGTATCGGATATGAGACACATTCAACTCACCAATCCCAAACTCATATCCACCGAAGAGATTCGTTTTGGCACTTTTGCCCATCATTAAATTTAGACCTTAAACGGCTAAAAGGAATAAGAAAGGGGACAGTGGGTTCCCTTGCCTCAACCCTTTCCCCATCATGATTTTTTTTTGTAGAACTTCCATTTACTAATACTTAAATTGATGTCATTCGCAAACATGCAGAAATCAATTATCTCCATTTTTTATTGAATTCCATTTTCTCTATCATATAATCAAAAAATTTCCAATCCACTGAATCATATGCCTTTTCAAATTTATATATAAACATTATAACTTATTTTCTTCTCCTCTTAACATCATCTACTAACTCATTTGTTATATGTATGCATAAATACATGAAGATTAATGTCGCCAATGTATTTGTTGTGAAAAACGATACCTTTGAACAAAATATACTCGGTTTCTTTATAGGCAAGAAACACGCAAGGGTTAGGGTTAACAAGGAAAAACAACCAAAACCCTATTAGGGTTCACGAAGGAAGAGAAAAAAGGAAGAAGAATAGAGAATTGGTTAAATCTATTTTACTATTCAATTTCGCAATAGGGTTCAAAGATTACAAATGAATATCAACAATTAACCTCTCTCAACCTAATAAGGTTTTGTCACACCTTATGAAGAGAGACTAGTATGCTATTTATAATAAACCTAACATACTAAACTACTGGCCTTTTTAACAATTACCCATTATAATCTAACTTAGGGTACAAGCTAACTTAAACAATTGGATCCATAACACAAGACCCAATTCGATCTCCTACATACTAGAACACAATTCGACTACAGCATGTAGGTCTTCGACAACAACATGTTAGCGAACTTCGACGACATGCTAAAACTAGAGTTCGATCCAATATCTCACAGTATTTTTTTAATAAAATTAGTTGGTAGTTGTACAATGACAAATAATTATAAGGATATTATAAATTCAACCTTGTGATATTCTACTTATCAACCTTTTAACAAGAAATTCTAACTATTAATATGCTTGAAAAAGTATAAATATAGATCGATATGTAAAACAAAATTGCTCCTATATTGATCTCTAAATCAGCTACTCACTCCGTTTTAAAATGATTGTCGTTTAAGGTTTTTACACACAGATTAAGGAATGCAATGATATTGTCATAAAATATTACACTTTTATTAAATTAGTCTTATTAATGTGTTAGAAATAGTCTACAGAATAATACTCCATTCGTTTCAAAATGACTGTCGTTTAAGATTTTTGCACACGGATTAAGAAATGCAATGATATTGTCATAAAATATTGCACTTTTACTAAATTAGTCTTATTAATGTGTTGGAAATAGTGTACAGAGTAATAATTATATGGCATATTTGGAAAAATAGAAATTATTACTACATTGGAAAGTGATAATGACATTCATTTTGAAACAAAAAATTTCCCCTAAAACGACAGTCATTTTGAAACGGATGGAGTAATTAAATGACACAATTGGAAAAATAGCAATTCAACCGAGGGAAAAAGACTCCGCAGGGGGAAAAACAAAAGAGTAAGATTCCACCGAGGAAAACTTACCAACACAAACAACAAAAAAGGGAATATCCAATTCCGCTAAGGGAAAGGAATCCAACTCAACCAGGGAAGGGATTATCTACTACCAGACTTATGGTAGCTTAAACAAAAGGTAACTATTCCGGGAGTAAAAAGATTGCCAACTACCGGTTACTGGGTAGGGAGCAAAGAGATAAACTCAGTAGGAAACAATATCAACTATCTGTTACTGGGTAGGAAGAGAAACATTGCCTACTATCAAACAAGTGATAGCTCTAACAAGACAATAAATTCGGAATAAAGATCACCAACTACCTGATACTGGATAGGGGAAGCAAAGAGGTGTATTACTTATTACCGATTACTACATTAAAAGTGAGGATGACATTCGTTTTAAAACAATTTTTTTTCCTAAAACAATTGTTATTTTTAAACGGAGGGAGTACTATTTTGGTCTAAGACTACATTAAATTAATGCTTAATTTTTATCGGTCTTATCATAAATAATGAACAAATAAATAGGGTTGTTCATGGTATAGTTCATTTAGAAAACCGAATTGTACCGAACCGAACCATAACAAAAGATTGTAAGAACTGAACCAAACCGTTTCATTTTGTTTAGAACCGAACTGAATCAAACTATTGGTACAGTACACCGGTTCTTAATTTTGAATTGTACCAAACTTTTAGTAACCATTTTTTGTAAGATAACCGTTTTGTTGGCAGGAATGGGAAACATAGATAAACACAGGAAAACAACTTATTTTACTGTTAATCCAAATATGTCATTAAATTCTGACATAGTCTCTGCCTTAACAAGTTTTTCAATGATTCGCTTGTTCTCTTTTCTACACTTTGACATGATGACGAATTCAAATGTTCCAATGCATGTTTTGTTACAACTTTATTAGCCTTTGGACTACAATTACTATCAACTAAATGTACAATGCTTTTTAGTTGTTTTTTCAAACTTCCCTGTACAATGATTTGCAGAGAATAATTGTTTTTTCAAATTCTACTACTATTTGACTCCCTACTATTTAGTAACACAATATACTACTACTAATACCAAACTAATTATTTAAATGATTTGTTTTGAAAATAATTTATCAATTAATTTATCCAAAAAACTGATAATTTTTTAAGAAATTAACTTTCCATAATTTAAATAAACTTCAATGTTAAAAAATTAATTTGGAGAAAATAAACCAAAATTCCAACATAAACAAGTAGGGTTAATACACATTTTAGACCCTGCCATTTGGGGCGAATTCAAAAAAGGACCTGTAAAAAAACACAGATTACATCTCTGTCATTTGAAGATTTTTTCATTTTAACTCCTCAGTGCATACAGTCAGCAGAATCTGTGACGCGGCGCTGCTTTGTTGGTTTTTTTTTGTTTTTTTTTTTAATTTTTTAATATGATGTGACAATTTTGTTGGAATTTTTCATATTTTTTCTTTTTATTTTAAATACACGTGTGACATTTTTATTATTATTTTAATGTTATAGTCTAAAATGTTAAATTTCAAAGCTTAAAAATTTTACACTTCTATATACTTATTTGCATTACATACTTATATTGTTTCGTCTGTTTACTTTTGTTTAATTTTTACCATACTTATACATCAAATAATTATTTTAATTTAAAATACTTATAGTAATTAAAATATTAATGTTAATTAAAATAATTATTTTAACATACTTATATTAAAATATATATAATATACATAATTAATGTTAATTAAGATATTTATTTTAACACAATTATATTATTACTTTCAATTTACTATTAATTTTAATTTTTTAATAATAATAAAAATATTAATGGACTTGTTAATTAAAATATTTATTTTAACATACTTATATAAAAATATTAATTAATTAAACATACTTATTTTAATATTAGTAGTTTAATAATAAACTGAAAAATAAAAATATTTTTAATTAAAATAACAGTTTTTAATATTAATAATCAATAATAAACTGAAAATAACAATATTTTTAATTAAAATAGAAATTTTAATATTAGTAGTTTAATTATAAACGGAAAATAAAAATATTTTTAAATAAAATAGCAGTTTTTAATATTAATAATTAATAATAAACTGAAAATAAAAATATTTTTAATTAAAATAGTAATTTTAATATTAGTAGTTTAATTATAAACTGAAAATAAAAATATTTTTAAATAAAATAGCAGTTTTTAATATTAATAATTAATAATAAACTGAAAATAAAAATATTTTTAATTAAAATTGTAATTTTACTATTAGTAGTTTAATTATAAACGGAAAATAAAAATATTTTAAAATAAAATAGCAGTTCTTAATATAAATAATTAATAATAAATTGAAAATAAAAATATTTTTAATTCAAATAGTAGTTTTTATTATTAGTAATTAATAACAAACTGAAAATAAAAATATTTTTTAATTAAAATAGCAGTTTTTAATATTAATATTTAATAATAAACCTAAAATAAAAATATTTTTAATTAAAATACTAGTTTTAATATTAGTAATTAATAATAAACTGAAAATAAAAATATTTTTAATTAAAATAGCAGTTTTTAATTATGCTAACGTTAAATAATTATAAATATATACATAAATATATAAAAATATGACATTGAATAAATTATATTTTTATAAAATAAAATAATATATATATATATATATATATATATATATATATATATATATATATATATATATATATATATATATGTTAACGTTTGTATAAAAAAAACTAAATATTTATATTAAGATTTAAAATTTAAAAAATAAACTAATTTATTAATTATAAATATAATAAATATTAAACTGAAATAAAATAAATAAATAAAATATTAACATTTAATATTTAAGCCATTTATGCATTTATGTATTATATATAGTTGAAACAAATAAATATACAACAAAAGTATAATCATCCTTGTAAGCCAAAGTTCATGTGTTTAACCCTAGTGGGAGGCAATTTAGTTTTGTATATTTTACATTTCAACATGCTATTAATAAAATAATATTATCTCTGTTCCTTTTTATAAGAGACAACTTATTTTTTAAATATATTATGCGTGTATTTAAAATTAAAAAGAAAAATATAAAAAAATCCAACAAAGCTGACACGTCATATTAAAAAATAAAAAATAAAAAAAAACCAACAAAACAGCGCCACGTCATAGATTCTGCTGACTGTGTGCACTGAGGGACTAAAATGAAATAATCTTCAAATGACAGAGCCGAAATCTGTGTTTTTTTACAGGGTCTTTTTTCGAATTCGCCTCAAATGGCAGGGTCTAAAATATGTATTAACCCAAACAAATAATATGATTCGTTAAATGTGGTTCGGTTCAATAGATTTTGGTTCGGTTAACCGCGGTTTAGTTCAGTTATTGAACTGTTTCATAAACTATGATTCGGTTCATTAACAAAAAAAAATTGTTCGATTATTTAATAACGGATCGGTTTAATTCTACAGTTCAGTATAATTTTATGGATTTTTTGAACAGCCCTACAAATAAAGTAACATCATATCACTCTAACTCAAACCTCTTCATAAACAAATGGAACCCACCATACTACTATTCACATGCACTCTCTGACTCATCAAATAGTTCCTCACAAAACATAATCACTCTATCCCCAAATGAGACAAACTCAACCTTACTAAAACATGTTAAAAATACTCCAAATCATATCAATCATAAGTTTTCTTGATATCAAATTTTAGAGCTACGTTTTAGAGTTCATAATGTTTTCTGAAAGACGACAAGAATTATAAATGAAAAGTAAACAAAATTGTAAGGAAGAAATATTAACCACAATCAAAGGAAGTCAGTGGACAGCAAAGCATTAGTTCAACAGAAAAATTCAATGTGCCATCTCTATCTCCCATGTGTTTTGTAGTACCTTTAGCCCTTGATTGTTTTGTTACTCACGCAAGCATGTTAAGACTGAAAAATGGACATTAAAACAAACAATTCGTACTATTCAGAGTATGAATACAATGATCAGAACATGTTTTGATAAAAAAAATCACGATAAAAATGTTTTTTTTTAAGATAAAGGAATATTCTTAAAATATTCTTTTATCATTTTATTAATCATAAAAAGTATAAGTTATATGTATTGTACTTATTTCATTAATCATTTTTACTATTTCATCTATGCAATATGCCAATATTAGCCACTTGTTATATATAAATCAACGAATTTTGTCCAGCACTATGTGCCTACCTTGCAAATGCAATTCCACCCTTGACAATTTAGTAAACAAAGTAAAATGTGTAGTTAATGACTTATATTTTGCATGTTAATATCATTTTTTTTTGGTTTGGAAATATTTTGAAAATAATAATGATACAATCATGTATTTATATTAAAAAAATATTCTTATACATTTTAAGAAGAATAAAATAACAAAAACAAAAAACAAATTTGAAAAAAAAATTATGGCAATTTATTTTAATATCATACCTTCAATCACGTGTTTATCACGCCAACTAGAGAATATTTTTCTTACAGTGTTATTAATTAAATTGTTTAAATTTAAGAAGTTTTTAAGATAATTTATTTTATGAATAATTCTACTCAATTTCAATATGTTGTGATGGATAGATAACAAATAAAATCAAATAAAAAAAGTTCATCATCGAATCCTGTAAAATCAAATAAAAAATCCAACATTCAAATGAGTCATTAAGACTCTTATTAATCATTATCAAAATCTATTAAAAAGTTCATCATCAAAATTAAATCAAACAATACGAAAAAGAATTAGTTTTATTTCTTCATCTTCTCTGTTTTCCATTCTTCCCACTTACCATCACTATCTCTCTCTCCAACAAAAACTCAGTCACACCACTCTCTCTCAATCTCAAACTAATGAAGCTAAACTTAGATCTGAAGAACTCTCAACACAACTCTCAATCTGAAGAAATTCCCATTTTTTTTATGAATATCTTAGTTTGAAACTCAGCTCTAAATCTAAATTGATAAGAAATCTCACCAGATTCTAGATTTGGGTGTCTAAGATTTTATAATGATTTTTACATGATTCTAGTATTAAGGCCAGATTTCTCAAAGGTTAGGTTTCTGGGTATGGTACTAAGATTTTGTCAAAATAATTGTTAAAATAGTCTAAGATTGTTTTGGTTTCTGGGTATTCCACCAGATTCTATCAATGTTGATTATGAGTTTATTCTCGTTTTCTTTTGAGCTTTAGGTTGGTGATGTTCGATTTTGAGTTTGTTATGGTTCTTGAATGTTAGAAGAAAATTGATGGATTTCCAGGGTTGAAGAAAATTGTTTGTAAAATGTGTTTTATAAATAAAATTGATGAACGAATAATTAATGATGAAGATGTTGTTTAAATCTATTTCATGAAAAAATTTGTGGATTGAAAATGATGATGGGGCAGTTTAAGAGTGTACTAGGTTTTTTAATTTTTTTTCTTACCTATTATTCTTCTTCTTCTCATACATCCATAGAATAATTAAATTGAGTATTTTTTTAAAAATAATTTAGTAATAATTAAATTGAAATATAACATGTTTTTTTTATAATTTACAAATTGAGAATAAATAATTTCACTTAAAAAATTAAATAAATCTGACTTTGCTTTACAGTATCAGTGCCACATCATTAATGAGAATGCTAAGTGTGTAAAATTGGAGGGGAACCATTACAATCTCAAGAGAAGTAAAATTTAGGGACTAAAAAACTGATTTTTAAAATGGGAGGACTAAAAATTAAAAAACATCAAACTAGAGGGATCAAAAATGCATTTAAGCTGTAGCGTGCGATTTTTGTCGGTGACGCGATCACCTTACTGCAATGGTTGAAATTGAGTGCTACTTTCTGATTTCTTATTTATCCTATGAAGCTGGAAAGGAAAGGAAAGTTATCTAAAACTAACCTTGCACGCAAATGTTTTCTTTAACAAATGCTAAGAGATTGGGGGTCGGGGTCAAATTATACAAAGGGGGGTTGTCAATTACCCAGTGTATATATGGTTATCCATAGATCTTTTGGCATATTTTCATACTATCTGGTGTTTACTGTTATAGGTTGTGAAAGTTTCTCCTTTGGGAGTGTTGAGAGAGTGTTTTTGTTGTTTTTGGGTTTTTCGTTGTTTTTGGTAAGGTACTAGACCTAAAGTTTTTGATATGTGTGCTCGCTAAGATTTCACAATCTTATGCCTACGTATTCCCGTAAAGATAACAGGGAAATTAGAGCAATCGTAGTTCCTCCTATTCTATGGGAGAAAAGATGTTTGGTGTCTTGTTTAAAGCCCAAGATTGAAACTAAAAGGTTTGAGAGAGAATTTGTGTCTTGTTCAAAGCCCAAGATTGAAGCTAAAGGGGTATTTGAGAGAGAATTTGTCATCTTTAAAGGGAGATATCTCACCTGTTCATCACAGTTGTTGGGTAATCGATTATAAAGGGGAATTACTTTAACTGGAATGTATGGAATCCACCAATGCCATAATTTCCTATATAAGGGAGATGTGCTGAAGGAATAAACTTTAACTCAGTGTAGAGCAATGCCATTTTTTCTTAGGAGTCTTTGATGATAAGAGAGGGACATTGGCTTGGATGTAAATAATCTAGAGGCTTGCCACTTACAGCAATTAGATGAAAGATGAAGTTTACCAGGATAAGAGATGGACTACAACTTGGATTTTTGAATCAACAAGTGTGTCACTTACAGCAGTTATCTGGAATTAGGATTCTTTTGATTGTCTGTTTTGATGTGTGATGTACAGAGAAATGTCTTCCTACAGGGAAAACTCTTGATTTCCTCCGAGGGGTGTTGATTTTTGTGTGCCTTGATCAAAGCCCAAGGTTGAAGCTAAAAGGTTGACTCTGTTTAGGGAGTTTTATATCTGTCTTGTACAAAGCCCAAGATTGAGGCTGAAAAGAATTGACTCTTTCGGGGAAAGTTTTGTCTGGCTTGTACAAAGCCCAAGATTGAGGCTAAAAGGATTGACTCCACTGGGGAGAGGTTTTATCTGTCTTGTACAAGGCCCAAGATTGAGGCTAAAAGAATTGACTCAGCTGGAGAATATGATATGTCTTGTACAAAGCCCAAGATTGAGGCTAAACCTGCTGAGGAAAGATCATTATACAAAGCCTAAGAGGAGGATGATTGGGGAAATTCTTATATGAAGCCTAAGAGGAGGCTGACTTCTGCTGAGGATTATTGAGATCCAGAGACAGGTCCAAATTGGGGAATCAACTATTGCTGAGGGTGAAGAAGAGTTTGAAATACCAGATGCCTTTAGGTTCTGATTTTTCTGAGGGTTTATTGGTGGTAATTTGACCCTAGCTGGGGAATTTAGAATGAGAGTTTAAAGATTGAATTTTAAGACCTATGGAGGTTTTAACTCAGCTGGAGATTGATGAAGTGATCAGGGTGTTTCCTGTGCTTTTAGGGAACTTGAGGGTTTCTTTGAGATCCCAGAGAAGATGAGACTTTCCAACTCTACTGGTATGAAGATGTTGATCTTTGTATGATGCCCAAGAGGAGGTTGAGACTGTCCAAGTATCTCAAGAAGTGGTAGGCTCTAGTGTAAAGAGATATCTTTGTCTAATGCCCAAGAGAAGGCTGATGTTTTAAGGGATGAGAATAAACCCTAAACTGGTCTGATGTTTTGGAATTCTGACTCTCTGGAGGATTGAACTAGCAAAAGATGACTAGGTTCTGTCCTATACCTGTAGGAGGTCTTTGGGTCCTTGTACTAAGCCCAAGAGGAGGTTGAGAACTTCTAAGAAGCCTAAGGGTCCTTGTACAAAGTCCAAGAGGAGGCTGGGGATGCTTTTAGGAAGCCTGTGGGTCCAAACCTAAGAAAAGTTCAAGAAAGGTTTCACCGGGAATAAGTCCTTTCCTTGCAGAACAGTTCTAGGGTTTAAAGAAATTCACCGGGAATTAATCCTCTTTGGGGAAATGAATTTCTTGTACACATATTTCTAAGTAGTGACAGTCTTGAGAAAAGTTTCACCGCGAATAATGTCTTTCTCTGTTCCATATTGTATATGCCCAAGAGGAGGCAAGACTGTATCTGGAATTTCCTATGGGGAACTAGTTTTGATTGTGTTGAAAGAGTAACCACTGGTTTGATCTAGACCTAGACCTAGACCTAATTGCTGGGGAAAACTCTAAGCAAGTATATACAAGCATACATATACAGATGAAATATATATACAAATATGTAGGAGAAAATGGTAGAACTTACAGTTGTGCAAGCTCCAGCATTGTAACCACAACTGTATAGTTAGTTATTCAAGAAATTGAAGAAAGTTTTGATATGACTTTGAAGATGAATTTGAATAAAAGAGGAAAGTTGTTTCTTTAAAAGAAGTTTGGGATTTATACTTAAAGAGGAACCCAGATGAATTCTTTCGAAAAGGCGACGATCGCGTCGTAGTTTTGAAAATCACAGTGGGACTTATACAATGACCGAGGCCCAAATTATTGTATTTACAAAAAGGATGGGTCTTACACTCTATTAGAGGCCCAAAGTGTAACACCCTTTTCTACCCCCACAAATATTGCAGCAGAAACACTCAATTATCAGAGTAAAACATAAAAATTCCCTCAAAGGGTGCACATTTCACATTTAAATCATAATAATACACTTGCCCTGTAAACAAAGGGATTTTTCCTCAAAATAACTCAAAAGCCTTCACATGGCAGCGGAACTCAAAATTCTCAATTAAAAGGTTTTCAACACACATCGCAATAATCCAAAAGGTTTTTCAACATATAAAACCATATCATCAAATGACAACAAAATAAGGGGAAAACATAGTTCGACTCAAAGGACCCCAACCCGATGTTACACTATCAGAGCAAGACCCTCTAAATCGCCCAAAAGCAAATTAACTTCAAGGTCCTCGAAGCATCCACGGCTAAACCTGATCAGCTGCACGTTACCCACGTGGAGGCAACATTCAAACAGGCAGGGTGAGTAATCACAATTCATAATAATCATTATAAAACAAGATATACATAAAATGGAATTATCTTCATATACAACATCTTCAGGGTCATCACAAGGAAACATCAAAATCACGAACAACATCATAAAACACAACAATGCCAATAAAATGCAAATGCACAACAAGACTCATGCATGTGGTACCAATCGTCATAATAGATGGACACTAGACCATCAACCCTCCAAAGATTCCTGTCAATAGGATCGATCCCGCATTTGGAGCCGGAGCACGTCATAATTACCTCATATCTGCACAATGGGAATGAAGCGTCGTCACAGAGTATGCATATGAATGTATGATACACAACATCACTAATGATCATCATCAATTAAACATCATAATGTGCATCATCATTCATCAATCCTCATATACGTCATATCATCACATATTCGTCAAATAATCATCAAAACATCATCGTATAATCATCAGTAACATCATGAAAAATCATCATAAAAATCACAGCATCGAAATAACACAACAGCACAGGAGCATAAACAAAATTTCGCGAACAGCAGCAGTTTGCTCCAGGATTTGCTAGGCGAATCTGTTCGCTGGGACCTTCGCTTTGCGAAGCTTTCAGCGAGTCCCACAGTTCCCCACACCAAAACACCAGAAAACACCATCTGTCATACTCGCTGGTTTATTCGCTGTGCGAAGCCACTCGTTGGCTCATTCGCTTTGCGAGACTTCCAGCGAATCCCCAATTCCATTCCAGAATCATCCCAGTACCCACACTCATGTTATCGCGCATTCCCTGCGCTGCTCGCTTTGCGAGCCTTAGCGAACATTCACCTTGCGAAGGAATGGTTCGCTTAGCGAACCTGCGATTACAGCAAATCGCTGCTACGCATCAGTAGCTCCCCAGCCTCAAAGGTACCTGCAATTACAGTCTCAAATGACCCAAAATCATCCCTACAACAGTCCTAACATATCACAGAAATTAAAGGCCTAAAATCTACGTCTGTTAGGTCGATTCAGGACACTACGGGAAACCTTAATTTCTCCTAAACCTTCAAAACTCTCAAACTTCATATAAACTCCATAGATCCTTCCCATAAGGTTAAAACTACAACAACGACGGGGCAATCAGCCCCAAGGTCTACTTTACCGGTTCAATTCCACGTTTATTGATCGATTCACAAAAATGCCCTTAAAATCATCAGTTTACCTCAAAACCCATAAACCCTAAAAAAAACCCCAAAATCCACTTCGATCAATCGAATCCTATAATGAAAACAATGAAAGACAATTACTCCCCATACCTTAGATTGTCGATCCGATGATGTCTCTCTTGAGCCTTTGGAAACCTTCACGAAAATCCTCGCCTTCTCCCTTTTTCCTCAGAGCTCTGCACTTTCTCCTTATTTTCACGATCTCCCCAAATGAATCCTAATTCTCCTCAATTCCTCCTTTTTGGTTAATTTAACTCTTGGGCCTCAAATATGGGCTTTCTCCGTAATACCCTCACTAATACTCCTAAAATGTCCATCTTACCCTTAATTCTTATAATATTATTTTAAAATAATAATAATACTAATATATTCATATTATATACTATTATTTAATTAAAATAACCAAACTGCACCAAAAATACCGACATCGACACCAACCACCAAAAATTCACAGAAACCACGAATATAATATTTAAATAAATTAAATAAATATTCTTACGAAAATCGGGGTGTTACAACTCTCCCCCACTTAAAGAATTTTCGCCCCCGAAAATTACCTCAAGGAAATAGAGTCGGATACGACTCCCTCATCTGATCTTCACGTTCCCAAGTCCAACTTTCGCCAGCTGGTCCACCCCACAACACTTTCACCAAAGCTATGTATTTACCCCGCAACTGCTTCATCTCTCGACCATCAACACGCACAGGCAATGCTTCCACAGTCAGATTATCCCTAACTTGTACATCATCCATCTGAATCACATGCGACGGATCCGGAACGTACTTCCTCAACTGAGACACATGGAACACGTCATGCAAATTCGCAAGTGACGGTGGTAAAGCAATTCGATAGGCTACCTCTCCTATCCTTTGTGATATCTGGTATGGACCAACAAAACGTGGAGTGAGCTTCCTAGACTTCAAAGCTCAACCCACACCAGTCACTGGCGTCGCTCTCAAAAACACGTGATCTCCCTCTTGGAATTCAAGTGCTTTCCTCCTCTTATCATGGTAGCTCTTCTGACGACTCTGCGAAGCTTTCATCCTTTCTTGGATCTTCTTAATATTCTCAGACATCTCTTGCACAATTTCAGGTCCGAGTACAACACTCTCGCCCGATTCATACCAACACAACGGAGTTCTACACCTCCTCCCATACAAAGCTTCATAGGGCGCCATCCCAATACTAGCATGAAAACTATTATTGTACGTGAACTCAATCAACGGTAAAAGGCCATCCCACGATCCTCCATGATCCAATACACAAGCCCTCAACAAATCCTCTAAAGATTGGATCGTCCTTTCGGTCTGACCGTCCGTCTGCGGATGATATGCAGAACTCATCCTTAACTTAGTACCCAAAGCATCTTACAAACTCTTCCAGAACCTCGATGTAAACCTCAGATCTCTATCCGACACAATACTCGAAGGTACCCCATGCAACTTCACAATCTCTTCAATGTACATCTCGGCTAGCTTCTGCATAGAATGATTAATCTTCATTGGCAAGAAATGAGCCGACTTAGTTAATCTATCCACGATCACCCAAATTGAATCATTTCCCTTAGCAGTCTTCGGCAATCCCACCATAAAATCCATGGAAATACTATCCCATTTCCATTCTGGAATCCTCAGCGGCTGCATCATACCTAAAGGCTTCTGATGCTCAACCTTTAACTTCTGACAAGTCAAACACGCATAAACAAACTCCGCAACATCCTTCTTCAGACCTGGCCACCAAAACAACTTTTTCAAATCTTGGTACATCTTCGTAGCACCGGGATGAATACTCAACCTACTTCGATGTCCTTCTTCAAGAATGCTCGTCTTAATATCTGGAACATCCGAAACACATACTCTATCTCGAAACCTCATCACACCATCCTCGTCAATCCGGAAGTCACCTCCGTTACCTTGGTTAATCAAAGTCAATTGGTCAACCAACTTTAAATCAAATTACTGTCCCACTCTGATCTCTTCCAGAATACCACTAGTCAGCTTCAACATTCCCAATTTCACACTGTCAAGAGTCGCTTCACACACCAAACTCAAATCTCTGAATTGCTCAATTAGTTCCAACTCTTTCACCATAAGCATCGACATATGCAATGACTTTCTGCTCAATGCATCGGCCACTACATTTGCTTTGCCCGGATGATAACTAAAATCAAAATCGAAATCCTTCAACAGTTCTAACCACCTTCTCTGCCTCATATTCAATTCCTTCTGATTAAATAAGTACTTCAGACTTTTGTGATCACTGAACACTTCAAATTTAGAGCCAAATAGATAATGTCTCCAAATTTTCAACACAAACACCACCGCGGCCAACTCCAAGTCATGTGTAAGATAATTCCTCTCATGAACTCGCAATTTTCTCGAAGCATAGACAACCACTTGTCCATTCTGCATCAATACTCCACCAAGACCCATCTTCGACACATCACAATACACCATAAAATATTCACTCGGATTAGGCAAAATCAACACTAGAGCAGTAGTCAATTTCTTCTTCAATTCCACAAAACTCTCTTCACAAGCTACATCCCACACAAAAGTCTGACCCTTTCGAGTCAACTGAGTCAAAGGTAATGCCAACATAGAAAAGCCTTCAATAAACTTGCGGTAGTAACCCACTAATCCCAGAAAACTCCGTATCTCAGTAGCAGACTTCGGAGTCTCCCACTGTAACACGACATCAATCTTAGAAGGATCAACAGCAACACCACCACTTGAAATCACATGGCCAAGGAAACTCACTTCCTTCAACCAAAACTCACACTTCAACAGCTTTGCATACAACTTCTTCTCTTTCAACACTTTCAACACAGTTCTCAAAAGCTCTGCATGTTCTTCTTCAGATCTAGAATATATCAAGATATCATCGATAAACACCACCACAAACTTATCCAAATACTCATGGAAAATCCGATTCATATACTCCATGAACACACCAGGCGCATTAGATACACCAAACGGCATCACAGTGTATTCATAGTGACTATACCTCGTTCTGAAGGCTGTCTTCGGAATATCATCAGGTTTAACTCGAATTTGATGATAACCAGACCTCAAATCAATCTTGCTAAACACACAAGCACCTACTAGCTGATCCATCAAATCGTCGATTCTCAGAAGTGGATACTTATTCTTGATCGTCACTTTATTCAACTGCCGATAATCAATGCACAACCTCATACTACCATCTTTCTTCTTGACTAGCAACACCGGAGCACCCCACGGAGAAACACTTGGTCGAACAAACCTCTTCTCAAGCAATTCTTCCAACTGTTTCTTCAATTCACTTAACTCAGAAGCTGACATCCGATAAGGAGCCATCGACACTAGACTCGTACCTGGTATTAAGTCCACTGCAAACTCTACTTCACGCTCTGGAGGCAAATCACTGACGTCATCTAGAAACACCTCTGGAAATTCACAGACAACAGGCAACTCCACACTCGCAGCTTCACGATCAATTTGCAATGAGGCAAACATTACAAACACCAAAGCTTCGTCTTCTTGAAGTTCCTCGACTTGCTTAACAGACAAGAACATCAACTCCCCACTATCATTAATCTCAGAAACTCTACAGTCTTGTTATAACAATTGATATGAACCCGGTTGAACTCCAACCAGTTCATTCCAAATATCACGTCAATTTTGTGCAAGGGTAAGCACACCAAATCCATCACAAAGCTCTTCCAAAAAATCGTCACAGGACATCTCAAACACACAAGGGTAGTAGTAACAGAACCATTAGCTGGAGTTTCTATTACCATATTCCCATTCATATCAGATAACTTCAAACCCAATCTATTAGCACATTCAAGCGAGATAAAAGAATGAGTAGCACCAATATCAATAATAGCAATCAACTCGATATTATTAATAAAACAAGTACCTCGGATCAGGTTGTCCTTCTCTGGCGCCTCTGCACCACTCAAAGAAAACACTCTGCCACTGGTCTGAGCGGAAGTTGCAGTCTTCTTCGACTTCTGGCATTGAGTACTGATATGACCTTTCTCACCATAATTGAAACAGGTCGGACCCTCATATTTGCAGTCAGTAGCTCTATGCCCCTTCTTACCACATCGATAGCACCTCACCACATTATTGGTACATGCATAAGCATGGTGACCTTTCTCGCCACACTTATGACACTTTCCAGAAGTGGAAGCTGTTCCCCCACTTGTCTTTTTCCCATCTGAAGCCTTCTACTTCCCTTTGTCAGCTGAAGTCGTATAAGGCTTACCCCTATACTGCCCTTTCTTCTCACTCAACTGCTTACAGTGAGCAGATCGAGCTCGACTATCCTCATCGTAGATCCTGCTCTTGTCAACCAACTCAGCATACCTGCGGATCTACTAATATCCAATACCCTGCTTAATCTCTGGTCTCAGCCCATTCTCGAACTTGAGACATATAGACATCTCAGCATCAGCACGATTGTAGTGCGGACAGAACTTCACTAGCTTCTCAAACTTTGCAGCATACTCTGCCACAGTCATATCTCTTTGCTTTAGCTCAAGGAATTCCACTCCCCTCTTGCCACGAGCATCCTCTGGAAAATACTTCCCCAGAAACTCCTGCTTAAACACAACCCAAGTTATCACAGTGCCAACATCTGCAAGTCTCTGACGGGTGTTATCCCACTAGTCCTCAGCTTCCTCTTCCAACATATGCGTTCCGAACTGAACCTATTGCTCATCAGAACACCCCATCACTCGGAAGATCTTCTCGATCGCCTTCAGCCACTTGTGTGCACTTGCTGGATCATGCGTACCACAAAAGTCGGTGGATTGTTCCTTTGAAACTTCCCCAAAGCACGAAACTCATCAGGAGCTCCACCATTTGGATTCAGCTGCGCCACCACATTAGCAACCGATTCCAACACATCAGCAATTGCACAATCGTTTCTTCCAGCCATCCTGCACACCACCAACAAGGTTAGAAGAACTAAAACATCGACAATGTACACACACTCGTCGACTGACAGGGGACTGACATCACGTAAAAACCTGGCCGGACGGACCGACCTGCTCTGATACCACTAATGTAACACCCTTTTCTACCCCCACAAATATTGCATCAGGAACACTCAATTATCAGAATAAAACATAAAAATTCCCTCAAAGGGTGCACATTTCACATTTAAATCATAATAATACACTTGCCCTGTAAACAAAGGGATTTTTCCTCAAAATAACTCAAAAGCCTTCACATGGCAGCGGAACTCAAAATTCTCAATTAAAAGGTTTTCAACACACATCGCAATAATCCAAAAGGTTTTTCAACATATAAAACTGTTAGTTCTTGTAGTTGACTGGAATTTTGGTAAAACAATGTGGATGCCATGGTTGATGTTTGAACATGAGTTTCTAACATTCTGGTTGTGTTAAGTTGTAAATGGTTGCAGATTCTGTGCTGATGTCAAACCCGATGTTAAGACATCAGTTGATAAAACATCAGTCTGGGTTGTTTTATTAGGGCTGCGTGTTTCTGTTATTGGAGAGATATTCTGCTGAAGAGAGCGAGAGATTGTAGGCGAATATCTTGGTAAAGATATATTCAGTTGCAATCAGATTTGGAGCAGATCTTGTTGCTGTTTTTAAGGCTAAAAGATATGAAGATTTAATTGAAGATTTGATTGAAGATTTAATTGAAGATCTTGTAGCGAGCGATTTTGGACGCGGTTCTTAAGCGTTGGTCGCTCTCTGCGGTTTGAGCTTAAACTACAGGTCGATTCATTTTTTATCCTATTGTGAGCTGAATAAGGAAGGGAAATAGATGTCTCCAATTAACCCTGCTTGCATACTGAGTTTAAACAGCGGTCTGTTAAGTTACGGATGCTATCAATGTGGGGGGGGGGGGGGCTTTGTACTGGTTATTTGTATTTTCGCCAATACTGTTTCTTTCTTTTTACCTGGGCAGAGGGTTTCTGACGGGGAATAAGGATTAGGATGTTAGGACTGATGCTTTTGGATTACTGCTTTTTGATTGATGGAGATATGGGATTTGGGTTTTTTTGTTGATTGCGCTCGCTAAGATCTTTTCTTTCGATCTTATGCCTACGTATTCCCGTTTACCGAAATAGGGAAATCAGAGCGTTCGTAGTTCCTCCTAGTCTATGGGAGGAAATGGTTGTTTTGGTGTCTTGTTCAAAGCCCAAGACGTGAAGCGAAAGGTGGTTTGTATCTTGTTCAAAGCCCAAGATGTGAAGCTAAAAGGTCTATTTGTGTCTTGTTTAAAGCCCAAGACGTGAAGCTGAAAGACCTCGGTTTTAGAGAGAATTTGTCATCTCTAAAGAGGGGAAAAGGAGAATTACTTTAACTGGGATACGCGGATCCGAGCAATGCCATAATTTCCGAAGAAAAAGGTTTTAACCTGAAGGAGAAGACTTTAACTCAGTGTAGAGCAATGCCATCTTTCCTTAGGAATTTCTCATGCTAAAAGAGGGACAGTGGCATGGATATAGATGATCCATAAGCTTGCCGCTTACAGCGATTAGATGAAGGGAATGGAGTTGTTGATGTTTGTGTACTGTGAACGAGGCACAGCTTTGATGCTAAAAGGTTGATTGGATCAACCAGTGATTTTCTTATACAAAGCCTAAGAGGAGGCTATTATGTGTCTCGTACAAAGCCCGAGAGAGAGGCTAAAAAGGTTTTGACTCAACGGTGGAATCTTTTGGTATCTCGTATAAAGCCCGAGATGGAGGCGATTTGGCTCAACAAGGGAGTTTTTGTATCTCGTACGAAGCCCGAGATGGAGGCTGTTGTTTATTTGGCTCAGTGAGAACCTTTTTGTATCTCATATAAAGCCTGAGATGGAGGCGAAAAGGGGGATTGACTCAACGAGGGAGTCTCTTTATGTGTCTCGTACAAAGCCCGAGAGAGAGGCTAAACGCTGTTTGACTCCGCTGGGGAGAATCATTTGTACAAAGCCCAAGAGGAGGCTAGGGTGACTATTTCAGCTGAGTGACAGGTCCAGTATACTGATTTTGAAAGAGAAAATCAGTTCTTTATATGAGCAATACCGTACTCATGGATTAGATCTGAGGGTCGGGGTGGTTTCCTTTCCTTCGAGGAAACGGGAAATCCAAAGGGTATTGAGACTGCCCGAGTCTGCGGGTTTCCTTCCTATTTAACGAAGGGGTGCTTGAGAATGTCTTTGAGACTCAAGGAAGTTAGACTGTCCGTGTCTAGAGTTTTATCTTTTATACTATGTTGTGAGAAACAGTAGTAGACTCTATGAAAGGACTGTTCTATGCAGATGACTAAGTTCTGTTCCTATACCTCTAGGAGGTCGTCGGGACAATTTGTACGAAGCCCAAGAGGAGGCTGGAAACTTTTAAGAAGCCGACGGGTCCTTGTACAAAGCCCAAGAGGAGGCTATCATTCCCGGAGGATGAGATCATTATACGAAGCCTAAGAGGAGGCTGTGAATACTTCTAAGAATCCGTAGGGTCCTTGTACGAAGCCCAAGAGGAGGCGGGGTTGCTTTTAGGAAGCTTGTGGGTTCTTGTATAATGCCCAAGAGGAGGCCGATGCTTTTAAGAAGCCCGCGGGTCTATCATCTCCTTTCCATTAGGAGAGATAACTCTTTTAAAGATAAAAACCACTGGTAAACGTGCGAGGTTTACTATCCAGCGACTTTTAGCTTTTAAAGAGGGTTCCTTAGTTAAGGTCCAAGATTATGACCGTAGTGGGTACCCAAACCCCGAGACATTCAAGGCAAGCTATTCACAAGGAATAGATCAAGTCAGGAAAGTTTGAGAATTTAGAAGAAACTCAAAGATGCCATTCACGGAGAATACATTCATCTTGGGAAGTAGAGCTTCTTGACGATTCCTAAGGAGGACAGCCGAAGAGAAGACTGTATCTGGTGCTCCTATTGGGGATCTAGGCGTCTATTTCTACGAATAAATGAAACGGTGTCACCTAGTTCTAGACGTAGTTGCCGGGGAAACTCGAAATATCTATACTATTATTACACAGTAGATATGAGTTTATGAAAGGAGACTTACAATGAGCAGCCCCACAATACAGTTTATAATATGAAAGCTGTAAACGAAAGCGATAACCACTTACTCGGTTGGAGTGCTTCCATGTTGTTTGGTTAGTTGTTCAACAAAGAAAGATTGAAAACAACAATATATTCAAAATCAAAGGAGAAAGTGCTTTGAAAAAGAAAGATTTGGGGCTTACAGCTCGAGGAGAGGCCCAGGGTTTTATCAGTGAGCGCACTATTTGAATTTTGTACAGAGGGACTTATACAAGTGACTGGGGCCCAAAATGGTTTTCGGTACAAAGGGATGGGTCTTACACTCTGTCAAGAGGCCCAAAAAGGTTTAAAGGAAAAAGAGTGGGGCTTATAACATGAGGGTAGGCCCAAATGATTTTTCGTTTAAAAATGGCGATCGCGCCGAGGTTTTCCTTTTAACGGAGGGACTTATACAATAAGTGAGGCCCAAGATGTTTTGGTTAAAAGGGGGATTGGGTCTTACACTCTAATAGAGGCCCAAAGTGTTTCTTAATGAAAAGAAATGGGTCTTACTACTCGAGGGTAGGCCCAGATGATTTTTGAAAAGGCGATGATCGCGCCGTTTGTTTTTTGACGGTATTGGGACTTATACAATAAGTGAGGCCCAAAAAATGATTTGGTCAAAAAAAAGGATTGGGTCTTACACTCTACTAGAGGCCCAAAAAGTTTTAAGAAAAAGAATGAGTCTTACTACTCGAGGGTAGGCCCAGATTTATTTAAAAAAGGCGACGATCGCGCCGTTTACTTGTACAGAGGGACTTATACAATGAATGAGGCCCAAGAAGTTTTTGCACAAGGGGGGATGGGTCTTACACTCTCTCAAGAGGCCCAAAAAGGTTTAAAATGATTTATGAGGGTTGAATTAATCCAAAACCCTAATTTGTTTTCAAAATGTATTTAATTGAATAAAAATTCAATTAAAATGATCAAAGGTTGTTTAACACATGGAAAACAAATTGTGATCTTGGATTAATGCTTCAAAAATTAAGTATTGACCTACAAAATAATTAGAAAGCATTAAAAGTTGCAAAATCAATGTAGAAAAAATATTTAAAATGCCAAAAACAATCAAAATATTAATTCTTTGCAAAAATATCAATTATATGAAATAAATAATATTTTTGGGATTTTTTGATAAAATAAAATATTTTAACATATTTGTGAATTATTAAAAAAAGAATCAACTCAAAATCATTAAAACTCAGAGAGAAATTAATTTTTGAATCAATTAAACAAAATCACAAAATTCAAATATTTGAATTTCTAAAAATGGCGCCAAGAACAAGCTGAAGAACACGCGCGTGTTCTTGGTTTCTCAGATTTGCATTTTCTATCCAATCTCCATGAATACGTAATCATATCATGCAATCCACATATCATTATGCTCGTCTCAACCTCACGATCATGTCTATGTACTTTAATTTCATTTAAATTAAACATACAACAAGAAATCACGAAGAGACCTCAAGAACCCTAATTTCTGCATGAAGGCTAGGATTTTTGATACACGATTCAAACAATGCAATTAATTGAGGGAAAACATTCCATGCATGATTATGAACATATGGCCAAATTATTGTGCGAGGAAATATGCATAGATTGAGAGATGACCAAGCATGTGCTTACCTCTAGGCCGTGACAACAAGTTCAAAGTGATTTTTGATTTGGAGGTGTTACAGATGAGTGGTGATGATCTGAACAGCTTCCCTACACCCTATGGATTGTGTTTGGATGGTTGGACTTGATTGAAATTGGCTGGATCATTTTGTGGTACCTCAGCTGTACTTTGGTTAAAACCTTGAGCAACCAGCTGGTGATTTTGCGAAATTGATGTTTCAGAAGTAATCTAAGTGTTTGATCAGCTCATATGTGATGTATGTGAGGTGTGTGAGTGATTGGTTTGATTGGAATTGCTCTCAAACTCAAAACCCGATAGTGACTTGCCTTAGAAGGAAAAATTGGAGTGAAAGAAGAGATTTTGAGGAAAGCATCTGTTAGATGGCTTTGGTGTACTTAAACTGACCACAATTGAGCTCTATTTATAGTAGAGCAAGTTTGTTTTGCAAGGAATAGTGCATGGCAGCTGGTAAGTAGGTTTGGCCAATGTTGGCAAATGAAAATCCAAGTCTCCTCTAGCCATTGACTAGAGGGTAGGGCACAGAGCTTTGGTCCCCTTGGTCTTGGATAAGTCTTGACTGATTTCAGATGAGAATGGCTCAGTCCATGCCACCTTGATGGTTCCATTGAATGCCTCATTCCAAATTTGAAGTCTTGTCCCTATTTTGGCCATTCTAGGTTCAACATGCTATTTCTTGTTCCATGGACTTTGGAGGCTTGGCTCAGTGATTGTCCCCTTTAGATTCAATCCTCTGAGGTGTCCAAGTGGATAGGAGCAATTGAATTTGGCTGATTTTGGCAAATCGACCAAAGTTGCAAATTCTGCCTTGCTTTGACAGGTTTCAGCAAGGCAACTTGCCAATGTTGTATCTCATGATGTAGGTTGAATTTGGCAATGTTCTTGGCCATTTTGGAAAGCTCTTACATGATACAACAACTGTTTGAACAAGTTTGGTTTTGATCTCTTTTGATTCCAAGTGAAAAATCCCCCTACATTTGGCAAAAAGTGAGGCAGAATCTGACTTAGTGAAAATTTCACTAAGTGTTGGAAAAAGTGACATTTTCACTTTTCAGCCACTTTGATCACTTCATAACTCAAAATCCTTAATGAATTGGAATGACTTGTAGTTGAAGTTTTTGTAGGTGATAATGAGGGCTACAAATCCATCTTTGGATGAGAAAAAATGGCCTTGTGGTTTAGGAGTTATGGTCCTCCAAAGTTGGTACCCTTGCCACTTTATTTTTAACTTAGAAAAATTTCTAAGTTTTATGGTTACCCCTTATACAAGTTATCTCACTTTTCTTGATTTTTCTTGATGAATGATGATTCAAATAATACATTAACATCATTTTAGGGTTAAAAATCCATTTTGGTGAAAAATCTCAAAAAGTCAAAGTTGACTTTTGTGCACAGTTGACTTTTTATCAGATGAATTCCAAACTGTGCAATTCTTCAGGAAATCATGTCCTTGACCTAAATCAAACTTGATGGACATGTTCCATGGGTGTCATAGGGTATATTGAGGTATGTCCTAGGGTTTAGGAGCATGTCTAGGTCAAAAGTCAAAGTTACAGTTGACTTTTCCCTTAAAACCCTAATTGTGGTGCAGATGGAATTGAGACTTATTGCTCAAACTTCTTGGATTAATCCATTGTCCCAAATGGATCAATATGGTATATTAGAGACCCTCAAATCATCTCTTGAGGTCTTGGCTCATGATTTGTCCCAAACGTCAACTTAAGGGTGAATTAGGTCAAGGAACCCTAATTCCTGATTTTTGATGTATGCATCCCTTGAGGCAAAATTGACTTGATGCATGGGTTCATGAGGTTCCATGAAGTATATTAGGTTATGTTTTGGGTCAATGGCTTTTTCCCAGATGAAACTTTTCATCTGGAGGCCCTGGGTGATTAAAACCCTAATTTTGTGACACTGGCGATCTTGAGGCTTGATCCACCTAGAAGGGAGCAACCTTGTGCTTAATCCTTGAAGTGGGAGTCCTTTTGGTCCTTTATGGATGCTTGAGAGGTTATACAAGTTGAAGATCATGTCATTCCTTGATTGATCCCTTGTTTAAGCACTCAGAGAGGGCTTAAAACCCTAATTTTGATTGTAGGGAATGCTCACCCATCTTTGGGGAGACTGATGAAATAGAATGGTTCCCCCATATTGTGAAGATGATTTGCACAATGATGGGAAATCTTAGTGGTCAAAATTTGGGGTATGACAAATGCCCCTATTTATTCTTCTTGGACCCGAAGGTGTGAATGACGAAGGTGTTCGGGCATTCGGGGTGCAAGAGGATTAAATATCGGAATACCCGAAATTTTGATGGTGGTTATGAATGGTAGCTTACGCATTCATCTTCTTTAGCTAAGCGATGATGCTTAGAAAAGGTAAAAACTTCCCCTCGATCCTGGTTTCCTACCACGGAACTGGTCTTAGTTTCTGAAACAACTTCCCCTCGTTCTTGGTTTCCTACCAAGGAACTGGTCTTAGTTTCTGATTTAAACTTCCCCTCGTTCTTGGTTTCCTACCAAGGAACTGGTCTTAGTTTCTTTTGTCAATAAACTTTACTGACAAGGGACGCTATTCGTAGCAGCTTTCCTTCAAACTTCTCGCCGAATTTTCCTGGGGAGATGCCATTTGAGTGGAAAAAGTTTTGATGTCAGACTTGCTGGGGAACCCATTCGTCTGAATTGTAGAGGTACACAAACTTCTCTGTTTTGGAGACGCCATTTGTCGATTCTACTGGGGAAAGCGAGTCTCTTGAGAGACTGTTTTCGTTTGGGGTTACATCATACTTTTCTCGGGATCTTCCCGGAGAAATGCCATATGATGGGATCCAATTTTGAGGTGCCAATGACCTTCTCATCAGTGATTTTTCGGAGCAAAACTGGCGTGCTGCCGAATCTCTGATCCCGAGGCTTTCTCTGTGGATTTTCCTTAATCCGTAAAGCAAGGATATCATCCTCAATGGCGAAGAGTGATGTTTATTGAAAGTTTTCTCTGGCTTTTCAGAGGTTCAAGTTATCAAAGTGGTCAAGGACCAACTTCTTTCCAGAATTAAACTGGAAGCGAGGTTGTTCGGACCCAGTATTTCCTGACGAGGCAAGAACTGACAACTCGATTGAGAGGACTTCTACCACTAGGGGACAAGACCGACTAGAGTGATAGTGATGCAATATGAAATGTGAATGCAAAATAAAAAATGCATGATGTATGTATGTATATGCTGACAAAACAGACGTGACATACAGACTAATGGATGAACACAATTGGATACTCGGCCATCGCGGGGCGAAGAAATACCGTTGATTCAAAATAGCAATTCCACCTTGCTTAGGAGAGATAGTCCCGTTGGGAGCTATGTTGATCGGGCTTAGGAGATGAGAACTCGGCCGAGGATGTCAGACGAAACATGGTCTCTGACATTATTGATCCTTCATTCAGGAGTACTGGTCTAGAAGGAGTACCTTGATTCTGCACTTCGAAGTTCGCTTACTTCAGGAGAAGCGATCGATGTTCTTCTGATGTTCAACAGTCAAAAGAAATGCCATCTTTGATTTAAAAAGCAGAAAAAGTTTTAACAAGTAAATTCATTTTTGTTTTATTTCAAGAATCACTGATTAAGTTTAAACAACGTCGTTCTGTAAAGCTAAAACAAGTAAAGAATTACAAACACAAGCACAAGGGCTCAAATTTTATTGATAAGATGGAGATCAGCCAAACGCGTGATTCCAAAGAGTATATACAAAGTTAGAAAATGGTAATTTACAGGGAAAAGGGCTACGTTGAAACATAACGACCACTATCCTTCTACCAACTTTGAGTTCGGGACATCCTGAGCTTCCGTCGAAGATGACCTTTGACGGGAGATTTCCTCCGATGGATGCTGTAACTGCTGCTGAGGGACTTGCCTCTGTTGAACATAGTTACTTGCCATTATCCCTAACTTTTGCCTGGATTGGACTATGAGATTCCTAATCCATCGGGATGATTTTTTTCATGTCTCTAACTTTTGCCTGGACCGCCCTTTCGGGTTTTCAATCCACCGAGACGTTTTTTTTTTTTTTAGGCGAAGTATTTCTTGACTACATCAACATTCGTGGGGTAGGCAAATTCTTCTCCGTCCATGGTTGCAAGTCTCAAGGCGCCGCCTGAGAAAGCTTTCGTGACCACATAGGGGCCATCATAATTTGGGGTCCATTTGCCCCGAGAATCAGTGAGAAATGATTGTATCTTCTTGAGCACGAGGTCTCTTTTTCTGAAAACACGAGGTCGGACCTTTTTGTCGAACGCCCTCTTCATTCTCTATTGATACAACTGACCGTGGCATAGTGCCGTGATTCGCTTCTCTTCGATCAGGTTCAGTTCGTCGTGTCGACTTTGACACCATTCAGCTTCGGTGAGCTTAGCTTCCATCAATACCCGGATTGATGGGATCTCTACTTCTATGGGGAGAACTACCTCCATGCTATATACTAGAGAGAAAAGGGGTTGCCCCTGTTGAAGTGCGGACAGATGTTTGATAACCGTGAAGAGCAAAGAGCAACATCTCGTGCCAATCTTTGTAGGTTACAACCATCTTTTGAACGATCTTCTTGATGTTCTTGTTAGCCACTTCTACCGCTTCGTTCATCTTGGGTCGGTAGGGAGATGAGTTATGGTGTTCGATCTTGAACTCTGCACACAACTCTTTCATCATCTTATTGTTCAAGTTAGATCCATTATCAGTAATGATCTCGCTTGGAACACCATAACGGCAGATAATATTGTTTTTGATAAATCGGACCACCACTTGTTGGGTTACATTGGCGAATGACGCTGATTCGACCCACTTGGTGAAATAGTCAATGGCTACAAGGATGAACCGATGCCCGTTTGAAGCCTTAGGTTCGATCAAGCCAATCATGTCGATTCCCCATATGGAAAAAGGCCACGGGGAAGAAAGAACTTTGAGATGTGATGGCGGTACATGAATTTTGTCGGAGTATATCTGACACTTGTGACACCTCCTTATGTACTTGTAGCAGTCGGATTCCATGGTCAACCAATAGTACCCTGCTCTGAGAATTTTTCTCGCCATTGTGTGTCCGTTGGCATGAGTGCCAAAGGATCCTTCATGAATTTCTTTCATAAGCATGTCTGCTTCTGGTCTGTCTACGCATCGGAGCAAGACCATGTCGAAATTTCTCTTATAAAGAGTGTCACCGCTCAGGAAGAAGTTTCCAGCCAATCTTCTGAGGGTTTTCCTGTCTTTTCTGAGTGCCCCAGCTGGGTACTCTTGTTTCTGAAGGAAGCATTTGATATCGTGATACCAGCTATGACTGCTTCAATCGCGAAGATGTAAGCGGGCCGTTCAAGGCGCATGATGTCGATCTTAGGTATGTCATTCCATCGACCTACACTAATCATGGAAGAGAGAGTGGCTAATGCATCAGCCATGTGATTCTCATCACGAGGGATGTGATGAAAGTCGACTTTGTTGAAGAAGGGTAACAACCTCCTTGCATAGTCTTTGTAAGGAATCAATCCTGATTGGTATGTGTTCCAATCTCCTGTGATCTGGTTAATAACCAAGGCTGAATCGCCGTATACGTCCAAGTTCTTGATCCTTAAATCAATCGCTTCTTCGAGACCCATAATACAGGCTTCGTATTCGGCCTCGTTGTTCGTATATTTGAACGTAAGTCTGGCAGTGAAAGGAATGTGGGAACCCTGAGGGGTAACAATGATTGCCCCAATTCCGTTTCCATAATGGTTGAATGCTCCGTCAAAGATAAGTCCCCACTGGGAACCTGGTTCTGGCCCTTCACTGGGTAGCGGTTCATCGCAATCTTTCATTTTTAGATACATGACATCTTCGTCTGGGAAGTCAAACCCGATTGATTCTTGATCATCAATCGGTTGATGAGCCAAATGATCGGCTAAAATACTTCCTTTAACGGCTTTCTGAGCGTGGAACTCTATGTCATATTCTGATAGTAACATCTGCCAACGGGCAATTCTTCCCGTAAGAGCAGGTTTTTCGAAGACGTACTTGATTGGATCCATTTCGGAGACCAACCAAGTAGTGTGACGAATCATGTATTGGCGAAGACGTTTGGCTGCCCAAGCCAAAGCGCAACAAGTTTTTTCAAGCATTGTGTACCGAGTCTCGCAGTCGGTGAATTTCTTGCTTAGATAGTAAATGGCAGACTCTTTCCGTTTAGTTTCATCTTGTTGGCCAAGTACACATCCCATTGAGTCCTCTAGGACTGTGAGGTAAATGATCAGTGGTCTTCCTTTCACTGGAGGTGATAGAATCGGAGGATTCAACAGATATTCCTTGATACTGTCGAAGGCGGTTTGGCAATCATCTGACCAAACGCAATCCTGAATCTTTTTGAGTAATTTGAAAATCGGCGCACACGTCGCGGTCATAAGGAATATGAATCTGGAGATGTAGTTCAAACGTCCCAGGAATCCTCTGACTTGTTTTTCAGTTTTTGGAGAAGGCATTTCTTGAATGGCCTTGACCTTGTCAGGATCAACCTCAATTCCTTTCTGACTGACGATGAACCCTAGTAGTTTCCCTGAACGGACACCGAAGGTGAACTTGTTGGGATTCAAGCGGAGCTTGAATTTTCTTTGACGTTCGAACAATTTTGACAGATGTTCAACGTGCTCATCCTCTGTTCTTGATTTCACAATCATATCATCGACATATACTTCAATTTCCTTGTGTATCATGTCATGAAACAGAGTAGTCATGGCCCTTTGATAGGTTGCCACGGCGTTCTTCAAACCGAACGGCATTACCTTGTAACAAAAGGTACCCCATGGGGTAATGAACGAAGTTTTCTCCATGTCTTTCGGCGCCATTTTGATCTGATTATAGCCCGAGAATCCATCCATGAAGGAGAATACTTTGAATTTTGCTGTGCTGTCAACCAACATGTCAATGTGTGGTAAAGGAAAGTCGTCCTTTGGACTTGCCTTGTTCAGATCCCTGTAATCAACACACATTCTGACCTTTCCGTCCTTTTTCGGAATGGGTACGATGTTTGCTAACCATTGAGGATATTCAGATGTAGCGAGGAAAACCGCGTCAATCTGTTTCTGTACCTCCTCTTTGATTTTGATGGCCATCTCCGGGTGAGTGCGTCTCAACCTTTGCTTTACTGGCAGACATTCTGATCTTAACGGTAAGTGATGTTCCACGATGCTGGTATCCAACCCTGGCATATCCTGATAGGACCAAGCGAACACATCGGGAAACTCTTTGAGAAGCTTTATCAAACCCTCTCTGGCAGTTGGACAGAGCAGTGCCCCAATCCTGATTTCTTTTCTCTCTTTTTTCGAACCCAAGTTAACCGTTTCCAACGGCTCTTTGTGAGGTTCAATGGACATTTCCTCTTGTCTGAGTAATCGGGAGATCTCTTCTGGAATTTCGCTGTCAACTTCTTCTTCAGCCCCAAATACCGGGAACTCAAAGTTGGGAGAAGGCATCAGATCGTATGTTTCAACGGGGTGTAAAACAAGCAATCTGCATGACGTGATGATTCGTGTTTAGAAGAGATAGAGAAAATGCAAGTGTGTGCAGTGTATCTGTTTTACTGCTTGTTTTTATTTTTGAATTGTTTTTTAGGATTACCATTTTCTGAAAAAGCAAAAAGAGAAAACAACAATTAATGCGGAAATTACAGAACGACGTTATTTTATTAATAGGCAAGTCGAATATTGAAACTACAACCCTATAAAACAAAACTCTGTCGCTTTGGGCAAAGCGAAGAGGGAAATTTACAGAAAACGAGCCTTATCAAAACATCCGTTTCACCTGGGCAGGGTGAAAGGTTAAAGATGGCAATTACTTTGACTGATGAACGACCTTCGGAACCTCGACGACAACCAATTGGCGGCGAACTCGGTGAATCACAAAGTCTGGCACCTTCCTTGATTTGTCTTTAGAAATGACGCTGATTTCTGGTGGAGCAGGATCATTGGAATCTGTCTCCCAGGCAGAATTGTCGTAGGAGGATTCCTCTGTTGCATTTTGCATAGCATTGGTGCTCTCAGCTGTATCTCTCCATCCAGTTGGCCGGATATCTTTGAGCTTGATACGAGAGCTTTCGGGAGCAGTGTACTTGACCATAAAGTCGTATTTTCCACTTGGTTGTCCCAGAGTGTCCCAAACTTCTTTGGAACTGGAGAAGTCATCCCTCTCGATGACGTTGACCTCGGGAAAAGCATAATTGATGAATTCAGTCCTGCAAACGTTGTGAATTCATCTTCATGTTGAGTAGTTTCCGAATGACCTGAGTGTTGATCCCATGACATGGTGGGGACACAGGTATTCTGTTCAGTGATGCTCAGCTGAGCTTCATTACTCAGCTGACTTTCTTGCCCCAAGTTTCCTGGGTAAGGCCGCCACATTGGCAGGGCATCCATCGGGCCATAGTAATTGTGGTCAAAGTTGTCTTTCATCAGAGTGTCCTCCTCTAATGAATTTGGCGGAGCACGGCATCCTTTCGGATCACAATCTCCGTAGATCATTTCGACATCTGATCTTGGTATAAATCTCGGACTTTCTGTAGGAAAGCAAAAAGGCATAGGCACCTCTTCCTGAGACATATACCCGTCCTTGTTAAGATAGGACTTCCATTTTTCATCCGTGTCAGAGGAATCTTCCTCATTGATAACATGAACTGTCTGAGACACCGGGTGAAGAAAACCTCCACTGTGGAAGAAGTTTTGAAGGGGATGAAGACTTTCATCGTTGGCAACTGTCTGGGTACAGGTTGCAGAAAAACCAAGACCCTTCTTTGTTTTATTGTCAATAGGAACAACAAGTCGTCCCCATCCTGTCGTATTGGTACTCTCGACTGCTTTGATAGCATCTTTGTATGAAGAAATTGAAGTTCCTCCTTTGAACTGATTGTCCTTGCTCACCGATAGTGCTTGGAACTGAGTTCCAATAACCTCCTCGGGTTCTATACCAGCAGATGATGACAAGTTACTCACAAGCAAGGCTTGTTCCCCACAAACCGTGACAAGTTGATCGTTCTCGACGAACTTTAGCTTTTGGTGGAGGGTCGAAGTAACCGCTCCAGCCTGATGTATCCAAGGTCTTCCTAATAAACAACTGTATGGTACCTGGATGTCCATGACCTGGAAAGTGATTTGGAAAGTGTGAGGACCAATAGTTATGGGAAGATCAACTTCGCCGATAACTGTTTTCCTGGATCCGTCGAATGCTTTGACGACGACCTCACTGACTCTCATCGGAGGGCCCTTGAATGATAATTGCATCAAAGTGGACTTCGGCATAACATTCAGGGCTGACCCTGTGTCTACCAGTACGTTGGCTAAAGCATCGCCCTGGCAGTTAACTGTAATGTTGAGCGCCATGTTATGACGGCGACCCTCTTCAGGTAATTCTTCATCACTAAATCCCAAATTATTGCAGGAAGTGATGTTAGAGATAATGCTATCGAATTGTCTGATTGTTACATCCTGTTCCACAAAGGCTTGCTCCAAGACTTTCTGTAGAGCCTCTCTGTGTGCTTCTGAACTGAGTAACAGTGATAATACTGAGATCTTTGAAGGAGTCTATAACAGTTGATCAACAATGTTATATTCACTCCTTTGGATGAGCTTTAGCATCTCATCCTTGTCTTTTGAAAAGTCGGGATTACTAGATTGACCGACTGGCGGATCAGGAATTTCTGCCAGAAGTTCCTTTTCTTTGTTGGATTCTCCAACCCCTCGGTTGAAGATTCGACCGCTCCGTGTTACACGACTGATGTCTGTAATATTCACGACGGAGGGTAATGGAATTTCCTTTCCATTCTCGATTATTGTTGCACCATATTTGTAAGGGATTGCCTTAGCTGATTCATACGGTAATGGCCCCGGTAGATAGATGACTATGGGAACCTTCTGATTTTTCTGACCATCGTAAGTGACCTCGATCCGTTCCTGGTTGGGATCTTTAGATTCGTCAAGTAGAGGGATGATGGCAAAAACATCCCTGGCCCTATGATGACCAGAGATTGTGACAACATCCTCGACTTGATCGGCAAGGTAGTTCGGCGTCCAGTTGATGGGTCCAGAACCTGGATATGGACGAATTTCTCCATGATCGACTTGACCCTGAAGAGCTGCTCTCACAAGGTAACACCCTTGGTTACTTTCCGAGCAGACGCTACAACTGTCATAGTTGTGTGGAGGCACCTGGCCACGCCCATTTTGAATACAATGTAACCTCACTAGGTTAGCTTCCACAGATCGGACATCCTGACTCTGACGCCGAGTGGGGTTTCTGTTATTGATACTAATCTGTTGAGTATCTTCATCCATATAGATTGGCATCCACCAATGATTTAACAAGTGTTGAAGTGCCTCCTGGACAAGGGTACAACCTCGATCGTTTTCGCAACCCGCTTTACAGCTTTGATAGTCATGTGATATTGAGAATCCAAGTCAGACCTGCTCAGCATGTAACTCTACCAGGTTGGTATTCATTACGCGGATATCGAAGATCTGAACCATGTTGATTTGATAGGAGTTCCTATCATGGTAGTCTTGGATCCATCTGACGCTGGAGGGCCTCTTGTATGAAAGAGCATCCCTGTTTGTTTACCGAGCAAATCAGACAGGAAATATAATCGTGTCGTGGCAGATTATGATACTGGCTTTTCCTTGAGTGCATCGCCATCAAGTTGACATTCATTGCACGGATGTCGTGGTTCTGAATGACGTTGGAATTCGTGTAAACCATGTTAACTCCACGAACTCGGTGCTCTTGGATCCATCAGAGATCCATCTGTTCCTGTAGAGCTGATTGCACTACCGAACATCCTTGATTGTCTTTAGAGCAGATATCACACTAGTGATAGTTATGAGGTGGCACATGGCCATATCCACTCTGTCTACAATGCATCTTGACCAGATTGGTTTTCAACAAGAATACATCGTGAATTTGATAGACATTGTTAGTCTCTTTCTCAATCAGATTGACTGCAGCTTTCTCATGTTGAGGCAGCGGGTTTGTGAGAACATTAGGATTCGTATCTTTGAAAGATAAGAGCCCGCTCCTAACAAGCTTTTGCACGTCAGATTTGAAATTGAGACAAGTCTCAATGTTATGCCCTGAACCTCCTTGATGATAAGGGCATGTTTGATCCGCCTTAAACCAAAAAGGCGGATTTTCCGGAACTGTAAGAGGAGACTTAGTCTGAATGTGCCCCTTAGCCAGTAGTAACGGAAATAACTCTACGTACAACATGGGTATAGGATCAAATCCTGGTGGCCGTGTTGTACGGTTGTTGTTATATGGAGGACGAGCATGCTGAAGAGGCTGTTGTGTCCTTTGCTGATCAGGTTGGCTCTGCGCAACCTGAGGTTGATATATAGGAACAGGCGCGGGGCCGATAGCAGGAGTTACAGCCGCTACTGGCTGATAACGTCGCCTTTGCTTTCCGAGAGAGATATTCCCAATATCTTGCTCTTTTTTCTTAGGGAGAGCACTACCGTATTTTTTAGTACCGCTCGTTGATCTAGTGTCTTTTACCAAACGTCCTTCTCGGACGGCTTCCTCAAGACGCACACCCATGCCGACCATTTCGGTGAAATCACTGGGCGCACTGGCAACCATTCGGTCATAGTAAAATGAGCTTAAGGTCTTTAAGAAGATTTTTGTCATCTCTTTTTCCTCAAGAGGTGGACAAATTTGAGCGGCAATTTCACGCCACCTCTGAGCATACTCCTTAAAGGTTTCTTTGTCCATTTGCGACATTGATCTGAGTTGATCTTTGTCGGGTGCCATGTCCAAATTGTACTTGTATTGTTGGACGAAGGCAGTACCAAGATCTCTGAAAGTGCTGATTGTAGCACGGTTTAAACCCATGTACCATTTGAGTGCGGCACTGGTTAAACTATCCTGGAAGTAGTGAATCAGCAGGTCCTGATTCTTCGTCTGAGCTGACATCCGCCGAGCGTACATCACCAGATGGCTCTGAGGGCAAGAGTTAACCTTGTATTTTTCAAAGTCGGGCACTTGGAACTTGTGCGGGACTTTCACATTTGGGACCAAGCAGAGGTCCGCGGCGTCCTTTCCAAATAGATCCTGACCGCGAATGGCTTGCAGCTCTTTCTGCATTTCCAAGAACTGCTCCTGGAATTCATCCATTCTGTCAAACATAGTTTCCTTCTTACCAGAAGGTGTCTGTGGAATCTGTCCTTCCGGGACAGTGTGCATCACAGGGGGTGGTACCGTGACTACGGCAGTAAGTCTTGGCGTCTCCCGAAGTTTGTAACCTTCAGGAGTCTTCAGTATGCCCCTGGCATCTTCGCTTTCCCGAAGTTTGTAACCTTCAGGCCCAGCGGCTTCTGTTGCGATTCCCTGATCTTCAGTGATCAGCGGAACATATCCTTCCGGGATATAGTTAACAGGCATGCCCCACAGACGATCTTTCGGCATCTGATACCTAGGATCATACTTTTCTATGATGGGCGTTGAGGTGATCTCTGAGATCACAGTTCTTTGTAGCTGAGCTTCTGCCATGGCTTGCATGTCGTTACGAAGCTTTCTCATATCCTCTCTCAGAGCGTCGATCTCTTCTTTCAACTCTCTGTTTTCTTCCTCAAGATCATCCATCTTTTTCTGACGATTGGCCCGAGTATTATACGAATGAGACAGTTTGACTCTAGAATCGAGACACAAACGTGAGATTCGTAGGTAAGAAGAATACGCGATGTGAGAATGATGAATGCAATGATTATATTAATTGTTCTTTTTGGTTTAATCAAAATAAACTTCGACAATTAGATTGCAAATATCAAACAGTGGGGAAACCCCTTTTTATTGAATTCCAAAGGATTACAGAAACAGAAACCTAAACTAATGGGTTCCGAGTCCTCTTCTTTGACCGGGGCGCTTGGGCCGTTGTCGGGTTGTCATTCCTTTGCCAGGTGAAAGGAGCGAGCAAATTCCTTTGGTCATCTTGATTCTCTACAGCATGCTGCTCCAAAATTTTAATCAGAGCATCTTTCTCTTTTAGTAGTTGCTGTATTTGGATACACTCTACGTCGAGGGTGCGGTACTTGTTCTTCCAAGATCTTCTTTCCTTTTGAACTTTGTTGAGAGTAACCTGAAGCTTTTCAGTTTCCATCATGAAGTACATGACAGTTTCCCTTGGTGGAAGAATTCCGTATCGAGGATAAGGCATCTTTAGCTTGAGAGCTCTAGTTTGTACCCAATGGAGATAAGGCTCCACCGAGACACAGTCCGGTTTTCCCAGAGACTCTCGTCCTTTCTTATGAACATGTTTCCAAGCTTGCACTATTTCCATCTTTAGTGCTCTGTCATTTTCTCCTTCTTTGAAGAAAAGACCTTCCAGATGAACACCCAGTGGGATGTGTCTCATCGGGTATCCAAATTGACGAAGAACCAATGTCGGATGATAGTTGATTCCTCCTTTAGTTCCTATGAGGGGTACGCTGGGGAAATTTCCACAACGGTCAATGATTCTGATTCCCTCATAAATCCTATTATACCAATCTATATCAGAATTGGTGAGAGACATGATCTTCTGCGACCAACGTAAGACACTCTTGCAATCCCAAAAAGCAGCAGACTTGGGCAAGTGAGAGATAAACCATTTGTAGAGCAAAGGTACACAACATGTGACCTCCCCTCCGCTGTACAAATTTCCCAAGTGTACAGAATGATACGCATCTGCGAGCAAAGTCGGCACAGGGTTTCCAATGAGAAAAACCTTAATAGCGTTGATATCGACGAAGTTATTGATGTTGGGAAACAAAAATAACCCGTAGGTGAGCAAGACAAAGATGCTTTCAAAAGCAGTCGTGTTCCCTATACTAGCGAAGTACAGGGCTTTCTTTGTCAAGAACTGGGCTGGCAAACCTTGGATGCCACCCTTAGTGGTCATGTGAGTCCTGACCTCAGACTCGTCCAAATGAATTGCTATTGCAATAGTCTGATTATTTGGAATTTCTTCCAGTCCAGAAAATGGAGCTCGATCAGTGATATGTAAATCAGTCAGATGAGAATACTCCTCCAGCGTTGGTGCAAGCTGGTAATCCGGGAATGTGAAACAGTGATAAACCGGATCGTAGAACTGAATGAGCGCGTCCATGATCCCCTTAATCACATGGACTCTTAACAGTGGTAGCAAACCACCGTGCTTGGCTCTGAAAGCCTCTGGGTTAACGATCATCCTCGCTAACTTTCTCAAATCCTCTAGCTTTGGAACCTTGAAGGTATACTGGTGAGTTCTCCTTCTACCGAAATCCATTAATGCACTCTTTTTCTTTGATATTTGCAATCACAGTCTTAGTTTAATTTGAAAAATAGAGAGACTAGAAGAGAAGTTTTTTGAATGTTTTAATGTTTTATTAAATGGATGCATGAATGCAGCACACAAAAACATAGAAAAAACATGGGGTCAAAGGGTCGTTGTCATGAAGTCAAGGCTCTACCCATCCCCAAAGGTTTATACTAGGGTGATTTTTGTACCTGTACTCATTATCATCAGCTCCTCCCAGGAAAGCAAAACAACAAGCGGATCGCCAGCGAGTTGTAGAGCAATCTTAGAGTAAGTGCCATTCACCGAGAATAGACCACCAGCCTTAAATGAGGGTAGTATCGCGTAACAACTATTTCCGATAGTTTCCGCACTACGAAAGGGTTTGGCTCCTCAGCTTCTCAGACTTAACAACCGGCCCATTGGCTAGAAGAGTGAATGGGTTGCGTTGGTCAGCCTCCACTGAGGTTGATGGTCGACCCCGTCGCCATCACTTATCTTAAGTGTATACTCATTCTCACCACATGCGGCATCACACGCATTCCCAGAAGCAGAAAAATAAACACATATAGCAATTAGGAAAAGCAGTATATATATTTGTCCTAAACATCCTAGACCTTTAAAGCTAAGGATCCTAAGTTCCTGACAGAAAATGGGTTCCCCGGCGGAAGCCCCAATCTGTGGTATTCACACAAGTGAAGAGAAAAAAGGAAAAAGAAAGAACGGCCCCACGGTGGGCGCCATTTTTCTGTTGGCGGCCACCGCCATGAAAATGACTTACCCAACGTTTAAATTGTAAGAAAGAATCGGCCCCACGGTGGGCGCCATTTTTCTGTAGCGAGCGATTTTGGACGCGGTTCTTAAGCGCTGGTCGCTCTCTGCGGTTTGAGCTTAAACTACAGGTCGATTCATTTTTTATCCTATTGTGAGCTAAATAAGGAAGGGAAATAGATGTATCCAATTAACCCTGCTTGCATACTGAGTTTAAACAGCGGTCTGTTAAGTTACGGATGCTATCAATGTGGGGGGGGGGGGGCTTTGTACTGGTTATTTGTATTTTCGCCAATACTGTTTCTTTCTTTTTACCTGGGCAGAGGGTTTCTGACGGGGAATAAGGATTAGGATGTTAGGACTGATGCTTTTGGATTACTGCTTTTTGATTGATGGAGATATGGGATTTGGGTTTTTTTGTTGATTACGCTCGCTAAGATCTTTTCTTTCGATCTTATGCCTACGTATTCCCGTTTACCGAAACAGGGAAATCAGAGCGTTCGTAGTTCCTCCTAGTCTATGGGAGGAAATGGTTGTTTTGGTGTCTTGTTCAAAGCCCAAGACGTGAAGCGAAATGTGGTTTGTATCTTGTTCAAAGCCCAAGATGTGAAGCTAAAAGGTCTATTTGTGTCTTGTTTAAAGCCCAAGACGTGAAGCTGAAAGACCTCGGTTTTAGAGAGAATTTGTCATCTCTAAAGAGGGGAAAAGGAGAATTACTTTAACTGGGATACGCGGATCCGAGCAATGCCATAATTTCCAAAGAAAAGGGTTTTAACCTGAAGGAGAAGACTTTAACTCAGTGTAGAGCAATGCCATCTTTCCTTAGGAATTTCTCATGCTAAAAGAGGGACAGTGGCATGGATATAGATGATCCAGAGGCTTGCCGCTTACAGCGATTAGATGAAGGGAAAGGAGTTGTTGATGTTTGTGTACTGTGAACGAGGCACAGCTTTGATACTAAAAGGTTGATTGGATCAACCAGTGGTTTTCTTATACAAAGCCTAAGAGGAGGCTATTATGTGTCTCGTACAAAGCCCGAGAGAGAGGCTAAAAAGGCTTTAACTCAACGGTGGAATCTTTTGGTATCTCGTATAAAGCCCGAGATGGAGGCGATTTGACTCAACAAAGGAGTTTTTGTATCTCGTACGAAGCCCGAGATGGAGGCTGTTGTTTATTTGGCTCAGTGAGAACCTTTTTGTATCTCATATAAAGCCTAAGATGGAGACGAAAAGGGGGATTGACTCAACGAGGGAGTCTCTTTATGTGTCTCGTACAAAGCCCGAGAGAGAGGCTAAACGTTGTTTGACTCCGCTGGGGAGAATCATTTGTACAAAGCCCAAGAGGAGGCTAGGGTGACTGTTTCAGCTGAGTGACAGGTCCAGTATACTGATTTTGAAAGAGAAAATCAGTTCTTTATATGAGCAATACCGTACTCATGGATTAAATCTGAGGATCGGGGTGGTTTCCTTTCCTTCGAGGAAACGGGAAATCCAAAGGGTATTGAGACTGTCCGAGTCTGCGGGTTTCCTTCCTATTTAACGAAGGGGTGCTTGAGAATTTCTTTGAGACTCAAGGAAGTTAGACTGTCCGTGTCTAGAGTTTTATCTTTTGTACTATGTTATGAGAAACAGTAGTAGACTCTATGAAAGGACTGTTCTATGCAGATGACTAAGTTCTGTTCCTATACCTCTAGGAGGTCGTCGGGACAATTTGTACGAAGCCCAAGAGGAGGCTGGAAACTTTTAAGAAGCCGACGGGTCCTTGTACTAAGCCCAAGAGGAGGCTATCATTCCCGGAGGAAGAGATCATTATACGAAGCCTAAGAGGAGCCCGTGAATACTTCTAAGAAGTCGTAGGGTCCTTTTACGAAGCCCAAGAGGAGGCAGGGTTGCTTTTAGGAAGCCTGTGGGTCCTTGTATAATGCCCAAGAGGAGGCCGATGCTTTTAAGAAGCCCGCGGGTCTATCATCTCCTTTCCATTAGGAGAGATAACTCTTTTAAAGATAAAAACCACTGGTAAACATGCGAGGTTTACTATCCAGCGACTTTTAGCTTTTAAAGAGGGTTCCTTAGTTAAGGTCCAAGATTATGACCGTAGTGGGTACCCAAACCCCGAGACATTCAAGGCAAGCTATTCACAAGGAATAGATCAAGTCAGGAAAGTTCGAGAATTTGGAAGAAACTCAAAGATGCCATTCACGGAGAATACATTCATCTTGGGAAGTAGAGCTTCTTGACGATTCCTAAGGAGGACAGCCGAAGAGAAGACTGTATCTGGTGCTCCTATTGGGGATCTAGGCGTCTATTTCTACGAATAAATGAAACGGCGTCACCTAGTTCTAGACGTAGTTGCCGAGGAAACTCGAAATATCTATACTATTATTACACAGTAGATATGAGTTTATGAAAGGAGACTTACAGTGAGCAGCCCCACAATACAGTTTATAATATGAAAGCAGTAAACGAAAGCGATAACCACTTACTCGGTTGGAGTGCTTCCATGCTGTTTGGTTAGTTGTTCAACAAAGAAAGATTGAAAACAACAGTATATTCAAAATCAAAGGAGAAAGTGCTTTGAAAAAGAAAGATTTGGGGCTTACAGCTCGAGGAGAGGCCCAGGGTTTTATCAGTGAGCGCACTGTTTGAATTTTGTACAGAGGGACTTATACAAGTGACTGGGGCCCAAAATGGTTTTCGGTACAAAGGGACGGGTCTTACACTCTCTCAAGAGGCCCAAAAAGGTTTAAAGGAAAAAGAGTGGGGCTTATAACACGAGGGTAGGCCCAAATGATTTTTCGTTTAAAAATGGCGATCGCGCCGAGGTTTTCCTTTTAACGGAGGGACTTATACAATAAGTGAGGCCCAAGATGTTTTGGTTAAAAGGGGGATTGGGTCTTACACTCTAATAGAGGCCCAAAGTGTTTCTTAATGAAAAGAAATGGGTCTTACTACTCGAGGGTAGGCCCAGATGATTTTTGAAAAGGCGATGATCGCGCCGTTTGTTTTTTGACGATATTAGGACTTATGCAATAAGTGAGGCCCAAAAAATGATTTGGTAAAAAAAAAAGGATTGGGTCTTACACTCTACTAGAGGCCCAAAAAGTTTTAAGAAAAAGAAATGGGTCTTACTACTCGAGGGTAGGCCCAGATTTATTTAAAAAAGGCGACGATCGCGCCGTTTACTTGTACAGAGGGACTTATACAATGAATGAGGCCCAAGAAGTTTTTGCACAAGGGGGGATGGGTCTTACACTCTCTCAAGAGGTCCAAAAAGGTTTAAAATGATTTATGAGGGTTGAATTAATCCAAAACCCTAATTTGTTTTCAAAATGTATTTAATTGAATAAAAATTCAATTAAAATGATCAAAGATTGTTTAACACATGGAAAACAAATTGTGATCTTGGATTAATGCTTCAAAAATTAAGTATTGACCTACAAAATAATTAGAAAGCATTAAAAGTTGCAAAATCAATGTAGAAAAAATATTTAAAATGCCAAAAACAATCAAAATATTAATTCTTTGCAAAAATATCAATTATATGAAATAAATAATATTTTTGGGATTTTTTGATAAAATAAAATATTTTAACATTTTTGTGAATTATTAAAAAAAGAATCAACTCAAAATCATTAAAACTCAGAGAGAAATTAATTTTTGAATCAATTAAACAAAATCACAAAATTCAAATATTTGAATTTCTAAAAATGGCGCCAAGAACAAGCTGAAGAACACGCGCGTGTTCTTGGTTTCTCAGATTTGCATTTTCTATCCAATCTCCATGAATACGTAATCATATCATGCAATCCACATATCATTATGCTCGTCTCAACCTCACGATCATGTCTATGTACTTTAATTTCATTTAAATTAAACATACAACAAGAAATCACGAAGAGACCTCAAGAACCCTAATTTCTGCATGAAGGCTAGGATTTTTGATACACGATTCAAACAATGCAATTAATTGAGGGAAAACATTCCATGCATGATTATGAACATATGGCCAAATTATTGTGCGAGGAAATATGCATAGATTGAGAGATGACCAAGCATGTGCTTACCTCTAGGCCGTGACAGCAAGTTCAAAGTGATTTTTGATTTGGAGGTGTTACAGATGAGTGGTGATGATCTGAACAGCTTCCCTACACCCTATGGATTGTGTTTGGATGGTTGGACTTGATTGAAATTGGCTGGATCATTTTGTGGTACCTCAGCTGCACTTTGGTTAAAACCTTGAGCAACCAGCTGGTGATTTTGCGAAATTGATGTTTCAGAAGTAATCTAAGTGTTTGATCAGCTCATATGTGATGTATGTGAGGTGTGTGAGTGATTGGTTTGATTGGAATTGCTCTCAAACTCAAAACCCGATAGTGACTTGCCTTAGAAGGCAAAATTGGAGTGAAAGAAGAGATTTTGAGGAAAGCATCTGTTAGATGGCTTTGGTGTACTTAAACTGGCCACAATTGAGCTCTATTTATAGTAGAGCAAGTTTGTTTTGCAAGGAATAGTGCATGGCAGCTGGTAAGTAGGTTTGGCCAATGTTGGCAAATGAAAATCCAAGTCTCCTCTAGCCATTGACTAGAGGGTAGGGCACAGAGATTTGGTCCCCTTGGTCTTGGATAAGTCTTGACTGATTTCAGATGAGAATGGCTCAGTCCATGCCACCTTGATGGTTCCATTGAATGCCTCATTCCAAATTTGAAGTCTTGTCCCTATTTTGGACATTCTAGGTTCAACATGCTATTTCTTGTTCCATGGACTTTGGAGGCTTGGCTCAGTGATTGTCCCCTTTAGATTCAATCCTCTGAGGTGTCCAAGTGGATAGGAGCAATTGAATTTGGCTGATTTTGGCAAATCGACCAAAGTTGCAAATTCTGCCTTGCTTTGACAGATTTCAGCAAGGCAACTTGCCAATGTTGTATCTCATGATGTAGGTTGAATTTGGCAATGTTCTTGGCCATTTTGGAAAGCTCTTACATGATACAACAACTGTTTGAACAAGTTTGGTTTTGATCTCTTTTGATTCCAAGTGAAAAACCCCCCTACATTTGGCAAAAAGTGAGGCAGAATCTGACTTAGTGAAAATTTCACTAAGTGTTGGAAAAAGTGACATTTTCACTTTTCAGCCACTTTGATCACTCCATAACTCAAAATACTTAATGAATTGGAATGACTTGTAGTTGAAGTTTTTGTAGGTGATAATGAGGGCTACAAATCCATCTTTGGATGAGAAAAAATGGCCTTGTGGTTTAGGAGTTATGGTCCTCCAAAGTTGGTACCCTTGCCACTTTATTTTTAACTTAGAAAAATTTCTAAGTTTTATGGTTACCCCTTTTACAAGTTATCTCACTTTTCTTGATTTTTCTTGATGAATGATGATTCAAATCATACATTAACATCATTTTAGGGTTAAAAATCCATTTTGGTGAAAAATCTCAAAAAGTCAAAGTTGACTTTTGTGCACAGTTGACTTTTTATCAGATGAATTCCAAACTGTGCAATTCTTCAGGAAATCATGTCCTTGACCTAAATCAAAATAGATGGACATGTTCCATGGGTGTCATAGGGTATATTGAGGTATGTCCTAGGGTTTAGGAGCATGTCTAGGTCAAAAGTCAAAGTTACAGTTGACTTTTCCCTTAAAACCCTAATTGTGGTGCAGATGGAATTGAGACTTATTGCTCAAACTTCTTGGATTAATCCATTGTCCCAAATGGATAAATATGGTATATTAGAGACCCTCAAATCATCTCTTGAGGTCTTGGCTCATGATTTGTCCCAAACGTCAACTTAAGGGTGAATTAGGTCAAGGAACCCTAATTCCTGATTTTTGATGTATGCATCCCTTGAGGCAAAATTGACTTGATGCATGGGTTCATGAGGTTCCATGAAGTATATTAGGTTATGTTTTGGATCAATGGCTTGTGCCCAGATGAAACTTTTCATCTGGAGGCCCTGGGTGATCAAAACCCTAATTTTGTGACATTGGCGATCTTGAGGCTTGATCCACCTAGAAGGGAGCAACCTTGTGCTTAATCCTTGAAGTGGGAGTCCTTTTGATCCTTTGTGGATGCTTGAGAGGTTATACAAGTTGAAGATCATGACATTCCTTGATTGATCCCTTGTCTAAGCACTCAGAGAGGGCTTAAAACCCTAATTTTGATTGTAGGGAATGCTCACCCATCTTTGGGGAGACTGATGAAATAGAATGGTTCCCCCATATTGTGAAAATGATTTGCACAATGATGGGAAATCTTAGTGGTCAAAATTTGGGTTATGACAGATCTATTTAGTAGCAGAATCTTCTGCAGATTTGTAGCAGTTAATATGCTGAGATTTAAAGCCTAAATCCAGTTGGGAAAAAGGTTATAAATAGAAGCATTGTAACCTAGTTTAAGTTAAGCCAGCCATCATGTAAATTCTAAGGGCTGAGTTTGTGAACCATTCTCTAGGAGAGTTGGTATGTGTGAACCACTCGGATTTTGAGATGGTCATTGTTCTTAGAGGAAGCTGTTAAGCAACTCTAAGTATTGTTCTTAGTCATGAGGGTCATGTCTAGGTATTGTTATAGGAGTGTGTCTTCTACGTGTTTGGAGAGTTTTTGGAAATCAAGCTGTTGATGCAGTGACTAAGATGTTGACTGCTAGACATCATTGCGATGATTGGGAGTGAGATGGAGTCTCTTATCTAGGGAGGACTTAGATAGAAGGGTCATTGGGTAGTGATTAAGTTAGTGGATTGTCAACTGGTTTGTTGAGTTTGTAATTTGATACTGCTAATAATGGACTTCCTTCCTGGCTTGGTATGCCCCCAGATGTAGGTTGTTAGACCGAAGCGGGTGAACAAATTCTGTGTGCACTTTACTTTTCAGCAACTTCTTTAAATGTCTATAATTGCCTTGTTGTTTATATCAGACCAGATGCCTCGACATTATGTAGGACATTTGGGATCTGTTATACCAGAATTTCAATTGGTATCAGAGCAGGCATCCTGTATGTTTCTGGATGAGATCTAGGGAAGATACTTTCTGGTTCATGAGCAAGGAAGATAGTTTTGCTGAGTTATGGACTTGGTCAGTTCATATAGTTGTTTGTATGATCCCTTGAAGTAAAGGATGGACTATTCATGACAGGGTATGTATTGGACCTGTCTGTTGTTATCAAGAGAACTGCTGTTGTGAGTTTGATTTGTTGGCACTTGGTTTATGGTGATGGTGTGCAAGGATTATTGAGTAGTGCCTGAAGGTTGTTGAGGATTTGTTGTGTGTTCTGCTGCATGGTATCTGATGTAACCCTGGTTGGTTCTTGTATATCTGGTCGTGAGATTCTAGGAAGGTATTCTCTTGGAAAGACATTAGGGTTTGGTCTCCTCAGCAGGATATTCTATGATGTTGTACTTTATGCAAGACAGCTTCAACCGTTTGGTTAGAGATGCCAAAGATACTTGACGATTATCTCATATCTTTGTTTTGGGAAAGAAGTGATCAAAAGGTGAATGGATCTTATTAAAGACTGTATGACATGGAAGTTTCAGTTTTTTTAGAAGAAGAATATATTTCAAATCAGGCATTGAAGACCAATCTGTCCAGAACATTATTTCCTTCTTTATCAATTTTCTTGATGGTGAAAGAAGAGGGTGGAGCCAAAGTAAAAGAGTATCACTGTCAAATCTTTCGTGCGGGAGTGAAGATCTTGATAAGTTATCTCTTAAGCTTAGTTGTGGTGACCTAATTAGGAGGATCTTCCTGGTTATGATGTCAAATGTAGTTCTGGTATATCTGAAGATGAATTCTCTTGTGAAGATACATGTTTCTGATTTTCAAAATCATGAACTGGAGGAAGTTTCATCAAGAAAGAAGCTGAGCTTAATATGTCAATTCTAATGTCTCGACATCGCGCTACACATCAGCAGTTTATGGTAAATGCTAAGTCAAAGACCTATTAGATTGTAGTTGTTTTGAAGGATCACTGAAGCTATGAAGTTGAACAATTTTTGAGATGCTGTTCATAATGTCATAGCATTTCAGTTGGAGCTGGTTGAAGAAAAGGTAGTTATCTTGATAGCAGAAGAGAAGGAAATGATCCTTGTTTAAACTAAAATGTCTGAGGACAATTTTATAGGGAAAATGCATCCAAGAGTTTGTGTGCAGTATCAGTGTAAATCAGCCTGTGGTCAATTGGTGTTTGCATGAGCTCTTTCAGTTTTGTGGCTTGAAGGATTGGAAGTAGCAGATTGTCTATGGTATGTTTATGCAGAAGGATGGCAGTTATCACACTTAAGTTAGACAAGAGGTCTGAACCTTGTGCTTATAAGAAGAAGCTTCTGGAAGAGTGTGTTATACAAGTTACTGCAGTTTTGTTGGTCTGATCTTGGAAGTTGATCAGATGTTGATATGTTCTCGTGTGTTCCCTACAAGAGATATGTGTGGATTAATATGGTTGTAGTCTCCAAATCCATAGGAGATGTTTAATGTGATTTAGACTAATGTCGGAACTGATGTTGAAACATCATTTCAGTTCTTTGCTCAGGGTGGAGTAAAAGATCAAGACACTGACCTAACCTAGAAGGCTTTTGTGGTATGAATGGTCGTCATAATGGTCTGTCATGAAGACGATTCAGAAGATGCTGGAATCTGAAGAAGGGTTAAACCACAGGGATCAATTGCTATTTGTGAAATTCACAAGTATTTAATTGATTATCCTTGAAAGATAAGATTAAGGATGTTCTGTCTATTGTTTTAACATCTTTTCATCAGAGGTTTGGAGAATCATGGGAGGGGTTCTACATTCGCTCACAAGTCGCCTAGGTGTTGACCTGGGATTATTGCTTAGCATCTGTTCCTAGAAAGTATTGTGAATGACTTGTCCAGATGGTGGTGCTATTGAAGATGAAGATGGAAGACTATGAAGACATCATAATCTTGATGGTTACAGCTTGGATCAGTTTATTTCTGATCTAAGTGGTTTGGAACATAGTGTTTGCTCTGGTTGTGAAGGTCGAGGATAAGTGGCAGTTATATCTGGCTTTCTACTGACGGCTCTACTAAGGGAAGTGACTTTCTTTAGTATTGCTATGGGGTAGTCTTGGACTACTTATTTTCTGAAGATTCAGATGTGGTAGGTTTGAAGTCTTTGGAGTTTCTAAGCAGGATGGAGGTTGTCTACTCAAACTTGATTGTTGAATCAAGTCTATGAGAACATGGAAATCTGTTTCTGCAAAGGGAGGAGGTTCTTCTGAGTGGCAGAAGGTAGAGCTGAATTCAACAGTTGGATGACATAATGTGGCACATCAGCTAATGAAAGGGTGATCTACAGGAATGAACAATAGGATGCTTCAAAAAGATCGTTCTCATGGCAGTTTGCGAGAGCTGCAGGAAGGAGAAAATGTTACATGACCATGGCTTAGGGAGTCTAAGTGTGTTTGCTTTTGAGCAAGTGGAACATGTGACTTGAAGATCAAGTTTCCTTGGTGGATCAAGATATCTTTGTGAGAGTTCTGATAAACGTGAAAAAGGTCAAAATGTGGCATTTGGTTATTTTCATATGAGGTGATCAAACTGTGGCATTTGGTTGATCTCAGAAGTGGATTCGGAGAATCAAGATAATCAGAGTGTGGCAGCTGGTTATTATTGAGGATTGTCTTGGAACAAGTTACTCTTGGGCAGAAGGGTGATGAGTTGAAGACTCAAGGAGATTATTCTTCTTGAAGGTGGATGATAGTTTAATTCTCTAGTTCTTTGGATTACTATGCAATAGTAAGTCCAGTTGGTGAAGCATATCAAGAATTATGGTGATGATATCTTGGTGTGTGGCAAATGTCCTAACTTGTGTTGGGACATTATCTGGTTGAATATCCTCGGTGAAGGATGATTTTATTCTGGTTCGGAAGCTTGGTGCATACATTATGCCTAAGGAGCGTCTACATAGTCATACGGGAGAATGATGAAGTAGAAGGGCTGCCTTGGATGGAGAATGTAGAGAAGACTGAAGTAGATCAGGTATTGATTAATTGGAAGTCTGAAGATGAAGAGTATGATAGGGAATGACTGCCTTTGGAGAAAGGGACAATGGTACCAACATGCATGTGCTCAGCAAGTATGCTCAAATGTTCATCTTCATCTAGAGCATTAGTTAACCATGACTGGGGGAGTACTTGTCTATGGATTTTGCTGCAAAGGTACATATATTGTGAAGATTGCATGCTGATCAAGATTGTGAAGATTTGTTGAATCTTATGAGGGTATAATGTCAGATAACATGTTATGACATTAGGCTGTTGGATGACATGTTGGTGTGGACATGAATGGTTCTAGCCATGTGAAGCTAATTGTTTGAATCATATACGCACATGCTTCTGAGGAGAAGTCTGAAGGACAACTTTGGTTGTGTATGGGAGAATTTATTTTTCTCTGTAGATTTTGGAAGAGCTTTGTGAGGGTCCTTATTGATGGGAGATGTCACACTTGTCTTGGTGTGTGTAAGAGGAGTTTATTTAGAGTTCAGTGGAAGGCATTGTGTGTGTGCTTCAGAACTTGTGGATGATTGTGTGAAGCATTCCTGACTGGATGAATGAAGACTATGTCTGGATTTTCCAAATGTTATGATATACTGGTCAAGGAGCACCATTTGTGAAATATAATGGGAGAACTTCGGTCTGTACTAGTGTGGTACTTGGATTGTTTGAGGATTAAGCATTATGTGAATGCGTTCAGCAGGTGTGTTGAACAGAGGGTGCGCTCTTGAAGACATGAAGATGAGTCTTATGTTTTCCATTCATTTAAGGTGTTCTTCTTGCAAAGGAGCACTGATTATCTTAGATAGGGGGAGTTGATCTTTTGTTGAAGAAGTTGTTTATCAAGATTGTAATGTCAGACAAGATGTCGTGACATTGTGTTACTGGTGAAGTTCACGGTGTACTTGACAGTTTAGACCTGGTTTCATGGTGTCAGACAAGATGTCAATGGATTGAATCAGCAGTATACATTTACCCCAATGTTTGTTCAGCTATTGAGTCTGGATTTTGTTCTGAGTATGTTAGTTGTCAGATTCAGAGGGTGTCCAATTGTGGCTAAAAAGGGGGAGAGTTAGCCCATGTGTTGCCTAGTTTTGTTTGTATAGGCTTGAGGGGGAGTAATCGTGTTTGAACAGTTGGTATGATGGTTCTTGCTTTGAGGGGGAATTTGTTTTGTACTGAGTTACTAGTTGTTGCAGCTGGTTGGTATTGCTGCAGGTTGTGCTGTGAATGTTAGTAAGTGTTTTTCTGCTGCAAGCTGAAAGTGTTTTAGGCAAAATTAGCCAAAGGGGGAGATTGTTAGTTCTTGTAGTTGGCTGGAATTTTGGTAAAACAATGTGGATGTCATGGTTGATGTTTCAACATGAGCTTCTAACATTCTGGTTGTGTTAAGTTGTAAATGGTTGCAGATTCTGTGCTGATGTCAAACCCGATGTTAAGACATCAGTTGATAAAACATCAGTCTGAGTTATTTTATTAGGGCTGCGTGTTTCTGTTATTGGAGAGATATTCTGCTGAAGAGAGTGAGAGATTGTAGGCGAATATCTTGGTAAAGATATATTCAGTTGCAATCAGATTTGGAGCAGATCTTGTTGCTGTTTTTAAGGCTAAAAGATATGAAGATTTAATTGAAGATTTAATTGAAGATTTAATTGAAGATTTGATTGAAGATTTAATTAAAGATCTATTTAGTAGCAGAATCTTCTGCAGATTTGTAGCAGTTAATATGCTGAGATTTAAAGCCTAAAACCAGTTGGGAAAAAGGTTATAAATAGAAGCATTGTAACCTAGTTTAAGTTAAGCCAACCATCATGTAAATTCTAAGGGCTGAGTTTGTGAACCACTCTCTAGGAGAGTTGGTATGTGTGAACCACTTGGATTGTGAGATGGTCATTGTTCTTAGAGGAAGCTGTTAAGCAACTCTAAGTATTGTTAATAGTCATGAGGGTCATGTCTAGGTATTGTTATAGGAGTGTGTCTTCTATGTGTTTGGAGAGTTTTTGGAAATCATGTTGTTGATACAGTGACTGAGATGTTGACTGCTAGACATCATTGCGATGATTGGGAGTAAGATGGAGTCTCTTATCTAGGGAGAACTTAGATAGAAGGGTCATTGGGTAGTGATTAAGTTAGTGGATTGTCAACTGGTTTGTTGAGTCTGTAATTTGATACTGCTAATAGTGGACTTCCTTCCTGGCTTGATATGCCCCCAGATGTAGGTTGTTAGACCGAACTGGGTGAACAAATTCTGTGTGCACTTTACTTTTCAGCAACTTCTTTAAATGTCTATAATTGCCTTGCTGTTTATGTCAGACCAGATGTCTCGACATCATGTAGGACATCTGGGATCTGTTATACCAGAATTTCAAAAACCATATCATCAAATGACAACAAAATAAGGGGAAAACATAGTTCAACTCAAAGGACCCCAACCTGATGTTACACTATCAGAGCAAGACCCTCTAAATCGACCAAAAGCAAATAAACTTCAAGGTCCTCAAAGCATCCACGGCTAAACCTGATCACCTGCACGTTACCCACGTGGAGGCAACATTCAAACAGGCAGGGTGAGTAATCACAATTCATAATAATCATTATAAAACAAGATATACATAAAATGGCATTATCTTCATATACAACATCTTCAGGGCCATCACAAGGAAACATAAAAATCACGAACAACATCATAAAACACAACAATGCCAATTGAATGCAAATGCACAACAAGACTCATGCATGTGGTACCAATCGTCATAATAGATGGACACTAGACCATCAATCCTCCAAAGATCCCCGTCAATAGGATCGATCCCGCATTTGGAACCGGAGCACGTCTTAATTACCTCATATCCGCACAATGGGAATGAAGCGTCGTCACAGAGTATGCATATGAATGTATGATACACAACATCACTAATCATCATCATCAGTTAAACATCATAATGTGCATCATCATTCATCAATCCTCATATACGTCATATCATCACATATTCGTCAAATAATCATCAAAACATCATCGTATAATCATCAGTAACATCATGAAAAATCATCATAAAAATAACAACATCGAAACATCACAACAGCACAGCAGCATAAACAAAATTTCGCGAACAGCAGTAGTTCACTCCAGGATTCACTAGGCGAACATGTTCCCTGGGACCTTCGCTTTGCGAAGCTGTTAGCGAGTCCCAGAGTTCCCCACACCAAAACACCAGAAAACACCATCTGTCATACTCGCTGGTTTATTCGCTGTGCGAAGCCACTCGTTGGCTCATTCGCTTTGCGAGACTTCCAGCGAATCCCCAATTCCATTCTAGAATCATCCCAGTACCCACACTCATGTTATCGCGCATTCGCTACGCTGCTCGCTTTACGAGCCTTAGCGAACATTTGCCTTGCGAAGGAATGGTTCGCTTAGCAAACTTGCGATTACAGCAAATCGCTGCTACGCATCAGTAGCTCCCCAGCCTCAAAGGTACCTGCGATTACAGTCTCAAATGACCCAAAATCATCCCTACAACAGTCCTAACGTATCACAGAAATTAAAGGCCTAAAGTCTACGTCTGTTAGGTCGATTCAGGACACTACGGGAAACCTTAATTTCTCCTAAACCTTCAAAACTCTTAAACTTCATATAAACTCCATAGATCCTTCCAACAAGGTTAAAACTACAACAACGACGGGGAAATCAGCCCCAAGGTCTAATTTACCGGTTCAATTCCACGTTTATTGATCGATTCACAAAAATGCCCTTAAAATCACCAGTTTACCTCAAAACCCATAAACCCTAAAAAAAACCCCAAAATCCACTTCGATCAATCGAATCCTATAATGAAAACAATGAAAGGCAATTACTCCCCATACCTTAGATTGTCGATCCGATGAGTTCTCTCTTGAGCCTTTGGAAACCTTCACGAAAATCCTCGCCTTCTCCCTTTTTCCTTAGAGCTCTGCACTTTCTCCTTATTTTCACGATCTCCACAAATGAATCCTAATTCTCCTCAATTCCTCCTTTTTGGTTAATTTAACTCTTGGGCCTCAAATATGGGCTTTCTCCGTAATACCCTCACTAATACTCCTAAAATGTCCATCTTACCCTTAATTCTTCTAATATTGTTTTAAAATAATAATAATACTAATATATTCATATTATATACTATTATTTAATTAAAATAACCAAACTTCACCAAAAATACCGACATCGACACCAACCACCAAAAATTCACAGAAACCACGAATATAATATTTAAATAAATTAAATAAATATTCTTAAGAAAATCGGGGGTGTTACACAAAGTGTTTGAAAAATAAGAAAAATGGGACTTACAACACAAGGGTAGGCCCAGATGAATTTTGTTTTGAAAATGGCGATCGTGCCGAGATCGTATCGGGACTTATACAATGACTGAGGCCCAAATTATTTATTTACAAAGGGATGAGTCTTACACTCTATTAGAGGCCCAAAAGTATTTAAAAAAAGAAGAGAGAATGGAACTTATAGCTCAGGGAGAGGCCTAAATGAAAAACAATGGTCGCACCGTCGTTTTGAAAATCGTATTGGGTCTTAAAAAATGACTGCGGCCCAAAAGGTTTGTGTGTGACAAGGGATGAGTCTTATACTCTATTAGAGGCCCAAAAGTTTTTTGAAAAATATTTGTGAGGGTGAAAATACTTAAAACCCTAATTTGATTAAAAATGTATTTAATTTGAATAAAACATTAATTAAAATGATCAAAATTATCAAACATGTATGAAAAATAAGTTGTGATCTTGGATAAATGTTTGAAAAATCAAGTTTTATCCATAGAATGATTTGAAAATCATATGAAATTTGAAAAATCAAGAGAAAGAATTTATTTAAAATGTTTAAAAAATAATTAAAAAGGAATTCTTTATAAAAATTCAAAATATATTAAATAAATAATATCTTTTTGATTTTTTTTGTGGAATAAAATATTTTAACATATTTGTGAATTTTGAAAAGAAGAATCATTAAAAAATGATTGAAATTGAAAGAGAAATTAATTTTTGAAGCTATTTAGAATTTGTAAAAAAAGTGAAGGAATTAAGTGGTAAAAAAGATGGGATGGTCCTCCCAAGGTTTGGACCCACGCCCTTGGGGTGAAGGGTTTAAAACTTTACCATCTGAGCCAAGTGCATGTATGGAAAGAGTCGATAATATATGAAAGCATCCTTTGAAAATGGTTTAAAAAATAAAACCAAAAGGTCTGGGGCGAGGGGGATTCGAACCCCAGACCCTTTGCTCGCTACACACACAAAACCAGCTGATTAACCACTGGGGCGCAATGCCAATTCAAATATATAGTGGCAACTGAATAATATATACTAAACTTGGTTTTGAAAACCTGAAAATGGCGCCATGGCCATCTTCTTCCTCCAACCAACTTCTGATTTGCAAGAAGCATGCTATCTCCTTCGTTTCTCAACAATTTTGGAAGATGTAAAAATGAAACTCGTTCGTTTTTTAACAAGGAACATGATGGCTCTTTTCAATTTTATTTAAATTAAGTGTATCAAGAGAAATTATGTTATAATCAAATGAACCCTAAAAAATGAAAGAACTATATGAAATCTTATACACGCAAGATAAATAGCAATTGATTGAGGGAAAATGATCTATGAACATCCAGAAACACATTGGTAACTTGAAAACATGTTTATGATGCATGCATTAATGAGTTTGAAAGTTCAAGGCTTATCTCTGCAAGAAGGAATCGATTTCTGTTGTAGAGGTGTTACAGAAGTGAAACAATGATCTAGATAGCTTCCTTAGGCCTCAAGGATTGTATTACAATGATTGGAATGACTTGAATCCCTCTGAATTGAGTAGCTCGAATCCAACTGCAACTTGATCAAGTGAACTATGGAGATGATTATTTGGATGTTACAGATGTGATTTAGAGGTTTAGATCACTTTTATAAGGTATATATGATGTGTTTGGATCATTGGTTCCAGCTGCAATTCTTTCTATATCAAAACCCGATAGTCACTTCTTTAGAATTGGAATTTTGATGCACAAGAGGGAATTCAGATAAAACAATGTTGGGATTGTTTTGGTGTGTGTTAAATGATAAAGTATGAGCTCTATTTATAGGTGAATAGATTTGTCAAGCATGAACAGTTGGAACTTGAAGAATAAGAACTGAATTCAATGGTCTTGGTTTGGTATAATTGCTTCTTACACAAGGTACAATAGTTGTCCCAAATAGCTCAACTATGTATTGACTCAATCCACATTCTGCAGTCCTTTTAAATGTTGTTTATTAGAGCATCTTGACTACAAGGAGTGTGAATCTTGAATATGCACTATTTCACATTATTACCTTTGAATTCAAGGCATATATGCCATAACTCATCAATTCCAAAATGAGAAATCTCTTGGCATCTCAGCCTAATTTTGCAGGTTTGATCTGAGTTATGATGATCATATTGAATGTATTTGACTCTTCTGATCATTGCCCCTTGACTCAAAATCGTGTATGGCAAGTTAATACCCAAACTGTTATGAAAACAGTTGCAATAATGCCTCTCGTGGCAGCCATAACTCTTGGCTCAAGCTAAGTTGTTTCATGCCAATGAACTCTTTGGATTGTTGGCAACATGTGTAACAACTTTGATGTTTACATTTGAGATTGATTCTTCTTGTAACTAGGTGTAAACATCTCCCAAGTTTTGGTGTTTTACCTAAAATCTGTCTTGGACAGAAATTTGTCTAAGTGTTGGAAAAAGAAGCATTTTCATGTTTTTAGTGATTTTGATTCAACCATAACTCAATATCCTTGATGATTTAGAATGAGATGTAGTTGACACTTTTGAATTATGTCATATGAACTTTCATTTGAGCTTTGGATGGAAGAAAAAGGGCCTTAGGGTTTGGGAGTTATGACCTTGCAAAGTTGGTACCAAACCCATTTTGTTCCATAACTTATAAAAGTTTTCTATGGTTGCCCCTTTTGCAAGAAACCTCACTTTTCTTGATTTTTCTTGATGAATGATGATAAAAACCATACATTAACATTGTTTTTTTTACTTAGGGGAGCCATATTTGTGAAAAATTCCAAAAAGTCAAATTTGATTTTGGGCATAGTTGACTTTTTGTCAAATGAATTCCAAATTGTGTTATCCTTTATGAAATCAAGTTCTTGACCAAATTCAAAACTAATGGATGGATTCCATATGTGTTTTAGGGTGTCTTGAATCGTGCCCCAAGGTTGGGGAACATGACTTGGTCCAAAGTCAAAGGTATAGTTGACTTTTTCTTCAAAACCCTAATTGTGGTCCAGATGAAATTGAAACTTATGAGTCAAGCTTATTGGATCAATCCATGGTTGTAAATGGATCAATGTGGTGTATTTGAGGCCCTAAAATCATGTCTTGAGGTTTTGATTCATGTCTTGCCTCAAAAGTCAACTTAGGGGTAAATTAGGTCAAGAAAACCCTAATTCCTGATTTTTGATGAATGCTCCCCATGAGGTTGTTTTGACTTGATGGTTGGATCCATGAGGCCCCTTTGAGATTCTTGGATCATGTTGAGGTATTGGCTCATGCCCAGATGAAAATTTTCATCTGGTGGCCTTGGACGACCAAAACCCTAATTTGGTGATACTGGCGATCTTGAGGCTTGATCAACTTGAGATGTTGCACTCTTGTGCTTGATTCTTGATATGGGATACCTCTTGATCCCTCATGGATGTCTGAGAGGTTTAGACAAGTTGAAGATCATGTCATTTTTTTATTGATCTTTTGTCTGAGTGCTCTGAGAGGGCTCAAAACCCTAATTCTTGATTGTAGTGAAGGCTCAACAATCCTTGAGGAGATTGATGAGGTATAATGGTACATCCGTATTGTGGTAATGATCTTCACAATGATGGGAAATCTTGTGGTCAAAATTTGGGGTATGACATAAGCCAACATTTTTTAGTTATCCCCTCGGTTAATAAATGAAACGATAAGAAAAATCTTAGTTATCCCTTCTGTTGAGGAATGAATGATAGGAAAATTCAATACTTGATTTTATTTTTATTTGAAAAATGAGTTTTATCTATCCCCTCGATTGATAAATGAGCTGATAGGAAAACTCTTAGATATCCCTTCTGTCACGGTGAGAATTAGATACGAAAGCTATCATATCTGTTTGGCTCGCAAAATAACGATATCACCAACGGACTTTTATTTTATCCAAGGGAAGGGAGAAAAGATCGAACAAAAACCCTAAGTAAAAAAGCAAAGCGAAAAGCAAGGCCTAAAGCTAAGTAAAGAGAGATCAAAGATACGGAATTGGTTATACTAAAGGAAGGTACTATCACCTTAAACATTTGTAGTACTCTACAAGAACCTCTTGAAATATTTGTGTTTTGGCTAAAAATTGTTTGCTAAGGTAAGGATGGGAAAAGAAAAGAGAAAATGTGGAAAAAGAAAAAGGTAGCTCGCTAGAATCTCATAATCATATGCATACGTATCCTTAACAGGAAGTCAGAGCAATCGTAGTTCAGAAACTGCGATGTAAAAAGGAAAAGGGTGTAAAAATGGAAAAGAGTGTGGAAAAAAGAAATGGTTGCTCGCCAAGGATTGGGGCCCTTGTGCCTACGTATTCTCAAAAGAAACTTAAGAAATCAGAGCGTTTGTAGTTCGTGGAACCACGGGTTGTTAGGGTTCTAAGAACCACAAACAACAAAGACAGGTAAAGAACAAACGAGGGATATGCACAATGACAATAAGTAAACATACAATCCCTCCCTTTGGATTAGGTTAACAAGGATCAAAAGAAAGTAACAGATACATGGAAGAACATCATGTAAATGGTGAGCATCAAAGACACAGACATACACAATACAGGGCAAGAACATCATGTAAGGTCAGACAGGTAAGATATCACAGAATATGCATGGAAAAACATCATGGAAATCAGACAGTGAAAAGTCAACAGAAGATACATGGGAAAACGTCATGGTATCAACAAATAGAATCAACATACATGGAAAAACATCACGCATAAACATACAAAGATACGCGGCAATGCATCGCGAATAATCATCAACAAACAAGAAGTACACGGCAAAGCATCGTGTAAGCAAATAGAATTAATGACATACATGGAAAAGCATCATGAGATCATCAACACATAAAATCAACAGACAGTCACGCCAAAGCATCATCGAATAAAAGTAACAAAGATATTCACGGCAAAACATCGTGTAGAAACAACAAATAAAATCCTCAGACAAAATACAATCACAATCATGGCCAAACATCGTGATAAAATATTAACAGTCACGGTAAAGCATCGTGTAAGATCCACAAACAATCCCGGCAAAATATCGTGGGTAAACAACAAACAAATAAAATCAATAGATAGTCACGGCAAAACATCGTGATTAAACATCGAGAAATAATCAAAGAAAAACATCAAGATTAAATCACATATACAAGCCTAAACACAGAAGCAAGCAATTCACGAAGATAGAATCGGGCGACAAAGAATTATTAATCAATTTAAATATAAATATTTAATAAGATTAATAAATTAATTAATCAGTATTAAATAAAAACATTTAAATCAAATAATAATTAAATTAATAATTTTTACATTTTTTTTAACAAATGACAAATGAAATATTAAAAATAAATAATTAAAATGTTTTTGATAGTTTTTAGAATATACAAATAAAAAAATTATTAAAACAAATAATTAAAGTATACTACTTGTCCTAAAACATCATAAGCCTAACATCAAACGAAAACATGTTTTAACAACATATAAACCTAAACTAATAAAACTTAAAAGGAAATAAATTATTATCATGATAAAATAAATCAACATTTTAAATATGAGCAATATAATTAAATGAGAGACAAAATGGAATAGGAAAAAAAGGGACTCACATAATAAACTAGCTGGGATCTCAAACTCGAATGACCACACAAAAGGGAGTATCAAACCGCAGCTCAAGTGGTGCAGGAGGTGCATTCATTATCACCATTTTCATCATATAACTTGGAGAAAATAGAATAGAATTCCATTGGGAGACATAAATCATGATATCCAACCTATTCCTTCACATGAATACAATCTTTGCAGCATGAAGTCCATAATGCTTACAAGGTGGTGTTTTTTGTCCAAATTGCTAGTCGGCGATGTTGTTGTTATTGTTGGAAAAGGAGCTCAAAGTTGTCGGAAATGGCGGTTGTTGTGCGTCAGTTTTGTGAGGTAGCCGATGGTGGAAACCAGGTTGTGGTAGTGAGGGTTTTGAGAGACGATGGATGGATGTGATGATATGGAAGTTTGTGAGGTGTGTTTGTGGTGTTTTTGCGCAGAAAATGATTAGTATGATGGTTTTTCTTGTTGTATGAGGGAGCAGTAATAGTGATATTCAAGAAGAAAAGGGTGGTGATGGTGTCTTGTGCACATGTTTTTCCGTATGTACGTGAAGAAAGTAAAGGGGTGGTGAGGCTTGTATTTGGTTAGTGAAGTAGCTGCCAGTTTCATCCGCAGGAGGGAATGAGAGAGTATTATCTTAAAATCATGTGCTTTTTTTTTCTGATGCAGGTCATATCTTAAAGTAGGTGATGTGTGTATGGATGTGGGCATCATGCGCATGGTTTTTGAAGATGTGTATGCTCACATCTTTTTTTATTATATTTTTCTTCGCATCCAAAAATGAGATAAGTCGGTCAAAGGGAGTATGTATGGCTTATGTATGCATGCTACATTGGTGGCAGTATGTGCAGTGTTAGCAATAGAAAATAAGTTACAAAACAAAATTCTTTCTAAAACTTAGTAGACAAGTTTTTTACTAAAAACATAAAAGACAAAGTTAAATATTATAAAAAAATAAGAAAGTAATAAATAAAAATGAAAAATGAAATAAACTATTTGAAATAAAATCTAAATTAAAAATTTAATTAATAAATAATAATAAAATATTAATTAAAAAAATTGAAATAAAGCGGTAAAAAACGAAAATTGGACTGGTATCGAAGTGCTCAGAAAAATAAAATGAATACACCAAAATGATCAGCGCGAAATAAACGTATTGAACAAATATAGCATTTGGTCAAATTTCAATATAAATTTTACCCGGTTAAAAGGCTTAAACTGGTCAAAATGCGACCGAAAAGTGGTCGAAAAATTTAAATGAGCATGGCAGGTTAAACTACGTGAAACGCAGATTAATGTCACTGTCATTTGCAAGCTCGATTTTAAAATTTTCTGTCCACTGATTTTAAGCACAGTTGACTTTTAGTTTGACCGATTCGACTGTAAATCCAACAAGTTTATTCTAGCAGAAAAATTGGGGTATTATGCAAGATGCAAGAGATGATAAATTATACAGATAATGCAAAATGACGTGGGATATTAGAGTAAAAAATTAGGGTATGACAGATGCCCCTATTTAAGTTTATTCAATCCGGAGATATGAAGATTGAAATCTTCGTCCTGACAAGATCAGAGAGACTTAATTACAAACATGCACAATTTTTGGCCCTAAGATACCACAAAAATGCTTATGATATGATATGAAATGCAAGACAAAGATCCTGTGAGGAAAGAATGTCACAGGGGATGAATATATACTGGGAAGATGCTGCAACTCCTCTAGGGAATGTCCGACAACTCCACAGGGAAAAGTCCCAAAGAGACGCAATTAAGGAATACAAGATATTATGGACATCTGCCAAGGTTACAAAGAGTATCCAGTAATACTTGGAAAGAGAGGGACAAACCCTAAACAGAGACACAGACATTCGGGAAAGCATCAGATGCTGAAAGGTAACACAGTCTGGAAAACAAATCAGAAACATCTAGAAAAACATTAGATGTGGAGCGAGATCAAATTTGAGAATATAACAAAGACTTCCAAGAAAGCATTCAACTTTGTGGAATAACAAGAACATCCAGAAAGCAACTTTACTGGAAAAAGGGTCATAGTCATTAGAAATTTTGTCAGAAATGTATTGAATAAAACTCTGGAAAAGAAAAGTATCGGCCATCAAAGAAATTTAGAAGAACAATGAATGAACTTTGGCACATAACGGACAACAAAGATAATCATAAAAACAAATAGAGATATTCAGAATAGCATTTAATAAGCTCCACTAAGGAATCAACAGTCATCATCCATGAATGGAACTGGATGGAAAAGAGTCACAACATTCAGAAGATCATTGAATGAGGCGAGGAGAATTCAGAGAAATACATTAGGGACATTGAAACAAACATCAGAGATATCCAAAAAAGCAATGAACGAACTCTGGAACACATGAAAATATCAGAGACATCCAGAAAAGCATTGAATGAACTCCGGAACACATCAGAGATATTCAGAAAAGCATTGAATAAACTCCGGAACACATCAGAGATATTCAGAAAAGCGTTGAATAAACTCCGGAACACATCAGAGATATTCGGAAAAACATCGAATAAACTCCGGAACACATCTAGAAAAGCATTGGATGAAGAATGGAAAAAGACTTGAAAATATTCAACAACTGTTAACCAAAGTCAGAAACAAATTGAAGTCATCTAGAAGAGCATTAGATGAAAACAAGAATTCTGATGATATATCCGAAACATTTAGAAAAACATTAAATGTTCGGGAAAAGATTTTGAAGACATATCTGGAAGAATATCATATAAGCAACATCATATCTGGAAGAACATCATATAAGCAAGGTTGTATCCGAAAGAACGTCAGATAGACACAAAAGGGGTTCTGGAAAAACATCAGAAGGAAAGTCGTATCTGGAAGAACGTCAGATAGACACAAAGAGTGTTTTGGAAAAACATCATAAGCAAAGTCGTATCTAGAAGAATGTCAGATAGACATAAATGGGGTTTTGGAAAAACATCAGAAGCAAAGTCGTATCTGGAAGAACGTCAAATAGACACCAAAGAGTTATGGAAAAACATCATAACAAAAGACACATATGGAAAAACATCAGACAGTGAAAGCAACAACATTCTGGAAAAGCATCAGAATTACAAAGGTATATATCTGGAAACTCACTAGGGAGTAAACAAAATCATGGAATGGCATCAGAATCAAAGGAATGTCTGGAAAAATATCAAATAGGTTCTGGAAGAACATTAGAACAAAAGACTCAATCTGGAAAAACATCAGAAAGAGACGAAACATATCCGGTAAAACCTCGGATAGATTCTGGAAAAGAATTAGAATCAAAGGGAAATATTTGGAAAAACCTCAGATAGGTTATGGAAGAACATTAGAACAAAAGACTCAATCTGGAAAAACATCAGAGGGACAAACACATCTGGAAAAACCTCGGATAGATTCTGGAAAAGCATTAGATAACACAAAGAGAGAGTTCTAGGAAAACATCAGAACATGAGACTCGATATGGTAAAACATCAGAGGAGACAAATATATGTGACACCCAAGAACGACATTGGATGAAAAGACAACAGACATCCAAGAATGACATTGAATGAAAAGTCTAATCACAATATATAAGAATGACATCAGATGAATGTGAAGAAGGTGGAGATCCAAGGATGGCATTGGATACAAAAGAGCGACAAACAAAGGAATATCTGGAAAAACACCAGATAACACAAAGAGACAGTTCTGGGAATATGTCAGAACACAAAGGAAAATCTAGAAAAACATCATATAACATAAAGAGAATATTCGTTTGGTAGGAGCCAAGTAAGTTGGACTTTGACCACAAGGTAAGACGTTGATAACAACATGACCTATGGATAAAGAAAATGAGGATGAAACACTCATGCTATGCATATGTTATGAATTTTGCTATGATATATAATCAATTACAAATGCAGATGCCGACAACATGGCTCGACTCTTTTAGGGAGAAGACAAGACTAGAAGACTGATTCTTCAACACTGAGATCACCGTAATTCTTCTTGGGGACTAAAAATACTGTTACTGAGCACATTTCTGCCATACTGATAAACTATATCCAGTTGATCCTTGGAGGATGAATGAAGAGCAGCTTGGGGATTCTTCAAGTAAATTGCCCCAAATTAGCTAACTGTTGTAGATGAACTGATCATTGCTTCAGCTTGTATAATTCTGGAGGTGACTACTTTACTATGCGCTGAAAAGGCTTGCCCCAGTATGAGTCTTGAAAGATCTTCGGGGTAAACCAATTCTGAGAAGGACTTTCCCCTGATAGGATCACCAACCAAGTTTCAGAATTGTTTGAAAACTCCTTGGGAGGAATCCAGTTTACAAACAAAAGTGTTCATACAAACATGGTAAATGTAAAGTTCATGCCACCTTTGAAATCAAAATCATTTTTGGAAAGATGCAGAACATTTGAGTTATTGGTCAGAACACGGTAGTTCAAGACATTAAAGTGAAAGGTAAAGCAAAGGTGTAGTACCAAAACAATTGATTTGCAAAGATCTTTTCGGAGTCAGTTTACTCAACCTCGCTATAGTATGCTTTCAAAATAACCTTGCTTCAGTTAGGTCTTTTGATGGTTGTAACGTGGTCTGGTTCACGCTTTATGAAACAAAGGATAAAGGCTCAAAGTTTATTTGTGCCTACCCAATCTTCGTGATGATCTTCAGTCCTACGCTCAGTTAACTCAGACTATGCACTCAGGTTCCCAGAGGTTAGAAATTGCACCGATGATAGTAATGATGATGGTTCAGAAGTCAAGGGACCCTTTAGAAGGCAGTCACTGCTTCTTTACTACATTTGGTTATTTTTGACGTTGAGGATTTTTATGGTAAGGATTTAAAGATCTCCTCTTTTTCTTATCCCTAAATTTTTCCCGATCTGTTTCTTTGGAGCTTGCAGTCAGCGGGATACCCCAGTTTTGCCTAAGTCTCCTTCATAGGTTTTGACATAGCATACTTTTTCTTTTCTTCGATTTTTTTTCAAAGAAAGAGAGTGATTTCTTGGCTTAATGATTACGGTGAACCATCATCGGCTTTTGACTTGAAGGACATCTTCGACACTTGCTTGCTGTGTGCGAAGGAAAACTTGTGAATGCAACCTTTATATGAAAGATGTCTTGTATGAACGCACAACCAAGTTAACTGAGAACTACCCATCCCTAAGTTAAGATTGCGGTTTTTTGTAAAGAAAGAAATTCCAACTTCTTGGTTCGAAGGGGTTGACAAGGGAATAACTTTCTTATTTCTCCAGTGTTTGGGGGATTGAAACAATGCCTTACATTGTCAGCAAAGTTTTGATTTGAAAGCATACCGACAACAATTATGGGTATTACGTTTTCATCATCCTCCCTCCAATCTTTGCATAATCAAAAGAAAATAAACAAGAGATATTTTTTTTTTGAAAAGAAAGCATAAAGATGTAATTTTCAAACACAAATGAATTAAATCAAAAAGTTGCAATGCTCATTTTATTAACATGAAAGTACAAAATAATTTTAAAGAAAACAGCTAATACAAATAAGGAAAATGCAAACAACAAGAAACATGCCCTAGTGACTAATCAGTAACAAAGATGAGCTGTCTTGTCTAAAACACTGGATTTTAGTAAGATAGTCTGCTGAAGTCGACTGAAGCTTCACTTGTCATGCCCTGGAAAAGGATTGTTCTAGACATTATGCGTTTGAAAAAATAGCTTTAGTCTTGTATCTGTGCCGAAGAATTAGATTGACGACTAACAGGTGACACTGGAAGATAGAGACAACTGGATATGAGTCGCTGGACAAACAGACTCATGCAATGAATCGCGCAAAGATGCAAATGATATGCAATGTAATGCAACAGGATGCAGAACACATGCAACATGATCAAAGGTTCAAGATCATAGCATGGAATACGGGTAAAGAACCAACCACATGGTGTTTACTAGGGGTAAAGCACCTGCACAACGGGTTCGATCAAAGTTCCTAGAGTCATCGATCCATCTTTCAGATATTACTAAGACTCCAATTACTCGGGAATCTGTAATATTCTCAAGAGAACCTCGTCTGAGTGTAGTATCGCGTATCAACTACTTTGGGTTTACCCCTCATAGTCACCGCACTACATCCTAGAAGGCCAAGTGGGGTAAGTGGGTAACTAAAGGTCCTTAGTCTCATTGGCTCCTAGGTCAAAAGTAATAGTGCATTCACGATGGCTCTTTAAACACTACTACTCCTAAGAGGTCCTCAACTGAGCGGGGGTTCTCAAGTCAACTCTTTCGGGATTAACTCCCTCAAAGTCTCCTTGACTATACCACCCATCCTAAACATAAGTGCACTCAAGTCCGGGTTAGGACTTGTCTCACCACACAAGGATCAACCTGAAAAACAGAACAACCCAGGCAATAGCAAACAATAATAGCAACAAAAATATAACAAGTTAGGATCAACCCACTGAACAATGATTCCCTAGTGAAGTCGACATTTTCTGTCGCGGTGAGAATTAGATACCAAAGCTATTAGATCAGCTTGGCTCGCTAAATAATGATATAACCACCGAACTTTTATTTTATCCAAGGGAAGAGAGAAAATATTGAACAAAAACCCTAAGTAAAAATGCAAAGTGAAAAGCAAGGCCTAAAGCTAAGCAAAGAAATATCAAATGTATGGGGATTGGTTATACTATGGGAAAGTACTAGCACCATAAATATCTGTAGTACTCTATAGGAACCTCTTGAAATATATGTGTTTTGGCTAAAAATTGTTTGCTAAGGTAAGGATGGGAAAAGAAAAGAAAAAAGGTGGAAAACAAAAAAGGTAGCTCGCTAGGATCTCGCAATCCTATGCCTACGTTTCTTTCACAGGAAGTCTGAGCAATCATAGTTTAGAAACTACAATGTAAAAAGGAAAAGGGTGTAAAATCGAAAAAGAGTGTGGAAAAAAGAAAAGGTTGCTCGCCAAGGATTGGGGCCCTTGTGCCTACATATTCTTAAAAGGAACTTGAGAAATCAGAGCGTCTGTAGTTCGTGGAACCACAGGTTGTTAAGTGTTCTAAGAACCAATAACAACAAAGACAGGTAAAGAACAAACGAGGGATATGCACAATGAGAATAAGTCAACATACAATCTCCCCCCTTGGATCAGGTCAATAAGGATCAAAAGAAAGCAACAGATACATGGAAGAACATCATGTAAATGGTGAGCATCAAAGACTCAGACAAACACAATACACGACAAGAACATCATGTAAGGTTAGACAGGTAAGATATCACAGAATACGCATGGAAAACATCATGGTAATCAGACAATGAAAAGTCAATAGAAGATGTATGGCAAAACATCATGGTATCAACAAATAGAATCAACATACAAGGAAAATCATCTCGCATAAACAGACAAAGATACGCGGCAAAGCATCACGAATAATCATCAACAAACAGGAAGAACACGACAAATCATCATGTATGTAAAGAGAATTAATGACATACATGGAAAAACATCATGATATCATCAACACATAAAATCAACAGACAATCACGACAAGGCATCGTGGAATAAAAGCAACAAAGATATTCACGACAAAACATCGTGTAGAAACGACAGACAAAATCCTCACACAAAATACAATCACAATCACGGCAAAACACCGTGATAAAATATTAACAGTCACAACAATGTATCGTGTAAGATCCACAAATAATCACGGAAAAACATCGTGAGAATCCACAAACACAAAGAACAGTCACGGAAAAACATCGTGGGTAACCAACAAACAGATAAAATCAATACATAGTCACGGCAAAACATCGTGATTAAACATCGAGAAATCATCAAGGAAAAACATCAAGATTAAATCACGGAAACAAGCCTAAACACAGAAGCAAGCAATTCACAAAGATAGAATCCGAAGACAAAGAATTATTAATCAATTTAAATATAAATATTTAATAAGATTAATAAATTAATTAATCAGTATTAAATAAAAACATTTAAATCAAATAATAATTAAACTAATATTTTTTACATTTTTAACAAATGACAAATGAAATTTTAAGAATAAATAATTAAAATGTTTTTGGTATTTTTTAGAATATACAAATTAAAAAATTATTAAAACAAATAATTAAAGTATACTACTTGTACTAAAACATCATAAGCCTAACATCAAAAGAAAACATGTTTTAACAGCATATAAACATAAATTAATATAACTTAAAAGGAAATAAATTATTATCATGATAAAATAAATCAACATTTTAAATATGAGCAATATAATTAAATGAGAGACAAAATGGAATAGGTAGAAAAGGGACTCGCATAATAAACTAGCTGGGATCTCAAACTCGAATGACCACACAAAAGGGAGTATCAAACCGCAGCTCAAGTGGTGCAGGAGGTGCATTCGTTATCACCATTTTCATTATATGACTTGGAGAAAATAACATAGAATTCTAGTGGGAGACATAAATCACGATATCCAACTTCTTCCTTCACATGAATACAATCTTCGCAGCATGTAGTCCATAATGCTCACAAGGTGGTGTTTTTTTTTGTTCAAATTGCTAGTCGGCGATGTTGTTGTTATTGTTGGAAAAGAAGCTCGAAGTTGTCAGAAATGGCAGTTGTTGTGTGTCAGTTTTGTGAGGTAGCCGACGGTGGAAACAAGGTTGTGGTAGTGAGGGTTATGAGAGACGATGGATGAAGGTGATGATATGGAAATTTGTGAGGTGTGTTTGTGGTGTTTTTGCACAGAAATTGATTAGTATGAAGGTTGTTCTTGTTGTATGAGGGAGCCGTAATGGTGATATTCAAGAAGAAAAGGGTGGTGATGGTGTCTTGTGCACAGGTTTTTCCGTATGTATGTGAAGAAAGTAAAGGGGTGGTGAGGCATGTATTTGGTTAGTGAAGTAGCTGCCAGTTTCATCCGCAGGAGGGAATGAGAGAGTATTATCTTAAAATCATGTGCTTTTTTTCTTCTGATGCAGGTCATCTCTTAAAGTAGGTGATGTGTGTATGGATGTGGGGCATCATGCCCATGGTTTTTGAAGATGTGTATACTCACATGTTTTTTTATTATATTTTTCTTTGCATCCAAAAATGAGATAAACTAGTCAAAGGGAGTATGTATAGCTTATGTATGCATGCTACATAGGTGGCAGTATGTGCAGTGTTAACAATACAAAATAAGTTATAAAACAAAATGCTTTCTAAAACTTAGTAGACAAGTTTTTAACTAAAAACATAAAAGACAAAGTTAAATATTATAAAAAAAATAAGAAAGTAATAAATAAAAATGAAAAATGAAAAAAACTATTTAAAATAAAATATAAATTAAAAATTTGATTAATAAATAATAATAAAAATATTAATTAAAAAAATAGAAATAAAGCGGTAAAAATCGAAAATTGGACAGGTATCAAAGTCCTCAGAAAAATAAAATGAATACACCAAAATGATCAACGCGAAATAAACGTATTGAAAAAATATAGCGTTTGGTCAAATTTCAAAATAAATTTTACCCAGTTAAAAGGCTTAAACTGGTCAAAATGCGACCGAAAAGTGGTCCGAAAATTTAAATGAGCATGCCAGGTTAAACTATACGAAACGCAGATTAATATCACTGTCGTTTGCAAGCTCGATTTAAAAATTTTCTATCCACTGATTTTACGCACAATTGACTTTTAGTTTGACTGATTCGGCTGTAAATCCAACAAGTTTATTCTGGCAGAAAAATTGGGGTATTATGCAAGATGCAAGAGATGATAAATGTTGCGGTGAGAATCGGATATCAAGCTATTAATTAACTTGAATCACAAATCATGAAGTTCACCACCGAGCTTTGATTTATCCAAAGGAATGGGTAAAGATCGAAGAAAATCCTAATAAGAGATCTAAGGTTCGGGGGTTGGTTATACCTAGGGAAGGTGTTAGCATCCTAAGTATCTGTAGTACTCTACAAGAACCTCTTGTTAGTATTTGTGTTATGTTATAGTTTGATTGCGAAGGGAAATGTGCTAAGGTAAGGACCTAACGGTATATACACTAAGTATGCTCGCCAAGACATCGCATCTCGTGCCTACGTATCCTGACGGGAATGGAATCAGAGCATTCGTAGTTCCCCTCACTACAGGGTAAAAGGGTGAGAAATGGTGAAATCTAAGAAGGCATTGGATGTAAAGGAAAAAGATGGAAAAAGTAAAAGGTAGCTCGCTAGGATCTCGCAATCCTATGCCTACGTATTCTCAAGATGAACTTGAGAAATCAGAGCGTCCGTAGTTCCCCTCACTACGGGGTAAACAAGGGATAAAAGAAAAGGTGAAATCCAAGAAGGCATTGGATGTAAAGGACAAAAGGAAAGGTGGAAGAAGAAAAAGGTAGAAAAATAAAAAGGTGGCTCGCTAGGATCTCACAATCCTATGCCTACGTATTCTCAAGGTGAACTTGAGAAATCAGAGCGTCCGTAGTTCCCCTAACTAAGGGTGAGGAAGGAACCATTGACTATGGCCAAAGTTCCAAGGGGAATGAGTATGAGCTCATGTAGAGTTTAAGAAACTCTCTAAGTCTAAGTTATGAGATAAATGGCTATGAGGCCAAAAGGGAAGATGATGACCACCTATGACTATGAGGTCAAGGGGGGAAGTGGCTATGACTATGAGGTCAAAGCTGATAGTCCTATGACTATGAGGTCAAGGAGAATGGCTATGACTATGAGGTCAAAGCCTACCTATGACTATGAGGTCAAAGGTTATGAGATGACTCTATGACTTTGAGGTCAAGAGGGTATATGAGCTATCTATGACTTAAAAGTCAATAGAAAGACTTTCCTTTGGAAGGAAGGGGAGGTAACAAAACTTCTTATGAATAAGAATGTTACAAGGGAATTGAGATTCATATGAAACAATATAAGTTTAAGAACTTAAAAGGAAGAATGTACAACCATTAAGCATAACTTTTAATAAGAGTATGATTCAAATGTCAATATGTGGCGAAAGATAGTGATATAATTCACAACAATCATAAGCATATGGTGCACATATATGTGAAATCAAAGGCAAAGATATATAAGGCAAATGACTTAATAGTAAAACTAAGAGATATAAATAAAAGCCCTAATAGAGCGAACTTATTCATGGTCAAGGAGTTCTCACTAATTAACCCTCTCTCATGCATAAAAAATTCTCAAATAAAATCTCAAAGATCAAGCAATTTTCAAGTGGAGTATAACATTAAATGAAAAAGCTCTATACATGTTTTTTGGGAATTTTTTTAATTTAAGGTAGAATAAAATAAACATAAAAATTAATTTATGGAAAAATAAATAAATTAAGTATTGAAGAACAAATATGCATTTTTTGGACATTTTTGATTAAAGAAAAATATTTTTAGTGATTTGCAAATAAAATGAAAAATTAAAAAGGAAAGAAATAAAAATGAAAATGAAATGAGGGGTGCATCAGAAATTCTGAAAGAATTAAAATCAAGTTGAACACAAGTTGGGCCTTCTTCCTGGGGTGTTGGAAGTAAATTCGCTAGGCCCATTTTGAAGTCAAAAACAGGAAAAGAAGAAGAAAAATAAAACAAAAGGGGATCGGGGCGAGGGGGATTCGAACCCCAGCCCCTTTGGTTAACGCGCAAGTCACTTACCACTGGGGTGGCTATACATCCGTTGTATATGCCACCCCCAAAACCAAATAAACCTTCAGGCGAATGGATTTTGAAAAACACAGAGCAAAACTGCAGCAACATGCCAATGCTCTTTATCAAATGGTCCAGGAACTTTAAATCATAGCATGCCAAATTTTAAACAAACTGATCATGTTAAGTTTTCAATCATGCAGCAAAACAACACGCCATAACAACAACTAGCCTCTCATCATTCTATTCCAAGATCAATTCAACAAAACTTAACCAAATAATGTGAATTAAAGTCCTATCTTCCACTACTTGGAGCACAGACTGTTAGTGAACTTTCCATGACTCAAAACCAAAGCATCATCAAAGTAAAAAAGGAATGGCAAAGGGTGCATTCAAAAATGAGCTAAAACAGGTCAATCACACTTAAGCAGTGTTCCTACTTTGTTAAATCCCAGACTGATAATAAACAGTTTGATAATAGATTCAAACTTCAAACTTCAAACTTCAAAATGAAAACAAACATTATATACAAGACATGGCATGGTTTAGATGCATAACATGAAGTGAATTTGAGATAAGCACATGAACAGATATTAAGATAGCACAAACACAAGTGTATTCAGTGAAAAGTTCTGTCATCATCAAATGCATACTCAATAACCACAAATTTTAGACAATACACGAGTAGCTCATATATGCACACTTTATCATGAGAAGGCAAGCATAAACTTCATACAGTGTTAAGTATGCATGGTGAACCAAAACTTGGAAGCAAATGAACATATATCTATTTAAGTCACTTCTCATTTCAACACATATCACATAAATTATTGATGATGACCTCTAATAATCAAGCATGACATCAGTGTACAACATAAGACATAGTCTCAAGAAACTAGCAGTGTCACAAACATTCATTCTATACACATGGCCACTCAACTCAAAATGCCAAAAGATAGACTACATGGTCATGATATGGCAAGCACAGTTATGTGTTATCAGTGTGAGCATTTGTCAAAACATTCAGGTCAAGTAATCTAATCATAACATGAACATTCCAAGAGCAGTTTAGGCATACAAACTATGGTATGAGAGCATGAACACAATGTATTCCAAGTCAACAATTAGCAGTGTTTAAGAAATGCATCATGTTGATTCCTATGTCATATTACCAACTGATTTCAATGCTTAAACAAACTTATTATGACAATCAGCATACCCATTATATATTGAACTTGGAAATATGAATTAAGAGAGAATGATAGAACCTGTCACAACAACATGACCTAAACTAAAAAACTCATGTTGTGTTTAGCCACACAGTAGCTGATCTGAGAGTGGTTTCCACTACTCCAACAAATGGCATGAAGCTAAAGACCTTTGAGTCTCCAAATATTAACACAGGCAGTGTAAAAGGAGCCATACCACTCATTCATAACACCAAGAGATTGCATTGTACCAAAACAACATGATAATAACAAACTCAACTATCATTGCCAACAAGATTCCATACAAACTTCCTATTGTGTTGACTCATATTATCAGGATATGGATAGGCAGATCAAAAACAGTTTCACACACAAGCATGAACATAATATTGACAGATGATGATGCTAGTGGAAAGTGAGAGCAAATATTTGTTGTGCTAGAAAACAACTACATGAACTGAAACACTTAAGAAATAGTTCAAAACTTTAAATCATAGCATTGGCACCAAAGTGCTTCAAACCAATAAATGACAGTGTCACCAAGCAAAATGCAGATTCTTACTTTCCATGAGGTTACCAAAAAGTAAGGCTTCAACAACAAAATAGCAAAGAGCTCACTTGAGCTTGGTTATGGTCATGACATCTCAGGCATGGCATTGTGAAATAACAGACAATGAAAACAAGAAAATTGATCATGACAGTCCAACAAACTATACTTTCCTAAGATAAAACTACTTAAAGAAGCAATCACAATATGAAAATGCTAACACATGGATGTTACAAACCAACAACTATTAGTGTACAATATGGATGAACACACTAATAACACCAACATTCAGTATAACCTCAAGTATGAGATGATCATGACAGTTAGTTTAAATAGCATGAGTGTGGTTGATAAAAATGGAAAAATACCTAGTGGAATATGTCCACTGCACCCTCAAATATGAACTGACTTCTTTTCCTTTCCAAACTAGCAGCAACCTCCCATGTGCTCCTCTTCTCCTTCTCACTTGCATAACTATAACTTCAAAGCTTTCTTAGAGTTTGTATGTGAAAAATGTTGGTTGACGTTGCACAAGGAGAAAGCAGTTTTGTGAAAAAGCGTAATGAGAGAGTGAGGCTTTCTTGTTATGATTGTTGATACCTTTCACCGAAGTTCCATCCTCTATTTATAAGAGAAAATGGAAGGGCTGAGGTATGGGCAGAAGGTGTATCTTGCCAAAATCTCCTTTTTCTTTCCATCGTGCCAAGTGAGAAATGACCAAGTCTCCAAGTTTCAAGGACACAGTTGGTGATCAGACTATGCTTCTCAGTTGCTTAGTTGGATTGATGGGATTGAAGCATGGCTCAAGGTCTGCAAAAAGTTTGGAGTGCCCATGCTTTGAAAAGTCTCTCTTTCATGATGTCATACTTGTGTATCCACTTGATTAAATCCTTATTTTTTATGCTACCACTTGCAAATTCGTGGCAGAGGTCTAAACATCACTAAACTTGCCTTTAAATTTCAGAAATGTGAAAGCTTTGGTGATATTCTAATTTTTCTAAGTGTAAGACAAAGTGCCAACATACCAACTTTAGTGCACCATAACTTAATAACCATTGATCCAAATTGTGAGATTTTTTATTCTTTACAAAATAGGCATTTGATAGAACAAGTTTCATGTGGAAAGATTCATGAAATGAGGTTTGGAATAGTGTGAAAATCAACTATGAAGTCATGCACTCCGAGCTGCCAAAAAGACTTAGAAAAGATTTCTAAGTTATGGAAATTTCACCACTTGAAACACCTAACTTTAACACATCATAACTTGAGATTGACTTATCCAAATGAGGAGTTCTACGCATGATTGGAAAGCTTGAAGAACAAGGAACAACTTTCATGTTCAAAGATTTTTTATTTGGAATTTGTAACTAGGTGAAAAACAATCATGAAGTAGTGCTCAAAATTGGGGCAAAATGCTAAAAGTTTCACGAAGTCCCAAAGGCAACTTATCTTCCAAGTCTCATAACTTAAAAACCATGCATTTTTTGAAGAGGGGCCCTCTAATACACTTTGAAGATCATGGAAAGAGCTTCCATTTGAGTTTTGAGTCACCCAATTTGGATGTGTGGTTTGAAAGTTATGACCTTCCCAATTTTGCATAAGAAGTGAATTCTCCACATTTGAAAAGTTTCAAAGACCCAACCTTGCTTTCTTTGCAAGAAACCTTTAAAAACTTGACTTCTCATGCCTTAACTAATCAATGAGACATGTCATGATGGATTGAGGACTTGGATGCTTCATTTTGGATCAAAATTCAAAGGTTAGAGCCTCAGTCAAAACCCTAATCTCACTTGTGAATACCACTGGATAATTTTTGGCCATCTTGTTCCTTCAATCACTTTCAAGACTCATAGATGGTCTCTAGTGATGTCTATTACCATGTGGAATCACGTCCCTGAGCTTGGGGACTTGTCTTGATCAACAACAAAGGAAATGATTGACTGGTGCTGATAAAACCCTAGTTTGAGACATAGCGAACTTGTGGCTCAAGTTACTTGTGATGGGAGCCAAACACACATGAATTCTCGTTGAATTAGACCTATGGGATGTAGGTGAGCTCACATGGTTGCATTTGGAGACCTCAATTATCTTTCTTGAACAAATAACTTCCCACATTTCTTCAAATAGTTAGTGAACACTTGAGGAGGTTGTATGGAGTCAAAAAGTATCTCAAGAGGCCTTGAATCATGTGAGAGCTTGGCTTAGGAGGCATTTGCCCTCTCTCTTTGTATAAACCCTGGCTTTCAAAAAAGAAGTAAACTTACAAAATGAGGTGGTTAGTTAAGAATGCATAGATGATTGAACCTAAATGTCAATACAAGATGTTATGACATCTAAGGGGTAAAATTTGGGGTACAACAATAAACTATACAGATGATGCAAAAAGACAGTAAAAAATTAGGGTATGACAGACGCCCCTATTTAAGTTTCTTCGATCCGGAGATATGAAGATTGAAATCTTTGTCTCGACAAGATTGGAGAGACTTAAATACAAACATGCACAATTTTCGGCCCTAAGATACCACAAAAATGCTTATGATATGATATGATAAGAAATCCAAGACAAAGATCCTGCAAGGAAAGAATGTCATAGGGGATGAATATATATTGGGAAGATGTTGCAACTCCACTGGGGAATGTCTGACAACTCCAAGGTGAGAAGTCCCAAAGAGACGCAATTAAGGAATACAAGATATTATTAATATCTGCCAAGGTTACAAAGAGTATCCAGTAATACTTGGAAAGAGATGGACAAACCCAAAACAGAGACACAAACATCCAGGAAAGAATCAGATGCTGAAAGGTAACACAGTCTGGAAAAAAAATCAGAAACATCTAGAAAACATTAGATGTGGAATGAGATCAAATTTGAGAATATAACAGAGACTTCCAAGAAAGCATTCAACTTTACTGTGGAATAACATGAACATCCAGAAAGTAACTTTACTGGAAGAAGGTTCACATCATCAGAAGTTTTGTCAGAAATGCATTAAACAAAACTCTGGAAAAGAAAAGTATCAACCATCAAAGAAATTTAGAAGAACATTGAATGAACTTTGGAACATAACGGACAACAGAGATAATCAGAAAAACAAATAGAGATATTCATAATAACATTGAATAAGCTCCACTGGGGAATCAACAGTCATCATCCATGAATGGAACTGGATGGAAAAGAGTCACAACATTCAGAAGAACATTGAATGAGGTGAGGAGAATTCAGAGAAATACATTAGGGACATTGAAATAAACATCAGAGACATCCAAAAAGCATTGAACGAACTCTGGAACACATGAAAACATCAGAGACATCCAGAAAAGCATTGAATGAACTTCGGAACACATCAAAGATATTCAGAAAAGCGTTGAATAAACTCCGGAACACATAAGAGATATTCAGAAAAGCGTTGAATAAACTCTGGAACACATCAGAGATATTCGGAAAAACATCGAATAAACTCCGGAACACATCCAGAAAAATATTGGATGAAGAATGGAAAAAAACTTGAAAATATTCAACAACTGTTAACCAAAGTCAGAAATAAATTGAAGTCATATAGAAGTGCATTAGATAAAAACAAGAATTCTGATGATATATCCGAAACATTTAGAAAAGCATTAAATGTGCGGGAAAAGATTTTGAAGACATATATGGAAGAATATGATATAAGCAACATCATATATGGAAGAACATCAGATAAACAAGGTTGTATCCGAAAGAACGTCAGATAGACACAAAAGGGGTTCGGGAAAAACATCAGAAGCAAAGTCATATCTGGAAGAACGTTAGATAGACACAAAGAATGTTCTGGAAAAACATTAGAAGCAAAGTTCTATCTAGAAGAACGCCAGATAGACATAAACGGGGTTCTGGAAAAACATCAGAAGCAAAGTTGTATCTAGAAGAACGTCAGATAGATACCAAAGACTTCTGAAAACACATCAGAATAAAAGACACATATGGAAACACATCAGACGGTGAAAGCAACAATATTCTGGAAAAGCATCAGAATTACAAAGGTATATATCTGGAAACTCATTAGGGAGTAAACAAAATTCTGGAAGGGTATCAGAATCAAAGGAATGTTTGGAAAAATATCAAATAGGTTTTGGAAGAACATCAGAACAAAAGACTCAATCTGGTAAAACATCAGAAAGAGACGAAACATGTCCGGTAAAACCTCGGATAGATTCTGGAAAAGCATTAGAATCAAAGGGAAATATCTGGAAAAACCTCAGATAGGTTCTGGAAGATCATTAGAACAAAAGACTCAATCTAGAAAAATATCAGAGGGACAAACACATCTGGAAAAATCTCGGATAGATTCTGGAAAAGCATCAGATAACAAAAGAGAGAGTTCTAGGAAAACGTCAGAACATGAGACTCGATATGGTAAAACATCAGAGAAGACAAATATATGTGACACCCAAGAACGACATTGGATGAAAAAACAACAGACATCCAAGAATGACATTGAATGAAAGGTCTAATCACAATATCTAAGAGTGGCATCAGATGAATGTGAACAAGGTGGAGATCTAAGGATGGCATTGGATACAAAAGAGCGACAAATAAAGGAATATCTGGAAAAACATCAGATAACACAAAGAGAGAGGTCTGGGAATACGTCAGAACACAAAGGAATATCTAGAAAAACATCATATAACATAAAGAGAATATCCGTTTGGTAGGTGCCAAGTAAGTTGGACTTTGACCACAAGGTAAGACGTTGATAACAACACGACCTATGGAGATTGAAAATGAGGTTGAAACACTCATGCTATGCATATGTTTATGACTTTTGCTATGATATATGATCAAATGCAAATGCAGATGCCGACAACATGGCTCGACTCTTTTAGGGAGAAGACAAGACTGGAAGAACGATTTTTCAACACTGAGATCACAGTTATTCTTCTTGGGGACTAAACATACTGTTACTAAACACATTTTTGTCATACTGATATACTGTATCCAGTTGATCCTTGGAGGATGGATGGAGAGCTGCTTGGGGATTCTTCAAGTAAATTGCCCCAGATTAGCTAACTGTTGTAGATGAATTGATCATTGGTTCAGTTTGTATGATACTGGAGGTGTCTGCTTTACTGTGCGCTGGAAAGGCTTGCCCCAGTATGAGTCTTGAAAGATCTTCCAGGTAAACTAATTCTGAGAAGGACTTTCCCCTGATAGGATCACCAACCAAGTTTCTCAATTAATTGAAAATTCCTTGGGAGGAACCCAGTTTGCAAACAAAAGTGTTCATACAAACATGGTAAATGCAAAGTTCATGTCACCTTTGAAATCAAAATCATTTTTGGAAAGATGTAGAACATTTGAGTCATTGGTCAGAACACGGCAGTTCAAGACATCAAAGTGAAATGTAAAGCAAAGGTGTAGTACCAAAATAATTGATTTGAAAAGATCTTTTCGAAGTCAGTTTACGCAACCTCGCTGTAGTATGCTTTCAAAATAACCTTGCTTCAGTTAGGTCTTTTGATGGTTGTAACGTGGCCTGGTTCACGGTTTATGAAACAAAGGATAAAGGCTCAAAGTTTATTTGTGCCCACCCAATCTTCGTGATGATCTTGAGTCCTACGCTCAGTTAACTCAGACTATGCACTCAGGTTCTCAGAGGTTGAAAATTGCACCGATGATAGTAATGATGATGGTTCAAAAGTCAAGGGACCCTTGAGAAGGCAGTCACTGCTTCCTTACTACATTTGGTTGTTTTTGACGTTGAGGATTTTTATGGTAAGGATTTAAAGATCTCCTCTTTTTATTATCCCTAACTTTTTCCTGATCTGTTTCTTTGGAGCTTACAGTCAGCGGAATGCCCCCGTTTTTCCTAAGTCTCCTTCATAGGATTTGACTTAGCGGGCTTTTTCTTTTCTTCGATTTTTTTCAAAGAAAGTGAGTGACTTCCTGGCTTAATGATTACAGTGAACCATCATTGGCTTTTGACTTAAAGGACATCTTCGACACTTGCTTGCTGTGTGCGAAGGAAAACTTGTGAATGCAACCTTTATATGAAAGATGTCTTGTATAAACGAACAACCAAGTTAACTGAGAACTCCCTAAGTTAAGATTGCGGTTTTTTGTAAAGAAAGAAATTCCAACTTCTAGGCTCGAAGGGGTTGACAAGGGAATAATTTTCTTATTTCTCCAGTGTTTGGGGGATTGAAACAATGCCTTACATTGTCAGCAAAGTTTTGATTTGAAAGCATACCGACAACAATTATGGGTATTACGTTTTCATCATCCTCCCTCCAATCTTTGCATAATCAAAAGAAAATAAATAAGAGATAATTTTTTTTTTAAAAGAAAGCATAAAAATGTAAATAACAAACACAAATGAATTGAATCAAAAAGTTGCAATGCTCATTTTATTAACATGAAAGTACAAACATAATTTTAAAGAAAACAGCTAATACAAATAAGGAAAATACAAACAACAAGAAACATGGTCTAGTGACTAATTAGTAACAAAGATGAGTTGTCCTGTCTAAAACACTAGCTTTTAGGAAGATAGTCTGCTGAAGTCGATTGAAGTTTCACTTGTCATGCCCTAGCAAAGGATTGTTCTAGACAGTTAATCATCAATGATTATTTATAATTCAATGTTAAATTCAAATTGTGTTCATGATAAGTTTGTGGTTGAAGTTGTTTTAGATATATGTGTGATTGAATGTGGGAATAATTATAATTGCTTTCTTTTACCGTATGATCACCACCTAGATGATGATTTAAATTCTGATCATCAAATTTAATGATGATGATAATGCTTCAATTTTTATTTGATTTAAAGTTCTAAGATCTCATAAGAAGTATAATGAGTAAATGAATGATTATATTTTAAGTAACGGAAAATATTTAGTATATCTTTTTATTATTTTAGTTATTTTTATAATTGTTAACTTTATTCGGAAGATAATAGTTTGTTATGTTAATAATAGAAGTTGAGTTTACTTTGGTGTTTTTGTTGATATTGAAGCTTCTTGAGTTGATATGGTTGAGTTTGTTGTGTTAATAATGAAAGTTGAGTTTTATTTAGTATGTTTGTTGTTGTTGAATCTTCTTGAGTTGACTTGTTGATTACTAATTGTAGTGAAGAATTTGGAAAGTAGAATTTTAAGTTGAACTAACTTTTGGGTTTCTTGATTTCAATTAAGTTAATTTATTCGATATCTATCTTTTAAACCATCAACTATTAGCGTTTTGATTTGAGTTGTTTGATACTAATTTAATTATTTACATTTTAATCTATAGAAGTAGTTTTTTTTTTTGACAACTGAAAATATTTCATTAAGCCTCTTGGGCGATGAACGAAATACACTCTGGTCGGAACCCAAACCAGGTCCGATTACCAGCAGACTTTGCAACATTTGCCATATGGTGACCATCAAAATTCAGACCTCTACTAACAAAGGAAACAGATGCAAACAAAAAACAAGACAATAAGTTTCTACAATCAACAGCCACTAATTCAAGGTTGACATTCCTAGAGATGCTATTAATGCAGTCAACAGCTTCCATAGAATCAGACAACACTTGAATTTTTTGAAAACCCAAAGAGTGAACAATGTCCAAACACCATCTAATCGCCAAAATCTCTGCAACGCTCGCCCCCACCCAGATATGCGCTTTGTGGCAAGCAGACAACTCAATCTCTCCATGGTTGTTACGAATGACACAACCGAAAGTAACAACTCGTTCCTCCAAACGCCCAACATCCACTCGAATAAGGCAAAGATCATCAGGGGGATCAGACAACAGAGAAGAACAGCTAGGACTAACCTTTTGATTGCCATCCACATGCCCTGCACAAAAGATGGAGAAAGCCAAAAACGCCTTTTTCGCGACCTCGCAAGGATCGATGGATTTCGTCTTAAAATGCCTCTCATTCCGCGCACTCCACAACTGCCAAAGGGTGAAGCAGAAGATTTGCATGGTGGTCACATCCTTTGACTGGAGGATGGACTGAATCCAGTCTGTAACAGACACTTCAGTAGGACTATGTAAGCCCAGCTGGGTAGCGAAAAGAGCAGCACGAGAAAAATTACACTGCTGGAAGAGATGTTGGCTATCTTCGATTGCTTCATTACAGAAACAGCAGGAAGGGTCTAGCGACATACCTATCGCTCTCAAATTAAATTTATACGGAAGGATATCCTTTGCCAAACGCCACATGAAATTCCGAACTTTCGGGGGGATTGGAAGTTTCCACAGAATCTTCCAGAGGGAAACAAACTGGTTGGAAAAAGGACCATGTCTGCTACTCGCAATGGCTCTGCATCTCGCATGATACGCAGACTTGACAGAATATATTCCGTCTTTCTCAAACCTCCACCACAGCTGGTCAGCAGGCAATCATCTAGAAAGAGGGATGCTCCTGATATGATGTGCATCAGATGGAAGGAAAATGGACGAGATGGAATCAGTCTTCCACGAGCCTAAATCCTCATCAATCAGATCATTGACTGTCTCCACAACAGATGCATTATGGCAAGGCTTCCAAACTTTGAAGCCATCCTTATCTGGCAGCCACTTGTCATTCCAAATATTGATACTTCTACCATTCCCCACCTGCCAGTAAATACCGTCTTCCACTGTCTTCTTTGCTCCATAAATACTACGCCAAGCATAACTGGGAGAGTGACCAAGGTTAGCCTCAGAAAGAGAGCAGTTAGGGAAATACCTACCTTTGAGGACTCTACAAACAAGGGAATTCTCATCTTGGAGGAATCTCCAATAGTGCTTGCCTATGAGGCAATCATTAAACACTTCGAGACCTCTGAAACCCAAACCACCGTCACATTTTTCCCGAGCTAATTTATCCCAGCTGAGCCAGTGAATTTTCCTTTTGCCTTCTTTCACACCCCACCAAAATCGAGCTAACATAGCCTCGATATCATGACAAATACTAACCGGTAATTTGAAACAGCTCATCACGTAGTTGGGAATGGCTTGCGCAACAGCTTTAATAAGAACCTCCTTACCAGCTCTCAACAGGAACCCCTCCTTCCAGCCTTTTATCTTCTTCCACACCCTCTCTTTAACAAGCGCAAAAACTTCTCTCTTGGACCTCCCCAACACAACCGGCAGACCCAGGTACTTAGCGTGATTTGGAACTTGATTGACTCCAAGAACATTCTGAATAGCGGCTTTAACATCTTCACCCAGATTTCTACTGAAGGAGGCTTCAGACTTCTCCCAATTAACCATCTGCCCCGAAGCAGCTTGATATTTTTGGAGAATATTCACCACTGTCAAAGCTTCTCTAACATTTCCCCTCACAAAAAGCAGGCTGTCATCCGCAAAAAGAAGATGAGAAATAGCCGGGGCATTCCTTGCAATCTTGAGACCTTGAATTTCCCCTCGATCAGCTTCCTTTTTCAAAAGACCTGAAAAGACATTAGCGCACAAAATAAATAAGTAAGGGGAAAGAGGGTCTCCTTGGCGAAGCCCTCTCTCCGTACCAAAACTCTGCGACGGGTTGCCATTAACGAGGATCTGATACGAAAGCGTGGAAATACATCTAAAAACCAGATCAACGAATTTGGTGGGGAAACCCATAGACTTCATCATCTCAGTGATAAAACTCCACTCCAAACGGTCGTAAGCTTTAGACATATCAAGCTTTAACGCCATAACTCCTTTTTTGCCATCCCTCTTCTTCTTAAGCCAGTGGAAACCCTCCATAGCAATAATGGCATTATCAGAGATAAGTCTCCCTTGCACTAAAGCGCTTTGTTCTTCATCAATTACCAAGGGGAGGATCTTTTTCAATCTGTTCGCAATAACCTTAGTAACAATCTTCATGACCACATTGCAAAGACTAATGGGTCTGAAGTCTTTAGGAGATGAGGGATGCTTACACTTTGGAATCAGCGCAATGAAGGTGGTATTGATAGGTTATGGATTTGCAGCTTCATTCAGAATGGACAACGCCAGGGATGTGACATCAGCGCCAACAATGTTCCAAAATTTTTGGAAGAATAAGGCGGGCAGTCCATCAGGACCAGGAGCTTTTAGAGGGTGCATCTGAAAGAGGGCCTCTTTAACTTCCCAAGCATAGAAAGTTTCCTCACAGTCAGCAATACAACTCTGGGGCAGCCGGTTTTTAACCACCTCACACACTTCTTGAAGGAGTGAAGGATTAGAAGATCTAAACATGGCTTGAAAATGTTGAACCAGCAGAGATTCACACTTGGACGTACCTTTCCACCAACGATTCTGTCCATCCAACAACTTCTTAATTGAATTTGTCTTACGGCGCTGAGAAGCTTTGCCGTGGAAAAACTTCGTATTCCTATCCCCGTGATTGAGCCAGACCGCTCTACTTCTCTGCCTCCAAACCATTTCTTGAACATTAAGCAACTTATTTCTCTGAATTTCAAGTGCTTTGTAAGAGTTAAGATTATCTTCAGCAGCCCCCCAATTTATCTCTTCACTCAGTAACTTCTCGATTCTGATAATCTCATTGGTCACGACACCATTCCTCAAGTGCTTGAAATGGCTATCTAACTCCTTCATGGCATGAATCTTGAGGATACCATTATGACCAGTGCCATTCCATAAAGAAGAGACCAGCATTTCACATTGTGGTTCTTTCGCCCAGGCTTATTCAAAGCGGAAAACAAACTTGCGCCTTTTACGCTCGTCTCCCTCCTCATCCTCTAGCTTGATAACAATAGCAGCATGATCAGAACCATTTCTAGGGAGATGAAGAACTTTTATCGGCTGAAATCTACACATGAAATTGTCAGATGCTATGGCTCTATCCAACCGACACCGAATGTTCTCATCACCAGGTCTTCCGTTAGACCAGGTAAAAGGGTGTCCAGAATAACCAAGATCAATAAGGCCACAGTCAGCAACAGCCTTTCTACCCCAGTTCAACTGAGAAGTCGTTATGGGGATACCACCCAACTTTTCACCCTCAGCTAAAGTGTCATTAAAAACTCCAAAAAACACAACTTTTGCTTCCCCATGACTAAAAAGATCCTTCACCAACTTCCACGTATTGCGCTTGTTAACCTCTTCCGGGAACCCGTAAACACCATGAAACATCCACTTTCCACTCCCCTCTGCATCCTGGAAGGAACCACTAATGTTGTTCAAGGAGTAGGAATGAATGTTAGGCCTACACCCCTCCTTCCACCAAAGAGATAAACCACCCGATCTCCTTCTGCTTTCCCCACAACAATCAACCACAAAACCTTCCCCATAACCGGACCTCCATCTAATTTTGTCGATTTCTTCACTTTTCAGGCGAGTTTCCATCAAGAAAACCAAGTCAGGGTTTTCCAGACGTAAGAGCCTTAACAAGGCTCGAACTGCACGGGGACTCCCTAACCCCCTGCAGTTCCAACTGAGGATTTTCATTGTTGTAGGCGGTGTTGGTCTTCCAACACCACCTCTGGATTGTTTGGCATATCTTCGCTCTTGGAAAGACTCATTCTCTTCTTATCGTTACTACCATTCTCTCCAATATCTCCTTCCAAAACAAGGACTTCTACAAGTTGTCGCTTTCCTCTCTCGAACTCCACATTTGGACCTACCTGTTCAACTCCTTTTTTCTCAACTTTCCTCCTAGTCCATTTGCATTTTTTGACCAGCTGTTTCTTTGGAACATTTGCTTTCCTTTGCATCTCCCCTGTTAAATCAACAGCTCCCAGTGACTCAGCTACTGCTTCCACCACCGCGATGGCCGAAACGGCTCTAGGAATCTCCACTACTGCAGTTGTTTTTTCATTTGTTTTCCTCTGATTAACTTCGGCTTCATCTTCTTCCTTTTCTTTGTTCAAGCTTCCACATCTGCTCATACTCGAAGACTTGTTGAATAACGATTTAGTACAAGTACCGGAACTAGAGTCTTTTTTCCTGTTATCCTCCAAAACTTTTGGTTGAGGTGATGCACGGAGCCACAATCCGAAAGATAGGTCCTGCTCATCAATGTCTTCGAAATTTTCCTCTCCCAAATCAGCAATCCCTTCACAATCTTTCAATTGGTGCCCTATTTTTCCACACGCAAAACAGAAGTTTGGTAGGCGCTCATACTTGAAGTGAACACGAAGATCTTTCCCTTTAAAATGTACCACCGTTCCTCTCTTCAATGGCTTTTTCAGATCCATGGTAACCTTTAACCTCAGAAAGCGACCATTCCTATGGTGTTCCTTTTGATCCATTTCTTCGAATTTGCCCATGATTCCCCCTAGCTTCCTTGCCATTGCTTCAGTTCTCAACATGAGCGGGAGTTCATACACTCGGACCCAAAAGACCCCAAAATGCATATTGAGATCTGAAGGTTGTTCTTCACCTGAAATTCTCTCTAAAACCAAAATATTTCTATCAAAACTCCACGGGCCGTTACGCAAAACAGTCTCCAAATCCCGTTTTGAAGCAAATCTGAACAGGAAGAGGTTCTTGCTCAGTTCCTGCGTTTCAAAGGTGTTTTTAAGTCTCCAGGCACTCAACATAGTGCTTGTGAACGCTCTCGAGTTAAAGTGGTTCTCCGTCCAGAGTCTCCCGGCTAGAGTTCTCTGGAAAACCTCCCCGTCACACACCTCCTCTCCTTCCGCTGTTACACCCTCTTCCTCTTCTTTGGACAATGGGACGTTTTTCCACCTATCCATTAAACACGCCTACAACCTGTTGCCCTGAACTCTGGGTTAGAAAGAAAAGGCCTCAAAAGGAAACAAGAACCAGTAAGAGAAGAAAATACTCCGTGCAGAACCGCAGCAGAGGAAAAAACCAGGAAACTGGTGGAAAGAAAACCAGCAAGAGAGCTGAGAAAGTGAGAACCCTAGCCGCCCAAAGGGTAGGGGATAAGGCACGTTAAGTTTAGAGAGAAGGGAGACACTCTCTCTCTAAAACACGTGGAACTTTTAAATTCTTATGTCATTGATGAGTTTTCCCTGTAGAAGTAGTTTGCTTGTTTGTGAAAGTAGATTATTTATAGCCCTTATTAGAAGGCAGATTATGAATACCATTTATAACGTAAATTTTTAAAGAACTATAGTACTATCTCTTAATGCAACTTAATTATGATTTAGTTTGTGCCTCTAAAACTATGGTACTTCTAAAATTGTGAAGTACTTGTGTCGGGTAGGTACCTATATTAAATACATATATCATATTTGTGATACTTCATTTTTTATTATTATTATGTTATAAGTGAAATTTGTAGTTTATTTTATATATTAACATGATAATATATTTATGTATTTTAGTTTATTTGTAATATAAATTTACCATAATTTTTTATGTTTTAAACTTTTATAGTGGTATTTTTGCATGAATTGAACAATCTAATTCTCCACTAATATATTTTATAGCGAACCTCTTATTTTATAGACGTACCGGTACCTTGTTTTTTTCTTTTAAAATCTCATATAGTGTATCGGTATTGTACCTATATCTATACATCATAGGTTTGTGCTAGTGTGTCTGCCTGGTTATTTTTTTGTTGTATTATATGTACTTATATTGTAATTATGGATTATCACAAGTCAACATAATGTAGTTTGCATTTTTTATTGTCCTTGTGTTTGTTGTGAGAATTCAAAAGAACATGGAAATGAAGAAATATTGAATCATCTACGTTGTTGGATGAGATGCTTCTAGAAGGTAATGCGTTATTGAACTGTAATTATGAGGCAAAGAATATACTGTGTCTAATGGGTATGAAATATATCAAAATACATGCATGTTGTAATGATTTCATATTATAAAAGAAAGAGCATAAAAAACTGAATCAATGCTTGAAGTGTGGAGAGTCAGGCAACAAGTTGAAGGAAAATAATGTTGATGATGATGGTGTAATCACAAAGGGTCATCCTGTCAAGGTGATGTGGTACATACCGATAATTCAAAGGTTCAAGAGATTTTTTACTAATGTAAATGACACAGAGAATATTACATGACATTTAGATGAAAGAAAATATGATGGAAAAATTTACAATGTGGTTGATTCTTTGAAATTGAAGAAAATTGATTCGTTGTTTCCAGATTTTAAACATGAGCCAAGAAACCTTAGGCTTGGACTTGCAACTATTGGAATGAACGTGTTTCATAATCTTCGTACTAACCATTCCTCATGGCTCTTTATTCTCATAATTTACAACATATCTTTGTAATTGTGCATGAAGCGCAAATATGTCATGTGTAGAAACAACATAGATGTTTATCTAAGTGTATTAATTTAATATTTAAGAGTTTTGTGGGAGGAAGGTGCTGATGTCGATGATGCGTATTTGGGTGAGTATTTTAAGATGTGTTGGGTGTGAATATTGAAGTAGAAAAACGGTCTAGATGGGGTGAATAGACCCAAATTAAAAATTTAACCGCCATTTTCCAAAATCATAGTGTTTTCAAAAATGAGTTGTGAGCGGAAGGTTTGATGGGAAAATGAAAATTATACAGTTTGAATATTGATCAAGTCAACAAGGATCGTTTCACAAATATCAAAGATTAATATAATGAAACGCTTGGTATGGATTGATTCAATATGTGTAATGAACAAGAAGTGTTTACACAATGATTTAATCGATGGCGTTCTAAGTTCAATTTATTTTCAGATTATTAATCACAGAACTAGCTTAACCAGTTATCCAATTCCAACAAAACCTAATACTTTTATAATAAATCACTATTAATGAACAAACAATATAACACGATGGAATTGAAAAACCTGAGCATGCAATCATTATGAAATTAAATGCAAGAGTGAGAGAGTGAGTGTGTGTGTGTGTGTGTGTGTGTGAGAGAGAGAGAGAGAGTGAGTGAGAGAGAGAGAGAGAGGTGACACAGAGATTTATAGTGCTTCGGCTTTCGTCCTCGCTTTGCCTACGTGCACTCTTCAATGATTTCTCACTGGAACCTACATAGTTCCTTATTATTTGAGAAATATTTCCAAGAGTTCCTACAATCATCAATCCATAATAAAGTTGAGAAAATAAATCTTATATTTGGATCTTAACTTGTATACAACACACTTGCTAAAATATTCCACGTAATCTTTACTCGAATCACGTTTCTTGAATCTTCCAATAACACCAATTCTGGTCCACGCCTTCGTGTGTGGCAATCAACCCCTTGTCTTACCAATTTCTTGAGTGGTGAAATTGTTCGAAGATCTGATAAGAACTCTTCCTTATTTGTAGCCTTCCACACAATCACTACTAAGGAAATTCTGGAGAGAAGAACCTACTTCTTTTCAATGGAATTTGTCACCACCATTAACAATCACCTCGATCTTGCTAACGTCTTAAAACACTCAACAAGATCTCCAAGAACTGTTATTTTCAAAGATGCGCCTCCTTCAACCAATTACATAACTCTCATTATCAAGATCTGAACTCAATTGAAGTTGAAGATGAAAGAATTTCGTTATAAGACTTTGAACACTCAAAACAGAAGAAATGGATTTTTTTACTTGAATCACACTGTAAAATTACGATCATAATAATAAGTGTTGTGTGAGAAATGATGACAAAAAGCTTTTATATGTGCTTGAGATTAAGCACACAAACGGTTGAAAAATTCAGTTAGATTCAAATCAAGAGCAACTAATGATTTAAATCAAATAAGCAAGTGTAGTGGAATAAAAAAAACCAGAATTTAAAAAAAAATGCCAGTTGATTCAAATTAGGAAAAGGGTGATTCGAATCAATAGCCACGTGATTCGAATCATGTGCAAATATTGATTCGAATCAAATACCACAACCCCGATAGAGAATTTATTGAAAAAATGAATGATTTGAATCATGTACAAAGTTTGATTCGAATCAAATCAAACAGAATTGGCCACTAAGAAAGTGATTCAGATCAAGTGCAACTATTCATTCGAATCAAATGACTAGGTTTCACTTCTGTCTAATTTGATCATAATAAAAAATTGAGTGTAAATTCAATGATTCGAATCAAACATGTGAAATCTCAATTTTTCAAATTTTTAAAGGTACTTTAAGATTTTACTTTGATTCAAACATAAACAAAAAACATAAAATATTTTCATTCCACTTACACATGCAATTGATCAAAGAAAATCATGATCAAGATCAAATATAGCCAAAGTTTAATACATGCTAAAAATGAATCTTTTTCAAACTTGATTCCGAGAAGTGCAATCATGAAGGAGACTCAACAAATCAAAATAAAATCAAAGATGAAAGCGATAAGACAAACAATAAAATAACCCGATATAAATGCTCCCTTTGAGTAAAGTAGGGACATGCAACTACATGTAGAAGGCTTTTAATGGACATCATTAGTTTGATATCCCTTTAAAGCCCATAACCAAAGAAGAAATTTAGCAATGAAAACAACACATTAATGTTGTCTTTTGAAAGAACCAAAAAATTAGTGATGGGAAAAATAAATGGAAAAAGATGTCAATGTTCCTTGATCTTTCATATTAGTGTAGCCTCGATGTAAGACATTATCTTAATGTGATGTACGTGGAGAAAAATATGTTTGACAATGTAATTGGAACCCTTCTCAACATTCAAGGAAAGAAAAAAGATGGTAAGTTTTCCATTCTGGCCAAAGACCCAATCTAAGAAGTCCCACTTATTTTGCCCGCTCCATTAAGCGCAAGGTATAAATACCTCCATAAAGGGTTTTTCGAGTAAGTAATTTCTAATCTCCACTTTCGTAATCTATAACCTTCCTAACGTCTCCTATTCAAGAAGCACTTCGATTGCAATCTTTGATCCACGATGTTGCACAACTGAATCTATTTAGAAGCTTTGCTTCGCTGTAGTTTTCACAATCCTCTTCATTTTTTGGTTACGCAATGGATCACTGGCGCCGTATGTGAGAAACAAATTTTAATCCCTACGTTTTCCACGATTTCGAGTGCGATCCTAGATTCTTTATTTTGAAAATTTTTTCTACCAATGAATCAAGATATTTCGTAGTCAGGCGGAAAGATACACGGTGTTTTGACCGATAGAGGCTGAATTCGACTCTGACTCGCCGAATACTTCACCTTTCTGTGCAACAAAAAATTGCAAGTGAATTTTCTCATATCTGAACTCAAATCCGCAGAAATCAACCTGTTGGTCTCCAACTCAAATTTGACTGACCAAATAGCATGATCCCTAACTCCCTCCGACGTCCGCATGAGGACTCGTTCAAATCTATAAGGTATTCGGGCAACACGAAAGGGAATCAACCACAACTAGTGCTTACACTGGTCTTAAGGAAGCTTGTACACAGAATTTATCGTAGGTATCCCGTAATGGGTTTCTCATCATCGTAAATACCCTTTGTCAGCCACATCACCACAACGAAGAATGAAGTTATGGAGTTGCCAACGACTAGTGCATCGAGGCGGGTAACTCAAGGAATCAAGCCCCGTTTCTCGTACGGGACCCTACGGGACCGATAGAAGATCCAAACTTTAAAACACCGACAGGAGGGCAACAGGCTGACCACCTTCCAAAGGAAAGATACGACACACAACCTTAGAAAAAGCTTCTAAAGATGGAAGGGAGTCGAGTCACAGAGAAGATCCACCTGCTACCATCAGTTGAGTTTTCCCAGCAATCAAGCCAACCATTTCTCAAATTGTGAATGAATGTAATAGCATACTAAATCGTGAATGTGCTTAATAGCGAACAAAATCATGAACGTACATAACAACAAATTAGGTTTCAACCAACGCAGTTGGTGCCCGAAGTAAATATTTTATGGATGTTGTCGGAGACGCTTTGCACATCCAACTAAAGCAATTGATTCCCCTCATCGTCGAGCAGACCTAAAGATTCCAGGGGTGCTGCTGAAGACACTATTCATGTCTTACAAATCAATCCATTCCCTTTAGTGCCTTACGTGCCTTCAGCATTCAGGGGTGCTATTAGAGATGTTTTTCACGTCCGACTATAGTAATCGATTCCCCACAGTACCTTTGCATGCCTTCAGAGTTCAGGGGAGTTGTCAAAGATGTTTTGCATGTCCGACTACATCAAATAATTCCCCTAAAGGTACTATTGGAGATTCTTTGAATGTTTGAATACTTCATTCAAATATCCCATTGTCAAAAAACTACACACACCCATGTGTAGCTGACACATCACCCTTTCAAATCTAGCCAATCTAAAATATGTGAGTAGTGGAGCCCATAAACATCTACCTCGATCTGATCTTGTACCTCGGGAAGAGGGACGAAGATCCTCTACCCTTGGCCAGGGAATGATTCTCTATCACACTAAGCCCAGTTCAAAAGCATAGCCGCATTTAGACAGTTTTAGGTCCTTCGTATGTAAGTATGATTCAAAACATAACCGCATTTAAACAGACTCATGATTTATTCTTATGGATATCATTTAAAGCATAACCGCGTTTAGTCGGTTCAACATGAAATAATCATAGGTGAAACTTAAAGCATAAATGTAAATAACTGATCTCATGTCTCACTAATGCAAATCCAACATATTGACATATTAAACTAAACATATGTTTCACTTGCGCCAGCACGTTCCAATTACAGTCGCATCCGATTGACTTAACATTCTGCCAAGACAACACACACATCTTAATGCGACATAAAGCAGTCATATAGGGCCTCTCAAAAAGCTTGAGGTTATATTTACACTTTAATTAAATATTATTTACTGCTCTATATAGCATACAAATTACACAAGCTGTACGGCTTAAAAGCAAGCCTTGGCTTTTCTCAGCTCCCATCCGACTGGAAACTACAATTGAAAATAATGAAGTATGAAACCAAAAAACACAAGAATGCAAAAGGTAATGATATAAATAAATTTGAATATTGTTTACAAACCGAGGCACAAATTTCTATAAAATATTACAGGGACAGAGAAAAAATAGAGAGAAAAAGGAGAACGAAAAGATCCTCAAACATCAGCGCCTGTCTCCAAAGCATCTGGACCACCTTTGGCGTCCTCTCTAGGAACCAATCAGAAAGGATCCAGTTAATCTATAGTGACAGAAAAGTCAGGATAAAATCCCTATTCCTGCTCCAACATTTGATCGTGATCCTGGTACACGACTTTCACAACCCGCTGAAGGGATTCCTGAGATTTCTGTTCTACGGTAGTCACTTATCCTCAAGGATTTTTAAAGCATTAATCCAGTTATCCTTCTTTTTATCAAGAACTTTTTTATCCTCTTCGAACGCACGACACGCTTCCTCCGCATCTTTAGAAGCCTTTTACAACGTCTCTCTTCCTCACCAAAAGAAGTCGTCAACCAAGAGTAGCCAAAGTCAAAGGATAACTTTACCGATCTACCTCTTCCTGCAAAGAGTCAGCAAACTCGGCCTTTGCTCGTAGTTCAGCAAACTCCTTCTAAGCCACAAAATTATCTCGTTTAAGGGCCTCACATTTCTCCTTTAGCTTAACCCGCTCCCTAAAATGGTCACCAGAGTCCAGTACATCATCGTGGTCAGCTGTTACCATCGAATCTAGGGACCTGACCCTAAATAGTGTACGAGAAACATCTACAAAAAGACCTCTCATGTCAGATGTAGATAAGCTTATGACAAAGGATAGGTCCTTGTTGGTCACAATAACAGAAAATTCCCTTGGGGTGCTCGGTACCCGAGATGAAAAAATGGCAGGAATCCAGAAGAAGTGAGTGAGAACCTCTAACTTGTTGGACAAGTGACTTCAAGCACAAGAGGGGGGTGAATTGTGGAATTCAAAATTTATGATTAATTTATCTTTTCTCATTTAAGACCGTATTAGTAACTTTTACGTGAGTAATTGCAGCAGAAACAAAATGTTGAAAAGTATATTATAGAAAATAAAATAATAGGGTTAGAAAGATTGCACCATAGATTTATACAGGTTTGGCCGAATGTTGACCGAGTTCTGTCCCCAAGAGGTGTTCTTAAGAGTTTTACTATAAACTCTGAGATTTTGAAGGTTATACCCATGAACCTTAATACAATATGATCTTTATATTTTAACAGGCTTATCCCCAACCAAATTACTACTTTTAACCCATGCTTAATTATCAAACCGTTTAGAGATTTATGGCTGATCTCAATAACTAAAATAAAGCTTTTTCCAGCAAAGCTTAGTAAACCAATAATAGAGATTTTATATCAAGTTGATCTCAAGAACCAAACCCAGTCTCTTAAAGGTATCACACCCTTAAGAATATGAACGACCAACATGACCATATACAAAAATATCTTCCTCATAAGTAGAGCTTCACTTAGTAGCACTAAGGCAATTTGAAGTGAATAAGAATATTTTCTAGAGAGAGAGAGAGAGAGAGATAAATTCCAAACAAATTTTAAAATATTGGAAAGTGGCATCATTGGAAGTGAGGGCGTGCCTCTCTTACAGAGTGGTTTGAAAAACCAAGAAAGGAAATAATCCATGGGCCAAATTAATTATCTAATTGAATGGTAAAAGGCTCCAATATATTAAGCGTCTTATTTACAATCGATTGGCAAGCCCAAACAGGAAGGTTCATATATAGAGTCGTTACAATTCATTAATGTGTCATCCTTATTGTTTTTTAATCGATTGTCACTTTTCTAATAGATTGTCAAAGTGCTCCAATCGATTCGCTGGTTGGAAAACTTTTTCTAATTGATTGTCCCTTCTTTCCAATCGATTAGATAGTTTAAAAATAGTTTGGACAATTTTTAAATCACTTGTTTTTTGCTAGAAAATAATTTTGAAGGATGTTTTAAGTGTGTGTGTGTGTGTGTGTGTGTGTGTGTGTGAGAGAGAGAGAGAGAGAGAGAGAGAGAGAGAAAGAGAGAGAGAGTTTCATTAGTACTCTTAAGCTACTGCCTTAATTTTACAATACTCAGTTCACTTAGACAAACCGACAGACATGACCTAGCAAGCTTTCACACCTTTTTTCAAACAGCTTAAAGGCTTTTGCTAGATAATTTTTATTTGTACATGCACTTTGATCTTGAGCCCATGTGTTGATGATTCTTAAGATACTTTATTTTGGTTATGCTATCAACATTGAGGTTGAAAGCTATTGTTATTCGTTGTCGTCATTAAAACTTCAGATCCGGATCTTCATCACCTAAAAGCACATAGATCCATATTATCCCTTTTTATGATGACAATGCATCTCTCAAGGGAGGTAGTAATAAAACAGATACAAGTATTTTAGAGTGATTAAACTCCCCTTAATTACGCATAGAGTATACTCTGCTCCCCCTGAGAGTATACTTCTCCCCCTTTGTTATTATCAAAAAGGATAAAAATAATCAAAGCATATAGATCCCATGTAAAAATAACGAGTTACCTTATAGAGATAGACAGTAGTAGTCCAGAGTAAGGTATAGGATATAAAATCTCTCCCCACTGAAGATAGCATTCAACTTTGAAATCAACCGGTAGGTAAGCTTTGGAGAAATTCTTCCTCTTGTTTCTCTCTCGAACAAAACTCAAAAGTCTTTGAAGCTTTCTAAACCGAGAGGGAATTTTGTTGTCTATTTCTTTCTTGCTCAGATTTCTCCAGGAGATAATTGTTTCCCTTATGAGTGTTTTCGACAACCTCTTTTGAGTCTCTTAGGCCTTAGATTAGTGTTGGGCTCTAGGTGTTTGACATAGATTTTCTCCGCAAACACTCAAGGTCTCAAGGTAACATGAGAAACTTCCACTGACAAGCTATCATCGATTTTCCTTCTCTATGAATCATTTGATATGAGAGTTGATCAAAACATAGGAATCCATTACATATTTATCACCTTAACCTCTCATGATCAACATCATGATTTTAATCAATTAACATCTTGGTTGAATCCATTAGGGTTGATAATCACTTCTTCTTGTACTCTTAAAAGATATCTCCCATATTTTAATCTGCATCATATCAGAAACATCCTTGCACAATGATTCATTAGTAACACTGAATTAAAAAAAGTATGATCGGTTTGAAAAAAGAGTTGTTTCATCCTTCTTGGAAATAAGCACAAAATTTATCAACTTATTAAGCCAATCTCCATGAACTTGTTTTAGATCGTAGAGACCCATTTTCATTTTGAAAACATGAGTAAGAAGAATTTTTAGAAAATCATGATAATGATCAAGATGCACTTCCATATGGATGTAACAGTTCAAAAATTCACTTTTTACATCCATTTGGAAGATTTTAGAAAAACGCATGAAAAGGCTAGAATCATCCTCATGGCATCTAGTTGAGGCACATGAGCATAATTTTTATTGAGAACTATGCTTTAGTTTTAATATTTTGTAACGATTATTGTTTAAAACAAAGATTTCCAACAATCTTGTTATGAAAGATTCACCAAGGTTTCAATAACTCAACTAGCTTTAGGAACGAGTTCCCAACCGTTGTTTCTTTCAAATTGATTTAACCTTTCACGCATAACAAGAGACCACTATTATTTGATGATAGCTTCAACAATTTCCTTTGGCTCAATTTGTGAAACAAAAGCCATATGTTTACATACCGTGCTAGGGGAGTTTTGTGATGCAATTTCCTTAGAAATTTCCCCATTAACATTCTAAATTAAGTGGTCCTTAATGATCCCCCATTCTCAAGATAGACTTTCTTTAGTTGACATATTTAACTTGAATTTCTCTATTTGGACTTTGGACTTCCTCTTGTCTTTAATATTTCTCTTTCCCTTTTATTTACATCTTTCAAGGATGTTCTTTGAGGGATACCTGCAAAAGTAACAACCTCTAATTCTACCAAGACTCAAAGAGCTTTTATCTGGTTGATATTAGGAGAATGGATTTATTCCGTCATAGGAGAGTAATAATAGAACATATTTATTTCTTCACTCAAAGAGCTTTTATCGGTATCATCATCTTCATTACAATTTGACTTTTCTACCTTTGGTACCCATAATTATTTGTGTCCTTTGTGTCATACCCCAAATTTTGACCACTAAGATTCCCATCATTGTGCAAATCATCACCACAATATGGATGAATCATTATGCCTCATCAGTCTCCCCAAAGATGGGTGAGCATTCACTACAAATAATAATTAGGGTTTCAAGCCCACTCTGAACTTTAGACAAAGGATCAATCAAGGAATGATATGATCTTCAATTTGTCTAACCTCTTAAACATCCACAAAGGATCAAGAGGTCTCCCACATCAAGAATTAAGCACAGGAATGTAACATTTCAAGTGGATCAAGACTCAAGTTCATCTAATACAAAGTCAACTGACACAGAAAGTCAAAGTTTGACTTTTGGTCAACTATGAACTTCACAAGCCATTACTCAAGAAAATATGATGGATGATTTAATTTGATCAAATTTGAATCAAGAAATCATGCAAAATTGCAAAATTGATCAAATTGAAGGAAACTTAGAAATTTTTTCTAAGTTAAAATCATGTTCAAATACACAACTTTTCAAGGTTGTAACTATTGATCCAAGCATCCATTGATTTTGCGTAAGGGCTACTTTTAAAGAGGGTATTTGATACTTCAATATTTTAGAAGGAATCAACTCAAAATATCATAAGGATTGAAAGATATAAATGATCAAAGTTGGGAATTCTTAATGTCAGATGTTCCGACATGAGAGATGTCGAAGATGATGTTGTGACATCTTTCCTTTTTCTCTTATCTTCAAAACTCAACCAATTCTTTCACATAGCAAAAATCATCATTTTCCAATTCTGTTTTACACACTTCTTATTCATACTCCAAAATATTTTATTCCACAAAAAAATCAAATTTATATTATTTATTTAATATAGTTGGTATTTTTGTGAATAAATCCCTTTTTAATTATTTTTAAACATTTTAAAAGTGAATTCTCATCATGAAAATCAAAACCAAATGAATTTTAATTCATCTTGTGATTAAAACATCATTTTTCAAACCTCAACCAAAAATCACAAGTTGTTTATTCAAACTTATTTGGTATTTTATCATTTTTATTTGATTTTCTTTAAAAATTTACTTTTAAAAATGATGAAATTAGGGTTTCTTTGATTTTCACCCAAACAAATCTTTTTCAAACACTTTGGGCCTCTAATAGAGTGTAAGACCTAACCCCCTTTAAAAACCAAACATTTTTGGGCCTCAGTCATTATATAAGACCCACTGCGTTTTCAAAAATCTCGGCGCGATCGCCATTTCAAAACGAAAATCATCTGGGCCTCTCCTTGAGTTTCAAGCCCCATCTCTTGTATAAAAAACTCTTTGGGCCTCTATTAGAGTGTAAGACCCAATCCCTCTTTGAAACCCAAATAGTTTGGTCCTCAGTCATTGTATAAGTCCCAACACATTTTCAAAGATCTCGGCGCGATCGTCAGTTCAAAAATCAAAACTATGGGCCTACCCTCGTGTTATAAGCCTCATTTCTTTTCTTTAAGTTTATTTGGGCCTCTAATAGAGTTTAAGACCCAATCCCCTTGTACATAAAAACTTTTGGGCCTCACATGTTGTATAAGTCCCTCTGTACAGTTTTCAAAACAACGGTGCAATCATCGTTAAAACTTGGGCCTCTCCTTGAGCTGTAAGCCCCAACAATCTTTTCAATGCATTTTCTCCTTTGATTTTGAATATAATATTGTTATCAAAGTTTTCTTTGTTGAACAACTAACAAAACAGCATGGAAGCTCTACAACGGGTAAGTGTTTATCCGCTTACATTTATCGCTTTCATATGTATATAACTGTATTGTGGGGCTGCTTCACTGTAAGTCTTCTTTCACATCCTTTTATATACTTATCACATATCCACTGTGTAATACTATTATAGTTATTTAGAGTTTTCCCCGGCAACTACATCTAGCACTAGGTAAAGCCATGTTGGTCACTCTTAAATACAAACAAAACTAGATCCCCCGTAGGATTCCAGATACAGTCTTCCCTCCTCTTTGGGTTAAACAATATGGAACAAAGAGAAAGGCAGCATTCTCGGTGAACCCTTTCTCAGACTGTCACTCATAGAAATTGTCAAAGAAACTCTACTCCCCGGAGTTGATCTATTCTCCATGAATAACATCTCTTGAGTTTCTTCCAAATTCAAGAACTTTCCTGGAATGATCTCTTCTCAGTGAATTGCATTTCTTAAACTTCTCTTGGTTTGGGGACCCACGGGATTCCTAAAAGCATCCCCGCCTCCTCTTGGGCGTTGTGCAAGGACCCTTCGACTTCTTAGAAGTTCTCATGCCTTCTCTTGGGCTTAATACAAGGACCCTGACGACCTCTTAAAGGTATAAGATAGAACTTAGTCATCCTTGGCTAGAGCAGTCTTTCCAGTGTCAAACCTCTGGCCATTTTAGGGTTGATACTCATCCCTTAATGCCCGTGCCTCCTCTTGGGCATTGTACAATAGATAAAACTCAAGACTTGGACAGTCTAAACCCCCTTGAGTCTCAAAGACATTCTCAATTTCCTTTCAAACATAGGAAAAAACACCGATCACTCTAAAACCCGACCTCTCTCATGAGGGATCTCCCACTTGGACCTGTCTCGGGATCTCAATAACCCCTGGCAGAAGTTAGCCTCCTCTTAGGCTTTGTATAATGATCCTTTCCTCAGGAAAGTCAGCCTCCTCTTGGGCTTTGTACAAATGATTCTCCCTAGTAGAGCTAACCTTTTCAGACTCTCTTGTTGAGTCAATCACTTTTAGCCTCCGTCTTGGGCTTCGTACAAGACATATAAATCACTCTCTTATTGAGTATAAAAGACTCTCTTATTGAGTCAACCACTTTTAGCCTCTGTCTTGGGCTTCGTACAAGACATATAAATCACTCTCTTGTTGAGTAAAAAAGACTCTCTTGTTGAGTCAACCCCTTTTAGCCTCCGTCTTGGGGTTCGTACAAGACATATAAATCACTCTCTTGTTGAGTCTAAAAGACTCTCTTGTTGAGTCAATCCTTTCTTTTAGCCTCCATCCCGGGCTTCGTACGAGATAGCAAAACAATCTCTTGTTGAGTATAAAAGACTCTCTTGTTGAGTCAACCACTTTTAGCCTCCGTCTTGGGCTTTGTACAAAACATATAAAACACTCTCTTGGTGAGTATAAAAGATCCTCTTGTTGAGTCAATCTCTTTTTAGCCTCAATCTTGGGCCTCGTACGAGACAACAAATCACTCTCTTGTTGAGTATAAAAGACTCTCTCGTTGAGTCAAACAACCTTCAGACTCTCTTGTTGAGTCAATCACTTGTTCAAGACTCTCTTGTTGAGTAAACCCTTTTTAGCTTCCGTCTTGGGCTTTATACAGGACAGATAAAAATACTCTCTTGTTGAGTCAAACCTCTTTAGCCTCTGTCTTGGGCTTCGTACAAGACATATAAAAGCACTCTCTTGTTGAGTCAGTCACTTGTTAGTACTCTCTTGTTGAGTCAACCCTTTTTAGCCTCTATCTCGGGATTCGTACGAGACAAATAATAAACACCCTCTTGTTGGGTCAATAGCCTCCTCTTAGGCTTTGTATAAAGAAAACCCCAGTTTAGTCAATCAACCTTTTAGCATCAAAGTCATGGCTTGCTCACAGCATACAAACATCAATAACTCCTCTTTAGAGATGACAAATTCTCTCTCATCCAAAACCCATTAGCTTCACATCGTGGGCTTTGAACAAGATACAAATCACCTTTAGCTTCATGTCTTGGGCTTTGAACAAGACACCAAAACAACCCTTTTCCTCCCATAGAATAGGAGGAACTACGATCACTCTGATTTTCCTGTTTCGTTAAACGGGAATACGTAGGCATAAGATTGAAAAATCTTAGCGAGCACACTAATCAAAAAACCAAAAATCCCGTATTTCCATCAAATCAAACTAAAAGCATTAAATCTAAACACATTACCAAAAACCTCACAAATAGTCCAAACACTGTGTTCTTAACAAAATAAACCGAAGAAGGGCCCACGTCTTAATAGCATCTGTAAACCAACAGTTTTGACTGTTTAACCTCAGTTTGCGAGCAGGGTTAATTGGAGACATCTATTTCCCTTCCTTAATCAGCTTTACAGGATAATAAATGAATCGAACTGTAGTACCCGAGCGACAGTGCTTCAAGACCACAAAAATTGCACTACAGAAAAAATGGCGCCCACCGTGGGGCTTTCTTCTCTTTCTTACAATCTTCGGTAGAAACCTTAAGTTCACAATCTTAGGTAGAAAACCCTGAGTTCACAAAGTATCACAGAAATGGCGACTCTGCTGGGGAGTCATTGTCTGTATAGGATCATAAGACTAGAGGTCTAGGATGATTAAGACAAATATATATACTGCTTTTCCTAATTGATATTTGTGTTTATTTTTCTGCTAATGGGAATGCGTGAGATCCCGCATGTGGAAAGATTGAGTATACACCTAAGATAGGGGATGGCATTATACGGGTAATCTTGCGGGGAGTGAATCCCGTTTAAGAGTCCCCAGTTGACCATCAAACTCAGTGGAGACTCCCTTTGCAAATACATTGCCTATACGACTTCAGTTGTTGAAAGTAGGGTGGTCGACTGGGTTATCTGAGAAGCTGAGGTTTTTAGTAGACTGAAACCATTTTGTAGTGCAGAAGCTATCGGAAATAGTTATCACGCGATACTACCCTCATTTGAGATCACTCTAGGATACATCAGCTCGCTGGCGATCCGCTTGCTGTTGTTATCCCAAGAGGGATAAATGATTTTGCGGACAGGTACAAAAAATACCAGTATAAACCTTTGGGGGGAGGGGGTAGAGCCTTGACTTCATGACACCGATCCTTTGACCCCATGTTTTTTCTATGTTTTTGTGTGTTGCATTCATACATTCATTTAAAAAACATTCCAAAAAGAAAATCTTCTCTTCTAGTCTCTCTTTTTCAAATTAAACTGAGACAATGATTTAAAATGTCAGATAAAGAGATTGCATTATGAATTTCGGTAGAAGAAAAACTCACAAGTACACCTTCAAGGTTCCAAAGTTAGAGGAATTGAGAGGTTTGGCAAGAATGATCACCAACCCTGAGGCTTTCAGAGCCAAGTATGGAGGACTGTTGTCTCTATTAAGGGTCCATGTAATTGAGGGAATCCTGTCCACACTAATCCAGTTCTACGATCCGGTCTATCACTGTTTCACATTCCCGGATTATCAACTAGCACCAACACTGGAGGAGTATTCTCACCTGACTGATTTACATATCACTGATCAAGCTCCCTTTTCTGGACTGGAAGAAATTCCAAATGATCAAACCATTGCGAGAGAAATCTATTTGGACGAGTCAGAAGTCAGGACTCACATGACCACTATGGGTGGAATCCAGGGTTTTCCAACCCAGTTCTTGACAAAGAAAGCTTTATACTTTGTTAGTATAGGAAATGTGGCCGCTTTCGAGAGCATCTTTGTTTTGCTCACCTACGGGTTATTTTTGTTTCCCAACATCGATAACTTTATAGATATCAATGCCATTAAGGTTTTTCTGATTGGAAACCCTATACCAACCTTACTCGCAGATGCGTATCATTCTGTACACTTAAGGAATTTATACAGCAGAGGAATGATCACATGTTGTGTACCCCTGCTATACAAATGGTTCACTTCCCACTTACCCAAGTCTGCTGCATTTTGGGATCAAAAGAATACTTTACGTTGGTCACAGAGAATCATGTCTCTTACCAACTCTGACATCGATTGGTACAATCGAATCTATGACGGGATCACGATCATTGACCGTTGTGGAAATTTCCCAAATGTACCCCTTATAGGAACTAAGGGAGGAATCAACTATCATCCAATTTTAGTTCGTCGTCAATTTGGATACCTGATGAGGTATGTCCCGCGTAATGTTCATCTGGAAGGTCTTTTCTTCAAGGAAGGAGAAAATAACAGAGCACTAAAGACAGAAATAGTGCATGCTTGGAAACACGTTCATAGGAAAGGAAGAGAGTCTCTAGGAAAACCGGACTGTGTCTCGGTGGAGCCTTATCTCCATTAGGTACAAACTAGAGCTCTCAAACTGAGGATGCCTTACCCTCGCCAGGAAGTTCTTCCATTAAGGGACTTTGTCCTATATTTTATGTCCGATACGAAAAAACTTCAAGTTACTCTCAACAAAGTTCAACAGGAGAAGAGGTCTTGGAAGAATAAGTACCGTATTCTCAGTGTGGAGTGCAAGAAAATACAGCAACTGTTAAAAAAAAAGATGCTCTGATTGAGATTTTAGAGCAACATGCTGTAGAGAATCAAGAAGACCAGCGGAATTTGCTCGCTCCTTTCACTTGGCAAAGGAATGACAATCCGACAACGGCTGAAGAGCCCCTGTCAAAGAAAAGGAAAGTACCAGAACCAGCACCTGAGTTCTCTTCAGAGAGGACTCAGGATCCTTTAGTTTAAAAATTTCCTTTTACAACACTTTGTAATCTACTATATTTCCATTTCCGCAATCTTTGAGTTCAATAAAACGGGGTTTTCCCACTATTTGATATTTGCAATCTAATTGTCGAAGTTTACTTTGAATAAACAAAATATATACAATTAATATAATCATTTCATATCATTCATCATTCTCACATAACGCATTCTTCTTACCTACGAATCTCACGTTTGCGTCTTGATTCTATAGTCAAACTGTCTCATTCGTACCATACTCGAGCCAATCGTCAAAAAAAGATGGATGATCTCAAGGAAGAGAACAGAGAGTTGAGAGAAGAGATTGACGCTCTGAAAGAGGATCTGAGAAAGCTTCATAACGACATGCAAGCTCTGGCAGCAGCTCAGATGCAACAACAACGGACTGTGATCTCAGAGACCACATCAACGCCCATAGTGGAGAAGTTTGATCCTAGGTACAAAATGCCGAAAGATCGTCCCTGGGGTATGCCACTCAACTATATCCCGGAAGGATATATTCCGCCGATCATGGAAGATCCGAAAAATGCAGCAGGAACTGCTGAGCCTGAAGGTTACAAAATTCAGGAAAGCAAAGATGCCAGGGGCATGACAACAACTCCTGAAGGTTACAAACTTTGAGAGGCACCAAGAGTCTCTGCCATGATGACTATACCACCACCTGTGGTGCACACTGTCCCGGAAGGACAGATTCCACAGATACCTTCTGGTGGAAATGAAAGTATGTTCGATAGAATGAATGAGTTCTAGGAACAGTTCCTGGAGATGCAGAAAGAGCTGCAAGCCATTCGCGGTCAGGACCTATTCGGAAAAGACGCCGCGAACCTTTGCTTGGTCCCCAATGTGAAAGTTCCGCACAAATTCAAAGTGCCCAAATTTGAAAAATACAAGGGCAACTCTTGCCCTATAAGTCATTTAGTGATGTACGCTCGGCGAATATCAACTCAGACAAAGAGCCAAGAGCTACTGATTAACTACTTTCAGGATAGTTTAACCGGTGCCGCACTCAAATGGTACATGGGTCTAAACTGCACTAAGATCGACACTTTCAGAGATCTTGGCACTGCCTTTGTTCAACAATATAAGTATAACCTGGATATGGCACCTGACAGAGATCAACTCAGATCGATGTCACAAAAGGACAAGGAAACCTTTAAGGAGTACGCTCAGAGATGGCGTGAAATCGCCGCCCAGATTTGTCCACCTCTTGAGGAAAAAGAGATAACAAAGATCTTCTTGAGAACCTTAAGCTCATTTTACTACGACAGAGTGGTTGCCAGCGCGCCCAGTGACTTCACCGAGATGGTGGGCATGGGAGTTCGTCTTGAGGAAGCCGTCCGAGAAGGACGTCTGGTTAAAGACGCTGGACCATCAAGTAGTACAAAACGATATGGTAGTGCTCTCCCTAAGAAAAAAGAGCAGGATATTGGGAATATCTCTCTCGGAAATCAAAGGTGACGTTACCAACCAGTAGCAGCTGTAACTCCTGCTATTAAACCATCGCCTGTTCCTACGTATCAACCTCAGGTTGCGTAGAGCCAACCTAATCAACAGCCTCTTCAGCAGGCTCGTCCTTAGTACAACAACAACCGTACAACGCGACCACCAGGGTTCGAACCTATACCAATGTTGTATGCAGAATTGTTTCCATTACTACTGGTCAAAGGGCACGTCCAAACCAGGTCTCCTCTTACAGTACTGGAAAATCCGCCTTTTTGGTTCAAGGCGGATCAGACTTGTCCTTACCATCAAGGGGGACCAGGGCATAACATAGAAAACTGTCTCAGTTTCAAATCCGACGTACAAAAGCTTGTTAGGAGCGGGGTCTTATCTTTCAAAGATACGAATCCAAATGTTCTCACGAAACCGTTGCCTCAACACGAGAAAGCTACAGTCAATTTGATAGAAGGAGAGTCTAACGACAGCTATCAAATTCATGATGTACTCTTATTGAGGACTAATCTGGTCAAGATGCATCGCAGATAGAGCAGGTACGGTCATGTACCACCTCACAATTATTACCAGTGTGATATCTGCTCTAAGAACAATCAAGGATGTTCTATGGGGCAATCAGCTCTACATGAACAATTGGATCTCGGATGGATCCAAGAACACCGAATTCGTGGGGTCAACATGACTTATACAAATTCCAACATCATTCAAAACCACGACGTCCGTGCGATGAATGTCAACTTAGTGGCAATGCACTCAAGGCAAAACCAGTATCATAATCTGCCACGATATAATTACGAGAGGCCCTCCAGCGTCAGATGGATCTTGGATGGATCCAGGATTACCGTGATAAAAATATTTATCAGATCAACATGATTCAGATCTTCGATATTCGCTAGATGAATACCAGCTTAGTAGAATTACACGCTAAGCAAGTCCAGCTCAGTTTTCTGACTTCGCATATTTATCAGAACTGTAAAGGGTGTCGCGAGAGTGACCAGGGATGTGCTCTCGTTCAAAGAACTTTGCAACACTTGTTAAACCACTGGTTGCTTCCGATCTATATGGATGAAGACACGCAACAAATCAGTGTGACAAATGGGAACCCTACTAGGCATCAAAGTCAGGATGCTCGATCAATGGAAACAGACCTAGTAAGGTTACACTGCATTCAAAGCGGACGTGGCCAGGTGCCACCACATAACTATGAATGATGTAGAGTTTTCTCGTAAAATAATCAAGGATGTTACCTCGTATGAACAGCCCTTCAAGGTTAGTTGGACCGCAAAGAGATTCACCCATGTCCAGTTTCGGGGTCCATCAACTTGATACCCGATTACTTCGCTGATCAAATCAAGGATGTTGTTGTAATCTCTAATCGCGAGAGGACCAAGGATGTTTGTACCATCATCCCTCTACTAGGCGAATCAAAGGTTCTTAGCCAGGAACTGATTAAAGTTACCTATGACAGTCAGAAAAACCAGAAGGCTTCTGTAGTTATCTATCTACCAGGACCATTACTGTATGAATCAGCTAAGGCGATCCCTTACAAATACGGTGCAACAATAATTGAGAATGGAAAGGAAATTCCATTACCCTCCGTCGTGAATATTGCAGACATCAGCGAGTAACACGGAGCGGTCGAATCTTCAACCGAGGAGTTGGAGAACCTAACAAGGAAAAGGAACTTCAGACAAAAGCTCCCGATAAACCGGTCGGTCAGTCCAGTGATCCCGACCTTTCAAAAAACAATGATGAGATGCTGAAGCTCATCCAAAGGAGTGAATACAACATTGTTGATCAGCTGTTACAAACTTCTTCAAAGATCTCTGTGCTATCACTTTTACTCAGTTCCAAAGCCCACAGAGAGGCTCTACAGAAAGTCTTAGAGCAGGCCTTTGTGGAATAGGATGTGTCAATACGACAGTTCGATAGCATCGTCTCTAACATCACTTCCTGCAACAACTTAGGATTTAGTGATGAGGAATTGCCAGAGGAAGGAAAAAGTCACAACATGGCGCTCAATATTACAGTTAACTCTCAGGACGATGCCTTAGCCAACGTACTGGTAGATACCAGATCGGCAATCAACGTTATGCCGAAGTCCACTTTAATGCGACTATCATTCAAAGGATCCCCGATGAGGGGCAGTGAGGTCATTATCAAAGCATTTGACGGATCTCGGAAAGCAGTTATCGACGAAGTCGACCTTCCCATAACTATCGGTCCTCACACTTTCCTAATCACTTTCTAGGTCATGGACGTCCGAGCAACATACAGCTGTTTATTAGGAAGACCTTGGATACACCAGGCTGGGGAAGTCACTTCGACGCTGCACCAAAAACTGAAATTCGTCAAGAACGATCAACTCGTCACGGTCTGTGGAGAACAAGCCTTGATCGCGAGTAACCTTTCATTATCCACTTGTGTAGAACCCGAGGAGGACGTTGGAACCCAGTTCCAGGCACTTTCGGTGTGCAATGAGAATCAATCAGAGAAAGGAACCTCTATTCCCTCATACAGAGATGCTCTCGAAGTGATCAAAAGTAACAATGTAAAAGGATGGGGACAGCTTGTAATTCCTACTGATAATAAAACAAAGAAGGGTCTTGGTTTTTCTACAACCTGCACCCAGACAGCTGCTAACGATGAAAGTCTTCATCCCATTCAGGACTTCTTCCACAGTGGAGGTTTCCTTCACCCAGTGTCTCATGAAGTATATACCATCAACGAGGGAGATCCCTCCGATACAGATGAAGAGTGGAAGTCCTATCTTAATGAGGACGGTTATATCTCTCAGGAAGAGGTGCCTATGCCATTTTGCTATCCCGCATAGAGTCCGAGATTTATACCCAGGTCATATGTCAGAACAATATACGGAGATTGTGATCTGGAAGGATGCCATGCTCCACCAAACTCATTATAGGAGGACAGTATAATGAAAGACAACTTTGACCACGACTATTATGGCCCAATGGATGGCCTTCCTATCTGGCAGCCGTACCCAGGAAACTTGGGGCAAGAAAATCAGCCGAATAATGAAAATCAGCTGAGCATCATTGAAAAGAATACCTGCGTCCCCACCATGTCATGGGAACAACACTCAGGTCATTCAGAAAATATCCAGCACGACGATGAATTTGCAAAGTTTGCAGGACTAGAATTCATTAACTATGCTTTTCCCGAGGTCAACGTCATCGAGAGAGATGACTCCTCCAGTTCCAAAGAAGTGTGGGACACCTTGGGACAACCAAGTGGAAAATATAACTATATGGTCAAGTACACTGCTCCCGAAAGCTCTCGTATCAGGCTCAAAGACATCTAGCCAACTGGATGGGGAGATTTACCTGAGAGTACAAATACTATGCAAGATACAACAGAAGAGTTCGTCTACGACAGCTCTGCCTGGGAAACAGATTCCAATGATCCTGCTCCGCCAGAAATCAACAATATTTCTGAAGACAAATCAAGGAAGGTACCAGACTTTATGATTCACCGAGGAGTTTTCTGCCAATGGGTTGCTGTCGATGTTTCGAAGATTGTTCATAAGTCAAAGTAATTGCTGTCTTTAACCTTTCACCCTGCCTAGGTGAAACGAATGTTTTGATAGGGCTCACTTTCTGTAAATTTCCCTCTTTGCTTTGCCTAAAGCCACAGAGTTTTGTTTTATAGGGCTATAGTTTCAAGAATCGACTTGTTCATAAATAAATTAACGTCGTTATGTAATTTCCGCATTTATTGTTGTTTTCAATTTTTGTTTTTTCAGAAAATGGTAATCCTAAAAAACAATTCAAATAATAAAAACAAGCAGTTATCAGAAAATACACTGCACATACTCTTGCATTCTCTCTATCTCTTCTAAAAACAATCATCACGTCATGCAGATTGCTTGTTTTAAACCTCATTGAAACATACGATCCAATGCCTTGTCCCAACTTTGAATTCCCGGTATTTGGGGCTGAAGAAGAAGTTAACGACGAAATTCCAGAAGAGATCTCCCGACTACTCAAACAGGAGGAAAGGTCCATTGAACCTCACAAAGAGCCATTGGAAACTGTCAACTTGGGCTCAGAGGAGGAAAGAAAAGAAGTCAGGATTGGGGCACTGCTCAGTCCAACTGCCAAAGAAAGTTTGACAAAGCTTCTCAAAGAATTTCCCGACGTGTTCGCTTGGTCCTATCAGGACATGCTAGGGTTTGATACCAGCATCGTGGAACATCATTTACTGTTATGGTCAGAATGTCCGCCAGTAAAATAGAGGTTGAGACGGACTCACCCGGACATGGCCATCAAAATCAAAGAGGAGGTACAGAAACAAATTGACGTTGGTTTCCTTGCCACCTCAGAATATCCTCAATGGTTAGCCAACATCGTACCCATTCCGAAAAAGGACAGAAAAGTCAGAATGTGTGTAGACTATAGGGATTTGAACAGGGCAAGTCCGAAGGACGACTTTCCTTTACCACACATTGACATGCTGGTAGGCAGTACAACAAAGTTCAAAGTTTTCTCCTTCATGGATGGATTCTCGGGCTATAATCAGATTAAAATGGCGCCGAAAGACACGGAGAAAACTTCATTCATTACCCCATGGGGTACCTTTTGTTACAAGGTAATGTCGTTCGGTTTAAAGAACGCCGGGGCAACCTATCAAAGGGCCATGACTACTCTATTTCATGACATGATACACAAGGAAATCGAGGTATATGTCGATGATATGATTGCAAAATCTAAGACAGAAGAGGAGCATGTGACCCACCTGTCAAAATTATTCTAGCGGTTGAGAAAGTACAAATTCCGCTTGAATCCCAATAAGTGCACCTTTGGTGTCTGTTCAAGGAAAATCTTAGGGTTCATCGTCATCCAGAAAGGAATTGAGGTTGATCCTGACAAGGTCAAGGCCATTCAAGAAATGCCTTCTCCGAAAACTGAAAAACCAAGTCAGAGGATTCCTGGGACGTTTGAACTACATTTCCAGATTTATATTCCTTATGACCGCGACATGCGCGCCAATTTTCAAATTACTTAAAAAGAACCAGGACTGCATTTGGATAGAAGACTGTCAAACCGCCTTCAACAGTATCAAGGAATACCTGTTGAATCCACCGATTCTATCACCTCCAGTGGAAGGGAGACCACTTATCATCTATTTAACAGTCTTGGAAGACTCCATGGGATGTGTACTTGGGCAACAAGACGAAACCAAAAGAAAAGAGTCTGCCATCTACTATTTGAGCAAGAAATTCACCGACTGCGAAACTCGGTACACTATGCTTGAGAAAACTTGCTGTGCTCTGGCTTGGGCAGCCAAACGTCTTCGCCAGTATATGATTCGTCACACTATTTGGTTAGTCTCCAAAATGGATCCTATCAAGTATGTCTTTGAAAAACTTGCTCTCACGGGAAGGATTGCCCGTTGGCAGATGTTGTTATCAGAATATGACATAGAATACCACGCTCAGAAAGCTGTTAAAGGAAGTATTTTAGCCGATCATTTGGCTCATCAACCGATTGACGATCATGAATCAATCGGGTTTGACTTTCCAGACGAAGATGTCATGTATTTGAAAATGAAAGATTGCGATGAACCGCTACCCAGTGAAGGGCCGGAACCAGGTTCCCAATGGGGACTTATCTTTGACGGAGCTGTCAATCATTATGGAAATGGAATTGGGGCAATCATCATAACACCTCTGGGTACCCACATTCCTTTCACTGCCAGACTAACATTCAAGTGTACAAACAAGAGGCCGAATATGAAGCTTGTATCATGGGTCTCGAAGAAGCGATCGACTTAAGGATCAAGAACTTGGATGTATATAGCAACTCAGGTCTGGTTATCAATCAGATCAAAAGAGATTGGAACACATACCAATCAAGATTGATTCCTTACAAAGATTACGAGAGAAGGTTGTTACCCTTCTTCAACAGAATCGAGTTTCATCATATCCCTCGTGAAGAGAATCACATGGTTGATGCATTAGCCACTCTCTCTTCCATGATTAGTGTAGGTCAATGGAATGACTTACCTAAGATTGACATAATGTGCCTTGAAAGGCCCGCTTACATCTTCACGATTGAAGCAGTCATAGACGAAAAACCTTGGTATCACGATATCAAATGCTTCCTTCAGAAACAAGAGTACCCACCTGGGGCATCCAAAAAGGACAAAAAGACCCTCAGAAGGCTGGCTGGAAACTTCTTTCTGAGCGGTGATACACTCTATAAGAGAAATTTCGACATGGTCTTGCTCCGATGTGTAGACAGACCCGAAGCAGACATGCCGATGAAAGAAATTCATGAAGGATCCTTTGGCATATATGCCAATGGACACGCAATGGCGAGAGAAATTCTGAGAGCAGGGTACTACTGGTTGACCATGGAATCTAACTGCTACAAGTACTTGAGGAGGTGTCACAAGTGTCAGATATACTCCGACAAAATCCATGTACCGCCTACCTATCTCAAAGTTCTTTCTTCCCCGTGGCCTTTTTCCATATGGGGAATCGACATAATTGGCATGATTGAACCCAAAGCTTCGAACAAACATCGGTTCATTCTGGTAGCCACTGATTACTTCACCAAGTGGGTCGAAGCAGCGTCATACGCCAATGTAACCCGTCAAGTGGTGGTCCGCTTTATCAAAAACAATCTCATATGCCGTTATGGTGTTCCAAACCAGATCATTACTGATAATGGATCTAACTTGAACAATAAGATGATGAAGGAGTTGTGTGCTGAGTTTAAGATCGAACACCATAACTCATCTCCCTACCGACCCAAGATGAACGGAGCGGTAGAAGCTGCTAACAAGAAAATCAAGAAGATTGTTCAGAAGATGGTTGTAACCTACAAAGACTGGCACGAGATGCTACCCTTTGCTCTTAACGGTTATCGAACATCTGTCTACACTTCAACAGGGGCAACCCCTTTCTCTCTAGTATATGGCATGGAGGCAGTGCTCCCCATAGAAGTAGAGATCCCATCAATCCGAGTATTAATGGAAGCTAAGATAACAGAAGCTGAATGATGTCAAAGTCGACACGATGAACTGAATCTGATCGAGGAAAAATGAATAACGGCACTATGCCATAGTCAGTTGTATCAACAGAGAATGAAGAAGGCGTTTGACAAAAACGTCCGACCTCGCGTCTTTAGGAAAGGAGACCTCGTGCTAAAAAAGATACAATTATTTCTCACTGATTCTCAGGGAAAGTGGACTCCGAATTATGACGGCCCCTATGTGGTCAAGAAAGCTTTCTCAAGCGGCGCCTTGAGACTCGCAACCATGGATGGAGAAGAATTTGCCTACCCCACAAATGTTGATGTAGTCAAGAAATACTTCGCCTAAACTAAAAAAAACGTCTCGGTGGATTGACAACCCGAAAGGGCGGTCCAGGAAAAAATTAGAGACATGATCAAAAATCATCCCGATGGATTGGAAATCTCAAAGTACAATCCAGGCAAAAGTTAGGGATACTGGCAAGTAACTACGTCCAACAGGGGCAAATCCCCCAGTAGCAGTTATGTCGTCCATTGGAAAACTCCAGTTAAGGTCATCTTCGACAGAGGCTCAGGATGTCCATAATTCAAAATTGGTAGAAGGATAACGATCTTTATGTTTCAATGTAGCCCTTTTCCTTAAAACTACCATTTTCAAACTTTGTAAATACTCTATGGTATCACGCGTTTGGGTTGATCTCCATTTTATTAATAAAATTTGAGCCCTAGTGCTTTTGTTTACAATTCTTATTTGTTTTAGCTTTACTGAACGACATTTTAACATGATCAACGATTCTTGAAATAAAACAAAAAATGAATTTACTTGTCAAACTTTTTTCTGCTTTTAATATAAAGATGGCAATTTCTTTTGACTGTTGAACATCGAAAGAACATGGATCGTTTCTCCAGAAGCAATTGAGCTTCAAAGTGCAGAATCAAAGTACTCCATCCAAACCAGCACGCCTGAGTGAAAGATCAGCTGTGTCAGAGACCATGTTTCCTCTGACACCCCCCGACAGAGTTCTTACCTCCTAATCCCGAAAAACGATTGTTCTCTGCAGGGACTATTTCTCCTAAGCAAGGCAGAATTGCTATCGTGAACCAGTGATACTTTTCATCCCCCACCGTGGCCGAGTATCCAGTCGTGTTCATCCATTAATCTGTATGTTGCATCATTTTTGTCAGCATAAACATACATACATCATACATTATTGATTTGCATTCATATTCATATTGCATCACTATCACTCTAGTCGGTCTTGTTCCCAAGTGATACAAGTCCTCTCAGTCGAGTTGTCAGTTCTTCCCTCATCAGGGAATGTTGCGTCTAAACAATCTCTCTCCTCCAGTTTATTTCTGGGATGAAGTTGGTCCTCGACCACTTTGATAACTTGAACCTCTGAAAAGCCAGAAAACCTTCAACAATTGTCACTCTTCGACATTGAAGATGATATCTTCACTTTCCCGGATTAAGGAAAATCCCTAGAGAAAGCCTCTTAATCAGAGATTCGGCAATACAGCAGTTTTTCTCCGAAAAAACCCGCTGATGAAAAGGTCATCAGCACCTCAAAATTGGGATACATTGTATGGCATTTCTCCGAAAAGATCTCGAAGAAAAGTATGATGTAATATCCCTAAGTCGGAAGTAGTCTCTCAAAAGACTCGTTTCCCTAGTAGAAACAAATGGCGTCTCCAACAGAGAAGTTTGTGCACCTCTACAACTCGGACGAATGGTTCCCCAGCAAGTCTGACATCAAAACTTTTTCCATCAAATGGCATCTCCCCAGGAAAATTCGGCGAGAAGTTTGAGGAAAACCGCTACGAATAGCATCCCTTGTCAATAAAGTTTATTGACAAAAGAAACTTAGACCAGTTCCTTGGTAGGAAACCAGGATCGAGGGGAAGTTTATTTCAAAAATTTAGACCAGTTCCTCGGTAGGAAACCAGGACCGAGGGGAAGTTTAATTTAGGAACTAAGACCAATTCCCTGGTAGGAAACCAGGATCGAGGGGAAATTTATTTCAAAAACTGAGACCAGTTCCTTGGCTGAAAACTAGGATCGAGGGGAAGTTTTTTACCTTTTCTAAGTATCATTGCATAACAAAAGAAGATGGATGGGTAAGCTTCCATTCATAACCACCATCAAAATTTCGGGTATTCCGATATTTAATCCTCTTGCACCCCGAATGCCCGAATACCTTCGCCATTCACACCTTCGGGTCCAAGAAGATTAAATAGGGGCATCTATCATACCCCAAATTTTGACCACTAAGATTCCCATCATTGTGCAAATCATCACCATAATATGGATGAATCATTATGCCTCATCAGTCTCCCCAAATATGGGTGAGCATTCACTACAAACATTAATTAGGGTTTCAAGCCCTCTCTGAGCTTTTGACAAAGGATCAATCAAGGAATGACATGATCTTCAATTTTTCTAACCTCTTAAACATCCACAAAGCATCAAAAGGTCTCCCACATCAAGAATTAAGCACAAGAGTGCAACTTTTCAAGTGGATCAAGCCTCAAGTTCATCTAATACAAAGTCAACTGACGCAGAAAGTCAAAGTTTAACTTTTGGTCAACTATGAGCTTCACAAGCCATTACTCAAGAAAATATGATATATGATTTAATTTGATCAAATTTAAATCAAGAAATCATACAAAATTTCAAAATTGATCAAATTAAAGGAAACTTAGAAATTTTTTTTAAGTTAAAATCATGTTCAAATACACAACTTTTCAAGGTTGTAACTATTGATCCAAGCATCCATTGATTTTGCGTAAATGCTACTTTTAAAGAGGGTATTTGATACTTCAACATTTTAGAAGAAATCAACTCAAAATATCATAAGGATTGAAAGATATAAGTGATCAAAGTTGGGAATTCTTAATGTCAGATGTTCCGACATTTCGTAGGACATCATTAATTATTTTTCCAGCAAGAAAGTCCCAACTTTAAGGACGTTTTTCTCCATGATCCAAGTTGATTCAAGCCATGTCATGATCATGAAAGTTGAAGTACATCATCTCACCTGTCTAGAAAGGCCTAGAAAGTCCATTTATCATTCTCGAGCAGAAAGTTATGATCTCTGCAAAAGGCATTGATAAAACAGAATTTTTAAGACAGCTTTTAGGACAGACTTGATCACACAAGTTCAAGGTCAGTTTTGGCAACTTTACAAGTCTTATCTTCACAAACCTTGAACATCAAAGTTGAAGTGCGTCATCTCAGCTTTCCATAAAGTTGTAGAACGTCCATTTATCATACTCGAGCAGGAAGTTATGGACTTTACAGTAAGGCTTGCTGTAGCTTTTTTTTAGGACAAATTTTGTGCACTTTTTCTTGTGCCACACAATTTTCAAGCTTTGTCACCATGCAGGACAAGCATCAAAGATGCAATTCACTTCAACTCAAAATATCATAGTGGATTAAAAGATATAAGTGATTAAAGTTTGGAATTATTAATGTTCTAAGTTGTCAAATGTTTCAACATTTCATAGGACATCATTAATATTTTTCCAGCAAGAATGTCCCAACTTCAAGGACGTTTTTCTCCATGATCCAAGTTGATTCAAGAAAAACCCTGAACATCAAAGTTGAAGTATGTCATCTCACCTTTCCAGAAAGTCCTGGAACAACCATTTATCATTCTTGAGCAAGAAGTTATGGATTTTACAACAAGGCTTGCTGCAGCTGATTTTTTAAGACAGGTTTCAGGACAGATTTGCACATTTCTTGTGCTACACGAATTTTAAGCCTTGTCATCCTTTTGCACACCTGAGGAGGGGACAATTAAAGGAAAAGCTCTGATTCCCAAGCCTCTCAAGTCCAAGATTCCACAAGTAGCATGCCAAACCTAAAAAGCTACAAAGATGCCAAATATCCAATTTTGTTTTCAAGCATTCAATACATTCAGCAAGGTGGCATGAACTGAGCCAAATTCCAACTAAATTCAGTCAAGACGTATCCAAGAACTAGGGAACCAGCAGCCTGTGCTCTAACCTCTAGTCAATGGCTAGAGGAGACTTGGATTCCCATTGATCAACATTGGCCAAACCTCTGCAGCAGTTGCCATTCACTATTGCTGCCAAAAAAAACTTGCTCTACTATAAATTGAGCTCATTTGTGCCCAGTTTAAGTACACCAAAGCCATCAAACTGATGCTTTCCTCAAATTCTCTCTTTCACTCCAAAAAACACATTCTCTTGCAAGTTACTATCGGGTTTTGAGTTAGAGAGCATTTCTGTCCAAACCAATCACACACACACCTCATAAACATGATATGTGTGTGATCTAAACACTAACACAACATCTGGAACATCAAATTCATCAAATCACCAGCCAATTTCTCAATTTCTTGATAGAATTGCAGTTGAGGTACCACAACCAGTTCCAGCTCATTTCAATCCACTCTAAGCATTCAAACACACTCCTGGAGGATCAAGGAAGCTCATAGGATCTTCCTCTTACTGCTGTAATTACATTGAAGATGCATTGGACATTGCTCCAATAGGTAAGTGTTCTTACACTTTGAAACTCCATATACATGCATCATTATTGATCAATTCTTGAAGCAAAAATGTAGTCCTTAATGTTTTTGTTGTGATTCTCCTACTATTTGTACTTTAATATGTTTATGTGAGGAGTTTATGTTGTTTTAAAATTAAGGTCCAGTTCTGGTTTTTTGCTTTGTGTGTTCTGTACATTAAGTTTCAGTATGTATAAGTGATACCAATGGATTCCTTGCGAAAAATCGGTCAAGATAGGTTCTTATGGATTTTAATTTCGTTAAAAATTGAGAGAGTTATGAATGTTTGAAGTTTGATAAAAAAGATGTTGAAAACTAAAGTTTCAGTTCTGGTTTTGGCCACATGAGAGATGTCGAAGATGATGTTGTGACATCTTTCTTTTTTCTCTTATCTTCAAAACTCAACCAATTCTTTCACATAGCAAAAATCATCATTTTCCAATTCTGTTTTACACACTTCTTATTCATATTTCAAAATATTTTATTCCACAAAAAAATCAAATTTATATTATTTATTTAATATAGTTGGTATTTTTGTGAATAAATCCCTTTTTAATTGTTTTTAAACATTTTAAAAGTGAATTCTCATCATGAAAATCAAAACCAAATGAATTTTAATTCATCTTGTGATTAAAACATCATTTTTCAAACCTCAACCAAAAATCACAAGTTGTTTATTCAAACTTATTTGGTATTTTATCATTTTAATTTGATTTTCTTTAAGAATTTACTTTTAAAAATGATGAAATTATGGTTTCTTTGATTTTCACCCAAACAAATCTTTTTCAAATACTTTGGGCCTCTAATAGAGTGTAAGACCCAACCCCCTTTGAAAACCAAACATTTTTGGGCCTCAGTCATTGTATAAGACCCACTGCGTTTTCAAAAATCTCGACGCGATCGCCATTTCAAAACGAAAATCATCTGGGCCTCTTCTTGAGTTGTAAGCCCCATATCTTATATAAAAAAAACTATTTGGGCCTCTATTAGAGTGTAAGACCCAATCCCTCTTTGAAACCAAAATAGTTTGGGCCTCAATCATTGTATAAGTCCCAACACATTTTCAAAGATCTTGGCGCGATCGCCAGTTCAAAAATCAAAACCCTGGGCCTACCCTCGTGTTATAAGCCCCATTTCTTTTCTTTAAGTTTATTTGGGCCTCTAATAGAGTGTAAGACCCAATCCCCTTGTGTAACACCCCCTTTCTATACCCCCAAATAATCAAATAATCATTTAGGCACATATTAAAAATTTCGTCAGAGTATAATTATAACATGGCATAGAAGAGGCATGTCACATCATACACAAATTTTACAACATACAACACCTGCTCAACATTGATATGCAACAGTGGGGTAACTTGCAACAGAGGAACTTAGTCCTTACACCCACATCTCAATATTTAGAATAAAAGCGGAAAATCTAAACATTGAATAACAACAAACATATATACATATATACATGAATCATCAAATATTCTCCACCAACATCATATATACATGTTTACATAAACATTCATCAGCAAGATACATATACAAATGTATCACAAAAGAATCATATGCATCCTAGCTACCCGGTGCTACATATCAGAGCCAACCGACCAAAAGAATGAAGACACGCTCCACAAAAAGACCTCCAGCATACCTACTCTGCAATGCCTCATAGAGCATTATAAAACAGCAGAAGGGTGAGAAATATTATCATAATAACAATGCCTAGAATTATATATATATCTTAGCATAAAAATACCCATATTCCACATTCTCACCACAATTCACCCAAACTCACCCGTATACATCACAATGTATATATATATCAACCAAGTATATTCATCATGCATAATTTCACAATTCCCAATCATTCCACATAAACATACACAATTATGTTTACTCAACAACACATCATTATAAAGATGATAAATACAAATCATAGAGACCGACTCACGACTCTATGCAAATGCAATACGGTACCGACTCGATCATCTCAAGTTCACTCAGGAACTTCTACTGGAACCATCGCTCGTTACCAAAGTAACTCCCCGTTGGGCCTACGATGTTCACCCATTGCTCACACCCCACATGGGCACACAATGTTTATGGATCGCTCACACCCCACCTGGGCACACGACCCGATCGCTCACACCCCACACGGGCACACGATCTGATTTCTCACACCCCACATGGGCACACAATCTGATTGCTCACACCCCACATGGGCACACAATCATTTGTAACCATCGCTCACACCTCACATAGGCACACGACGTTACAACGGATTCTCATTAGAATCGCTCAACACAAGAATGCACATCATGATGCTCCACATGCAAAATGACTCAAAAGACATTCTTGAAATGCATACCTATTCACAATATATTCATGCATTCATCTCATACAATCACATACAATCTATATACATTCACATCAATGCACTATTGTACGATTCGCATTCAAACACATAGTCAAAACGGTAAAAGTCGCTACATAGCACTATTCCCGACTTTCCGACATAATAAAATCGGCCAACATTTTCCACACCATCATAATCACAATGTACAGCTCAATGGCTTTCCAACGATATAAAGAACGCCTAAATCGGAGTTACGGTTCGAGAATTATGAATTTTGTAAAAAAAAGAAATTATTTTTCAAAAACAGAACAACCGCCCGGCGAAGCATGCTCACCGCCCGACGAAACGTGCTTCGCCTCTGCTTCGCCCGGCGAAGCACAGGCGACACCAAATCCCCAAAATAATTCAAAGAGGCAGAAGCTTGGCACCTCTGCGCCTCTCGAACTGCCCGGCGAAAAGGACGTATCGCCCGGCGCTCAGGACCTTTCGCCCGGCGCTCAGCACCAGAAGCAGAAAAATTCTGCTGCGTGAACACTGTTCCACACCTCCAATTTTTCCCATTTTCTTCCCCAAATCATTTCCAACAGCAAAACAATTACTAGCAGTGGTTCATACACACATATAGATCATACAACACAATTTATATCGATTTCTATCCGCGAAAACATCGATTTCTACCATTTTCTACACAAATGGGTTTAGTTCCAAAACTCATGAAAATCAACAAAATCAACAATACAATCATACATAATCATACACATTGCTAAGATAACAAGATTTCACACCCTTACCCGGATTCCAACTTGCTATGTGATTGATCTTGATGAATTTTCCTAGTTTTCCTCTTTTCCTCTTCTTTTCTCTTCCTCTTCTTTCTTTTTCTTCTTCTTTTCTCTAATTCCCTTTTCTTACTATTTCTTTCTTTTCTATTTCTTTCTCTCATTTTCCAAACAATCAATTAATTCATTTTTCTCACCAATTCTAATTCCACTTAATTTCTAATTTATCATTAATTGAGAAAAGTCTAAAATACTCTCCATTCTAATTTCCCCGAAAACTCTCAAAACGGTAAAATAACATTTAACACACCAAATTCACAATTAAAATAATTTATCATCCAATTAAAATAAAAGACTCCACATAATTGGGAAATAATCAAAATCGGGGCGTTACACCTTGTGCATAAAAACTTTTGGGCCTCACATGTTGTATAAGTCCATCTGTATAGTTTTCAAAACAACGGTGCAATCATCGTTAAAACTTGGGCCTCTCCTTGAGCTGTAAGCCCCAACAATCTTTTCAAAGCACTTTCTCCTTTGATTTTGAATTAAAATATATGTTGTTATCAAAACTTTCTTTGTTGAACAACTATCAAAACAACATAGAAGCTCTACAACGGGTAAGTGTTTATCCGCTTTCATATATATAACTGTATTGTGGGGCTGCTTCACTGTCAGTCTTCTTTCACATCCTTTTATATACTTGTCACATATCCATTGTGTAATACTAGTATAGTTATTTAGAGTTTTCCCTGGCAACTACGTCTAGCACTAGGTAAAGCCCTGTTGGTCACTCTTAAATACAAACAAAACTAGATCCCCCGTAGGATTCCAGATACAGTCTTCCATCCTCTTAGGGTTAAAAAATATGGAACAAAGAGAAAAGCAGCATTCTCGGTGAACCTTTTCTCAGACTATCACTCTTAGAAATTGTCAAAGAAACTCTACTCCCCAGAGTTGATCTATTCTCCGTGAATAACATCTCTTGAGTTTCTTCCAAATTCAAGAACTTTCCTGGAATGATCTCTTCTCGGTGAATTGCATTTCTTGAACTTCTCTTGGTTTGGGGACCCACAGGCTTCCTAAAAGCATCCCGCCTCCTCTTGGGCGTTGTACAAAGACCCTTCGGCTTCTTAGAAGTTCTCATGCTTTCTCTTGGGCTTAATACAAGGATCCTGACGACCTCTTAAAGGTATAAGATAGAACTTAGTCATCCTTTGCTAGAGCAGTCTTTCCAGTGTCAAACCTCTGGCCATTTTAGGGTTGATACTCATCCCTTAATGCCCGTGCCTCCTCTTGGGCATTGTACAATAGATAAAACTCTAGACTTAGACAGTCTAAACCCCCTTGAGTCTCAAAGACATTCTCAATTTCCTTTCAAACATAGGAAAAAACACCGATCACTCTGAAACCCGGCCTCTCTCATGAGGGCTCTCCCACTTGGACCTGTCTCGGGATCTCAATAATCCCCGGCAGAAGTTAGCTTCCTCTTAGGCTTTGTAAAATGATCCTTTCCTCAGGAAAGTCAGCCTCCTCTTGGGCTTTGTACAAATGATTCTCCATAGCAGAGCTAACCTTTTCAGACTCTCTTGTTTAGTCAATCACTTTTAGCCTCCGTCTTGGGCTTCGTACAAGACATATAAATCACTCTCTTGTTGAGTATAAAAGACTCTCTTGTTGAGTCAAAAACTTTTAGCCTCCGTCTTGGGCTTCGTACAAGATATATAAATCACTCTCTTGTTGAGTATAAAAGACTCTCTTGTTGAGTCAACACCTTTTAGCCTCCGTCTTGGGCTTCGTACAAGACATATAAATCACTCTCTTGTTGAGTATAAAAGACTCTCTTGTTGAGTCAATCCTTTCTTTTAGCCTCCATCTCGGGCTTCGTACGAGATAGCAAAACACTTTCTTGTTAGGTATAAAAGACTCTCTTGTTGAGTCAACCACTTTTAGCCTCCGTCTTGGCCTTTGTACAAGACATATAAAACACTCTCTTGGTGAGTATAAAAGACCCTCTTGTTGAGTCAATCTCTATTTAGCCTCAATCTCGGGCCTCGTACGAGACAGTAAATCACTCTCTTGTTGAGTATAAAAGACTCTCTCGTTGAGTCAAACAAACTTCAGACTCTCTTGTTGAGTCAATTACCTGTTCAAGACTTTCTTGTTGAGTCAACCCTTTTTAGCTTCCGTCTTGGGCTTTATACATGACAGATAAAAATACTCTCTTGTTGAGTCAAACCTCTTTAGCCTCTGTCTTGGGCTTCGTACAAGACATATAAAATCACTCTCTTGTTGAGTCAGTCACTTGTTAGTACTCTCTTGTTGAGTCAACCCTTTTTAGCCTCTATCTCGGGCTTCGTACGAGACAAATAATAAACACCCTCTTGTTGGGTCAATAGCCTCCTCTTAGGCTTTGTATAAAGAAAACCCCGGTTGAGTCAATCAACCTTTTAGCATCAAAGTCATGGCTTGCTCACAACATACAAACATCAACAATTCCTTTTTAGAGATGACAAATTCTTCCTCATCCAAAACCCTTTAGCTTCACATCTTGGGCTTTGAACAAGATACAAATCACCTTTAGCTTCATGTCTTGGGCTTTGAACAAGACATCAAAACAACCCTTTTCCTCCCATAGAATAGGAGGAACTACGATTGCTCTGATTTACCTGTTTCGTTAAACGGGAATACGTAGGCATAAGATTGAAAAATATTAGCGAGCACACTAATCAAAAAACCCAAAATCCCGTATTTCCATCAAATAAACCCAAAAGCATCAAATCTAAACATATTACCAAAAACCTCACAAATAGTCCAAACCCTGTGTTCTTAACAAAATAAACCGAAGAAGGGCCCACGTCTTAATAGCATCTGTAAACCAACAGTTTTGACTGTTTAACCTCAGTTTTCGAGCAGGGTTAATTGGAGACATCTATTTCCCTTCCTTAATCAGCTTAACAGGATAAAAAATGAATCGAGCTGTAGTACCCGAGCAATAGTGCTTCAAGACCACAAAAATCGCGCTACACTTTGATGTAAGTGGAATATATATTATGAGCAGACATCTTTCTATTTTTCGTTCAAAGTGTTCTTTATAAAAGTGTCATTCCCCAATTTTTCCCCTCGATCAATAAATCGATACATTCACCACACATCTGCATCATCTGCATATCATAGCATGCATTTATTTCTGCATAATGCTTAAATTGTCGACCAGAATAAAATTTAAATTTTAAAGACATACCAGTTGAATTGTTCCTTAAATGTACGTAAAATTAGTGGGCGAAAAGTTTTGAGGCCGAACTTGCAGACGTTAGTTTTATAAATATTCGATTTGCATTGTTTAACCTGACGTACTCATTTTATTTTTTTTACTCCTTTTACGATCGCATTTTGATCAGGTTGTGCCTTTCCAACCAGACATTTTTTACTTCAAAATTTGATCAAAACATGTTTGTTTTCCAGAGGTTTATTTTACGCTCATCATTTAAGTGTGTCATACCCTCATTTTTACCCTATAATTCATATCATCCATTCACCATACAATTTCATTAACATTGGTCCCTAAACATGGTGATTCATAAGTTTGAGCATGAGGAACAAGGATTAGGGTTTCTCCTTTATTGCTTTCCAAGTTCTTACCAAGGTCACCCTTATTTTCTATCTCGATACCTTATTGTTCTTGCTTGTTGCATTTGTAATTAAGGTTTATTCATTCCTATTGCATCATTGATCATCAACGATGTCCTCTAACCATTGTGCATCCAAGATTGCAAAATATTGTGAATTTGCTTCTCTTGTGTGTGTTCAAACATGTAGGTTGGCAAGAGTGGATTGAGAAGCTCATGGCTTCAACTCAAGGCCAAATGGGAATTTAAGAGTTATTGTGATTATGTGGAGGCTCATGATTATCATCTCAATGAATATTCAATTTGGTTCATGAGGGGTTCACTTTGGCCAAAGAAAAGTCAAAAGGTTAATTATGGTCCATCATGGCTTAAGTGAAAAGAAATGTACAAGTCATCCATTGTTCAAGGTCTTATTTCAAATTAAGCTAGTGACAAAATTTTACCCATGGTAGCTTGATTTTAAGGAGAATTCAAGGATAATGCAAAAGAATTTCAAGTATGGTCAATATTGGTTCTTGGATCAAATTTAAAGCATCATTCATGTCAAGATAACTCTCATTCATTTTCAAGATCATGAATTTGGATCAAAGTGGACATTATACATCATGGTGTGATTTTCATCTTAAGCAAGTTCACCAAGTGTGCTATCAACATGAGTATGGCATGGCTACACCAAGCAAACATCATTCAAATTCAAATACAATTAAAGGTTAAGTGTGACAAGGTTCATCAAGCCAAGGTCAAAGTATGGAACGGGTTCATCTTGGTTCAAATAGGTATGGCAAGGTTGTTTCATCACCGAGTAAGCAAACTTCATTGTTGAAAATCAAGAAAATATAAGCAAGACATGGTGGAGTGAAAAGGAGTCTAGCTCGGGTTCATATTTCCACTACAACACCATCTATTTCATAAGCCAAAACAAGATGAAATCATGAGGCTGCCATGAATAAACAACAACATCAAGCCATGAGATAAAGGCAAGTTGGAAGCATCAAGTTAACATGAACAAATTAAAGCAGTTGATCATGAAGCACGAGCATGGTAAAGCATCATCAAGTTACCTAATCAATGAACATTCAAGTTATGAACATGTGCAAGGTGTAACACCATTGATTAGGCCCAAGTCAAGCTTAAATGCAAATGCACAATAAGGTACATCAAGTAAGTATGAAGCTGCAACAAAGTGTACAAATAAAATGCAATGTACATAGCCAAATACCACATGTGCAAATTGAAGAAAAATACAAAATTCAAAAAGCTTCTAGAATAGGGGGCATTAATGATTGCATAATCATCCCCACGAATTTTGGAGTGGATTATGCATTGAAATTTATTTTGCTAGGTCAACACACTCCATGCCAAATGAGTCACGAGTTCCATATGATTAACACTAGCTTGATCCAATTTTACAAGTACCAATTCACCCTTATCCACTCTATAAATAGAACACTCTCCTCACACATTAACCAAGCGCAAGAGCCAGTGAAATACTACAGAAATCACTCCATAACATTCCTTCAAAACAGAGCATTTTGTTAGATTAATTTGGCCACTTTTAGATCAAATTGAGCACTCAGACACCTTCACTGAACATCCCTGAAGCTAAGAGGATCAAGAGAGAGGCCTGAAACAAGATCACCTGACCTCCCCACACTCATCGGAGTTTTCATTTGATCACTTTTTCGGCGAGGTAGAAACCTTGATCCATTTGTATCAAACTTGCTACCAGTTTGCTTGTCTTGATGTGCTGAGCGTTCCCCCATGCTTTGATCCCATATTTCTGCACCATTGGCATTTAATTTTTTTTAGGGTTTTGTGTTCATCTGTGTTTGGATGAAATTCTCCATACTTAGAGCCAATCAATGGTTCCTGAGTATGGAACCTGCAACAATGACCATGGAAAGGTGAAACCCATGTTTAATTTCACATGAATCCTTGAGTTGCGTGGTTTGAATTTTCACATGGTTGGAGGTTGAAGACAATCACGTGGATATGTCCCTCTGTTTTTATTTTTTGAATTTAAATACATTATCCACATGGCGTGTTGTGTCTGGCTGCGTGTTAAGATGTGGCAGGCTAGTCATGATATGGCTTGGTCAATGCAAGTGTGTGTGCTCTCCTTAAATCTGAGCCACACATTGTGATTACTTATTTTAGTAATCTCATCAAATGGTTGTGGATAATCTTCTGGAAGTGCGTGTTAGATCATTAGATCAGATCTAATGGACATGAGCATCTGAGGTCATTTCCTTGTTTTTTCAGACTTGGCTTGTTTGGCTTTGGGCCTCAGCGCCCTTGGGCTTGATTTGTTGCCAATTAGACCCCCTAAGCCAGTTGCACCCCCTCCTTTAGTTTTATTTTATTTTTACTTTTTTTATTTCTATTTTATTTTGTTTTCTTATTTTATTTTATCATTTCATTCTCATTTCTTTTCAACATATTTTCCACTCTTAATTTTTTTTTCACTTCCATCATTTAAATTTCATTTTCATTTTTTGGCATTTACTTTATTTTTTTATTATTAATATTTGAATATTAATGCCTTTTTCTTCATCTTATTTTTCTTTATTTTTGCGCTTCGTATTTTAGGAGATTAATTCGTATTAATTCTCTAATACATTTGACACATAAATTTCATTGTTTGGCCTCCCATAGTACGATCTTATATAGATCATGCTACAATTGCTTAACATAGCGCTACATAGTCCCGATTCAATTGCTTGATCACTAACCCTAATTACTGACTATTGACTTTTTAATTAATCTAACTCCTAACTTTACTTTCTTGCAATTTACCTTCTTGCAGTTTATTTTTCTTGCTCATTATCATCCATTTATTTCATGCACTTTTACTTTTATGTCATTTTATCTTCTTCTACTTTTAGTTCTTTATCGTGTCTTATAATAAAAAATGAACAAAAACATGATAAAATTGAAAAGACCAAAAAGATGTAATTTTTCTCATTGGACCTAAATAATGAGACATAATGGACTTGTATGGACCCATTGGACTTTGTTTATGACCTTAGCTAGACATGGAGCATTCTTATGGACTTAGGACCTTAACTACAAAAGGTTTATTCATGGAACAACCCTAAAACAAAGGGAGACATGTAACTTTGATTCCTATATCCATTGCTTAGCTTAGGACACTTTGCACACACATTACTTTCTCTTGGGCTACCTTACAATGAGACCATTTATTTATTGCATCTATATCCCTTGTAATTTTTCATGTATCCCTCCCCCGTTTGTTGTATTTTTCTTTCCTGCTTTCCTTTGGTTTATTGTTACTTGCTAGTTAATCCAGAGGAACTGGGATCAACCTCACCATTCTTAATCAATAATAAAAAACCTTTGATTCAAATTCGATTAAATTATTTAGAATTTTTATTTAAATATTTGGTGTTTGGTTCGTCTTTAAATAAAACTATTTGATTATATGTTGTTGGGGTGTAGTGGCAATGGTAGGGTATGGTGAAAAGGTAGTAGCCGGGTAGAATAAATTAGAATATAATTATAATTTTAATCATTATTAGGAATAAAATAAGAAAATTGGTGAAAATATGAGATTTGAGCTAAATGAGTAAATTGAGGAAAGTAGGTGGCAAGAGGAGAGAAGTTGAGAATAAGTTGGGCAAAAACTGTAAATTTGAGAAATAATGAGAACCATATAAATTCTAAAAGTTAGGAGAAGATAGGTTTTTAGAGAAATATGACAATACGTAAAAACAAGAGGCAAGAAGAAAAATGTTTGAGGAAGGAGAGCTAGGGTTGAGAATAGGAATCCATAGGAGTTGCTAGCTAGATTCATCATTGTTGCTGGAAATTTAAGGTAAGGGGAAGAAAAAGGTATCAATATGTCTGTAATTACATGATGGGGTAGAGATGAGAAGTCCTTACTCTCATTAGGGTTCTATGGTTTTCTTTGATAAATTGTTGTATGATGAAAATCTGAAAAAATTTGTTGGTTGATGGTGTGTCTCTATGTGATTTTATGCCTGAAAATCTATGCCTGAATCATGATTATGTATCTGTGTTTTTCTGCCATTGATGAATGCTTGAATGATTGAGTTGTATCCATGAATAATGATGAAATTGGTTGCTGAATTTGATAATGAAGTGTGATAGATTATGATGGAATAAGTGTTGTATATGTTGATGATGATGTTAATATGATCCGCTGTTGAATTATGGAAATAAGCTGTTTTTGTGTTAGGACGTGTTTGGGTGAAGATTAGAAAGTAAGGAAAGTTATTGAACTTGAAAAAAATAAGTTTCTAGGAAAAATCACTTAAACCAATCGATTGGTCTAAGGTGTAATCAATTAGTCCATGTATGGGCGTGAACAATCAGTAAATAGAATGTTAACAAATGATTGGTCCATGATAGCAAATGATTGGTTAGCTGGTTGTTTTGACCATAACTTGAGTTACGTGACTCAGACTGAGGTGCGATTCGAAGCTTGGAAAGCTAATGCGCAAAGCTACCTCATGGTGGTGCTTGGTGAATTGTTTGAGTTATAATTAATTTCCTACTATAGCAATATTTATGATGACTTGTATGATCGGTTAGCGAATCTTTGTGTTTATCCAATGATTTGTTGTTGTTTTGGTGAATTAACATGAATAAATGCTTATGAAGTTGCATTTGTTGAGTTGCTATTATTTGTTGTTATTTGTTGAATGACGTATCATTAATCAACTATTGCGTAAATGGTGAAATATGCATGGTGATTATTTTTGTGACTTTTATGATGCAAATGCATGTTGTTGCGAGTCATGCATCATGGTGTACAGACTTCGGTCCAGGTTTGAGGTGCGTTAGACTTGTGGTATGGATCGGAAGCGAGTGGCTAATTATAATGAAGAATTAGTGAAGCGTTACCTATGATGATGGTAATGAACTTTAGTGTGCTTTGGTCCTATGGTGGGGATCTGGAGTGAGTAGTCAGTTCTATATGAGAGCTAGTGAAGCGTTACCTATGGTAATGGTAACGAACTTTGGTGTGCTCTAGTTCTACGGTGGAGATCGGGAGCGAGTAGCCGGTTCCATATGTGAGATGGTGAAATGTTACCTATGGTGATGGTAACAATTTTGGTCCTATGGTGGGGATTGAGAGCGAGATGAACCTGAGTGTTCATGAATGGTACCACATTCATAATGAGTCAGTTGTGGAGTACATTTGCATACATGGTTGCATATGTAGTTGATTGTTCATAATGTTGTTGATTGGTTGTAAATATGTACATGTTGTTATGAATGAGTGTGAGACTATGAAATTGTTGATTGTGCCATGAATGTGTGTTTGTTGTATGTTCTCTACCTTAGCATTCTTTATAGTGTTTATATTGATTTGTTGTTTCTCACCCCTTCTGCTTTATGTTGTCCACCATGGACATCTTGCAGATACCTAGGAGTGATCCTTGTTGCTATGCGTTGGAAGGTGGCTTGTTGGAGCTACTTTTTGCTTTATTTTAAATTGTTAATAATACATTAGTGGTTTTTGCTCTGATCGTGTAAGATCGGGACATGATTTATTATGTTTTTGAAGTTGATGTTATTTTTGTTATTTTGGAGTTAATAAATGACTTATGAAGTTGTGTTAAAAAAAATGTTTTTTCGCTGTTTAGTTTCAAATGATTTGATGAGTTTTCAAAGGATTGTCGATGGTGACACCTTGAATTGTCGTATAATGCTTTATTTATAAGTTTTGGGATATAGAGTGTTACAAGTATCACATCCTTATATGACATTGAATAATCCGAGAGATCCACCTAGACCATCTAATTAGGAGATACTATAGGAGGAGCAAGTTAGGACAGATCATGCTACTGATGTGTTTCCTAGATGTCGATGTATTATGGATCTTGCGCAAGCTGGTATAGACGTAGGAGTCTTTCCAAAAGGCTCTCCTGAGAGACATTGTAGATGTCATTCTTATTGAGGCACGAGGGAGAGTTAGCACTGCAATATAGGAGGCAACAAAGGAATAAGGGTATGTCATACGCTATAAGATTTGTATTATGTAGTACTTTCTTAGTGTGATTGTATTATATATTGATTTATTATATGTTGCATTTTCACCTTGTGCATTAAGTGTATGATTTAATTTATAAAAAACTTATTATGATATTATAGTTTAAATACACATTTTATTACATCAGTGTATTTCATAAAAATAAAAAAGTCAAAATTTATTATCATAAGAGAATACGGAAGCGCATCTTCGTAAACTGATATGGAAATGCATCTCTGGATAACTTTAAGTCAAAATAAGTGTCTCAGTTAGGAATGCATAGGATGTGCATGAGGTTAATACGAAAGTGCATTTCCGAATCAATTTAAGACAAAATGAATGTGTCTCACTTAAAAATACATAAAGTGCACATATGATTAATATGGAAGTACATCTCCGGATCATTTTAAGACAAAAAAATGTGTCTCAGTTAAAAATATATGGGAGCACGTATACAATTAATTGAGAAGTGCATCTCCAAGCCATTTAAAAAAAAGTGATTTATTTCCGTATGCATTTAATGTGAAATTGATACATTCTATATTTTTAAAGCATTTTTGAATTTCTTTATGGTGTTTTCTCCACCACTAGGAGTAAGAGAAACAATCCCCTAATATTAATTACACCTCGAATAAAAATCCTTCAATAATTCTCTGACTATTTTTTTTCTAATAAAGTTTTTAGTCTTCTTATAAGCCTTATCCACAAACAATGAACAAATAAGACAACACTCTTCCTAAACAAATGGGACCCGCAATAATACTCTTGACAATTTGCATACACTCCACGGTCATCACACAAAACATAATCCATAATCCATATAATCCCGTCTATCCACATATGACATAAACTCACAGTTACTAAAGCATCACAAACATATTCGAATCGAATCAGTCATAAATGAAAATGAAACAAAATTATGAGGATGAAATGTAAACCACAATTGAATAAAGTGAGTAGATAGAATAGCATTATGTCAACAGACAAAAAATCATGCACCATCTCTGTTTCCCATGTGCGTTGTAGTACACCATGCAGATGGGTTCACAGAAGCTCATTTAACTCTTTTTTCCATTACCAGATGTTATAAGAATACAAAACTGGATATTAAATACAGATATTGCATATCATATTAATTTTTTAGTAAAGAGTTTTTGAAGTCTAGTACATTTTTAATTAATATGACATGACATAGTGACGTTTGAGAGGGTGCTTCTTGAGTGATTTGAATTCCAACAGAGGTAAACAATTTATCGGATCAGGACTGAGTCTATACACTTTAAAGAGTACTCTCGTGAACAGTATGATTGGTAGCAAAATTTTAAAAAATATATAAAATAATGCAGTGACTCTGTCAAGAAAGTGTGATTGAGTTTATCTAATTATATAAAACCGGTTGATAGGATGAAAATTGGCATCACTTCAGATCATATATTATCTTATATGAAACTCTTAACATATTTTCTCACGTGCAGGATTAGATAGTTGGAGCGTAAAAATAAATGGTGGGTGACACAATAGCAAAAACCATAGTAGATGATCCACCTGATCTTAAACTAGACTCTGATATTATATTAAAAAAAATGTAGTTAGACTTAACTCAACTTACAAAACTGTTAGTAAGATCAAAATTATCACACTTATAAACATATATTTAAATCATATATTATCAGCCGTCAGACTTTTAACATATTCTTTAAAATAAAACAAAAATAGATGGGACCTGCTTTCTCAAAATAAGTTTGAAATTTTGCATTCGACAAAACCACAAACATTTATTTTTTCTATTTAAAAACGTACTTTTAAAATATTTGCTTGTATACTAGTGAGAAAACATGTTAGAGTTTAAGTAGCGAAACGTGAAACAACATTTCCCAAAAGTCAATTGCATTTCAGAATGTTGGACTGTGAATTTTCAATGTGTTTTTTGCTCGTCTATTGTTTTTGGATACATCATGCATGATGTTTTCGTCGTACTAGAATTTTCAAAATGTTTATAACGTTTTCATATGGGATTTGATTCTTTCAAGTGAGATTGCATGTTAAACAAGTGGAGTTATTTTATGTTATATTTGGGATGACGAATTTGAAGGGGAGGGTGTTACAAAAGAAAAAAAAGTGATATTAAAATTTAGTGAAGAATTTGAAAGAGAGACTATTTGAGAAAATGATAATTTTTTATTGAGAGGATGTTTTACAAATTTGTTTATTTGTTTGGTCTATAAATAACAAGCATTTTCTATTTTTAATATTTAAGGGAGAGTTCTTGTACATCTATAGATAATCTAGATATTTCATGTGACAGAGAATTTTACACACTTCTCTCTATTATTTAAATTTATTATTATGGTTCAACTAATCTGTTTCTAAATCTATGTGGAATTTTCTTTGGACTATATCAAAAAGACTAACAAATAGGTCTCAACACTTTGTCAGTCCAATGAATTTAAACAAGTTTATAATCAAACACTCCCTCTTAAACTTTAGGTTTAATAGTGTTGAAGTTTTTTAACTTAATTTTAATTTTAATTTTAGTCTCTTATCTATTAAATGTTATATTTTAGTCCCTTAAAAACTATTTTGTTAATTAAATTAGTCTTTTCTGTTAAATTTTGTAAAAAAAACTTAAATTATGCATATGTGGCATTGACATCACGACAACTGAGTCTAACAATTTAGTAAATGTATTAAACTGAAACCTTATATATAATTAAAGTACCAAATTAAAAGCTTTTTATATTAATTAAATCTTGAATATAACTTTTATACATTAAACTAAAATCTTGATGCATTTCTTATTCAAAGCAAGATATTAAACTAAAAGACTAATTAATATAACGATTAATTTTTAAGTTTTTTCATCGTTAATTTGATAAAAAAATATTTTAATCTAAAAAACTAATAAGATAAGGGACTAAAATAAACCTTAAGATATTAAACTAAATAGATATTAAACCATAAATATATTAATTAATAAACTTTTCCTTTTAACAAATACTAATGTTAATAAACCAAAACATTAAAAACATTATAAGCATGATGATCCATGTGCTTATACTTCTTCCTAAGCACATATAACATTCTCTACAGAAGAAGCTTTTCATCTTTTATCTCTAACTTATCTAAGTAGTATACAATTTTTTTCAAGGTAAGCAAAACTTGCTCACTCTCATATCCAAATCCTTTATATTGGATACTCAGGATCCTTCTAAGCAGCTCCAATAAATCTTTGTCATCTTTACCAAGTCTGGTTTGAATAAACACTAAGGAGTCCAAAGCCTCCCCATGATCTCTATCATCTTTACCAAGTCTGGTCATCACTTCCTGTGAGATATTTGATCGAACTCTAGTATTTTCAATCGAGGTTTAACATGTCGTCGAAGTCTGCTCACATGCTGTTGTCGAAGACCTATATGATGTAGTCGAAATGTGTTCTAGTATGTAGTTGTCGAACTGGACTTGTTTGGTATGTCCAATTGTTTAAGTTAGCTTGTATCCTAAGTTAGTTTGTAATGGGTAATTGTTAAAAAGTCCATTAGTTTAGTATGTTAGGTTTTATTATAAATTGCATACTAGTCTCTCATCATAAGTGCGGAAAATCCTAATTAGGGTGAGAGAGTTATTTGTTATTCTTGAGTACTTGTAATCTGATTTAAAGAGAAAGTAAAGAATAACAGTTATAACCAATCCTTGTTGTTATTCTTGTTTTTCTTGTTAACCCTAACCCTTGTGTGTTTCTTGCCGATAAAGAAACTGATTATACTTTGTTTTAAGGCATCGTTTTTCACAACAAATTGGTGCTGTGAGCGTGGAGAAGTGTCATACCCCAAATTTTGACCACTAATATTTCCCATCATTGTGCAAATCATCAGCACAATATGGATGTACCTTTGTGCCTCATCAATCTCCTCAAGGGTTGTTGAGCACTCACTACAATCAAACTTAGGGTTTCAAGCCCTCTCAGAGCTCTTAGACAAAGGAACAATCAAGGAATGACGTGATCTTCAACTTGTCTAAACCTCTCAAACATCCACAAAGGATCAAGAGGACTCCCACATCAAGAATCAAGCACAATGTTGCAACATTCTAGGTGGATCAAGCCTTAAGATTTCCAGGGTCACCAAATTAGGGTTTTGGTCGACCAAGACCTCCAGATGAAATTTTTCCTCTGGGCATGAGCCAATACTTCAAAGCATAACCCAAAATACTCTAAGGGACCTCATAAACCCCATCATTAAGTTAATTTAGCCTCAAGGGATGCATTCATAAAAAATCAGGAATTAGGGTTTCTTGACCTAATTCACCACTAAGTTGGCTTTTGGGACAAAACATGAGCCAAGACCTCAAGACATGATTTGAGGGACCCTAACACACTACATTGATCCATTTGCAATAATGGATTGATCCAAGAAGCTTGATTCACAAGTTTCAAGTTCATCAGAACCACAGTTAGGGTTTCACGGAAAAAAGTCAACTGTGCCTTTGACTTTTGACCAGGACATGCTCCCACACCTTGGGACATGATTTAATACACCCTATAACACCTATGAAATCAATCCATCAAGTTTGATTTAGGTCAAGGACTTGATTTCATAGAGGATCACACAGTTTGGAATTCATCTGATAAAAAGTCAACTGTGCACAAAAGTCAAAGTTTGACTTTTTGATTTTTTGATCAATTATGGTTCCCTAACCCTAAAATGATGTTAATGTGTGATTGGAATCATCATTCATCAAGAAAAATTAAGAAAAGAGGGATAACTTGTAAAAGGGGTAACCATAAAAAACTTAGAAATTTTCTAAGTTATGGAACAAAGTGGCTAGGATACCAACTTTCAAGGATCATAACTTGAGATCCAAGCAACCATTTGGGCTGATCCAAAGATGGATTTGTAGCTCTCATGGCATACTTTAAAAGTGTCAACTACACCTCATTCCAATTCATCATGGATTTTGAGTTATGGTTGGATCAAAATGGCTGAAAACATGAAATGTCACTTTTTCCAACACTTAGTGAAATTTTCACTAAGTCAGAATCTGTTTCACTTTTTCCAAAATGTAAGGGCATTTTTCACTTGGATCCAAAAAGTGTCAAGAAAAACTATGATCACACATATGTTGTATCATATGAGGGCTTTCCAAAATGGCCAAGAACTCCATCAAATCCCATTTGAGCTAAGAGTTATGACAATGGCAATATGCCTTGCTGCAACTGTCATGGCAAGGCAGATTTGTGCATTTTGCTCGATTTGATTAAATTGTGCAAATGAAAAACAAGTTTGTCCATCTGGTTTTGAGTTTGAGAGCCATTCCAACCAAACCAATCACACACACACACACACCTTATAAACATCATATAGAAGTGATCCAAACACTTAAACCACAACTGGAACACTAATTTCTCAGAATCACCAGCCAATTGCTCAAGGTTTTAACCAAGTTGCAGTTGAGATGCCATGAAGTGATCCAGCCATTTCCAATCAAGTCCATGCATTCAAACACACTCCATATGGTGAAGGGAAGCTGTTCAGATCATCACAACTCATCTGTAACACCTCCAACTCAAAAATCACTTTGCTCTTGCTGTCACGACCTTCAAGTAAGCGTAAACTTAGTCATCTCTTAATCTATGCATATTTCCTCGCACAATACTTTTGCCAAATGTTCATAATCATGCATAGAATGTTTCCCCTTAATTAATTGCTTTGTTTGAATCGTGTATCAAAATTCTCAGCCTTTATGTAAATTTTAGGGTTCTTGAGGTTTTGTCTTGATTTCTTATTCCATGCTTAAAATAAATGAAATTAAAGACCATAGACATGATCGTGAGGTGAAAACGAGTAGATTGATATGTGGATTGTGTGATTTCATCAAGTATTCAGTGAGATTGGTGAGAAAATGCAAATCTGTAGAAACAGAGGGAGGGCGCGTGTTCTTGGTGTGTTCTTGGCGCCATTTTTTTGAATATTTGAATATTTGAATTTTGTGATTTTATTTAATTGATTCCAAAATTAGTTTCTCTCTGAGTTTTAATGATTTTGAGTTGATTCTTTTTTTAATAATTCGCAAAAATGTTAAAATATTCTATTTTGCCAAAAATTCCCAAAAGTATTATTTCTTTCATATACTTGATATTTTTGCAAAGAATTAATCTTTTATTTGTTTTCTAACATTTAAAATATTTTTCCTCCTTGATTTTCCAAATTTAATTGGTTTCCAATCATTTTGTGGATATAAACATGATTTTTCAAACATTAATCCAAGATCACAACTTGTTTTTTCACACATGTTTGATAACTTTGACCATTTTTATTAAATTTTTATTTAATTAAAATACATTTTGAAATTAATTTAGGGTTTTGATCTTAATCACCCTAAAAAATCATTTTTCAAACACTCATGGGCCTCTATTAGAGTGTAAGACCCATCCCCTTTGTAAATACACCACTTTTTGGGCCTCACATATTGCATAAGTCCCACTGTATTTTCAAAAACAATGACACGATCGTCACCTTTTTTACAAAACCAATTGGCCCTACCCTCGTGTTATAAGCCCCATTTCATTTCTATAAATTTCTTTGGGCCTCTAATAGAGTGTAAGACCCAACCCTTTTTTGAAACCAAAATGATTTGGGCCTCAAATATTGTATAAGACCCACTGTGTTTTCAAAAACCTCGGCGCGATCGCCGTTTTCAAACAAATAACCCTGGGCCTACCCTCGTGTTATAAGCCCCATTTCTTTTCTTTAAGTTTCTTTGGGCCTCTAATAGAGTGTAATACCCAACCCCCTTGTACATAAAAACTTTTTGGGCCTCACATATTGTATAAGTCCCTCTGTACAGTTTTCAAAACAGCGGTGCGATCATCGTTAAAACTTGGGCCTCTCCTTGAGCTGTAAGCCCCAACAATCTTTTCAAAGCACTTTCTCCTTTGATTTTGAATTAAAATATATGTTGTTATCAAAACTTTCTTTGTTGAACAACTAACCAAACATCATGGAAGCTCTACAACGGGTAAGTGTTTATCCGCTTTCATTTACCGCTTTCATATATATAACTGTATTGTGGGGCTGCTTCATTGTAAGTCTTCTTTCACATCCTTTTATATCCTTATCACATATCCACTGTGTAATACTAGTATAGTTATTTAAAGTTTTCCCCGGCAACTACGTCTAGAACTAGGTAAAGCCCTGTTGGTCACTCTTAAATACAAACAAAACTAGATCCCCCGTAGGATTCCAGATACAATCTTCCCTTCTCCTGGGGTTAAACAATATGGAACAAAGAGAAAGGCAGTATTCTCGGTGAACTTTTTCTCAGACTGTCACCCTTAGAAATTGTCAAAGAAATTCTAACTCCCTAGAGATGATCTTTTCTCCGTGAATGGCATCTCTTGAGGTTTTTCCAAATTCTCGAACTTTCCTGGAATGATATCTTCTCTGTGAATTGTATTTCTTGAACTTCTCTTGGTTTGGGGACCCACAGGCTTCCTAAAAGCATCCCCGCCTCCTCTTGGGCGTTGTACAAGGACCCTTCGGCTTCTTATAATTTCTCATGCCTTCTCTTGGGCTTAATACAAGGACCCTGACGACCTCTTAAAGGTATAAGACAGAACTTAGTCATCCTTTGCTAGAGCAGTCTTTCCCACGTCAAAACTTCGGCCATTTTAGGGTTGATACTCATCCCTTAAACGATCGCGCCTCCTCTTGGGCATTGTACAAAAGATAAAACTCTAGACTTGGACAGTCTAAACCTCTTCAGTCTCAAAGACATTCTCAAGTTCCTTTCAAACATAGGAAAAACACCGATCACTCTGGATCAATCTCCAGCAAAAACTCGGTCTCTCTCATGAGAGTTCCCCACACTTGGACCCGCTTCAGGATCTCAATAATCCTCAGCTGTAAGACAACCTCCTCTTGGGCTTTGTACAAATGATTCTCCCCAGTGGAGCTAACCTTTTCAGACTCTCTTGTTGAGTCAACCCCTTTTAGCCTCCGTCTTGGGCTTTGTACAAGACATATAGAAACACTCTCTTGTTGAGTATAAAAGATTCTCTTGTTGAACCACTTTTAGCCTCCGTCTTGGGCTTTGTACAAGACATATAAAAACACTCTCTTGTTGAGTATAAAAGACTCTCTTGTTGAGTCAACCTCCTTTTAGTCTCACTATTGGGCTTCGTACGAGACAGAAAAACACTCTCTTGTTGAGTATAAATGACTCTCTTGTCGAGTCCGTCTCCTTTTATCCTCAATATCGGGCTTCGTACGGGATAGAAAATCACTCTCTTGTTGAGTATAAAAGGCTTTCTTGTTGAGTCAATCAATCTTCAAACTCTCTTGTTGAGTCACTCACCTATAAAAGACTCTATTATTGAGTCAACTCTTTTAGCCTCCGTCTTGGGCTTTGTACAAGACACACAAAAGCACTCTCTTGTTGAGTCAAACTCAGTTCAGCCTCCATCTTGGGCTTTATACAAGATACATTCTCCCCAACGGAGTAAAAAATCCCTTTTAGCCTCAATCTTGGGCTTTGTACAAGACAGAAAGAACATTTTCCCCAAAAAAGTCAAACTTCTAGCCTCCTCTTAGGCTTTGAATAAAGAAATCCCCGGTTAAGTCAATCAACCTCTTAGCATCAAATTTGTGCTTTGCTCATAGCATACAAACATCAACAATCCCTCTTTAGAGATGAAAAATTCTCTCTAAGTCAAAACCCTTCAGCTTCACATCTTGGGCTTTGAACAAGATACAAACAACCCTTCAGCTTCACATCTTGGGCTTTGAACAAGATACAAATCACCTTTAGCTTCATGTCTTGAGCTTTGAACAAGACACAAAACACCTCTTTCCTCCCATAGAATAGGAGGAACTACGATCGCTCTGATTTCCCTTTTTCGTTAAACGGGAATACGTAGGCATAAGATTGCAAAATCTTAGCGAGCATACTAATCAAAAACCCAAAGTCCACTACCTCCATACATCAACCAAGGAAAACCAGGTCTAGTATCCTAACCAAAAACCTCCTGTATAGTCAAGACACTTCGTTTTCTTAAGCAAATAACTAAAGACAGACCCCCCTTTTGATAGCATCTGTAAACAAACAGTTTTGACTGTTTAACCTCAGTATGCAAGCAGGGTTAATTGGAGACATATATTTCCCTTCCTTAATCAGCTTCACAGGATAAAAAATGAATCGAACTGTAGTACCAAAGCGATAGTGATTCGAAACCACAAAAATCGCGCTACAAGAAGATGTCGTCAACAAAGTATGAGATTGAAAAGTTCACTGGAGTGAACGATTTCGGTCTATGGCGCTTGAAGATGAAATCCCTACTGGTTCTGCAGGGTTGTTTGGAAGCGTTGAAGGGAGAGGCAACCATGAATATTGCGTTAACGGAAACTGAAAAGACGGCCATGATAGAGAAAACCCACAGCGCAATATTGTTGAGCCTTGGTGATAAGGTTCTCCGACAAGTATCGAAGGAGACTACGACATCAGGGTTATGGTAGAAAATTGAAAGTTTGTACATGACCAAATCCATGGTGAATCGACTCTACCTGAAGCAAGCTTTGTATTCATTCAAGATGAGTGAAGACAAAGTGTTGGTTGAGCAGTTGGATATGTTTAACAAGCTGATTCTTGATCTTGAAAATATTGATGTAAAGATCGATGATGAAGATCAAGCATTGTTGTTGTTGTGCGCTTTGTCTTTAACACATGCTCACTTCAAAGAAACTTTCATGTATGGAACGGAGTCCCTGAGCTTTGAAGAAGTTCAATCAGCCTTGTATTCTAAGGACTTTAACGAACGAAAGGATCATAAACCTTCGACTGTTGGTGAAGGTTTGGCTGTTAAGGGAAAATCCTTGCGAAAGGATGGTAAATTCGACAAGAAGAAAGGTAAAAGTCAACATATGTCTTATAGTGGCGAGGCATCTGGTATTCGATGCTATCATTGTAAGAATGAGGGTCACACAAGAAAAGTGTGCCATGAGCGCCTGAAAGATCATGGAGGTAAGGATAATGGCAACACAACCATTGTTCAAGATGATTTCAACTCATCTGATGTTCTTGTGGTTTCAAGAGGCGACTCAAGAAAATAGTGGATTATGGATTTAGGTTGCACTTGGAACATGACTCCAAATAAAGACTTGTTCGAGGAGCTATGTGATCAAGATGGTGGATCAGTGCTGCGGGGAAACAACAAAGCTTGCAAAATTACAGGTATTGGATCTATGAGATTCAAGCTCCATGATGAGTCAATAAGGCTATTGACTGGGGTTAGGTATGTACCTGACCTTAATAGAAATTTGATTTCTCATAGTGAATTCGACAAGTAAGGATATGTTTTTCAAGGAGAGAAAAGTATCCTAAGAGTCATGAAGGGGTCGAAGGAAGTTTTGAGAGGCTTGAAGAAACAAGGCTTGTATACCCTTGAGGCTGAAGTTGTAAGTGGTTCGAAAAATGTTGTATCCATGAAACCTTTGTCGAAGACAGAAATTTGGCACATGAGATTGGGCCATGTCAGTGAAAGGGATTTTTTCGAACTGGGGAAAAAAATCTTCTTGGTGGAGACAAAGTCGAAAAGCTGAAGTTTTGTGAACCCTGTGTACTTGGAAAATCTTGCAGAGGGAAGTTCAACAAAGGAACACAAAGAACACATGGATCCCTTGATTACATCCATGCTGATCTTTGGGGGCCTGCAAGGTGTCCATCACATTCAGGAGCAAGGTATTTTCTATCCATAGTGGATGATTATTCCAGAAAGTTATGGGTATTCATCCAGAATACTAAGGATGAAACTTTTGAGAATTTCAAAAGTTGGAAGACTCAGGTCGAAAATCAGACTGGCAGAAAGGTCAAGAGGTTGAGAACCGACAATGGCCTTAAATTTTGCAATGAGGTGTTCGAAAACTTTTGTGCTGCCTCAGGTATCACAAGGCACAAAACTATTGCAGGTACTCCACAACAAAATGGTTTGGCAGAAAGGTTTAATCGAACTATTTTGGAAAGAGTTAGATGCATGTTGACTAGTGATGGGTTAAAGAATGTGTTTTGGGCTGAGGCTGTTTCAACAGCAACATATATGATAAACAGATGTCCTTCGAATGTGTTAGATATGAAGAAACCTGAAGAAGTTTGGTTGGGACATCCACCAGATCTCGACAAATTTAGAGTATTTGGCTGCGTGGCCTATGCTCACATTAGGCAAGACAAAGTCGAACCCAGAGCTCTGAAATGCATTTTCATGGGATACCCTGAATGAGTCAAAGCTTATAGGATATGGTGCCTATAGCCAGGTCACAAGAGGTGTATCACCAGTCGATATGTAGTTTCAATGAAGTTGAGATGACCTTCAAGAAAACTGATGATGTTGGCGAAGAACTGGAATAGTGAGAGATTCCTATTGAGGTGGAGCATGTTGATGCTGAATTGCGTATCCCAGATGAAGTCTAAGAAGAAGTAGTAGATACTGAGGAAGTTGAGGAAACTATCGATGACTGCCTATTGTCAAGAGATAGGTCGAGGAGAGTCATCAAGCCACTTCAAAGACTTGGGTATGCAGATCTTATAGTTTATACCTTAATCTCTGCAAGTGAGGTTCTAGACGAAGAACCTAGAGACTATAAGGAAGTTATAAGGAGTCGAAATAAGACTGATTGGCTGAAGGCCATGGATGATGAGATAAAATCTCTTTATGATAACAACACCTGGGAATTGATCAAGAAACCTGCTGGATCCAGGTTAGTCAGCTGTAAGTGGATTTTTAAAGTTAAGGAAGGAATCCAAGGAGTGGCGTCGAAGAGATACAAGGCAAGATTGGGTTCTTAGGGTTTCACTCAGTAAGAAGGTGTCGAATTTAATGATGTGTTCTCTCATGTTATGAAGTACAGGTTCATTCGAATGTTGCTTGCCATAGAGGCACAATTCGACCTTGAACTGGAACAGATGGATGTGAAGACTGCATTCTTGTAAGGTGATCTGGATGAAACAATTCTGATGAGGCACCTGAAGGGTATGTCGAAAAGGGGAAGGAAGATTATGTGTGCAAGATGAAGAGATCTTTATATGGACTGAAATAATCTCCTCGACAGTGGAATAGAAGATTCGACAAGTTCATGGCACGCATAAGTTTCATTAGAAGTCAGTTCGACCACTGTGTTTACTTTAGATTTCAACCTGGTAATTCATTTGTTATTTTGTTGCTTTATGTGGATGATATTCTAATAGCAAGCAACAATGTCTAAGATGTAATGAGGGTGAAGGCTGAACTCAATAAGGAGTCCGACATGAAGGATCTACGGAAGATTCTCAAAAAGTTTGGTATGTAGAATTCAAAGCCTGTTATGACTCTGACAAACAGCAGTCACAACAGGCTTTGAATTCAAAAAGCTCACTGGAAAGAATTGAAGTGGATTCTAACAGCAGTCACAACAAGCTTTTCCAGGATTCTCCAATTAGCATATGCAGTAAGTCTTGTAAGCAGGTACATGGAGAATCCTGGAAAAGCTCACTGGAAAGAATTGAAGTGGATTCTAAGGTACATAAATGGGTCTCTTACCAAAGTCCTAATTTATGGTGGAGCCTTGGGTGAACATAGTAAAGCAGCAATCGAAGGATATGTCGACTCTGATTATGCAGGTTGTATGGATTCTAGAAAAATTATTTCTGAATATGTGTTCACTATGTTTGGCACAAAAATTAGTTGGAAAGAAACACTTCAGAAGGTTGCTGCCTTATCAACCACTAAAGCGGGATATATCTCCCTAACTGAAACTGTGAAGGAAGCATTGTGGCTTGAAGGTTTTGTAAAAGAGATGAAACTTCAAGGTCGAGTTATCGGTGTTAAATGTGATAATCAAAGTGCAATACACCCATCAAAGAATTCATCCTATCATGAGCAAACCAAGCACATCGATGTGAGGTTGTATTTAGTTAGAGGGGTAATCGAGTGTGGAGAAGTCCAAGTGCTGAAGGTTTCGACAGGTCATAATGCTGCTGATATGATCACCAAGACATTGCCCAGTTGCAAGTTTTTCCACTGTATGCAGTTGATAAAGCTACATGAAGAAAGCTACTTTGTTTCTTGTTGTTATAGAGTTTGTTCCAAGGTGGAGATTTGTGAGATATTGGATCGAACTCTAGTATTGTCAACAGAGGTTTAGCATGCCGTCAAAGTCTGCTCACATGTTGTTGTCGAAGACCTACATGCGGTAGTCGAAATGTATTCTAGTATGTAGTTGTCGAATTGGGCTTGTTTGATATGTCTAATTATTTAAGTTAACTTGTACCCTAAGTTAACTTGTAATGGGTAATTGTTAAAAAGCCCATTAGTTTAGTATGTTAGGTTTTATTATAAATAACATACTAGTCTCTCATTATAAGTGTGGAAAATCCTAATTAGGTTGAGAGGGTTATTTGTTATTCTTGAGTACTTGTAATCTGATTTAAAGAGAAAGTAAAGAATATCAATTATAACCAATCCTTGTTATTCTTCTTGTTTTTCCTGTTAACCCTAACCCTTGTGTGTTTCTTGCCGATAAAGAAACCGATTATACTTTGTTTTAAGGCATCATTTTTCACAACACTTCCCTTATGCTTTATCATGATTCACAAACTTCTTCGCAGCAAATGCTTTGCCTCTGCATGATTCTTTGACCGTGTTTACAAATTTACGGGATTTAACATGTGTGTTGCTAAGCTAGGCTGTAGCGAGCGATTTTGGACGTGGTTCTTAAGCACTGTCGCTCTGGGGTACTACAGGTCGATTCATTTTTTATCCTATTGAAGCTGATGAAGGAAGGGAAATAGATGTCTCCAATTAACCCTGCTTGCAAACTGAGTTTAAACAGATGACTGTTGGTTTATAGATGCGGTTTAGATTGTGGACTTCTCTCTGCTTATTTTGTTAAGAATGAAATGACGGGATTATTCATGGGGTTTTTAGGACTGATGCTTTTCGATTGATGCATGAGGATACGGGATTTTGGGTTTTTTGATTAGTGTGCTCGCTAAGATTTTCCAATCTTATGCATACGTATTCCTGTTTAACGAAACAGGGAAACCAGAGCGATCGTAGTTCCTCCTATTGTATGGGAGGAAAAAGGTTGTTTTGATGTCTTGTTCGAAGCCCCAAGACATGAAGCTGAAGGTAGTTTGTATCTTGTTCAAAGCCCAAGATATGAAGCTGAAGGGTCTATTTGTATCTTGTTCGAAGCCCAAGATGTGAAGCTAAAGAGTTTTGACTTTAGAGAGAATTTGTCATCTCTAAAGTGGGGTATTTGGTCTGTTTGTCACAACTGTTGGGTGACTGATTATAAAGGAGAATTACTTTAATTGGGATATGTGAATCCAGCAATGCCATAATTTCCTTTATAGGGGACTTTTAACCTGAAGGAGAAGAATTTAACTCAGTTTAGAGCATGCCATCTTTCCTTAGGAATTTCTCATGCTAAAAGAGGGACAGTGGCGTGGATGTAAATAATCCAGAGGCTTGCCGCTTACAACAATTAGATCGGGGAAAAGGAATTGTTGATGTTTGTGTACTGTGAGCAAGGCACAGATTGATGCTAAAAGGTTGATTGACTCAACCGGGGTTTCCTTATACAAAGCCTAAGAGGAGGCTAGTGTCCCAACAAGAGGGTGTTTTTATGTGTCTCGTACGAAGCCCGAGATAGAGGCTAAAAGTTTGACTCAACAAGAGAGTGCTTTGGTATATGTCCTATACGAAGCACAAGACGGAGGCTAAAAGGTGATTGACTCAACAAGGGAGTCTTTTATACTCAACAAGAGAGTGATTTTGTATCTCGTACGAAGCCCGAGATGGAGGCTGAAAGGGATTGACTCAACAAGAGAGTCTGTTATACTCAACAAGAGAGTGTTTTTGTATCTCGTACGAAGCCCGAGATGAAGGCTGAAAGGGGTTTGACTCAATGATAAGTGCAAAATATATCTATTTTTGTATATAAGTTTTGTTGCACTTATCATTACTTTGTGTTAAAATTGGTTGAATAAACCCCACTTTGTGTGTAAATACGTTTACTTTACGTTTTCGGTGTATAGTGCATTACCGTGTAAATATCATTGAGTTTAATCAATTTTCATTTATTTTTGTAGGTGTTCCAGTAATGGGATTTTTCCATATTCATAAAGAGCATTGAATAAGCTTTCCAGCGCTTCCGACCGTGCGTAAATCGGAGTTACGGTGCAGAAGTTGTGGTCAAATAAGGGGCTGTTTTTCTGTCATGTTCGCCTAGCGATTGTGATAGCGAAGGTTTGCCTAGCGAAGGCTGGAGAGGGTCCCAGCGAATGGTGGCAGAAAGTTGCAAAGGAGAAAAAGACCATTGTTCGCTTCGCGAACGCAATTGGCGAGTATTCGCTAGGCGAATAAAACGTTCGCGTCGCGAACCCACGAAGGAAAGCAGAGGTGGTTTAGCAATCAGAGGCACTCAAAGTGCCATTTTTTGAGGCTCGCCTAGCGAGTAAAACGTTCTCCTAGCGAACGTGTCAGATTTCAACTTGTATTTAGTTCACTTTTGTTATTTTTTTAGGCATGGTTTTGGGGTTTCTTGATCCCACTTCCATAGTTGTTTTCTAAGCTAATCCAATGAAAAATGAAGTTTGATTGAAGTGGGATCAAGAAACCCCAAAACCATGCCTAAGAAAATAACAAAAATGAACTAAATATAAGTTGAAATCTGACACGTTTGCTAGGCGAACGTTTTACTCGCTAGGCGAGCCTCAAAAAATGGCACTTTGAGTGCCTCTGATTGCTAAACCGTCTCTGCTTTCCTTCGTGGGTTCGCGATGCGAACGTTTTATTCGCCTAGCGAATACTCGCCAATTGCGTTCGTGAAGCGAACAATGGTCTTTTTCTCCTTTGCAACTTTCTGCCACCATTCGCTGGGACCCTCGCCAGCCTTCGCTAGGCGAACCTTCGCTATCATACTCGCTAGGCGAACATGACAGAAAAACAACCCCTTATTTGACCACAACTTCTGCACCGTAGCTCCGATTTACGCACGGTCGGAAGCGCTGGAAAGCTTATTCAATGCTCTTTATGAATATGGAAAAATCCCATTGCTGGAACACCTACAAAAATAAATGAAAATTGATTAAACTCAATGATATTTACACGGTAACGCACTATACACCGAAAACGTAAAGTAAATGTATTTACACACAAAGTGGGGTTTATTCAACCAATTTTAACAAAAAGTAATGATAAGTGCAACAAAACTTATATACAAAAATAGATATATTTTGCACTTATCAAACTCTCCCCAACTTACATAATTGTTTGTCCACAAACAAGAATCAAACAAACTTGAAAATGCGCAAGAAATAACCAAAGAATGACGAATCAACAGGTTTTGAAAAACGTAAACGAATGAATGGTTCAAATGAAAACGGTACACACAAAAAGTAAATACTTACCACTAAACTGCAACGATAACATAGTCACGAAACAAAAGTAAAGTACAAAAGTCATGCCAAAAATTCTAAAACAACACAAGTTCAAATGTGAATCACACCTAGCAAACACAATCATCGGTAGATGAAAAACACAAAATGAGGTTATTTCACTCACACAACAATCTTGCAAACAAAAGACTAAATTATGCATACATCCATAAATTCACATTGAAAATACAAAGGCAAGAATCACAAGGGCTTTTCAAGGTTGTAGCGTGGTCGGGTAAACAAACAAGGGGCAATTCCTAAAGCTAATCGAAACAAAAACTTGCCTAAACCTAAGGGAGTGATCAACTCACAAAAGTTCAAACACAAAATTTCAATCAAACTTCTTCTTTCATCCCAAGTGTTACACACAACACAATACTTATTTAGCACAATTATTGCAACTCTTTTTGTTTCCTTTTTCAAGGATTTTTCTTTTTTCTTTCTTTTTCACTTTTTTCTTTTCATTTCTTTGTCATATTTTTCTCTTTTTTCTTTTCTTTTTCAATCCTCATAGAATCCAACCAATGAGTAAACAATCATTCTCTCCCCAACTTGAATTCAACCACATCATCATGTGAATACTCCCTACTTTCTAAGGCAAGGAAAAAATCCATACAACAACACATAGTTGAGGTCCAAGAAAAAAACAAAATCCATTCAAAAATAAGTGAACTAAATACTCATAGACAAGCATTAAGTTCAAATAAAAACATGGATCAAAAAGCTCAAAGGGGTTACGAATTCTCACACACTCACAAGGTGAATTGACTATTTGGCTAAGGTAGTTGTGCTCAAAATGAAACAATTGCCTTGAACCTTTTCATGCATTCATATAATCAACACAAATACAAGATTCAACATAATAAAATCTAGTTATAACAAGAATGTTGGTTCTCCGTACATATATGAACAAATAGAAATCCACCTCACAAAAAGGTTGGGAACTAAAGTGATTCATAATAGAACAAGTATACAAAAGAATGGATGGCACGGAAGTTTGTAAAATGCCTAAGTATCATGAATATGCTAAAGTATAGAAAGCGATAAATACATACCTCAGACGTGTACAAAACTTAACAAAATCATTACCATACATCCGCAAGTTGAAACGAACCAACTTGGAAAATCACAACAGCATCCTCAAATAAGTCAATCAAAATTTACGAGCAAACAACAACCAAAAACATTAGAAATGAAAAACAATAAAAACATGCTTGTTTTACGTCGTAAGCTCGACGCCTTTACAGTGCTTAATTAGAAACTTCCTTCATTCATGCCATGGTGATGTCTCACCGCGCAACCAAAAGCAAGCGTCCTAACCAAACACTTGAACAAACGTCAAAATATACAAGTATCAATATAAACAAGTGAAAATATACAACCTGTACGATATGTACAAAACTCAAAAACAAAGAAACTATCGCAATGCGATTCAATATCAAAACCAATCCCTGGCAACAGCGCCATTTTGTTGATTGCAGAATAGGGCAAGCAAGCGAAAATATTTATTTTCGGAAAGAATTCCCTTCGGGATTTATGTCGTGTCCACAGAGATCGGTTCGAGGGAAAGAATGCCGTTCGACAATCTCTCGCGTTAATGAGTTTGGATTAGAATGGTTTACAACAAGAAAACAGAAAAGTAAACATTAAAACATAAAAGACTTCATTCTTCAGCAACAAGACTTATCAGGCAATGCATACAATCGACTCCTCACAAACTTAAACTTACCAACCAGTTATACTCCACCTACAATACTCCTCAATATCACCCAGCATCGCTCACAACACAGGTTATGTCTAACGCAAAGTTGAGATAGCAACCGTGTCACTCTCTTCGTCACTCTCGCGAGCGAAGCCTCGAGACACGGAAGACATTAATATTCGACGCCTATTGAATTGTTAGCTCATAAATCTATCTCTAGAGTCCAGAAACTAACAGACAATCATCCCTAATTAAAGTTCGCGAAGGTTATGTCTAACGCAACCCAAACCCCGCGCATAAAGCAAAAATCAGAGACAATCACCAATAGAAATTTGTAAAGCAAGTTTTATACAACGCCATGGGCGACAAATATACATGAGTTTACAGCAAATACATATACACAATCCAATCATAAAGACAAACACAAAGAAGAAGAGAAATGAACCAAAAATCTCGCGCATTGTCAGAGCCGGTCGACGATCAATCCACCCCGGTTCATCCGTATGCATGCTCCATAGTTGTTTTCTAAGCTAATCCAATGAAAAATGAAGTTTGATGGTTTTGGGGTTTCTTGATCCCACTTCCATCAAACTTCATTTTTCATTGGATTAGCTTAGAAATCAACTATGGAGCATGCATACGGATGAACCGGGGTGGATTGATCGTCGACCAGCTCTGACAATGCGCGAGATTTTTGGTTCATTTCTCTTCTTCTTTGTGTTTGTCTTTATGGTTGGGTTGTGTATTTGTATTTGCTGTAAACTCGTGTATATTTGTCGCCCATGGCGTTGTATAAAACTTGCTTTACAAATATCTATTGGTGATTGTCTCTGATTTTTGCTTTATGCGCGGGGTTTGGGTTGCGTTAGACATAACCTTCGCAAACTTCGATTAGGGATGATTGTCTGTTAGTTTCTGGACTCTAGAGATAGATTTATGAGCTAACAATTCAATAGGCGTCGAATATTAATGTCTTCCGTGTCTCGAGGCTTCGCTCGCGAGAGTGACGAAGAGAGTGACACGGTTGCTATCTCAACTTTGCGTTAGACAAAACCTGTGTTGTGAGCGATGCTGGGTGATATTGAGGAGTATTGTAGGTGGAGTATAACTGGTCGGTAAGTTTAAGTTTGTGAGGAGTCAATTGTATGCATTGCCTGATAAGTCTTGTTGCTGAAGAATGAAGTCTTTTATGTTTTAATGTTTACTTTTCTGTTTTCTTGTTGTAAACCATTCTAATCCAAACTCATTAACGCGAGAGATTGTCGAACGACATTCTTTCCCTCGAACCGATCTCTGTGGACACGATATAAATCTGTAATACCCCAAATTTTGACCACTTAGATTTCCCATCATTGTGAAAATCATCATCACAATATGGATGAATCATCATGCTTCATTAGTCTCCCCAAAGATGGGTGAGCATTCACTACAATCAAAATTAGGGTTTCAAACCTTCTCTGAGTTTTAGACAAAGGATCAATCAAGAAATGACATGATCTTCAACTTGTCTAATCTCTCAAACATCCACAATGGATCAAAAAGGACTCCCACTTCAAGGATTAAGCACAAGGCTGCTCCCTTCTAGGTGGATCAAGTCTCAAGATCGACAGTGTCACCAAATTAGGGTTTTGGTCGACCAGGGTCTCCAGATGGAAATTTTCATCTGGGCACAAGGCAATGATCCAAAACATGACCTAATATGCTTCATGGAACCTCATGAACCCATGCATCAAGTCAATTTTGCCTCAGGGGATGCATTCATCAAAAATCAGGAATTAGGGTTTCTTGACCTAATTCACCCCTAAGTTGACTTTTGGGACAAACCATGAGCCAAGACCTCAAGAGATGATTTGAGGGTCTCTAATACACCATATTGATCCATTTGGAACAATGGATTGATCCAAGAAGCTTGAGCAACAAGTCTCATTTTCATCTGCACCACAATTAGGGTTTTAAGTGAAAAGTCAACTGTAACTTTGACTTTTGACCAAGACATGCTCCCAAACCCTAATACATGATTGAATATACCCTATGACACCCATGGAACATGTCCATCAAGTTTGATTTAGGTCAAGGACATGATTTCCTGAAGAATTGCACAGTTTGGAATTCATCTGATAAAAAGTCAACTGTGCACAAAAGTCAACTTTGACTTTTTGAGATTTTTCACCAAAATGGATTTTTAACCCTAAAATGATGTTAATGTATGATTTGAATCATCATTCATCAAGAAAAATCAAGAAAAGTGAGATAACTTGTAAAAGGGGTAACCATAAAACTTAGAAATTTTTCTAAGTTAAAAATAAAGTGGCAAAGGTACCAACTTTGGGGGACCATAACTCCTAAACTACAAGGCCATTTTTTCTCATCCAAAGATGGATTTGTAGCCCTAATTATCACCTACAAAAACTTCAACTACAAGTCATTCCAATTCATTAAGGATTTTGAGTTATGGAGTGATCAAAGTGGCTGAAAAGTGAAAATGTCACTTTTTCCAACACTTAGTGAAATTTTCACTAAGTCAGAATTTGCCTTCACTTTTTGCCAAATGTAGGGGGATTTTTCACTTGGAATCAAAAGAGATCAAAACCAAACTTGTTCAAACAGTTGTTGTATCATGTAAGAGCTTTCCAAAATGGCCAAGAACATTGCCAAATTCAACCTACACCATGAGATACAACATTGCCAAGTTGCCTTGCTGAAATCTGTCAAGGCAAGGCAGAATTTCCATTTTGGCTCGATTTGCCAAAATTAGCCAATTTCAATTGCTCCAATCCACCTGGACATCTCAGAGGATTGAATCCAAAGGGGACAATCACTGAGCCAAGCCTCCAAGGTCCAAGGAACAAGGAATAACATGTTGAACCTAGAGTTGCCAAAATAGGGACAAGACTTCAAATTTGGAATGAGGCATTCAATGGAACCATCAAGGTGGCATGGACTGAGCCATTCTCATCTGAAATCAGTCAAGACTTATCAAAGACCAAGGGGACCAAAGCTCTGTGCCCTAACCTCTAGTCAATGGCTAGAGGAGACTTGGATTTTCATTTGCCAACATTGGCCAAACCTACTTACCAGCTGCCATGCACTATTCCTTGCAAAACAAACTTGCTCTACTATAAATAGAGCTCAATTGTGGTCAGTTTAAGTACACCAAAGCCATCTAACAGATGCTTTCCTCAAAATCTCTTTCTCTTGGCAAAAATGCCTTTCTTAGCAAGGTAGCTATCGGGTTTTGAGTTTGAGAGCAATTCTGCACAAACCAATCACTCACACACCTCACATACAATACATATGAGCTGATCAAACACTCACATAACTTCTGAAACATCAATTTCATGAAATCACCAGCTGGTTGCTCAAATTTTCAAACAAGGTGCAGCTGAGGTACCACAAAATGATCCAGCCAATTTCAATCAAGTCCAACCATCCAAACACAATCCATAGGGTGTAGGGAAGCTGTTCAGATCATCACCACTCATCTGTAACACCTCCAAATCAAAAATCACTCTGAACTTGCTGTCACGGCTTGGAGGTAAGCACATACTTGGTCATCTCTCAATCTATGCATATTTCCTCGCACAATAATTTGGCCATATGTTCATAATCATGCATGGAATGTTTTCCCTCAATTAATTGCATTGTTTGAATCGTGTATCAAAAATCTTAGCCTTCATGCAGAAATTAGGGTTCTTGAGGTCTCTTCGTGATTTCTTGTTGTATGTTTAATTTAAATGAAATTAAAGTACATAGACATGATCGTGAGGTTGAGACGAGCATAATGATATGTGGATTGCATGATATGATTACGTATTCATGGAGATTGGATAGAAAACGCAAATCTGAGAAACCAAGAACACGCGCGTGTTCTTCAGCTTGTTCTTGGCGCCTTTTTTTCAAATTCAAATATTTCAAATTCAAATATTTGTAGGTCAATACTTAATTTTTGAGGCATTAATCCAAGATCACAATTTGTTTTCCATGTGTTAAACAATTTTTGATCATTTTAATTGAATTTTTATTCAATTAAATACATTTTGAAAACAAATTAGGGTTTTGGATTAATTCAACCCTCATAAATCATTTTCAAAACACTTTGGGCCTCTATTAGAGTGTAAGACCCAATCCTTTTTTTTGACCAAATCATCTTTGGGCCTCACTTATTGTATAAGTCCTGATACCGTCAAAAAACAAACGACGCGATCGTCGCCTTTTCAAAAATCATCTGGGCCTACCCTAGAGTAGTAAGACCCATTTATTTTTCTTCAAAACCCTCTTTGGGCCTCTTGAGAGAGTGTAAGACCCATCCCCCCTTGTACAAAAACTTTTTGGGTCTCACTCATTGTATAAGTCCCTCTGTACAAGTAAACGGCGCGATCGTCGCCGTTTGAAAATAAAAACCATCTGGGCCTACCCTCGTGTTATAAGCCCCACTCTTTTTCTTTAAACCTTTTTGGGCCTCTTGAGAGAGTGTAAGACCCATCCCTTTGTACAGAAAATCATTTTGGGCCCCAGTCACTTGTATAAGTCCCTCTGTACAAATTCAAACAGTGCGCTCACTGATAAAACCCTGGGCCTCTCCTTGAGCTGTAAGCCCCAAATCTTTCTTTTTCAAAGCACTTTCTCCTTTGATTTTGAATATACTGTTGTTTTCAATCTTTCTTTGTTGAACATTAACCAAATAGCATGGAAGCTCTACAACCGAGTAAGTGGTTATTGCTTTCATTTACTGCTTTCATATTATAAACTGTATTGTGGGGCTGCTCACTGTAAGTCTCCTTTCATAAACTCATATCTACTGTGTAATAATAGTATAGATATTTCGAGTTTCCCCGGCAACTACGTCTAGAACTAAGTGACGCCGTTTCGTTTATTCGTAGAAATAGACGCCTAGATCCCCAATAGGAGCACCAGATACAGTCTTCTCTTCGGTTGTCCTCCTTAGGAATCGTCAAGAAGCTCTACTCCCCAAGATGAATGTATTCTCTGTGAATGGCATCTTTGAGTTTCTTCCCAATTCTCGAACTTTCCTGACTTGATCTATTCCTTGTGGATAGCTTGCCTTGAATGTCTCGGGGTTTGGGTACCCACTACAGTCATAATCTTGGACCTTAACTAAGGAACCCTCTTTAAAAGCTAAAAATCGCTGGATAGTAAACCTCGCACGTTTACCAGTGGTTTTCATCTTTAAAAGAGTTATCTCCCCTAATGGAAAGGAGATGATAGACCCACGGGCTTCTTAAAAGCATCGGCCTCCTCTTGGGCATTATTCAAGGACCCTACGGCTTCTTAGAAGTATTCACAGCCTCCTCTTAGGCTTCGTATAATGATCTCTTCCTCCGGGAATGATAGCCTCCTCTTGGGTTTCGTACAAGGACCCGTCGGCTTCTTAAAAGATTCCAGCCTCCTCTTGGGCTTCGTACAAATTGTCCCGACGACCTCCTAGAGGTATAGGAATAGAACCTAGTCATCCTCATAGAACAGTCCTTTCATAGAGTCTACTACTGTTTCTCAAAGCATAGTACAAAAGATAAAACTCTAGACTTGGACAGTCTAACTTCCTTGAGTCTCAAAGACATTCTCAAGCACCCTTCGTTAAATAGGAAGAAAACCCGCAGACTCGGACAGTCTCAATACCCTTTGGATTTCCCGTTTCCTCAAAGAGAAGAAAATATCCCTGATCCTCAAATTAAATCCCTGTGTACAGTGTTACTCATATAAGAACTGATTTTCTCTTTTAAATCAGTATATTGGATCTGTCACTCAACTGAAACAGTTACAATAGCCTCCATCTCGGGCTTCGTACGAGATACCAAAATTCTCCCCAGTGGAGTCAAAACAACCTTTTCGCCTCTCTCTCGGGCTTTGTACGAGATACAAAAATACTCTCTTACTGAGTATAAAAGATTCTCCAACTGAGTCAACTCTTTTCTAGCTTCCTCTTAGGCTTTGTATAACGATATGCCCCACTGGATCAAAAACTTTTAGCCTCTCTCTCGGGCTTTGTACGAGACACAAAATAACCTCCTCTTAGGCTTTGTATAATGATTTTCCTAGCGGAAATTAGCCTCCTCTTAGGCTTTGTATAAGAAAACCACTGGTTGATCCAATCGACCTTTTAGCATCAAAGCTGTGCCTCGTTCACAGTACACAAACATCAACAACTCCTTTCCCTTCATCTAATCGCTGTAAGCGGCAAGCCTCTGGATCATCTATATCCATGCCACTATCCCTCTTTTAGCATGAGAAATTCCTAAGGAAAGATGGCATTGCTCTACACTGAGTTAAAGTCTTCTCCTTCAGGTTAAAACCCTTTCTTCGGAAATTATGGCATTGCTCGGATCCGCGTATCCCAGTTAAAGTAATTATCCTTCTCCCCTCTTTAGAGATGACAAATTCTCTCTAAAGCCGAGGTCTTTCAGCTTCACGTCTTGGGCTTTAAACAAGACACAAATAGACCTTTTAGCTTCACATCTTGGGCTTTGAACAAGATACAAATCACCTTTCGCTTCATGTCTTGGGCTTTGAACAAGACACCAAAAACCAATTTCCTCCCATAGAATAGGAGGAACTACGAACGCTCTGATTTCCCTGTTTCGGTAAACGGGAATACGTAGGCATAAGATCGAAAGAAAAGATCTTAGCGAGCGCAATCAACAAAAAACCCAAATCCCATATCTCCGTCAATCAAAAGCAGTAATTCAAAAGCACCAGTCCTAACATCCTAATCCTTATTCCCCGCCAGAAACTTTCTGCCCAGATCGAAAGAAAGAAACCTGTATTGGCGAAATACGAATAACCAGTACAAAGGCCCCCCACATTGATAGCATTCGTAACCTAACAGACCGCTGTTTAAACCCAGTATGCAAGCAGGGTTAATTGGAGACATCTATTTCCCTTCCTTATTCAGCTCACAATAGGATAAAAAATGAATCGACCTGTAGTTTAAGCTCAAACTGCAGAGAGCGACCAGCGCTTAAGAACCGCGTCCAAAATCGCTCGCTACAAAATCCCGGAGGGAATTCTTTCCGAAAATAAATATTTTTGCTTGCTTGCCCTATTCTGCAATCAACACTCAACAAGAGAGTCTTTTATACTCAACAAGAGAGTGTTTTAGTATCTCGTACGAAGCCCGAGATGGAGGCTAAACAGGTTTGACTCAACAAGAGAGTCTTTTATACTCAACAAGAGAGTGTGAAAGGTTAGCTCCGCTGAGGAGAATCATTGTACAAAGCCCAAGAGAAGGCTATTGTGACTGTTTCAGTTTAGTGACAGGTCCAGTATATTGGATAAAGAGAAAATCAGTTCTTATGTTGTGCTTAGGGATTGATCAGAGGATCAGGGTTATTTCCTGTTCTTTAAGGAAATGGGAAATCCAAAGGGCATTGAGACTGTCCAAGTCTACGGGTGTTTTGAGAAATCGATTCTCAGGTAGTGAATGATCTTTGTATGATGCCCAAGAGAAGGCTGGCGTGTTAAGGGATGAAGGTCAACCCATTAACTGGTCTGATACTTGACTCAGAAAGACATCTCTAGCAAATTGATGACTAGGTTCTGTTCCTATACCTGTAGAGGTCTCTGGGTCCTTGTACTAAGCCTAAGAGAAGGCTTGAGAGCTTTTAAGAAGCCGAAGGGCCCTTGTACAACGCCCAAGAGGAGGCGGGGATGCTTTTAGGAAGCCCGTGGGTCCCCAAACCCTGAGAAGTTCAAGACATGCCATTCACCGAGAATAGATCAAGCCAGGAAAGTCCGAGAATTTGGAAGAAACTCAAGAGATGACATTCACGGAGAAAAGATCATCTTTGGGGAGTAGAGTTTCTTTGACAATTTCTAAGAGTGACAGTCTGAGAAAGGGTTCACTGAGAATGCTGCCTTTCACGTCTCCATATTGTTTAACCCCAAGAGGAGGGAAGACTGTATCTGGTAATCCTATGGGGATATAGTTTTGTTTGTATTTAAGAGTGACCAACAGGGCTTTACCTAGTGCTAGACGTAGTTGCCAGGGAAAACTCTAAATAACTATACTAGTATTACACAGTTGATATTTGACAAGTATATAAAAGTTTGTGAAAGAAGACTTACAGTGAGCAGCCCCACAATACAGTTATATATATGAAAGTGGATAAAGAAAGCGGGTAAACACTTACTCGGTTGTAGAGCTTCCATGCTGTTTGGTTAGTTGTTCAACAAAGAAAGCTTTGATAACAATATTATATTCAAAATCAAAGGAGAAAGTGCTTTGAAAAGATTGTTGGGGCTTACAGCTCAAGGAGAGGCCCAAGGTTTTACCAGTGATTGCACTATTGTTTTGTACATTGTACAGGGACTTATACAAGTGACTGAGGCCCAAAAAGGTTTTCAGTACAAAGGGATGGGTCTTACACTCTCTCAAGAGGCCCAAAGGTTTATTTTTGTACAAGTGGTGGGGCTTATAGCTCAAGGAGAGGCCCAAAAGGTTTTTTTACAAGGCGACGATCGCGCCGAACTTTTTGATGGTATCGGGACTTATACAATACACTGAGGCCCAAATTATTTTGGTTTCTACAAAGGGTTGGGTCTTACACTCTACTAGAGGCCCAATGATTTTTAAAGAAAAAGAATGAGGCTTATAACACGAGGGTGGGCCCAAAGGGTTTGATTTTTGAATTGGCGATCGCGCCGAGATTTTCTTTTAACGCAGAGGGACTTATACAATATCTGAGGCCCAAAATTGTTTTGGTTAAAAGGGGATTGGGTCTTACACTCTATTAGAGGCCCAAAGGTTTTTGAATGGGTCTTATAGCTCGAGGAGAGACCCAAATGATTTTTGTGAAAAAGGCGACGATTGTGTCGAACCTTTTGACAGTATCAGGACTTATACAATACACTGAGGCCCAAAATTGTTTATTTACAAAGGGTTGGGTCTTACACTCTACCAAGAGGCCCAAAGGTTTGAAAAAAGATTTGATGAGGGTTGAATTAATCAAAAACCCTAATTTGCTTTCAAAATGTATTTTAATTGAATAAAAAATTCAATTAAAATGACCAAAATTGTTAAACATGTGGAAAAAAAATTGTGAACTTGGATTAATGTTTCAAAAATTATGTTTCTATCCACAAAATGATTGGGAATCACTAAAATTTAAAAAATCAAGAGGGAGAAAATATTTTAAATGTCAAAAACAATTAAAATATTAATTCTTTACAAAAATATCAAGTATATGAAATAAATAATATTTTTGGGATTTTTTTGGAAAATAAAATATTTTAACATTTTTGTGAATTATTAAAAAAAGAATCAACTCAAAATCATTAAAACTCAGGGAGAAATTAATTTTTGAATCAATTAAATAAAATCACAAAATTCAAATATTTGAATTTTTGAAAAAGGGCGCCAAGAACATGGCAAGAACAGGCGCCCTTCCTCTGTTTCTGCAGATTTGCGTTTTCTATCCAATCTCACTGAATACTTGATGATATCATGCAATCTACATATCAATCTACTCGTTTTCACCTCACGATCATGTTTATTGTCTTTAATTTCATTTATTTTAAGCATGGAATAAGAAATCAAAGAGAAACCTCCAGAACCCTAAAATTTGCATGAAGGTTCAGAAATTCCATACACGATTCAAACAAATCAATTGATTGAGGGAAAATGTTCCATGCATGATTATGAACATATGGCCAAATTATTGTGCAGCAAAAAATGCATGGATCATAGAGTTAGAAGAGCTTATGCTTACCACTTGCAGCTGGTGATCGTGTTTTGTGTTAGAGGTGTTACAGCTTGGTTCCAAGGATATGGACAGCTTCCCTAGGTGCTATGGAGTGTGTCTGGATGCTTGGAATGAATGGAAATGATCTGGAACTTGAGATGGTACCCTAACTGCAAATCTGTCAAGAACTTGAGCAATTGGCTAGTGATTTTGTGATTTTGGTGTTCCAGATGTTGTGTGAGTGTTTGAATCACTTCTATATTATGTTTATGAGGTGTGTGTGTGTGTGATTGGTTTGGTTGGAATAGCTCTCAAACTCAAAACCCGATAGTGACTTGCTTTGGAAGGCAATTTTGGAGTGAAGAAGGAGATTTTGAGGAAAGCATCTGTTTGATGGCTTTCATGTACTCAAACTGATCACAAATGAGCTCTATTTATAGTATAGAAAGTTTGTTTTGCAAGGAATAGTGAATGGCAACTGCTGTATAGGTTTGGCCAATGTTGATCAATGAGAATCCAAGTCTCCTCTAGCCATTGACTAGAGGTTAGGGCACAGGCTACTGGTTCCCTTGGTCTTGGATAAGTCTTGACTGAATTCAGTTGGAAATGGCTCAGTCTATGCCACCTTGGTGCATCCATCAAATGCTCCAATCCAAAATTGGAGTCTTGTCCCTCTTTTAGGTGTTTCTAGGTTTGGCATGCTATTTTTGGTTCCAAAGACTTGGGAGGCTTGGGATCAGAGTTGGTTCCTCCTTGGTCCCCTCTTGAGGTGTTTAGATGGATAGAGTTGCTTCCCCTTTGCAAAATTTGAGCAAATCGAGCAAAACTCCCAAATCTGCCTTGCCATGACAGTTTGCAGCAAGGCATATTGGCATTGTCATATCTCATGGCTCAAGTGGACTTTGATGGAGTTCTTACCCATTTTGGAAAGCCCTCATATGATACAACAACTGTTTGATCATAACTAGTTTTGATACTTTTTGGATCCAAGTGAAAAATGCCCCTACATTTGAAAAAAAGTGAAGGCAGATTCTGACTTAGTGAAAATTTCACTAAGTGTTGGAAAAAGTGGCATTTCATGTTTTCGGCCATTTTGATCATTCCATAACTCAAAATCCATGATGAATTGGAATGAGGTGTAGTTGAAGCTTTTGTAGAGGACCATGGGGGCTACAAATCCAGCTTTGAATGGGGGAAAATGGCCCTGTGGTTTAGGAGTTATGATCCTCCAAAGTTAGTACCCTAGCCACTTTATTCCATAACTTAGAAAATTTCTAAGTTTTTTATGGTTACCCCCTTTTACAAGTTATCCCACTTTTCTTGATTTTTCTTGATGAATGTTGATGCAAATCACACATTAACATCATTTTAGGGTCAAAGAACCATAATTGTGAAAAATCTCAAAAAGTCAAAGTTGACTTTTGTGCATAGTTGACTTTTTATCAGATGAATTCCAAACTGTGCAATTCTTTATGAAATCAAGTCCTTGACCTAAATCAAACTTGATGGATTAATTTCATAGGTGTTATAGGGTGTATTGAATCATGTCCTAGGGTTTGGGAGCATGTCCTGGTCAAAAGTCAAAACTACAGTTGACTTTTTCCGTGAAACCCTAACTGTGGTTTAGATGAAATTGAAACTTGTTGCTCAAGCTTCTTGGATTAATCCATTGTTGCAAATGGATCAATTTAGTATGTTAGAGAACCTCAAACCATCTCTTGAGGTCTTGGCTCATGTTTTGTCCCAAAAGTCAACTTAGGGGTGAATTAGGTTAAGAAACCCTAATTCCTGATTTTTTATGAATGCATCCCCTGAGGCTAAATTGACTTGATAATTGGGTTTATGATATCCCATGGAGCATCTTAGGTTATGCTTTGAAGCATTGGCTCATGCCTAGAGGAAAATTTCCATCTGGAGGCCCTGGTCGACCAACACCCTAATTTGGTGACACTGGCGATCTTGAGGCTTGATCCACCTAGAATGCTGCAACCCTGTGCTTGATTATTATTGTGGGAGTCCTCTTGATCCATTGTGTATGTTTGAGAGGTTAGACAAGTTGAAGATCATGTCATTCCTTGATTGACCTTTTGTCTAAGTGTTTTGAGAGGGCTTGAAACCCTAATTCTTTGATGGTAGAGAATGCCTAACAATTCCTGAGGAGATTGATGAGGCATGTAAATACATCCATATTGTGATGATGATTTACACAATGATGGGAAATCTTAGTGGTCAAAATTTGGGGTATGACAGATGCCCCTTTTTAATCTTCTTGGACCCAAAGTGTGAATGGCGAAGGTATTCGGGCATTCGGGGTGCAAGACGATTAAATATCGGAATACCTGAAATTGTGATGGTGGTTATGAATGGTGGATTACGCATTCATCTTCTTTTGATAAGCAATGATGCTTAGGAAAGGTAAAAACTTACCCACAATCCTGGTTTCCTACCAAGGATCTGGTCTAAGTTTCTGAAATAAACTTCCCCTCGATCCTGGTTTCCTACCAAGGAACTGGTCTTAGTTTCTGAAATAAACTTCCCCTCGATCCTGGTTTCCTACCAAGGAACTGGTCTAAGTTTCTGAAATAAACTTCCCCTCGATCCTGGTTTCCTACCAAGGAATTGGTCTAAGTTTCTGAAATAAACTTCCCCTCGATCCTGGTTTCCTACCAAGGAACTGGTCTCAGTTTCTGATTTAAACTTCCCCTCGATCCTGGTTTCCTTCCAAGGAAATGGTCTCAGTTTCTTTCGTCAATAAACTTTATTGACAAGGGACACTATGTGTAGCGGTTTTCCTCAAACTTCTCGTCGAATTTTCCTGGGGAGATGCCATTTGATGGGAAAAACTTTTGATGTCAGACTTGCTGGGGAACCCATCTGTCTGAATTGTAGAGGGGTACAAACTTCTCTGTTAGAGATGCCATTTGTTGACTCTATCTAGGGAAAATGGGTCTCTTGAGAGACTGCTTCTGCTTGGGTATTACATCATACTTTTCTCAGGAATCTTCTCGGAGAAATGCCATATGATGTGACCCAATTTTGAGGTGCGGATGACTTCATTAACATCGACTCTCCAGAGAGAAAAATCAATGTGTTGATGAAACTCTTTAGTTGTGAGGCTTTCTCTGGGGATTTTCCTTAATCCGGGAAAGCGAAGATATCATCTTCAATGGCGAAGAGTGACATTTTTCGAAAGTTTCTCTGGTTTTCTCAGAGGTTCAAGTTATCAAAGTGGTCAAGGGCCAACTCTAATCTAGAAACAAACTGGAGGAGAGAGATAGTTCAGACGCAACATTTCCTGACGAGGAAAGAACTGACAACTCGACCGAGAGGACTCTTATCATTAGGGGATAAGACCGACTAGAGTGATAGTGATGCAATATGAATATGAATGCAAATCAATAATGCATGATGTATGTATGTATATCCTGACAAAACTGACACGACATATAGACTAATGGATGAACAAGACTGGATACTCGGCCACAGCAGGAGATGAAAAGTATCGCTGGTTCAGAAGTAGCAATTCTGCCTTGCTTAGGAGAGATAGTCCCCGTGGGGAGCTACGTTGGTCGGGCTTAGGAGATAAGAACTCGGCCGAGGGTATCAGATGGGAAAGCCGCATCTGATACAACTGATCCTTCATTCAGGCGCACTGGCTTAGAAGGAGTACTTTGATTCTACACTTTGAAGTTCGCTTACTTCTAGAGAAGCGTTCGATGTTCTTTTGATGTTTAACAGTAGAGATAAATTTCCATCTTTATTTTAAAAGCAGAAAAATTTTACAAGTAAATTCATTTTTGTTTTATTTCAAGAATCGCTGATCATATTAAAATGTTGTTCTGTAAAGCTAAAACAAATAAGAATTGCAAACAAAAGCACAAGCGCTCAAATTTTATTGATAGGATGGGAATCAGCCAAGCGCGTGATTCCATGGAGTATTTACAAAGTTTGAAAATGGTAATTTAAGGGAAAAGGGCTACATCGAAACATAACGACCACTATCCTTCTACCAACTTTGAATTCGGGACATCCTGAGCTTCTGTCGAAGATGACCTTGACTGGAGTTTTCTTTCGATGGATGGAATTACTGCTGAGGAGTTGAACTGATCAGATGTAGTTACTTGCCATTATCCATAACTTTTGCCTGGATAGTACTTTGAGATTTCCAACCCACCGGGATGATTTTTGATTATGTGTAGCGAGCAATTTTGGACGTGGTTCTTAAGCACTGTCGCTCTGGGGTACTACAGGTCGATTCATTTTTTATCCTATTGAAGCTGATGAAGGAAGGGAAATAGATGTCTCCAACTAACCCTGCATGCAAACTGAGGTTAAACTATCAAAACTGTTGGTTTACAGATGCGGTTTTAGTTCGTGGGCCTCTCTCTGCTTATTTTGTTCAGAACAAAATACCAGGACTGTTCATGGGGAATTTGTTGGGATCCTGCGCCAGATTGGGTGGAGGTAGGGGACTTTGGGGGTTTTTTGATTAGTGTGCTCGCTAAGATTCTTTTTCAATCTTATGCCTACGTATTCCCGGGATAGGGAAATCAGAGCGATCGTAGTTCCTCCTATTCTATGGGAGGAAATGGTGTTTTGGTGTCTTGTTCAAAGCCTAAGACATGAAGCTAAAGGTGGTTTATATCTTGTTCAAAGCCCAAGATATGAAGCTAAAGGGTCTATTTGTATCTTGTTCGAAGCCCAAGATATGAAGCTAAAAGGGTGTTGACTTTAGAGAGAATTTGTCATCTCTAAAGGGGAATATTTGGTCTGTTAGGCACAACTGTTGGGTGACTGATTATAAAGGAGAATTACTTTAACTGGGATATGCGAATCCAGCAATGCCATAATTTCCTTTATAGGGGATTTTCAACCTGAAGGAGAAGACTTAAACTCAGTTTAGAGCAATGCCATCTTTCCTTAGGAATTTCTCATGCTAAAAGAGGGACAGTGGTGTGGATGTAAATAATCCAGAGGCTTGCCGCTTATAGCAATTAGACGAGGGAAAAGGAGTTGTTGATGTTTGTATGCTATGACCAAAGCATGATTTGATGCTAAAAGGTTGATTGAATCAAACGGGGGTTTCTTTATACAAAGCCTAAGAGGAGGCTATTGACCCAACAAGAGGATGCTTTTGTGTCTCGTACAAAGCCCGAGATAGAGGCTAAAAAGGTTGACTCAACAAGAGAGTGTTTTTATATGTGTCTTATACGAAGCCCCAGACGGAGGCTAAAAGGGTTTGACTCAACAAGAGAGTATTTTATACTCACCAAGATAGTGATTTGTATCTCGTACGAAGCCCGAGATAGAGGCTAAAGGTGATCGACTCGACAAGAGAGTCTTTTTATACTCAACAAGAGAGTGTTTTGTATCTCGTACAAAGCCCGAGATGAAGGATAAAAATGTTTGACTCAACAAGAGAGTCTTTTATACTTAACAAGAGAGTGATTTTGTATCTCGTAAGAAGCCCGAGATGAAGGCTAAAAATGTTTGACTCAACAAGAGAGTCTTTTATACTCAACAAGAGAGTGTTTTGTATCTCGTACAAAGCCCGAGATGAAGGCTGCAAAGGTTAACTCTGCTGGGGAGAATCATTGTACAAAGCCCAAGAGGAGGCTAGGGTTACTGTTTCAGTTAAGTGACAGGTCCAGTATGTTGGTTAAAAGAGAAAATCAGTTCTTATATGGGTAATGTTGTACTCATGGATTTGATCTGAGGACTGGGATTATTTCCTGTTCTTTAAGGAAACGGGGAATCCGAAGGGTATTGAGACTGCCCAAGTCTACGGGTGTTTTTTCCTATTTTTGAAAGGAACTTGAGAATGTCTTCGAGACTCAAGGAGACTAGACTGTCCAAGTCTAGAGTTTTATCTTTTGTACTAGGCTTAAGAGAGATCAAGAGACAATATGTTCGCCGTAGAAAGATCTAGACACTTTGAAAGACTGTTCTATCAAGATGACTAATTTCTGTTCCTATACCTTTAAGAGGTCGTCGGGACAATTTGTACGAAGCCCAACAGGAGGCAAGAAAAACTTTTAAGAAGCCGAAGGGTCAACTTGTACGAAGCCCAAGAGGAGGCTATCTTCCCGGAGGAAGAATCATTATACGAAGCCTAAGAGGAGGCTGTGAAAACTTCTAAGAAGTCGACGGGTCCTTGTACAACGCCCAAGAGGAGGCGAGGATGCTTTTAGGAAGCCTGTGGGTCCTTGCACTAAGCCCAAGAGGAGGCTGATGAACAGTTCCAGAAGGGGTTTCAATTGGAACATTGGCCTTCTGTATATGAACTGTTCAAGGGGGAGATTTCTTAGATCTAGTTATCTAAAATTGTTGTAAAAGAAAATTCTCATGGTTTAGGTTATGTTTGAAATATCCGGGAGAACGTCGGAGGGAAGGAGACGAGGTTTTGTCTAGTTCTAGACGTAGTTGCCGGGGAAACTCTAAATATCTATACTAGTATTACACAGTCGATATGAGTTTACTAAAGAAGACTTACAGTGAAACAGCCCCACAATACAGTTATATAGATATGAAAGCGGTAAATGAAAGCGGGTAAACACTTACTCGGTTGTAGAGCTTCCATACTATATTATTAGTTGTTCAACAAAGAAATTGAAAATAACAGTATGTTACAAAATCAAAGGAGAAAGTGCTTTTGAAAGGAAAATTAGGGCTTACAGCTCAAGGAGAGGCCCAGGGTTTAATCAGTGATCGCACTGTCGTTTTGTACAGGGATTTATACAAGTGACTGAGGCCCAAGAAAGGTTTTCTGTACAAAGGGGATGGGTCTTACACTCTCTCAAGAGGCCCAAAATGATTGAAAGTGAACAAAGATGGGTCTTATAGCTCAAAGAGAAGCCCAGGGTTTATTTTGAAAAGGGCGACGATCGCGCCGAGGTTTTGAAAACACCGTGGGTCTTATACAATGACTGAGGCCCAAAAGTTTTTGGTTTCAAAAGGGGATTGAGTCTTACACCCTATTAGAGGCCTAAAATGGTTTTGAATGGGTCTTATAGCTCGAGGAGAGGCCCAGATGGTTTGTTTTAAACGGGCGATGATCGCGCCGAACTTTTGAAATACAACAGAACTTATACAACATTTGAGGGCAAAATAGGTTTGTATTTAAAAAGGATTGGGTCTTACACTCTATTAGAGGCCCATGAGTTTTCGGAAAAGTTTGTTAGGGTGAAAATCAATAAAACCCTAATTTCGTCATTTTTTAATATAATTATTCAAAGAAAATTAATACAAATGATAAAAATTCCAAATAAGTTTGAATAAATAACTTGTGAATTTGGTTTTAGGTTTGAAAAATGAGGCTTTCATCACAAGATGAATTAAAACCTATTTGGTTTTGATTTTCCAAAATGGATATTTATTTTTAAAAGGTTTAAAAACAAATAAAAGACATTTATACACAAAAATACTAATTATATTAAATAAATAATATAAATCTAATTTTTTTGGGGAATAAAATATTTCAACATTTTTGTGATTTTTTGCAAAAAGAACCAATAAAAAATAATTAAAATTGAGGGAGTTACTAATTTTTCAAACAATTAAAAATAATATGGAAAATAACAAAAAGTGGGAAAAATAGCAAAAAGAGGATCTGGGGCGAGGGGGATTCGAACCCCAGACCTCTTGTGTATAGGGCGCGCGACTTACCACTGGGGTGGTGATACATCCGTAGATTGAAACACAACCAGAAATATACAAGGCTTGCCTTGTTTTTGGCCTGGCCCAAGGCAAGTTTTGACAAGAAACGGGAAGGTCCATAACTTTCTCATTTCTCCATGGTTGGGGACAAAATTTATATGCATCTGGCCTAGAATTTCACAAGGAATCCAATGGTGGTGGTATTTTTTTCAGATCATGATCCCTCCTCAAAATCCGATAGTGGTTTTGAAATAGACCATATTTTGCATTTTCTGTGCTACATCTTGGTACAGGTATGAATTACATGATAAATTGATGCAAACACAACACATATGACATGTAAAAGAGATGCATGACCAGTGGACTTCAAAGCAATGCATATTTTGGAAAGTTCAAGTCATGATGCTTACCTCTTTTTGAGCTTTTGGAGTTTTTTGTGCAATCTGCTAAGTTTCTTGTTCCAGAAATGGTTTGATGCTTTGGACACTCTCAAATGATCCCTTAGAAGCTTTTAGGATGATTGGAATCAGCTGGAACCTGCAAAAACAAAAATTGGCCCTTTCTTGCAAAAGGGGTTAAAATGGCCAAAATAGCAACTCTCTCAAATGGTGTTCCAGATGTTGGGAGCCATTTGGGAAAGTTCAAGGATGATATTTGGAGTGTGTTTGAGGTTTTATCTGGTTTGGAAAGTGACTGAATCAAGACATGGCTTGAAAAATGCAAAAAAGCCTATTTTGAGGTTTTGTGATGTGACTTTGTGATTTAAGTATTACAGGTTACTTGTGTGAGTTTGGAGAGCTTAGATATGACATATTGGATGTGTTTGGATCATGAGCTGTGATGGAAATGCTCTCTAACTCAAAAACTCAGAGTTACCTTGCTAAAGAAGGTATATTTTGCCTAAAGAAAGTGATTTTGGGGAAAGCATCTGTTTGATGGCTTTGGTGTACTCAAACTGAGCACAAATGAGCTCTATTTATAGTAGAGCAAGTTTGTTTTGGGATCAATAGTGAATGGCAACTGCAGTTGAGGTTTGGCCAATGTTGATCAATAGGAATCCAAGTCTCCTCTAGCCATTGACTAGAGGTTAGAGCACAAAGTTGTGGTTCCCTAGTTGTTGGATGAATCTTGATTGAATTCAGTTGCAAATGTGTCAGTCCATGCCACCTTGGTGCATCCATTAAATGCTCCAATCCAAAATTGGAGTCTTGTTCCTCTTTTAGGGATTTCTAGGTTTGGCATGCTACTTCTTGTTCCAAAGACTTTGGAGGCTTGGATCAATGTTTGTTCCCTTTAGATTTGATCCTCAGATGTGTCCAAAGTGATGACAAGGCTTGGAATTATCTGATTTTTCCAAATCGAGCAAAAGTCCAAAATTCTGCCTAGCCTTGGCAGTTTCCAGCAAGGCATATTGCCATTGTCATATCTCATGGCTCAAGTGGAATTTGATGGAGTTCTTGGCCATTTTGGAATGCCCTCATATGATACAATAACTGTTTGATCATAATTGGTTTTGATACTTTTTGGATCCAAGTGAAAAATGCCCCTACATTTGGAAAAAAGTGAAGGCAGATTCTGACTTAGTGAAAATTTCATTAAGTGTTGGAAAAAAGTGACATTTTCACTTTTCTTGATTTTGATCATTCCATAACTTGAAATCCATGGGGAATTGGAATGAGTGGTAGTTGAAGCTTTTGTAGAGGGCCATGAGAGCTACAAATCTAGCTTTGGATGGGAAAAAATGGCCTTGTGGTTTAGGAGTTATGATCTTCCAAAGTTGGTACCCTAGCCACTTTGTTCCATCACTTAGAAAAATTTCAAAGTCTTTTGTGGTTACCCCTTTTACAAGTTATCCCACTTTTCTTGATTTTTCTTGATAAATGATGATTCCAATCATACATTAACATCATTTTGGGGTCAAAGAACCATAATTGTGAAAAATCTCAAAAAGTCAAAGTTTGACTTTTGTGCACAGTTGACTTTTTGTCAGATGAATTCCAAACTGTGCGATCCTCTATGAAATCAAGTCCTTGACCTAAATCAAACTTGATGGATTGATTTCATAGGCGTTATAGGGTGTATTGAATCATGTCTTAGGGTTTGGGAGCATGTCCTGGTCAAAAGTCAAAGATACAGTTGACTTTTTCCGTGAAACCCTAACTGTGGTTCTGATGAAATTGAAACTTGTTGCTCAAGCTTCTTGGATCAATCCATTATTGCAAATGGATCAATGTGGTGTATTTGAGACCCTCAAATCCCCTCTTGAGGTCTTGGCTCATGTTTTGTCCCAAAAGTCAACTTAGGGGTGAATTAGGTCAAGAAACCCTAATTCCTGATTTTTTGATGAATGCATCCCCTGAGGCTAAATTGAGTTGATGTTTGGGTTCATGAGATCCCTTGGAGCATCATAGGTTATGCTTTGAAGCATTGGCTCATGCCCAGAGGAAAATTTCCATCTGAAGGCCCTGGTCGACCAAACCCTAATTTGGTGACACTGGCAATCTTAAGGCTTGATCCACCTAGAAGGGAGAAGCCTTGTGCTTAATCCTTGAAGTGAGAGTCCTCTTGATCCTTTTTGGATGTTTGAGATGCTAGACAAGTTGAAGATCATGTCATTTCTTGATTGATCCTTTGTCTAAGAGCTCTGAGAGGGCTTGAAACCCTAAGTCTGGTTGTAGTGGATGCTCACCCATCTTTGGGGAGACTAATGGTTCATCCATATTGTGATGATGATTTGCACAATGCTGGGAAATCTTAGTGGTAAAAATTTGGGGTATGACAGATGCCCCTATTTAATCTTCTTGGACTCGAAGGTGTGAATGGCGAAGGTATTCGTGCATTCAGGGTGTAAGAGGATTGAATATCGGAATACCCGAAATTTTGATGGTGGTTATGAATGGCAGTTCGCGCATCCTTCCTCTTTTACTAAGCAATGATGCTTAGAAAAGGTAAACTTCCCCTCGATCCCGGTTTCCTACCAAGGAACTGGTCTCAGTTTCTGATTTAAACTTCCCCTCGATCCTGGTTTCCCACCAAGGAACTAGTCTCAATTTCTGAAATAAACTTCCCCTCGATCCTGGTTTCCTACCAAGGAAGTGGTCTCAGTTTCCGATATAAACCACCCCTCGATCCTGGTTTCCTACCAAGGATCTGGTCTCACTTTCTGAAATAAACTTCCCCTCGATCCTGGTTTCCTACCAAGGATCTGGTCTTGGTTTCTTTTGTCAATAAACTTTATTGACAAGGGACGCTATTTGTAGCGGTTCTCCTCAAACTTCTCGTCGAATTTTCCTGGGGAGATGCCATTTGATGGAAATAGTTTTGATTGTAGAGAAGCACAAACTTCTCTATTTGAGACGCCATTTATCGACTCTACTGGGGAAAACGAGTCTTCTTGAGAGTCTACTTTCGTTTGGGGATATTACATCATACTTTTCTCGAGATCTTCTCAGAGAAATGCCATACGATGTACCCCAATTTCTAGGTGCCGATGACTTTATTGACATTGACATTCTGGAGAGAAGGACCAATGTGTTGCTGAAAGTCTTTAGTTGAGAGGCTTTCTCTAGGGATTTTCCTTAATCCGGGAAAGCGAAGATATCATCTTCCATGGCAAAGAGTGATGCTGGCTGAGGGTTCTCTGGTTTTTCAGAGGTTCAAGTTATCAAAGTGGTCAAAGGCTGACTTCATCCCAGAAATAAACTGGAGGAGAGAGGTAGTTTAGATGTAACATTTCCTGACGAGGAAAGAACTGACAACTCGATTGAGAGGACTGTTATCACTAGGGGATAAGACCGACCAGAGTGATAGTGATGCAACATGAATTTGAACGCAAAGTAGTAATGCATGATGTATGTGTGTATATGCTGACAAAACTGACATGACATACAAACTAATAGATGAACACGACTGGATACTCGACCACTGCTGGGGACGAAGAGGTATCGCTGGTTCAAGATAGCAATTCTGCCTTGCTTAGGAGAAGTAGTCCTCGTGGGGAGCTACGTTGGTCGGTCTTAGGAGATAAGAACTCGGTCGAGGGGTGTCAGATGAAACAATGGTCTCTGACACAACCGATCCTTCATTCAGTTGCACTGGTTTAGAAGGAGTACTTTGATTTTGTACTTTGAAGCTCGTGTACTTCTGGAGAAGCGATCGATGTTCTTTCGATGTTCAACAGTCAAAAGAAATTGCCTTCTTTATTTTAAGCAGAAAATTTTTTACAAGTAAATTCATTTTTGTTTTATTCCAAGAATCGTTGATCATGTTAAAATGTCGTCCTGTAAAGCTAAAACAAATAAGAATTGCAAACAAAAGCACAAGGGCTCAAATTTTATTGATAAGATGGAAATCAGCCAAACGCGTGATTCCATAGAGTATTTACAAAGTTTAGAAAATGGTAATTTAAGGGAAAAGGGCTACATTGAAACATAACGACCACTATCCTTCTACCAACTTTGACTTTGGGGCATCCTGAGCTTCTGTCGAAGATGACATTGACTAGAGTTTTCCTGACGGATGATGTAACTGCTGCCGAGGGACTTGCCCCTTTGTTGGACGTAGTTACTTGCCATGAATCCCTAATTTTTGCCTGGATTGTACTTTGAGATTTCCAATCCACCGGGATGATTTTTTATTATGTCTCTAATTTTTGCCTGGACCGCCCTTTCGGGTTTTCAATCCACCGAGACGTTTTTTTTTTTAAATTTAGGCAAAGTATTTCTTGACTACGTCAACATTTGTGGGGTAGGAAAATTCCTCTCCGTCCATGGTTGCAAGTCTCAGGGCACCGCCTGAGAAAGCTTTCTTGACCACATAGGTGCCGTCATAATTTGGAGTCCACTTGCCCCGGGAATCGGTGAGAAATGATTGTATCTTCTTGAGCACAAAGTCTCCTTTTCTGAAGACACGAGGTCGAACCTTTTTGTCGAACGCCCTCTTCATTCTTTGTTGATACAACTGACCGTGGCATAGTGCCGTGATTCTCTTTTCTTCGATCAGATTCAGTTCGTCGTGTCGACTTTGACACCATTCAGCTTCTGTAAGCTTAGCTTCCATCAATACCCGGATTAATGGGATCTCTACTTCGATGGGGAGCACTGCCTCCATGCCATATACTAGAGAGAAAGGGGTTACCCCTGTTGAAGTGCGGACAGATGTACGATAACCGTGAAGAGCAAAGGGCAGCATTTCATGCCAGTCTTTGTAGGTTACAACCATCTTCTGAACAATCTTCTTGATGTTCTTGTTAGCCGCTTCTACCGCTCCGTTCGTCTTGGGTCGGTAGGGAGATGAGTTATGGTGTTCGATCTTGAACTCTGCGCACAACTCTTTCATCATCTTATTGTTCTAGTTGGCTCATCCAGAAGCTTTACAGAAAGTCTTAGAGCAGGCCTTTGTAGAATAAGATGTGACGATAAGACAATTCGATAGCATCATCTCCAACATCACTTCCTACAAAAATTTAGGATTCAGTGATGAAGAACTGCCGGAAGAAGGCAAAAATCACAACATGGCGCTTAACATTACAGTCAACTGCCAGGATGATGCTTTAGCCAGCATACTGGTAGATACCGGATCAGCTCTAAATGTTATGCCAAAATCTACTCTGATGCGACTATCATTTCAAGGATCTCCGATGAGAGGCAGTGAGGTCATCGTCAAAGCATTTGACAGATCCAAAAAAATAGTTATCGGCAAAGTCGACCTTCCCATAACTATCGCTCCTCATACTTTCCAAGTCACTTTCCAGGTCATGGACATCTGGACAGCATACAACTGTTTATTAGGAAGACCTTGGATACATGAGGCTGGGGCAGTCACTTCGATACTTCACCAGAAGCTGAAGTTCGTGAAGAATGACAAGCTAGTCATAGTCTACGGAGAGCAAGCCGTAATCGTGAGCAACATATCATCATCATCCTGTGTAGAACCAGAGGAGGTCGTTGGGACTCAGTTCCAAGCACTCTCGGTGAGCAATGAGAATCGATTAGAAAGAGGGACGTCGATTTCTTCATACAAAGATGCTCTCAAAGTAATCGAGAGTAACAACGCAAAAGGATGGGGACAGCTTGTCATTCCTACGAATAACAAGACAAAGAAAGGTCTTAGTTTTCCTCAACCTGTACCCAGACTGCTACTAACGATGAAAGTTTTCATCCCATTCAGGACTTCTTCCACAGTGGAGGTTTCCTTCACTCAGTGTCTCAAGAAGTACATACCATCAATGAGGGTGATTCTTCCGATACAGATGAAGAGTGGAAGTCCTATCTCAACGAGGATGGTTATATGTCTCAGGAAGAAACGTATATGCCATTTTTCTATCCCACGTTTAGTCCGAGATATATACCAAGATCAGACGTTAAGATGATGTACGGAGATTGTGATCCTGAAGGATGTCGTGCTCCACCAAACTCATTAGAGAAGGACACTCTGATGAAAGACAACTTCGACTATGACTATTATGACCCAATGGATGACTTGCCTATCTAGAAGCCGTACCCAGAAGACTTGGATCAAAAGAGTCAGCCAAATGACGCTTATCAGCTGAGCATCATTGAAAAGAATACCTGCGTCCCCACCAAATCATGGGATAATTACTCAAGGCATTCAGAAGATATCCAACACAACGATGAATCTGCAAAGATTGCAAGACAAGAGTTCATCAACTATGCTTTTCCCGAGGTCAACGTCATCGAGAAGGATGACTCCTCCAGTTCCACTGAAGTATGGGACACCTTAGGACAACCGAGTGGCAAGTACGACTTGTTGGTCAAGTACACTGCTCCTGAAAGCTCTCGTATCAGGCTCGAAGACATCCAGCCAACTGGATGGGGAGACCCACCTGAGAGTGAAAATACTGTGCAAGATACAATAGAAGAGTTCGTCTTCGACAACTCTGCTTGGGAGGAAGACTCTAATGATCCTGCTCCGCCAGAAATCAGCGTCATTTCTAAGGACAGCCCAAGAAAGAAGGTAATAGACTTTGTGATTCACCAAGGAGTTCGCCGCCAATGGGTTGTTGTCGATGTCCCGAAAGTCGTTCATAAGTCTAAGTAATTTCCATCTTTGTTTTGACCTTTCACCCTTCCCAGGTGAAACAGATGTTTTTATAGGGCCTACTTCTCTGTAAATGTCCCTCTTCGCTTCGTCCAAAGCGACAGAGTTTTGTTTTATAGGGCTGTAGTTTCAGGAATCGGCCAAATCATAAATAAAATAACGTTATTATGTAATTTCCGCATTTTATTGCTGTTTTCACTTTTCGCTTTTTCAGAAAATGGTAATCCTAAAAAACAACCCAAAATAAAAACAAGCATTTTTCAGAAAATACACTGCACACACTCTTGCATTTCTCTCTATCTCTTCTAAAAAACAATTATCACGTCATGCAGATTGCTTGTTTTAAAACCCATTGAAACATACGATCTAATGCCTTCTCCCAACTTTGAATTCTCGGTATTTGAAGCTGAAGAAGAAGAAGACGAAGAAATTCCAAAGAGATCTCCCGATTACTCAAATAAGAGGAAAGGTCCATTGAACCTCACAGAGAGCTGTTGGAAACGGTAAACTTGGGTTCAGAAGAAGAGAGAAAAGAAGTTAAGATTGGGGCACTACTTAGTCCGACTGTAAAAGAAAGCTTGATAAAACTTCTCAAAGAGTTTCCCGATGTGTTTGCTTGGTCCTATCAGGACATGCCAGAGTTGGATACCAGCATCGTGAAACATCATCTACCGTTGAGATCAGAATGTCCGCAGTAAAACAAAGACTAAGACAGACTCATCCAGACATGGCCATCAAAATCAAAGAGGAAATATAGAACATAATTGACGCAGGTTTCCTCGCTACATCAGAATATCCTCAATGGTTAGCCAACATAGTGTCAGTTCCAAAAAATGACGAAAAAGTCAGAATGTGTGTAGACTACAGGGATCTGAACAAAGCCAGTCCAAAGGATGACTTTCCCCTACCGCACATAGACATGCTGGTAGACAGTACAGCAAAGTTTAAAGTCTTCTCCTTCATGGATGGATTCTCGGGCTATAATCAAATCAAAATGGCGCCGAAAGACATGGAGAAAACTTCATTCATCACCCCATGGGGTACCTTTTGTTACAAGGTAATGCCGTTCGGTTTGAAGAATGTCGGGGCAACCTATCAAAGGGCTATGACTACTCTGTTTCATTACATGATACATAAAGAAATAGAAGTGTATGCCAATGATATGATTGCCAAATCTAAAATAGAAGAGGAACATGTGACCCACCTGAAAAAACTATTCGAGCGTCTGAGAAAGTACAAACTCCGCTTGAATCCCAACAAATGCACATTCGGTGTTGTAACACCTCAAAATTTGCCCTCATGTTTCTAACACTAACTGGCTTATGTTTCATTTCATCCTTGCATTATCATTTGTGCATGTCATTGGTTTTTAGCATGGGATCAAGGTATCTAGGCCAATTCAAGGTAAGAAGATGTTTTCCAGAGGTTCAAGCAAAAGTTCATGTGTACTGTCCAAGAGATAAAGAGGAGAGAAAGGTTGTTGATATCACCATTTCAAGTGAATCACATCCTCCTAGTCTGATTTTTCAAACTATGGTTTTTGGGTTTCTTGAGTCTAACACTCCAATGAGCAAGATTTTTGAGGTTTTATCATCATCAAGTGGCATATTTCATCCTTGTTTGAGAGGATGCACATTATATTCAGAGGAATTTGGATTTGGAGCATGGGTCGATTTCTACTAAACCATGGGTGCCAAAAAATAGGGTTTGCCAAAAAATCAGTTTATTTCTGATTTTTTGGGCAAGACTTGATTCCATGGTATTCCTCATGTCCCAAAGTGTCTAGGAATGGAGGATTGTCCATCAATTTGTTTCAGAAGGGTTTTAATTGTTCGAGAGATCCAAGATCATGAGAATTGGGGATAAAGTCAACTGTGTAGTGAAAAAGTCAACTCCTGGCTTTTTGAGGTCAACATGGTGAATTTCAAGTCAATATGATCAATGGATGAGATTTGGTCAAGGAATGTGTAAGGATTCATCAAAAATCAAGAATGTGAAAAAGTTACTAAATATGGAAATTAGGGTTTTAGAAACTTACTATTTTTGGAGTTTTAACCACTTTCAAAGCCAATTTTCACCATGATCAAGGCTTCATTTGCAAATATTTTCCACATGAAAGTTGTAGTATGAAGTATTCCCTTCAAAATGAGCAAAAGAACCATGTCATTTGAGTCATTTTTGAATGAGTTATGGTGCTCCAAAGTTGGACATTTTCACTTTGCAAAGTTCAAAAAACTTAGAATTTTTTCTAAGTCATTTTTGGCAGATTTGGAGGCATGTTTTCATGGCCATATTGCATTGTCTTCCAAGAATTATTTCAACTTGCATTAAACATCTAACTTGCTCCATGACATGCCAATTTTCCAATGAATATTCATTTGCTTAAGTTGGATAAAAATTCCACAAATTATGAAGGTTTGAACATGAAGATTTGCATCCATGGAAATGAACATAATTGGCATTAATTCTGTAGCATAATGGCTGGCCCAAGATCATGCGCATGACCTCACATTTCATTGCTAGAATGCCTTGTAAAATGTTGCCAAATGGAGACACACATGCCTTGTACCAACTTTGTACCTTAGTGGGATTGTTGCACTAAAGAAGGAAAGGAATTTCTTGCATAAGCTGATGGTACACTCTTGCTCTCGTGAATAATTGATCAGACCTCTCTCATGTGTATTTTCAGTGCCAAAAACGTTACTCCCAAACCTCTTGTCAAAGCAAAACCCGAGCCTTACATGTGCACCATTTTTCATTCACATTCTGATTCCAAACCAAAACTACACGTCCCCAAACCTCCAGCTTCATTTCCTAGCCTCATGCCAACCCTAAAAAACACCATATAAAGCTAACAATCTTCCAAAAACCGAGGGGACTCCATTTTCAGATCTGAATCAAAAACTTCTCTCAAACTTCTCATTTTCGAATCCCATTTTTTCTTGAAGTTTCCTCTCATCTCTTGGTTGATTCATCTTCAATCAAGTATCTGTGGTCTTCTGTATGCAAAAAATAGCATCTGGAAGCATCATTTTGAGTGCTACAGCTCCACCATCTTCATCTATTGTCAAAGTTATTTTTGAGAGTTTGAAGAAGGATTTGAGTAGATAGAGCATTGATTTAGGTTTCTCAAAGTTCAAGTAAGGTTACATCAGTGTTTTTGAAGCTTTTAGGCTTGTTGAAGGTGCAACAGACAATATTCCATTAGGTAATTTTCCAGTTTCATTTCCAGGCTTGTTATGAATGTCTGAAGCTCGTGATTCGTGTTTTTGAGATCCTTAGCATGTGCAGATCACGTTTACAGGTGTGTTGTTTCAGTTTGAATCATTTGCAGTTTGGGTGTTAACTTTTCAAGCTCGTTTTTCATGGTATTTTGTTGGTTTTAAATAGAATCAAAGTGTAGATTCGTGATCCTCATAGCGCGCTCTTCATTTTGATGTAAAATTTTGCTCGTTTTAGTCAAGTTCACAGCGAGCTCCGGTGAGCCTCGCCTGAGAAGATGACCGGAGCTAGGGCTCCGGCATCTACATGTCTGTTGGTGATTTGTTAATTTAGGCCGTTGACTATGTATGCGTGGCGTTTTGAATAGTGATGTGGCTGCCACGTTGTTTAATGAAACAAGGCGTTTCGTATTTTCTGGTTTGACTTTGTGTTTTTTTGTTTTGATTATGAATGTAGCTGGACTGGGCTTACTACACGGTTGATCTTTGCACCCCCTGGTCTGAGTCCCATGCGCCATTTGACCTGTTTCCTTTGTTTCCATTTCTTCCTGAATGCACCCCCTCCCTTTGTTACTTCTTTTATTTTCTTTTTCTTTTATATTTCATTTTGATTTTGATTTTATTGTTTCTAATCATGATAAAAATACCAAAAAATGTGTTTCTGATTATTCAATGTCTTGACTTATTTTTCATTTTCTTTATTTTATATTTCACTTTATTTTCATATTTTATTTGAATTTAATTTGTGATAGGCTTTTACACTTCTGTCCTTGAGCTAGGGTTTATGTTTTGATGCCATGTGCTTGCCTTCTTGAGCCAATATTTTTACCTTGTTTTGACATGTGTATGAGCAATGTTTGAATGTTATCTTGCTGCCTTGGTGATCATCTTTGTTTGTTTTTCATGTGACTTTAGATGCTCCTCGATCCACGCTTGATTATATGCATACCTTGCCTTATGGATCACTTTTGGACATGTTCTTGAATTATTTTTGTTCCAATCTTTTTTACATGTCTAATTGGATGTTTAAACTTGTCTTTGGTTATTTTTTGAATTTTATTGGATCACTTTGCTATTTTTGGTTGATGCTTCCATTTGATGATGTTTTGAGCATGTTAATGCCTACTTCTTGACCTAATTTTGTGCCTTTGAATGACATGTGCTTCCTTGATGCTTTGTGATCTTTCTTTAATTGATGAGACATATTTAAGATTCTGATTTACCTTGGCCCTTGGTGCATGACCTATCTTTTGTATGGCTTTGCTTGTGTGGGAGTATGTGAATCATCTTGGACTTCAGTTGGTTGCATACTTGCATAGTTTTGATACATGCTTTGAGTATGATACTTGATGATCCTTCTTGATTGGTTTGAGCTTGGTTATGATTTATGGATGATACATTTGCTACTGCGCACTTGGATTCACATCATGTTTTCATTTCATTTGATCATTGTGGATTGATTTTTGTGATGCATTTCATGAGCATTTGATTGTTGCTACTTGTTTTTGATTTGTGAATTGAATGTGCAAATTTCGGTTGCATTTTCTTGTTGTTTCTAACGTGTTTGTTAAGCTTGTGCAATGATTTGCAAGGTTTCCAATAGCGATTGATCGTTTGGTATTCCACTTTATTTGTGGGATACCGCTTCACTTCCGATGTGATTTCTCTTTGTCTCTCATTCTTAAGACGCATATATGCATTTGTTGTGTTTTTCCTGGATTACGTTTTCTTGCAAGTTACTTGTATGGTGGTGTCTGATACACACACCACATGTCGGTTGTGATTTATTTTCACACCGACAATGTTTTGACGCTTATGCTTGTATCGGATTTCTGACTCTCTTTTGTTTGCCTTATGATAGCTTGCTCTCCGGGTTTCTTGTTCTGCTTGCATTGCTATTTACGGATTACTATCCATTTGGTATAATTTCTTGAACCGATTTACACTCTTTCTGTATTTTTTCTTTTGATGCCATGAGAAGTAGAATTGGGAGTCGGTGCTACTTGGCCGACAATTCTGGAAGTCCTCAAAGGAGGCCATGTTTGTGATTGTTTACTTTTGTGCCAAAGACCTCAAAAGAGGCGTCCCATCCCCGATTCCCCCTGATAATTCCTCGGAGAAGGCAAGCAAAAAGGGACCTACAATCGGTACCCCACACTTTTAGTTGAGTCGTTCACTCGCTCGCACTACGTGTTGATGCATTGAACATGTGCCCCCGTTCTTGTTATCGAGTCGTCAAGTGGAAGAAGGGTTTAACAACCAGACCCCCACACTTTGTTTAGCTCGCGTCGACCGACGCTGACGCTTTGTGCTCGTACGCATAATTTGCTTTTTCCCCGCACTTTCTGTCATACCCGATGACATGATATCGTGGTTAGGCTCCCTTATTTCCTACAGTTTGCAAGCTTCGATGGAATGATATCATCGCTTTGCTTCCTCATCCTGCCCGACGAATTGATATCGTGGTTGGGTGTCCCTGTTGCTTTGTCCTACTCCGATGATATGATATCGTTGCTGGGCATCTCCCTTGGCCACTGTGATGACATGAATCCACAGTCGGATGTGTGCTACTCGAGTGATGTGGATACTCCTCGAGCTGGTTTGTTTTTGTTATGTTGTGGTCGTTAGCACGAACGGACTCTTTGACTTCCTCTTTCCCGTCCGATTGAGGATACGTAGGCACAAAATGCGATATCTTGGCAAGCACCCTTCTCTTTTTTCGACTCGTCCATCGAACTACGACTGCTCTGATTTCCTCTCTCTGGTTAGATTGAGGATACGTAGGCACAAGACGGCGATGTCTTGGCGAGCAACCTTCCCCCTATTAGTGCGTAGTTCGTCGAACAACGTTGACTCTGATTCTTCGTTCGTCCACAAAGATACGTAGGCATTGGATTGCGATAATACTTGCGAGTCCGTTTCTCTATTTCCCTTTTTGTTTTTCATTTCTGTTTAGCAGTAGGCTTCAAGTGACTCACCCTTAGATATAGACAACAAGTGTGGATCCCATCGAGTACGATGGACGCGTGGGGGTGCTAATACCTTCCCCTCGCGTAACTGACTCCCTTACCCATTTCTCTTGGTCGCGATGACCATGCTTTTTCCTTCCCTCAGGTTTACGCAGTGTTTCCTTTCCCTCTCTTGGGATAAATACACATTGCTGGCAACTCTGTTTCCACGCCAATTTCGCATTTGTACTTGGATGAAAATCCCTGGAGCGATAGCTGGCGACTCTGCTCGGGACTCTGGTTCCTTATGCGACTCAATCCTAGCGCTTGTGTGTTTATTGTCTTTGGGTGTTTACTTTATTGCTTTGCATGATTATCTGTTTGCATTGCATCCTACTTGCGCTTTTATTTCCTGCATATTGGTTATTGGCTGGACTGTCTGGTTCTTCTTGGCAGGGTGGGTAGTTACAAGAGGTAAAAGGCCCAATACCCAGGCTATGAGTTATCCATAGGAACACTAGGATTAGAGTGGTCCATGGGCGGCGGGTGGTGTCACGCCTCCTTAACCAAGCATGATGCCACGAGCAGTGGAGGTTTAAACAGAGTATTATCGTTGAACACTTTCGTGTGAATATGATGATGCTTCCGGATGAATTGTCGAACCCGCATTTCTCTTTGACCTACCCTGACCTAGCCTATACCCGTGAGTGGGGCAGGAATGGTTCTTACAGGTACAGGTACTGTCGGTGACTTTGTTTCTGATGGTGACTATGGTTCCGTTGGTGACTTTGGTTCTTATGGTGGTTCCGAAACTATGTCGAGCCTTTGATCTTGTGCCGTTCGATTCTATGCAATGGTCCAGTCATGTCTAGTGGAATCCTTGATCCCATGTGTGTATCTGCATCATCATTTTGCATTCTGACATACATGTTCTTATATTTCCAAGGATCTTAACTTTGAGACTAGCTGTTGAGCATTTCCATCTATTTCTTGTGGTCCGTATGAAAAAAACTTTAATCAAAGCAGAATGATTCCTTGGAAATATTCAAACAAGGGATTTTGCATTTGCATTCTCATACTCATATGCATAACAGGTGTCCCAGAGTGGATTTCTCATTCTGACTTGGTATTATCTTCAAAATTGACGACTCAACATGTGATAATCAGAGGATAGCCATGGAACAGCTCAGTGCAGAAGTGACTGAAATGAAGATTCAGATGGGGCAGTTTATAGGAGACATGCAAGCTTTGATCTAAGACTAGAAAGTACTAAGAAAGGAAGTCAATCAGATGAAGACTCAGATGGGTTTGGTCATGGAAATTTTGAAAATGGTGTTAAAGAAGGGAAACAGTCATGTGCTCGCTTCCGCAACAGAAGTCCTTAATCCTCCCATCTCTTTAGGGTCTTCGCTAGATCATGGATTGCCTCGTGAATCCCCTCCACAACCCAAGGTTCCAGAACTTTCCCAACAACAGCCAGGTCTTGTCTCCCAAGAGAAGCCCAAGAGAAACCCAGGAGTAAAAAGTGTGCACAGAGACCGAAGCAGTTTGAAAGATTTTTTCATCCGCTCCCTATGCCATATTCTCAGCCATTGCAGCATCTCCTTCAGTTGCAACTGGTACGAAAAAGGACTTTGGCTCCTCTTACTGGTAATCCCCCACCAGGCTACAATGCAAGAGCCCATTGTGATTTCCATTCTGCGGCACCAGGGCATACTGTGGAGAAATGTAGGGCCTTTCAGCACCAAATCCAGGATTTGATTGATGCAAGGGCAATTGAATTCACGTCGGGTGGCGTGAGCCTACAAGGTGATTTTACCCCAATTGTTGCAAAGGAAGTAGAGACTGCTTCCCTGTCCGTAGGATCCACCTCACGTCATGGATCTCTTCCACAACCTTATGCTTCAGAAGCTCTACGTCAGCAACCCTTGTTTGTGCCTCAGCCGAATGTGGAAAGGAAAGTACAGGGGCAGTTTGGGTTCCCGAATCAGCCTCGGAAGCAGAATTATCAGCAGCAGGGGCAACTCAGACCAAGAAGACCCAAGAGGATATTTGATCCTATTACTATTCCTTGTAGTCAGTTGCTTGCTCGCCTGCTCGAAAGCTCTCTGATTCAGCTGAGGAATACCATGCCAGTGCCGTACCCTATTCCTCCGGACTATGACATGAATGCTAGGTGCGAGTTCCACTCAGGAACATTTGGGCATACAATTGATAACTGTAACGTGTTCAAACACCAGGTGCAAGATTTGATCGACTCAAAGGTCATCACCCCAGATGGTACCCCCATGGGCTGAAGCTTCCTTGTCAAGAGTAAGCACCAGATCGCAAGAGCGTCATCAGAAGCAATAAGTCCAGATGGAGTCAGGCCTCCTCAACAAAGGCAATTTTTGGCTTCTTTACTTCATTTTCATGTGTAATTTTTCATCATTTGTTAGTACAGTGTTTGCATGAAAAGACTTGTTTGTGTTTTGAATGATGATTTTAATGCAATGATTGTGTTGTTCTTGAAGTACTTTACTTTTATGCACTCATATCATGTTTATATACACTGCAATACCAATTTTCTTGCCTTAAACTCTTGAGGGAGGATGATGAAGTGAAAAACGCAAAATCTTTGGTTGTGTGCTTTTTGATAAAACCCTGTTGATGATATACAGACATTGCTTCAAATCCCCAAACTCCGGAGATATAAGGGAGATAGACCCTTGTCAACCCTGTTGAGCCTTGAAGTAGGAGTTTCTTTTTATTTTGGAAAAAAACCTCACATTTAACCCAGGGGAAGGGTAGTTATCAGTTGATTTGACTGAGCGTTCTACTTTCAAAAGGAGTGTGCATCTGAGGATCCATTATCTTTCTTTCCTCACATATCAGGAGGTCAAGGGACGTGAGACCACAATGGTTATCCCTCACCGCAAGGAGTGAAGTAGTCATAATCCTTTCAAAGAAGTCAAGACAACCAGTGTCACACGATTTGTTCAAGAAGAAAAAAGAAAAAAATAGAGAAAGAAAGCCCGCTAAGTCAAAAGTTTGAAAACAAATGACTTAGGCAAAAGTTAGGGCATCCCGCTGGACCTCAAAATCGAAAAAAAAAAAAGAGAGAAAAAATTTAGTCCAGGCAAAATCAGGGAAACAAAAGAGGAAAGAGCGAATAGAAAAAGCAAAAAGGCTTACAAAAGAGAAAACCTCCGAGCAAAAGCAAGTCGTGTGACCACAAACACCAAAGACAAAAAGGGGTGACTGCCACTCCGAAAACCGTGTGGGTTCCTTCTGTCCTCATACCATTCAATTACTTTTTGGTAGGGGAGCGCTCATGCCAGATTAAATGAACGTAGGACCGAAGGACATCAAGGAGAATGGGTGGGTACAAAAAAATTTTGAGCCATAAAACCTTTTTTCTAAAAAATCACGAACCAGACCACGTTAAAACCCTCAAAAGTCCTAATTGAAACAGGGTTTATTTCGAAGGTGTTCTTCAAAAAGAGAGCGTTCCTGACTCCCATGAGTTGTGCTAATAAGATTTTTGTTGGTATTGCATATGCGTATTGTTTTCCATTCAAAAATCAATGTCTTGTCCCAGCTAGTGATTCGTTCACAAGGCTTGGCGACACATTTTCAATAAAACTTCAAGGTTAACATGTGTGTTGCATTAGAATTGTCATTCTCATAATAAATATTTTCTGCTTGCATGTGCTTAAGCATCAGGGGAGCTTACACAATGAACGTCAGTCGAGAAGCTTGATCACGCTGAGTTGAGATGGTGAAATCCCCGAAGGACAATCATGTCAAGGGACATATGGCCAAGAGACTGTGCGCAGCCTGGGCGTTCCCGATGAGTGGTGATAAGATGTTGCCGATCTGAAGCAGTCACATTGAAAAACTCTCCCTAAAGCAGCTGAACGGGGGCAATCACGCCAAGATCTGGAAAATCTCTTGAAGACCAGTCGGTCATAGGAAAGTTCACTTCAAAGCTCGTACTGGGGCAGGCCACCTCAAGAGCACGAGAAGTTATCCACTCCTGAAGATGGTTAATTGAAAGCACCTCTTCGAGGTTCAGAATACTGGGGCAGGGTATTTCAAGTCATTACAAATCCTTTCGTAGCAAGTTACTTCATAGAGTATACTGTCTGGGGCAGTTATGTCGAGATCTGATACATCTCTAAGAGCTTGAAGACCCGTGGCATGTTGAAAGCCAGGTCCTCTATAAAATCCTCTTGAGATGATTTCTTCCATTAGACCTGGTGGTCTAGGGCAAGTGGAAAGTTCAAAGGGCCGTTTATGACCATAGAGACAGGTCAGGTTGGGTGGCAAGATTATTCCTCCCTAGTAGAGTTACTCTCCCCAGGACTGAAAATTTTATCATCCTCCGCAGAGTACACTCTCCCCAACAAGAGTACAGAGGATTGATCCCCCAGCCGGAGTCGTGGTTGGTTTTCCCTAGCAAGCATTCAGAAATTGATTGCTCTAGGGTGGACGTTGTTGTATCTCCAGCAGAAGGCTTGTGGGATATCTTTCCCGGGCGGAGATTTTATCTTCCCCGCAGAGTCTTGGTGTCTACTTTCCTCAGCCGTTCAGGAAGGATATGTTCATCAGCAATATTATGCTCTAATTCCCAGCAGGGTGAGGGTAAAGTCATTTCCCCCGGCAGCAGGTTAAGTTCAGTGATATCCCCCCAATCAAGTTCGGTATTATTGACTCGTTTCCCCAAGCAGAGTTTGGTGGTAGTACTCGCAACGGTTTGTTCAACAACGGTTGGCATCCCCAGCAGGTTCTAAGTCCAATTGTTATTGGCACTCTTCAGTATCAGGTTTTGGGTTCTATCATCAACAAGGGTTATTTGTAATCCCCAACAGAGGGGAAGTTATCTTTGGGTTTCATCTTCAACAGAGGTTGTGATCAGGAAGGTCGTTCAGTGTGATTTTCTCAGCAGGGTTTTTGATTCAGAGGACAGTTTAGTTTGTCATCCCCGGTGGAGTTGTCTTCGTCTTCAGCATTTATTTTGCTGAGGCGCTTCTTTTGCATTGTATAAGCATTTTTGCATGACATCCTCCCAAAAGCGTAGCATTTCCATTTCGTATGGAGCATTACGCCATAGAAAAATTCAAACATATGCATTTGAAGCATAAGCCAGGTTTGAGTTCTCGTTCGCCAAGTGTTTCCCCAACAGGAAGAACAGTAACTCAGGAGATATCATCCAACTTTATACCCCAAGCCGTGGACTTGGTCATTTGGAGAGACTATTTGGTATACCCCTGCAAAGTTTGTCAGAGTCGTTAATCTGAAGTTTCTTTTATCGTCACCCCTTCATCCAGGTGGTTTTGTGGGTTATCCCCTCAAAGTTTTTTTCTGTCAGACACCCGTCCGTATTTTGATTTCCATGTTCTTTCGACACTCGTCTGTGTTCTTTTCCATTGCCTCAATACTTCGCCGTGTAGATTTTAAAACACTCGTCCGTGTTCTCTCAAACACCCGTCCGTGTTCTTTTGACACTCGTCCGTGTTCTTTTTCATTTCCTCAATACTTCGTCTGTATTGATTTTAAACACTAGTCTGTGTTCTCTCGACACTCGTCCGTGTTTGGTTTAGCATTTCAATCCCCAGTAAAGTTGCCATTTGACTTTTTCAATACCCATCAGTGTTCTTTCAGCACCCGTCCGTGTTTGAACTTTTATTTCAATACCCATCTGTATTGACCTTTTAGACACCCGTCTGTGTTCTTTCAGCACCCGTCCGTGTTTGAACTTTTATTTCAATACCCGTCCGTATTGACCTTTTAGACACCCGTCCATGTTCTTTCAGCACCCGTCCATGTTTGAACTTTTATTTCAATACCCGTCCGTATTGACCTTTGACACCCGTTCGTGTCCTTTCAGCACCCGTTCGTGTTTGAACCTTTTTTTCAATACCCGTCCGTATTGACCTTTTAGACACCCGTCCGTGTTCTTTCAACATCCGTCCGTGTTTGAACTATTATATTAATACCTATCCGTATTGACTTTTTAGACACTCGTTCGTGTTCTTTCAGCACCCGTCCGTGTTTGAACTTTATTTCAATACCCGTTCGTATTGACCTTTTAGACAGTCGTCCGTGTTCTTTCAGCACCCGTCCGTGTTTGAACTTTTATTTCATTACCCGTTCGTATTGACCTTAGACACCCGTCCGTGTCCTTTCAGCACCCGTCTGTGTTTGAACCTATATTTCAATACCCGTCCGTATTGACCTTAGACACCCGTCCGTGTTCTTTCAGCACCCGTCCGTGTTTGAACTTTTATTTCAATACCCGTCCGTATTGACCTTTTAGACACCCGTCCGTGTTCTTTCAGCACCCGTCCGTGTTTGAACTTTTATTTCAATACCCGTCTGTATTGACCTTTTAGACACCCGTCTGTGTTCTATCACCACTCGTCCGTGTTTGAACCTTTATTTCAATTCCCGTCCGTATTGACCTTAGACACCCGTCCGTGTTCTTTCAGCACCCTTCCGTGTTTAAATTTTTTATTTCAATACCCGTCCGTATTGACCTTAGACACCCATTCGTGTTCTTTCAGCACCCGTCCGTGTTTGAACTTTTTATTTCAATACTCGTCCGTATTGACCTTAGACACCCGTCCGTGTCCATTCAGCACTCGTCCGTGTTTGAACCTTTTTTTCAATACCCGTCCGTATTGACCTTTTAGACACCCGTCGATGTTCTTTCAACATCCGTCCGTGTTTGAACTATTATATTAATACCTATCCGTATTGACTTTTTAGACACTCGTCCATGTTCTTTCAGCACCCGTCTGTGTTTGAACTTTATTTCAATACCCGTTCGTATTGACCTTTTAGACAGTCTTTCGTGTTCTTTCAACACCCATCCGTGTTTGAAATTTTTATTTCATTACCCGTCCGTATTGACTTTAGACACTCGTCCGTGTCCTTTCAGCACCCGTCCGTGTTTGAACTTATATTTCAATACCCGTTCGTATTGACCTTAGACACCCGTCCGTGTTCTTTCAGCACCCGTCCGTGTTTGAACTTTTATTTCAATACCCGTCCGTATAGATCTTTTAGACACCCGTCCGTGTTCTTTCAGCAACCGTCCGTGTTTGAACTTTTATTTCAATACCCGTCTGTATTGACCTTTTAGACACTCGTCCGTGTTCTATCACCACTCGTCCGTGTTTGAACCTTTATTTCAATTCTCATCCGTATTGAACTTAGACACCCGTCCGTGTTCTTTCAGCACCCGTCCGTGTTTAAAATTTTTATTTCAATACCCGTCCGTATTGACCTTAGACACCCGTTCGTGTTCTTTCAGCATCCGTCCGTGTTTGAACTTTTTATTTCAATACTCGTCCGTATTGACCTTAGACACCCGTCCGTGTCCTTTCAACACTCGTCCGTGTTTGAACCTTTTTTTCAATACCCGTCCGTATTGGCCTTTGACGCCCGTTCGTGTCCTTTCAGCACCCGTCCGTGTTTGAACATTTTTTCAATACCCATCCATATTGACCTTTTAGACACCCGTCCATGTTCTTTCAGCACCCGTCCGTGTTTGAACTTTTATTTCAATACCCGTTCTTATTGGCCTTTTAGACACCCGTCCGTGTTCTTTCAGTACCCATCCGTGTTTGAACTTTTTATTTCAATACCTGTCCGTATTGACCTTTTAGACACCCGTCTGTGTTCTTTCAGCACCTGTCCGGGTGTGAACCCTTAGACACTCATCTGTGTTCGTTCCCAGCGCTGTCAACACTCGTCATTGTTTGTTTCAATCTATTTCAATACTTCGTCTGTATTGATCTCTAAGACTCGTCTGTGTTATGATTTGATACCTTTTATTACTTGTTCCCCAGCGGAGTCGTCTCTCCTTTTACAGGATGCAAATTTGTGCGGTTATTTTGGTATTCAATCTCCGTGTATCCTGACTGTCTGGAAGCCTTTGCTTCCATACCCTCGGATCCAAGAAGTTTGAATAGGGGCAACTGTAACACCTCAAAATTTGCCCTCATGTTTCTAACACTAACTGGCTTATGTTTCATTTCATTCTTGCATTATCATTTGTGCATGTCATTGGTTTTTAGCATGGGATCAAGGTATCTAGGCCAATTCAAGGGAAGAAGATGTTTACCAGAGGTTCAAGCAAAATTTCATGTGTACTGTCCAAGAGATAAGGAGGAGAGAAAGGTTCTTGATATCACCATTACTCAAGCCACAGTGGATTCTTAGACCTCAGGGCATCCTAAGGTGTCCATAAGCTCATCAGATGATTGCAACTAGCAAGAGATTTCAAGTGAATCACATCCTCCTAGTCTGATTTTTCGAACTACGGTTTTTGGGTTTCTTGAGTCTAACACTCCAATGAGCAAGATTTTTGAGGTTTTATCATCATCAAGTGGCATATTTCATCCTTGTTTGAGAGGATGCACATTATATTCAGAGGAATTTGGATTTGGAGCATGGGTCGATTTCAACTAAACCATGGGTGCCAAAATTAGGGTTTGCCATAAAATCAGTTTATTTCTGATTTTTTGGGCAAGACTTGATTCCATGGTATTCCTCATATCCCCAAGTGTCTAGGAATTGAGGATTGTCCATCAATTTGGTTCAGAAGGGTTTTAATTGTTCGAGAGATCCAAGATCAGGAGAATTGGGGATAAAGTCAATTGTGCAGTGAAAAAGTCAACTCCTGACTTTTTGAGGTCAACATGGTGATTTTCAAGTTAAATATGTTCAGTGGATGAGATTTGGTCAAGGAATGTACAATGATTCATAAAAAATCAAGAATATGAAAAAGTTACTAAATATGGAAATTAGGGTTTTAGAAACTTACTATTTTTGGCAAGTTTTAACCACTTTCAAAGCCAATTTTCACCATGATCAAGGCTTCATTTGCAAATCTTTTCCACATGAAAGTTGTAGTGTGAAGCATTCCCTTCAAAATGAGCACAAAAACCATGTCATTTGAGTCATTTTTGAATGAGTTATGGTGCTCCAAAGTTGGACATTTTCACCTTGCAAAGTTCAAAAAACTTAGAATTTTTTCTAAGTCATTTTTGGCAGATTTGGAGGCATGTTTTCATGGCCATATTGCATTGTCTTCCAAGAATTATTTCAACTTGCATTAAACATCAAACTTACTCCATGACATGCCAATTTTCCAATGAATATTCACTTGCTTAAGTTGGATAAAAATTCCACAAATTATGAAGGTTTGAACATGAAGATTTGCATGCATGGAAATGAACATAATTAGCATTAATTCTGTAGCATAATGGCTGGCCCAAGATTATGCGCATGACCTCACATTTCATTGCTAGAATGCCTTGCAAAATGTTGCCAAATGGAGACATACATGCCTTGTGTCATACCCCAAATTTTGACCACTAAGATTTCCCATCATTGTGCAAATCATCATCACAATATGGAGGAACCATCATACTTCATCAGTCTCCCCAAAGATGGGTGAGCATCCACTACAATCAAAATTAGGGTTTCAAGCCCTCTCTGAGTGCTTAGATAAAGGATCAATCAAGGAATGACATGATCTTTAACTTGTCTAAACCTCTCAAACATACACAATGGATCAAAAGGACTCCCACTTCAAGGATCAAGCACAAGGCTGCTCCCTTCTAGGTAGATCAAGTCTCAAGATCGACAGTGTCACCAAATTAGAGTTTTGGTCGACCAGGGCCTCCAGATGGAAATTTTCATCTAGACACAAGCCAATGATCCAAAACACAACCTAATATACTCCATGGAACCTCATGGACCCATTCATCAAGTCTATTTTGCCTCAGGGGTTGCACTCATAAAAAATCAGGAATTAGGGTTTTTTGACCTAATTCACCCCTAAGTTGACATTTGGGACAAATCATGAGCCAAGACCTCAAGAGATGGTTTGAGGGTCTCTAATGAACTATATTGATTCATTTGGAACAATGGATTAATCCAAGAAGCTTGAGCAACAAGTCTCAATTTCATCTGCACCACAGTTAGGGTTTTAAGGGAAAAGTCAACTGTAACTTTGACTTTTGACCAGGACATGCTCCCAAGCCCTATAGCATGCATCAATATACCCTATGACACCCATGTAACATGTCCATCAAGTTTGATTTAGGTCAAGGACATGATTTCCTGAAGAATTGCACAGTTTGGAATTCATCTGATAAAAAGTCAACTGTGGACAAAAGTCAACTTTGACTTTTTGAGATTTTTCACCAAAATGGATTTTTAACCCTAAATTGATGTTAATGTATGATTTGAATCATCATTCATCAAGAAAAATCAAGAAAAGTTGGATAACTTGTAAAAGGGGTAACCATAAAAACTTAGTAAATTTTCTAAGTTAAAAATAAAGTGACAAGGGCACCAACTTTGAAGGATCATAACTCCTAAACCACAAAGCCATTTTTTTTCATCCAAAGATGGATTTGTAGTCTTCATCACCCTCTACACAAACTTCAACTAGACCTAAGTCCAATTCATTAAGGATTTGGAGTTATGGGATGATCAAAATGGCTGAAAAGTGAAAATGTCACTTTTTCCAACACTTAGTGAAATTTTCACTAAGTCAGAATCTGCCTTAACTTTTTGCCAAATGTAGGGGGATTTTTCACTTGGATTCAAAAGAGATCAAAACCAAACATGTTCAAACAGTTGTTGTATCATGTAAGGGCTTTCCAAAATGGTCAAGAGCATTACCAAATTCAACTTACACCATGAGTTATGACATTGGTAAGTTGCCTTGCTGAAATCTGTCAAAGGCAAGGCAGAATTTGCAATTTTGCTCAATTTGCCAAAATCAGCCAAATTCAAATGTTCCTATCCACTTGGACACCTCAGAGGATTGAATCTAAATGGGACAATCATTGAGCCAAGCCTCTAAAGTCCATGGAACAAGAAATAGCATGTTGAATCTAGAATGGCCAAAATAGGGACAAGACTCCAAATTTGGATTGAAGCATTCAATGGAAGCATCAAGGTGGCATGGACTGAGCCATTCTCATCTAAAATCAGTCAAGACTTATCCAAGACCAAGGGAACCAAAGCTCTGTGCCCTAACCTCTAGTCAATGGCTAGAGGAGACTTGGATTTTCATTTGCCAACATTGGCCAAACCTACTTACCAGTTGCCATTCACTATTCCTTGCAAAACAAACTTGCTCTACTATAAATAGAGCTCAATTGTGATCAGTTTGAGTACACCAAAGCCATCAAACAGATGCTTTCCTCAAAATCTCTTTCTCTTGGCAAAAATGCCTTTCTTAGCAAGGTAGCTATCGGGTTTTGAGTTTGAGAGATTTTCCAATCAAACCAATCACTCACACACCTCACATACATCATATAGAAGTGATCCAAACACTCACATAACATCTGGAACACAGATTTCACAAAATCACCAGCTGGTTGCTCAAACTTTCAATCAAGTTGCAGCTGAGGTACCACAAATCGTTCCAGCCATTTTCAATCAAGTCCAGGCATTCAAACACACTCCATAGGGTGTAAGGAAGCTGTTCAGATCATCACCACTCATCTGTAACACCTCCAAATCAAAAATCACATTACACTTGCTGTCACGGCTTAGAGGTAAGCATACACTTGGTCATCTCTCAATCTATGCACATTTCCTCGCACAATAATTTGGCCATATGTTCATAATCATGTATGGAATGTTTTCCCTCAATTAATTGCATTGTTTGAATCGTGTATCAAAAATCCTAGCCTTCATGCAGAAATTAGGGTTCTTGAGATTTCTTCGTGATTTCATGTTTTATGTTTAATTTAAATGAAATTAAGTGTTATAAACATGATCGTGACGTTGAGACGAGCATAATGATATGTGGATTACATGATATGATTAAGTATTCAGTGAGATTGGATGGAAAACGCAAATCAGCCAAACCCAGAACACGCGCGTGTTCTTCAGCTTGTTCTTGGCGCCTTTTTTCCAAATTCAAATATTTGAATTTTGTGATTTTGTTTAATTGATTCAAAAATTACTTTCTCTCTGAGTTTTAATGATTTTGAGTTGATTCTTTTTTTGATAATTCACAAAAATGTTGAAATATTTTATTTTATCAAAAAATCCCAAAAATATTATTTATTTCATATAATTGATATTTTTGCAAAGAATTAATATTTTAATTGTTTTTGACATTTTAAATATTTTTTCCACATTGATTTTGCAACTTTTAATGCTTTCTAATTATTTTGTAGGTCAATACTTAATTTTTGAAGCATTAATCCAAGATCACAATTTGTTTTTCACATGTTAAACAATTTTGATAATTTTAATTGAATTTTTTTTCAATTAAATACATTTTTGAAAACAAATTAGGGTTTTTGGATTAATTCAACCCTCATAAATCATTTTCAAAACACTTTTGGGCCTCTAATAGAGTGTAAGACCCAATCCTTTTTTGACCAAATCATTTTTGGGCCTCAGTATATTGTTTAAGTCCCGATACCGTCAAAAACAAACGGCGCGGTCATCGCCAGTTTAAAAATAAACCAATTGGGCCTCTCCTTGAGCTATAAGACCCATTCAAAACTTTTTGGGCCTCTAATAGAGTGTAAGACCCAACCCCCTTTTAACCAAAACATTTTGGGCCTCACTTATTGTATAAGTCCCTCTGCGTTAAAAGAAAACCTCGGCGCGATCGCCATTTTTAACGGAAAAACAAACTGGGCCTACCCTCGTGTTATAAGCCCCACTCTTTTTCTTTAAACTTTTTGGGCCTCTTGAAAGAGTGTAAGACCCATCCCTTTGTACAGAAAAATATTTCGGGCCTCAGTCACTTGTATAAGTCCCTCTGTACAAATTCAAACAGTGCGCTCACTGATAAAACCCCGGGCCTCTCCTTGAGCTGTAAGCCCCAAATCTTTATTTTTCAAAGCACTTTCTCCTTTGATTTTGAATATACTGTTGTTTTCAATCTTTCTTTGTTGAACAACTAACCAAACAGCATGGAAGCTCTACAACCGAGTAAGTGGTTATTGCTTTCATTTACCGCTTTCATATACATATAATTGTATTGTGGGGCTGTTTCACTGTAAGTCTTCTTTCATAAACTCATATCAACTGTGTAATAATAATATAGATATTTCGAGTTTCCCCGGCAACTACGTCTAGAACTAGGTGACGCCGTTTCGTTTGTTCGTAGAAATAGACAACTAGATCCCCAATAGGATCACCAGATACAGTCTTCTCTTCGGCTGTCCTCATTAGGAATTGTCAAGAAACTCTATTCCTAGAGATGAATGTATTCTCCGTGAATGGCATCTTTGAGTTTCTTCCAAATTCTCGAACTTTCCTGACTTGATCTATTCCTTGTGAATAGCTTGCCTTGAATTTCTCGGGGTTTGGGGACCCACGGGCTTCTTAAAAGCATCGGCCTCCTCTTGGGCATCGTACAAGGACCCACAGGCTTCCTAAAAGCAACCCCGCCTCCTCTTGGGCTTAGTACAAGGACCGATACGGCTTCTTAGAAGTTTCCAGCCTCCTCTTAGGCTTCGTATAATGATCTCTTCCTCCGGGAATGATAGCCTTCTCTTGGGCTTAGTACAAGGACCGATCGGCTTCTTAAAAGTTTCCAGCCTCCTCTTGGGCTTCGTACAAATTGTCCCGACGACCTCCTAGAGGTATAGGAACATAACTTAGTCATCTTCATAGAAAAGTCCTTTCATAGAGTCTACTACTGTTTCTCAAAGAATAGTACAAAAGATGACACTCTAGACTTGGACAGTCTAATCTCCTTGAGTCTCAAAGACATTCTCAAGTGACCCTTTCGTTAAATAGGAAGGAAACCCGCAGACTAGGACAGTCTCAATACCCTTCGGATTTCCCGATTCCTTAAAAAACAGGAATAACCTGGATCCTTGAATCAAATCCTTGAGTACAGTGTTGCTCATATAAGAACTGATTTTCTCTTTAAAATCAGTATACTGGACCTGTCACTCAACTGAAACAGTAACCATAGCCTCTCTCTCGGGCTTTGTACGAGATACATAAGAGACTCCCTCGTTGAGTCAATCACCCTTTCGCCTCCATCTCGGGCTTTATACGAGATACAAAAGGGTTCTTCCTGAGCCAAACGAATTTCTGCCTCTCTCTCGGGCTTTATACGAGATACCAAAAGATTCCATCGTCGAGTCAAAACCTTTAGCCTCTCTCTCGGGCTTTGTACGAGACACATATTAGCCTCCTCTTAGGCTTTATATAAGAAAACCACTGGTTGATCCAATCAACCTTTTAGCATCAAAGCTGTGCCTCGTTCACAGTACACAAACATCAACAACTCCTTCCCTTTCATCTAATCGCTGTAAGCGGCAAGCCTCTGGATCATCTACATCCATGCCACTGTCCCTCTTTTAGCATGATAAATTCCTAAGGAAAGATAGCATTGCTCTACACTGAGTTAAATTCTTCTCCTTCAGGTTAAAATCCCCTATAAAGGAAATTATGGCATTGCCGGATTCACATATCTCGGTTAAAGTAATTCTCCTTTATAAAACAGTTGTGACATACAACCCCCCTCTTTAGAGATAACAAATTCTCTCTAAAGTTGAGACCTTTCAGCTTCACATCTTGGGTTTTGAACAAGATACAAATCACCTTTCGCTTCACGTCTTGGGCTTTGAACAAGACACCAAAAACACCCATTTCCTCCCATAGAATAGGAGGAACTACGAACGCTCTGATTTCCCTGTTTCGGTAAACGGGAATACGTAGGCATAAGATTGAAAGAAAAATCTTAGCGAGCACACTAAACAAAAACCCAAAAATCCCATATCTCCATCAATCAAAAGCAGCAATTCAAAACATCAGTCTTAAACATCCTAATCCTTGTTCCCCGCCAGAAACCTTCTGCCTAGATAAAAAGAAAGAAACCGTATTGGCGAAAATACAAATAACCAGTACAAAGGCCCCCCCACATTGATAGCATCCGTAACCTAACAGACCGCTGTTTAAACTCAGTATGCAAAGCAGGGTTAATTGGAGACATCTATTTCCCTTCCTTATTCAGCTCACAATAGGATAAAAAATGAATCGACCTGTAGTTTAAGCTCAAACCGCAGAGAGCGACCAACGCTTAAGAACCGCGTCCAAAATCGCTCGCTACACCTTGTACCAACTTTGTACCTTAGTGGAATTATTGCACTAAAGAAGGAAAGGAATTTTTTACATAAGCTGATGGTACACTCTTGTTCACGTGAATAATTGATCACACCTCTCGCATGTGTATTTTCAATTCTAAAACCGTTACTCCCAAGCCACACATGTGCGCTATTTTTCATTCACATTCTGATTCCAAACCAAAACTACACGTCCCCAAACCTCCAGCTTCATTTCCTAGCCTTATGCCAACCCTAAAAAACACCATATAAAGCTAACAAACTTCCAAAAACCGAGGGGACTCCATTTTCAGATCTGAATAAAAAATTTCTCTCAAACTTCTCATTATTGAATCCCATTTTTTCTTGAAGTTTCCTCTCATCTCTTGGTTGATTCATCTTCAATCAAGTATTTGTGGTCTTCTGTATGCAAAAAATAGCATCTGGAAGCATCATTTTGAGTGCTACAGCTCCACCATCTTCATTTGTTGTCAAAGTTAGTTTTGAGAGTTTGAAGAAGGATTTGAGTAGATAAAGCATTGATCTAGGTTTTTCAAAGTTCAAGAAAGGTTGCAGCAGTGTTTCTGAAGCTTTTAGGCTTGTTGAAGGTGCAACGGACAATATTCCGTTAGGTAATTTTCCAGTTTCATTTCCTGGCTTGTTATGAATGTCTGAAGCTCGTGATTCGTGTTTTTGAGATCCTTAGCATGTGTAGATCATGTTTACAGGTGTGTTGTTTCAGTTTGAATCATTTGCAGTTTGGATGTTAACTTTTCAAGCTCGTTTTTTCATGGCATTTTGTTGGTTTTAAATAGAATCAAAGTGTAGATTCGTGATCCTCATAGCGCACTCTTCATTTTGATGTAAAATTTTGCTCGTTTTAGCCAAGTTCACAGCGAGCTCCGGTGAGCCTCGCCTGAGAAGATGACCAGAGCTAGGGCTCCGGCATCTACATGTCTGTTGGTGATTTTTTAATTTGGGTCGTTGACTCTGTATGCGTGGCGTTTTGAATAGTGGTGTGGCTGCCACGTTGTTTAATGAAACGAGGTGTTTCGTATTTTCTGGTTTAACTTTGTGTTTTTTTGTTTTGATTCTGAATGTAGCTGGACTGGGCTTACTACACGGCTGCTCTTTGCACCCCCTGGTCTGAGGCCTATGCGCCATTTGACCTGTTTCCTTTGTTTCCAGTTCTTCCTGAATGCACCCCCTCCCTTTGTTACTTCTTTTATTTTCTTTTTCTTTTATCTTTCATTTTGATTTTGATTTTATTGTTTCTAATCATGATAAAAATACCAAAAAATGTGTTTCTGGTTATTCAATGTCTTGACTTATTTTTCATATTTTTTTATTTTATTTTTCACTTTATTTTCATATTTTATTTGAATTTAATTTGTGATGTGCTTTTACACTTTTGTCCTTGAGCTAGGGTTTATGTTTTGATGCCATGTACTTGCCTTCTTGAGCCAATCTTTTTACCTTGTATTGACATGTGTATGAGAAATGTTTGAATGTTATCTTTCTACCTTGGTGATCATCTTTGTTTGTTTTTCATGTGACTTTAGATGCTCCTCGATCCACGCTCGATTATTTACATACCTTGCCTTGTGGATCACTTTTGGACATGTTCTTAAACTATATTTGTTCCAATATTTTGTACATATCTAATTGGATGTTTAAAATTATCTTTGGTTATTTTTTGGAATTTTATTGGAACACTTTGCTATTTTTGGTTGATGCTTCCATTTGATGATGTTTTGAGCATGTTAATGCATACTTCTTGACCTAATTTTGTGCCTTTGAATGACATGAGCTTCCTTTATGCTTTGTGATCTTTCTTTGATTGATGATACATGTTTAAGGTTCTGATTTTCCTTGGCCCTTGGTGCATGACCTATCTTTTGTATGGCTTTGCTTGTGTGGGTGTATGTGAATCATTTTGGACTTTAGTTTGTTGCATACTTGCATAGTTTTGATACATGCTTTGAGTATGATACTTGATGATCCTTCTTGATTGGTTTGAGCTTGGTTATGATTCATGGATTATGCATTTGCTACTGCCCACTTGGATTCACATCATGTTTTCATTTCATTTGATCATTGTGGATTGATTTTTGTGATGCATTTCATGAGCATTTGATTGTTGATACTTGTTTTTGAGTTGTGAATTGAATGTGCAAATTCCGGTTGCATTTCCTTGTTGTTTCTAATGTGTTTGTTAAGCTTGTGCAATGATTTGCAAGATTTTCGACGATGGTATTCCACTTTACTTGTGGGATACCGCTTCACTTTCGATGTGATTTCTCTTTGTCTCTCATTCTTGAGACGTATATATGCATTTGTTGTGTTTTGCCTGGACTGCATTTTCTTGCAGGTTACTTGTATGGTGGTGTCTGATACACACACCACATGTCGGTTGTGATTTAATTTCACACCGACAATGTTTTGAAGCTTATGCTTGTACCGGATTTCTGACTCGCTTTTGTTTGCCTGATGATAGCTTGCTCTCCGGGTTTCTTGTTCTGCTTGCATTGCTATTTACGGATTACTATCCGTTTGGTATAATTTCTTGAACCGATTTACTCTCTTTCCGCGTTTTTCTTTTGATGCCATGAGAAGTAGGATTGGGAGTCCGTGCCACTTGGCCGGCAATTCTGGAATCCTCAAAGGAGGCCATGTTTGTGATTGTTTACTTTTGTGGCAAATACCTCAAAAGAGGCGTCCCATCCCCGATTCCCCCTGATAAGTCCTCGGAGAAGGCAAGCGAAAAGGGACCTATAATCCGTACCCCGCACTTTCAGTTAAGTCGTTCACTCGCTCGCACTACGTGTTGATGCATTGAACATGTGCCCCTGATCGGTCACCATTTCTACTATATTTTTGTCACTTATTCGGCATCAATCCATAAAATCGGTATCACTTTGTTTGTCTTTTCATTGTTTTTCAATTCAATTTTACTTGTCGTATTTTATTCTCGTATTTTATGATTTGTTGTTTTATTTCAATTACGTTGCATTTTATGCTTTGGTTTGGTAGTTTTCAATGGTTTCAGGTCTGAGTGGAAAAGCCCAAAGGACTCGTGCGAAGAAAATGGAAGTTCCAGGGATTTAGAAGAGTTTTTGGAATGAAGCAGAGGATGCCTAGACCTAAAATTCCACAAACATGGAAATATATTGGGCAACCAAGTTCCTTGTCTGTACTATGTTGTAGTTCTCTTCACTAGCTTTCTGGCGCTTCGAACGGGGACCAAAACAGACTTACGGATCAAAAGTTATGATCGAAACAATTTCGGTTATAAAATCCAGCAAGCTGACACGACCGACAGTGTTGGGTGACACGGCCAATGTCAGCTTTGACGCTGATGATATGAATTTTTCAATATTTTCTCCCTATATTAAGTTGTGGGGGCACTTTGGATATTTCCAATCGATCTGGGTAAATTGTGACTTCTTTGACTAGATTTTAGAAGAAGAATAGACACTTTTTGACTTTACGAAGAATTGAGAAGAGTTGGAGGCGATCAAGGAGATTTGGAGAAGACGATCATTCATGAGCAGAAGCGATTGAAGAATCAGTTTTCCTCCGATTAAATTGTAATGTCTATCTTTAATTTCCTTTTTGTTTTTGTTATTAATACTATGAGAGGCTAAAACCCCCAATGCCAGGGGGTGTTCCTGATTTTCCCTGTAATGATAATTTTCCATTTGCAATAGAAATTTCATTGCTTTCTCATAATCATGTTTATCGTATAATGTCCTTAATGCTTGTCCATATTGGAAAATAGGATTTTATTTACGGTTAACCTTAGGTCGGACAAACCACTGTTAACGCTTTTTATACAATAGTACTATAGTAGATATCGCCTAGGAATAGGGATACCCTATAGTAACCGTAAAGCTTTTGATAAAAATAAGTGCTTGGTATTCTTTCTATACCGCTAAGGAATTGAGGTATAGGGAGAATACCAAAGGTTTTTCTACTAAGGAATTAGAGAGAAATATTCTTAAGAGCCGGTAATGATTAGTTTAAGCGATGATTTTGAAAAATAAGGATTGTTATTATTATAAGGAATTTCATACACCCTGCCCTGGCATGTTTCTCATATTTTTTTAAGTCATTTTTACTCTTTCTGCTTATTTGCTCAATAGTTATTATAATTTTTATAACAAACAAACCACCAAAGGCATTTTTGTTTAATTGAAATAACATCTGCACTTACAATTACACGCAGTCCTCGAGAGATCGATTATGGGGATAACCCCAACTATTACTACATCGGTAAAAATAGTACAGTTGCTATTTTTCCGATTAAGTTTTTGGCGCCGTTGCCGGGGACTTCCAAATTATAAGTTCTTATGTTAATTCAATTGGAATTTTGTCACTCTGTGACTAAAATTTTATTTTTCTGTTATCTTTATTTTTATTTTCTTATAACTTTTGGGTTATTACTGTTGCTACTAATCTGCGTCTAACATTTTTATGCGAGGAGAATCCTCAGTAAATTTTCTTTTTGATGCAGAAATTGAAAGAACGCTACACGAGAGGCGTAGGCAAGCAAAACTTGCAGCGTCGAAGCACTCAAACTCAGGTTCAGAGTGAGACAAAGATACAGTGACCATGGCTGGAAATCAACCAGCGGAGAGACTTCTGGGCGATTACGGTGGGGCAAATGCACCGGCTGGTAGGTTGGCCATTGTGAACCAACCGGTGAATGTGCCGAATTTCCAGCTGCATCCTAGCACCATCACTCAAGTTGAGAGGAGACCTTTCACCAGAAAGGTTAATGAAGATGCCAATAAACATCTGCAAAGATTTATAACTATGAGCACCACTCTCAAGATTGAGGGGCACACGGAGGAAGCAAAAAAGTTAAGAATGTTTCCTTTCACTCTGGCGGAAGAGGTTGAAGAGTGGTTCTACTCGTTACCTGCAGGGAGTATTACCACTTGGGAAGAGATGGAGAAAGCATTTCTGAATGAGTATTTTCCGGCCTCTGTTTATATCCGAAAAAGATATGATATTGTGAATTTTAAACAGAAGGACGGAGAATCTCTCGGAGATGCATACAAGAGGTTCAAGAAAGTTTTGGTAGCCTTTCCGATTCACAACATGGATCAAACTGAGCAGATGCAGGTGTTCGTCAATGGCCTCTAGATAAAGACTAAGCAACTAATTGATACAGCTGCCGGTGGCTCATCTAATTTTACAACAACCACTGGTGTCAAAAAGATCATTGAAGCCATAGCCGCTAACGAACATTTGGAGTTATATGATCGACGTGTGAGTAAATCTGAGGGTGTGATTAACTTGAAGTTGAATAATCAGGTTGTGAAGGTGGAAGATTAGATTGTGACAGAAGTTGAAAGAAGGTTAAAGGCTATGAATGTGGGTACTCAACGTGTGGCACAAGTTCAAACTGGTCAACCCATTAGTTGTGAGATTTGTAGTGGACCCCATTATACTGCACATTGTGTTGCGACTCCGCAACAAATTGAAGAGATAAAATTCCTGAAGCAGAATAATCCCTACGCTCAAACTTATAATCCAGGGTGGAAGAATCATCCTAACTTCTCCTGGAAATATCAGAATCAACAACAATACCCACAACATCAACAACCTCTCCAAAAAGCACAATGGGAGATTGCCATTGAGAAGATGGCAGCTCATAACATGCAATTTCAGGAAGAGACCCGGAATAGCTATAGGAATACCACAGCCTCCATAAAGAATCTGGAGGTTCAATTGGGTCAGATAGCTCAACAAGTTAAAAATTCTCCAGCACCAGGCGCCATCCCAACCGCCACCATACCAAATCCGAAGAGTCATGAGAATGTCAATGTTGTTACGACAAGAAGCCAGGAAGTTGCAGAAGAAGAAGTCAGACCAACCGAAGAGAAGATAAAAGAAGCGGTTAAACCTAAGATCAAGTTACCGTACCCCTCAAGAGAGACAAAGAAGGAAACTCCATAAAAAGACTTTGAGAAATTCAGCTCATTGGTAAAAAAGTTAGAGATTAATATGCCCTTCTTTGAAGCACTTGAGCAAATGCCTCTATACAAGAATTTCATGAAGGAGGTCATTGGAAAAAAGAAACCTAGTGGAGAGGAGGTAAAAAGTCTAATTGAGGAGAGTAGTGGGGGATCACAAGGTAGGAGAATTCCAATCAAACGGAAAGATCCTGGTTCAGTGTCAATCCCCTGTACCATAAAGGACAGAACATTTAAGAGAGTCTTGATTGATTCGGGTGCTAGTGTGAGTCTCATGCCCTTCTCAATTTTCAAAAAGCTGGGTATAAAGAAAATAAGTGAAACGGGAACAAATCTGAAGTTTGTTAACCTCACAACCAAGCGGTCGTACGGCTTAGCAGAAGATGTGCTTGTGACTATTGATAACTTCACCTATCCCGTAGACTTTGAGATCATTGATCTACCTGAGGATGAGGAGGCGACTATCATACTGGGTCGACCATTCTTGATGACTAGTCGGTGCAGTGTGGACATTGAGGCTGGTACTTTAACCTTGAAATATTATGAGGAGGAAAGAACCTTGAAAGTGTTGGAACTCGAGAAGCAAGGTCAAGAGGATAACAATCACCCCTCAGTTGGAATGGTCCGAACAGTGGAAAAAAGCAAAAGCTCAAAACCACTTCTTGAAAAAGTCTCTGGAATAATCCATCAGGTTGCAGCATCTGAGTCATCTTTTGCGCCTAGCAAGACTCCAATATCCAGTCAAGAAGTTAATAAGAAGAAGAATCATCAAAGAAAAAAGAGAAAAAAACCTCAAAGGATGAATGTGGAAGTTGGCTGTGAGTTGAATCACAATGTTGTTCTTAGTCCTGAATCTGACCAGTGCTCTGTTGCGAAAAGGTCAAGTAACAAAAGCAACAAAACGTGTAAGCTGAAGTATCCTCCATAGCAATGGGGAATGACCCGTCGAGCCATGCGACGTTAAACGAAGCGCTTCATGGGAGGCAACCCACGGATTTTATTTCTTAGAGTTTCTGTTGTGTTTCAAGTTTAATTAGGTACACTCACAGTCTTCAACTGTAAAAAAAAAATTTTTATAGTAGGCTGACACGGCCCCCCGTGTCAGCTGACACGGGCGGCGAAAAAAATATTAAAAAAAAAATTGCAGTAGGATGACACGGTAGGCTGACACGGCCCCCCGTGTCAGCCCTACTGTAGCAAAAAAAAATTAATTAAAAAAAAATTCTCTTTCTTTGTCCCTCCGCATTTAGGCTCTGTGAGTTCCCCTCTCTAGCTTGTTCTAAAACATTGAGGTCAATGTTTAGTTCATGTGTGGGGGGATTTTATTGCTTTCAGTATTTTTATTTATGTTATTTCATCTTCGTACCGTTGATTGATGGATTTGTATTTCGTGTGTTACAGATTGAAGGTATTCGTGTCGGATGAATGAGGAGACTTATAGTTAGTGGATGAAAAGACACAACCCATACTTGCTCTCCAGGAAACCCCCGAAAGTTGGTGCTGCTGAGGTGGATGATTGTACGCGACTTTCCAACACTGGACTGATACGGGAATACTGTGCACCTGAGACGGAAATGAAGCGACATTACACTAGAGGTACCTTGGAAGTTGTCAGTATGCCAAACATGGTAAGGATTATAAAAAAGCAAACACCTTATCATCATGAGAGTTTGTCGGGTATGTCTCTGTCACTCTTAGTTTGCATACTTGTCTGTTGGAGTTTCAATGCACACATATACACACTGAGGCACTTGTTTGTTTTTAACCCTGAGCCTTTCTAGCCTACCCTTTTATGTTATCCTTCGTTAACCCCCTCGAGCCTTCTTCCTTTTGTTTGTTTATTAACCGCATAATTAAACCATGAGCCCAAACACTCCCTCACCCTGCTCAGATAAGTGTTGTTGATTTTTGATCTGTGAAAAATTCTAAGTTTGGGGTTGAGATACCTTTAAGAACTAGGTAAGTGCAAAAAGAAAAAAAAAAGAAAGAAAATTCAGGAAAAAGAAAAAAAAAAGAAAGAAAGAACAAAAAAGAGAAGTAGAATAAAGCACTTACCTAGAGGAGGATTTAGTTTGAAGAAGTCAAAAAGTAAGCTCAAAGAAACAATTGATTGTAAACTAAAGAATCCTAGTAAAATGGTGTCCGATACCCTTGATTATGAAATAGAACAAATACCATAGTGATTAGAATGACGACACTGAGTCTGAGCTAAAAACCAATCATTTTTCCATTTTGTTTGTTTATCCCTCCTTGTCCCTAAGCCACATTACAACCATAAAAGCCCTCATAAAGTGTGTGTTGTGTGTGTTTGAGATGAAATTAGATGTTGTTCAAGCTTATGAGTTGACTTTGCATGCTATGATTATTGAGTGTAAACACTGTAACCCAAGAGATTTAGTGAGAGTGTGAAAAGCTGACAGGTAAAGAGGTACTTTGATGTAGAAGTGTAGCGGACCGTCAAAATTCAGGTAAGAAGGAAATGTTGAAAGAAAAGTGGAAAGATAGTCGCGAAAGATCTCAGCGGTGTTGTGGTAAGATAATTTTGATTAATTCGGGGGTGACCTTTATGCTGTCTCGAGCATTACTTGAGGACAAGCAATGAGATAAGTTTGGGGTTGTGATCGGTCACCATTTCTACTATATTTCTGTCACTTATTCGGCATCAATCCATAAAATCGGTAGCACTTTATTTGTCTTTTCATTGTTTTTCAATTCAATTTTACTTGTCGTATTTTATTCTTGCATTTTATGATTTGTTGTTTTATTTCAATTACGTTGCATTTTATGCTTTGGTTTGGTAGTTTTCAATGGTTTCAGGTCTGAGTGGAAAAGCCCAAAGGACTCGTGCGAAGAAAATGGAAGTTCCGGGGATTTAGAAGAGTTTTTCGAATGAAACAGAGGATGCCTAGACCTAAAATTCAACAAAAATGGAAAAATATTGGGCAACCAAGTTCCTTGTCTGTACTATATTGTAGTTTTCTTCACTAGCTTTCTGGTGCTTCGAACGGGGACCAAAACAGACTTACGGATCAAAAGTTATGATCGAAACAATTTCGGTTATAAAATCCAGCAAGCTGACACGACCGACAGTGTTAGATGACACGACATGTGTCAGCTTTGACGCTGATGATCTGAATCTTTCCATATTTTCTCCCTATATTAAGTTGTGGGGGAACTTTGGGTATTTCCAATCGATTTGAGTGAATTGTGACTTCTTAGACTAGTTTTTAGAAGAAGAATAGACACTTTTTGACTTTACGAAGAATTGAGAAGAGTTGGAGACGATCTAGGAGATTTGGAGAAGACGATCGTTCATGAGCGGAAGCGATTGAAGAATCAGTTTTCCTCTGATTAAATTGTAACGTCTATCTTTAATTTTCTTTTTGTTTTTGTTCTTAATACTATGAGAGGCTAAACCCCCCAATGCCAGGGGGTGTCCCTGATTTTCCCTGTAATGACAATTTTCCCTTTGCAATAGAAATTTTACTGCTTTCTCATAATCATGTTTATCGTATAATGTCCTTAAGGATTGTCCATATTGGAAAATAGGATTTAATTTACGGTTAACCTTAGGTCGGACAAACCACTGTTAACGCTTTTTATACGATAATACTATAGTAGACATCGCCTAGGAATAGGGATACCCTATAGTAACTGTAAAGCTTTTGATAAAAATAAGTGCTTGGTATTCTTTCTATACCGCTAAGGAATTGAGGGATAGGGAGAATACCAATGATTAGTTTAAGCGGTGATTTTGAAAAATAAGGATTGTTATTATTATAAGGAATTTCATACACCCTGCCCTGGCATGTTTCTCATATTTTTTTAAGTCATTTTTACTCTTTCTGCTTATTTGCTCAATAGTTATTATAATTTTTATAACAAACAAACCACCAAAGGCATTTTTGTTTAATTGAAATAACATATGCACTTACAATTACACGCAGTCCTCGAGAGATCGATTCTGGGGATAATCCCAACTATTACTACATCGGTAAAAATAGTACACTTGCTATTTTTTTGATCAGCCCCCGTTCTTGTTATCGAGTCGTCAAGTGGAAGAAGGGTTTAACAACCAGACCCCCACACTTTGTTTAGCTCGCGTCGACCGACGCTGACGCTTTGTGCTCGTACGCACAATTTTCTTTTTCCCCGCACTTTTTGTCCTACCCGATGACATGATATCGTGGTTAGGCTCCCTTATTTCCTACAGTTTGCAAGCTTCGATGGAATGATATCGTCGCTTTGCTTCCTCATCCTGCCCGATGAATTGATATCGTGGCTAGGTGTCCCTGTTGCTTTGTCCTGCTTCGATGATATGATATCGTTGCTGGGCATCTCCCTTGGCCACTGTGATGACATGAATCCACAGTCGGATGTGTGCTACTCGAGCGATGTAGATACTCCTCGAGCTGGTTTGTTTTTGTTATGTTGTGGTCGTTACCACGAACTACGGACTCTGACTTCCTCTTTCCCGTTCGATTGAGGATACGTAGGCACAAGATGCGATATCTTGGCGAGCACCCTTCTCTTTTTTCGACTCGTCCGTCGAACTACGAATGCTCTGATTTCCTCTCTCTTGTTAGATTGAGGATACATAGGCACAAGACGGTGATGTCTTGGCGAGCAACCTTCCCCCCATTAGCGAGTAGTCCTTCGAACTACGTCGACTCTGATTCTTCGATCGCCCACGAAGATACGTAGGCATTGGATTGCAATAATCCTTGCGAGTATGTTTCTCTTTTTCCCTTTTTGTTTTTCGTTTCTGTTTAGCAGTAGGCTTCAGGTGACTCACCCTTAGATATAGACAACAAGCGTGGATCCCATCAAGTACGATGGACGCGTGGGGGTGCTAATACCTTCCCCTCGCGTAACCGGCTCCCTTACCCATTTCTTTTGGTCGCGATGACCATGCTTTTTCCTTCCCTCAGGTTTACGCAGTGTTTCCTTTCCCTTTCTTGGGATAAATACAAATTGCTGGTGACTCTGTTTCACGCCACTTTCGCGTTGGTACTTGGATGAAAATCCTGGGAGCGACAGGTGTTTTCTTCAGGAAAACTGCTAGGGTTCATCGTCAACCAAAAAGGAATTGAGGTTGATCCTGACAAAGTCAAGGCCATTCAAGAAATTCCTTCTCCAAAGACGGAAAAACAAGTCAGAGGATTCCTGAGACGTTTGAATTATATTTCCAGATTCATATTCCTCATGACCACGACATGCGCCAATCTTCAAATTACTAAAAAAGAATCAGGACTGCATAGGGACAGAAGACTGCCAAACCGCCTTCGACAGTATCAAGGAATAGCTGTTGAATCCACCGTTTCTATCACCTCCAGTGGAGGGAAGACCACTGATCATCTACCTAACAGTCTTGGAAGACTCAATGGCTGTGTACTTCGCCAACAAGATGAAACGAAAAGAAAAGAGTCTGCCATCTACTACTTAAGCAAGAAATTCACCGACTGTGAAACTCGGTACACTATGCTCGAGAAAACTTGATGTGATCTCGCTTGGGGAGCCAAACATCTTCGCTAGTACATGATTTACCACACTACTTGGTTAATCTCAGAAATGGATCCGATCAAGTATGTCTTTGAAAAGCCTGCTCTCACTGGAAGGATCGCCCGTTGGCAGATGTTGTTATCAGAATACGACATTGAGTACCATGCTCAGAAAGCCGTCAAAGGAAGTATTTTAGCCTATCATTTGGCTCATCAACCGATTGACAATCAAGAATCAATCGGATTTGACTTCCTAGACAAAGATGTCATGTATTTAAAAATGAATGATTGTGATGAACCGCTACCTAGTGAAGGGCCAGAACCAGGTTCCCAATAGGCACTAATCTTTGACGGAGCTGTCAATCATTATGGAAATGGAATTGGGGCCATCATCATAACACCTCAGGGTACCCATATTCCTTTCACTGCCAGACTAACTTTCAAATGCACAAATAACGAGGCTGAATATGAAGCTTATATCATGGGTCTCAAAGAAGCAATTGACTTAAGGATTAAGAACTTGGATGTGTATGGAGACTCAGCCTTGGTTATCGATCAGATCAAAGGAGATTGGAATACATACCAATCAGGACTGATTCCTTACAAAGACTACGCGAGAAGGTTGTTACCATTCTTCAACGAAATCGAGTTTCATCACATCCCTCGTGAAGAGAATCACATGGCTGATGCATTAGCCACTCTCTCCTCCATGATTAGTGTAGGTCAATGGAACAACGTACCTAAGATTAACATAATGCGCCTAGAAAGGCCCGCTTACATCTTCACGATTGAAGCAGTCATAGACGATAAACCTAGGTATCACGATATCAAATGCTTCCTTCAGAAACAAGAGTACCCACCTGGGACATCCAGAAATGTTGACGTACTCAAGAAATACTTCGCCTAAGTAAAAAAAAACAACGTCTCGTGGATTGAAAACCCGAAAGGACGGTCCAAGCAAAAATTAGAGACATAAGCAAAAAAAAATCATCCCGATGGAATGGAAATCTCAAAGTACAGTCCAGGAAAAAGTTAGGGATTAATGGCAAGTAACTACATCTGATCAGTTCAACACTTTATCAATCGCGCCATCCATCAGAAAACTCCTATCATAGTCATCTTTGACAGAAGCTTAGGATGTCCAGAATTCAAAGTTGGTAGAAGGATAACGGTCGTTATGTTTCAATGTAGCCCCTTTTCCCTTAAATTACCATTTTCTAAACTTTGTAAATAATCTATGGAATCATGCGCTTGGCTGATTTCCTTCATATCAATAAAATTTGAGCCCTGGTGCTTTTGTTTGTAATTCTTATTTGTTTTAGCTTTACAGAATGACATTTTTAACATGATCAACGATTCTTGAAATAAAACAAAAATGAATTTACTTGTCAAAATTTTTTCTGCTTTTAAAATAAAGATGGCAATTCTTTTGACTGTTGAACATCGACCCTTTCTCCGAAGGTGGTTGAACCTCAAAGTGCAGAATCAAAGTACTCCTTCTAAACCAGCACACCTGAATGGAGGATCAACTATGTCAGAAACCATGTTTCATCTGACATCCCCGACAGAGTTCGTACCTCTTAAGACCGATTGAACAATTCTTTCTCCCTACTGGGACTACCTCTCCTAAGCAAGGCAGGATTGATATTTTGGACCAGTGATACTTTTTGTCCCCCGCCGTGGCCGAGTATCCAATCGTGTTCATCCATTAGTCTGTATGTCACGTCAGTTTTGTCAACATATACATACATACATCATGCATTATTGATTCATACTCATATACTCATTGCATCACTATCACTCTAGTCGATCTAGTTCCCAAGTGATAAAGTCCTCTCAATCGAGTTGTCAGTCCTTTACTTGTTAGGAAATACAGCATCTGAGCAGTTTCTCCCCAGTTTATTTCTGGATTGGAGACGGTCCTCGACCACTTTGATAACTTGAACCTCTGAAAGTTAAGAAGACATTCGACAAACGTCACTCTTCACCATTGAAGATGATATTTTCACTTTCCCGGATTAAGGAAAATCCCCAAAGAAAGCCTCGCAATTAAAGATTCTCAGTAACACATTGATTTATCCCTTCAGAAAGTCAATATTAATGAAGTCATCAGCACCTCAAAATTGGATTACATCACATGGCATTTCTTTGAGAAGATCTCGAAGAAAATTATGATGTAATATCCCCAAGCAGGAAACAGCCTCTCCAGAGACTCGTTTTCCCTAGTAGAGTCAACAAATGGAGTCTCTAACAGAGAAGTTTGAACACCTCTATAACTCAGACGAATGGGTACCCCCAGAAAGTCTGACATCAAAACTTTTCCCCATCAAATGGCATCTCCCCGGGAAAATTCGGCGAGAAATTTGAATAGCGTCCCTTGTCAAGAAAGGAACTTGACGAAAAAAAATTAAGACCAGTTCCTTAGCTGAAGACCAGGATCAAGGGGAAGTTTATTGACAAAAGAAACTGAGACCAGTTCCTTGGCTGAAGACCAGGATCGAGGGGAAGTTTATTGACAAAAGAAACTAATACCAGTTCCTTGATTGAAGACCAGGATCGAGGGGACGTTTATTTAAAAAACTTAGACCAGTTCCTTGGCTGAAGACCAGGATCGAGGGGAAGTTTCACACTTTTCTAAGTATCATTGTGTCATACCCCAAATTTTGACCACTAAGATTTCCGATCATTGTGCAAATCATCATCACAATATGGATGTACCTTTATGCCTCATCAATCTCCTCAGGAATTGTTGAGCATTCACTACAATCAGAGATTAGGGTTTCAAGCCCTCTCAGAGCTTTTAGACAAAGGATTAATCAAGGGATGACATGATCTTCAACTTGTCTAAACTCTCAAACACCCATAAAGGATCAAGAGGACTCCCACATCAAGAATCAAGCACAAGGTTGCAGCATTCCAAGTAGATTAAGCCTTAAGATCGCCAGTGTCACTAAATTAGGGTTTTGGTCGACCAAGGCCTCCAGATGGAAATTTTCCTCTGGGCATGAGCCAATGCTTCAAAGCACAACCCAAGATACTCCAAGGGGCCTCTTAAACCCCATCATATAGTCAATTTAGCCTCAGGGGATGCATTCATAAAAAAAATCAGGAATTAGGGTTTCTTGACCTAATTCACCCCTAAGTTAACTTTTGGGACAAAATATGAGCCAAGACCTCAAGACATGATTTGAGGGTCCCTAATACACTACATTGATCCATTTGCAACAATGGATTGATCCAAGAAGCTTGATTCACAAGTTTCAAGTTCATCAGAACCATAGTTAGGGTTTCACGGAAAAAGTCAACAGTTCCTTTGACTTTTGACCAAGACATGCTTCAATACACCCTATAACACCTATGAAATAAATCCATCAAGTTTAATTTAGGTCAAGGACTTTAGTTCATAGAGGATCGCACAGTTTGGAATTCATCTGATAAAAAGTCAACTGTGCCCAAAAGTCAAAGTTCAACTTTTTGATTTTTTGATCAATTATGGTTCCCTAACCCTAAAATGATGTTCATGTGTGATTGGAATCATCATTCATCAAGAAAAATCAAGAAAAGTGGGATAACTTGTAAAAGGGGTAACCATAAAAACTTAGAATTTTCTAAGTTATGGAACAAAGTGGGTACCAACTTCCAAGGATCATAACTTGAGATCCAAACAACCATTTGGGCTGATCCAAAGATGGATTTGTAGCTCTCATGGCATACTTTAAAAGTGTCAACTACACCTCACTCCAATTCTTCATGGATTTTTAGTTATGGAGTGACCAAAATGACAAAAACATGAAAATGCCACTTTTTCCAACACTTAGTGAAATTTTCACTAAGTCAGAATCTGTTTCACTTTTTTCAAAATGTAGGGGCATTTTTCACTTGGATCCAAAAAGTTTCAAGACAAACTATGATCACACATATGTTATATCATATGAGAGCTTTCCAAAATGGCCAAGAACCCCATCAAATCCCATCTGAGCTAAGAGTTATGACAGTGGCAATATACCTTGCTGCAAATGTCATAACAAGGCAGATTTGTGCATTTTGCTTGATTTGAGCAATTTGTGCAAATGACAAACAAGTTTATCCATCTGAACACCTCAGGGAGAGACCAAGTAGGGACAAACACTGATCCATAAGCCTCCTAAGTCTTTGGAACTAAAAATAGCATGCCAAACCCGAAAAACCCAAAAGAGGGGACAAGACTCCAATTTTGTTTTGGAGCATTCAATGGATGCACCAAGGTGGCATGAACTGAGCCATTTCCAACTGAATGAGTCAAGGATGATCTCTGCCAAAGGCCTGTGCTCTAACCTCTAGTTAATGGCTAGAGGAGACTTGGATTCCTATTGATCAACATTTGTCAAACCTCTGCAGCAGTTGTTATTCACTATTACAGCCAAAACAAACTTGCTCTACTATAAATAGAGCTCATTTGTGCTCAATTTAAGTACACCAAAGCACTACAACACTTGCTTTCCTCAAAATCTCTTCCTCTAGGCAAAAATGCCTTCTTTAGCAAGGTAACTCTGAGTTTTTGAGTTATAGAGCAATGCCATCATAGCTCATGATCCAAACACATCTAATATGTCATATCTAAGCTGTCCAAACTCTCACAAGTGACCTGTAACACCAAAATCACAAAGTCCCCTCTCAAAACCTCAAAATAGGACTTGTTTGCATTTTTCAAGCCATGTCTTGATTCAGTCAATTTCAAAACTAGATAAAGCCTCAAACACACTCCAAATATCATCCTTAAACTGTCCCAAATATTTCCCCACATCTGGAACACCATTTGAGAGAGTTGCTATTTTGGTCACTTTTGCCCATTTTGCAAGAAAGTGCCAGTTTCCATTCCTGAGGTTTCCAGCTGATTCCAATCATCCTAAAAGCTTCTAAGGGATCATTTGAGAGTGTTCAAAGCATCAAAACATTTATGGAACAAGGCCCTTGACAGATTTCCCAAAAAGCTCCTAAAGAGGTAAGCATCTCAACTTGCACTCCTTAAAATATGCATTGATTTGAGGTCCACTGATCATGCACATCTCATACATGTTATATATGTTGTGTTTGGACTAATTCATCATGTGATTCATGCCTGTACCATGTGGTAGCACAGAAAATGCAAATGGAGGCCTATTTCAAAACCACTATCGGGTTTTAAAATGGGGGCCTCATCTGAAAAAACCACCACCACCATTGGATTCCTTGTGAAATTCTAGGCAGGATAGACCTAAATTTTGTCCCAATCCATGGTGAAATGAGAAAGTTACAAGCTTCACGTTTTTGGCCAAAATCTTGCCTTGCCTTGCCTTGGCCATGCCTAAAAACCAAGTCACACTCATATATCCATGGGGTGGTTTTGATACACGGATGTATCACCACCCCAATGGTAGGAGGCTCGCACTGCACACAAGAGGTCTGGGGTTCGAATCCCCCTCGCCCTAGATCCTCTTTTTATCATTTTTTCCATTTTCTATTATTTTTAATGATTTGAAAAATTAATAACTCCCTCAATTTTAATTATTTTTGATTGGTTCTTTTTGCAAAAAATCACAAAAATGTTGAAATATTTTATTCCACAAAAAAATCAAATTTATATTATTTATTTAATATAGTTGGTATTTTTATGAATAAATTCATTTTTAATTGTTTTAAACATTTTAAAAGTGAATACTCATCTTGAAAAATCAAAACCAAATGAGTTTTAATTCATCTTGTGATTAAAACCTCATTTTTCAAACCTTAACCAAAAATCACAAGTTGTTTATTCAACCTTATTTGGTGTTCTATCATTTTTATTGATTTTCTTTAAGAATTCACTTTTAAAATTTATGAAATTAGGGTTTTGATTGATTCCACCCTCATCAATCATTTTCAAACACTCATGGGCCTCTAATAGAGTGTAAGATCCAATCCTTTTTTAAACCAAAATAATTTGGGCCTCAGTGTATTGTATAAGTCCTGATACCGTAAAAAAAGTTCGGCACGATCGTCGCTGTTTTCAAACGAATAACCTTGGGCTTCTCCTTGAGTTGTAAGTCCCATCTCTTATACAAAAATAAATCTTTAGGCCTCTAATAGAGTGTAAGACCCATCCTCTTATACATAAAATCTTTTTGGGCCTCACATATTGTATAAGTCCCTCTGTACAGTTTTCAAAACAACGGTGCGATCATCATTAAAACTTGGGCCTCTCCTTGAGCTGTAAGCCCTAACAATCCTTTCAAAACACTTTCTCCTTTGATTTTAAATTCAAATATATGTTGTTATCAAAACTTTCTTTAATTTCATTATTGAACAACTAACCAAACAGCATGGAAGCTCTACAACGGGTAAGTGTTTATCCGCTTTCATATATATAACTGTATTGTGGGGTTGTTTCACTGTAAGTCTTCTTTCACATCCTTTTATATACTTGTCACATATCCACTGTGTAATACTAGTATAGTTATTTAGAGTTTTCCCCGGCAACTACGTCTAGCACTAGGTAAAGCCATGTTGGTCACTCTTAAATACAAACAAAACTAGATCCCCCGTAGGATTCCAGATACAGTCTTCCTTCCTCTTGGGGTTAAACAATATGGAACAAAGAGAAAGGCAGTATTCTCGGTGAACCTTTTCTCAGATTGTCACCCATTGAATTTGTCAAAGAAACTCTAACTCCCTAGAGATGATCTTTTCTCCGTGAATGGCATCTCTTGAGTTTCTTCCAAATTCTCGAACTTTCCTGGAATGATCTCTTCTCTGTGAATTGCATTTCTTGAATTTCTCTTGGTTTGGGGACCCACATGCTTCCTAAAAGCATCCCCGCCTCTTCTTGGGTGTTGTACAAGGACCCTTCGGCTTCTTAGAAGTTCTTATGCCTTCTCTTGGGCTTAATACAAGGACCCGAACAACCTCTTAAAGGTATAAGACAAAACTTAGTCATCCTTTGTTAGAGCAGTGTTTCCAGCGTCAAAACTCCGACCATTTTAGGATTGATACTCATCCCTTAATGCCCGCGCCTCCTCTTTGGAATTGTACAAAAGATAAAACTCTAGACTTGGACAGTCTAAACCTCTTGAGTCTCAAAGACATTCTCAAGTTCCTTTCAAACATAGGAAAAAACACCGATCACTCTGGATCAATCTCCAGTAGAAACCCGGTCTCTCTCATGAGAGTTCCCCACACTTGGACCCACTTCAGGATCTCAAGAATCCGCAGCAGTAAGACAGCCTCCTCTTGGGCTTTGTACAAATGATCCTCCCTAGCGGAGCTAACCTTTTCAGACTCTCTTGTTGAGTCAACCACTTTTAGCCTCCGTCTTGGGCTTTGTATGAGACATATAAAAAACACTCTCTTGTTGAGTCAATCAACTCTTAGACTCTTTTGTTGGGTCAATCACCTTTGCAGGACTCTCTTGCTGAGTCCCCTCTTTCAGCCTCCGTCTTGGGCTTCATACAAGACACATATAAAACACTCTCTTGTTGAGTATAAAAGACTCTCTTGTTGAGTCAATCTCTTTTTAGCCTCAATCTCGGGCTTCGTACGAGATATAAAAACACTCTCTTGTTGAGTATAAAAGACTCTCTTATTGAGTCAATCTCTTTTAGCCTCAATCTCGAGCTTCGTACGAGACAGCAAATCACTCTCTTGTTGAGTATAAAAGACTCTCTTGTTGAGTCAATCACCTGTTCAAGACTCTCTTGTTGAGTCAACTCTTTTAGCCTCCGTCTCGGGATTTGTACAAGACACACACAAGCACTCTCTTGTTGAGTCAAACCGTTTCAGCCTCCATCTTGGGCTTTATACAAGATACATGCTCCCCAACGGAGTCAAAATCCCTTTTAGCTTCAATCTTGGGCGTTGTACAAGACAGAAAGAACATTTTCCCTGGAAAAGTCAAACTTCTAGCCTCCTCTTAGGCTTTGTATAAAGAAGTCCTCGGTTGAGTCAATCAACCTTTTAGCATCAAACTTGTGCTTTGATCAAAGCACACGAAAATCAACAATCCCTCTTTAGAGATGACAAATTCTCTCTCAGTTAAACCCTTCAGCTTCACATCTTGGGCTTTGAACAAGATACAAACCACCTTTAGTTTCGTGTCTTGGGCTTTGAACAAGACAACAAAACAACCTCTTTCCTCCCATAGAATAGGAGGAACTACGATCACTCTGATTTCCCTGTTTCGTTAAACGGGAATACGTAGGCATAAGATTGTAAGATCTTAGCGAGCATACTAATCAAAAACCCAAAATCCAGTACCTCCATACATCAATCAAGAAGCATCAGACCTAACACCTTACCAGAAACCTAGCAAATAGTCTAGACACCGTTTTTAAGCAAATAACCTAAGACAAACCCTCCTTTTTGATAGCATTTGTAAACCAACAGTTTTGACTGTTTAAACGCAGTATGCAAGCAGGGTTAATTGGAGACATCTATTTCCCTTCCTTAATCAGCTTCACAGGATAAAAAATGAATCGAACTGTAGTACCAAAGCGATAGTGATTCGAAACCACAAAAATCGCGCTATAGAAAAATGGCGACCACAGTGGGAGGCATTTCTCTCTTACAGGCTTAGGTAGAAAACTTTAAATTCACAAAGTGTCACGGAAATGGTGACTCTGCTGGGGAGTCATTGTCTGTATAGGATCATAAGACTAGAGGTCTAGGATGTTAGGACAAATATATATACTACAATTCCTAATTGATATTCGTATTTATGTTTCTGCTAATAGGAATACGTGTGATACCGCATTTGGAAAGATTGAGTATACACCTAAGATAAGTGATGGCATTATACGGGTAATCTTACGGGGAGTGAATCCCAGATAAGAGGTCCCGGTCGACCATCAAATCAGTGGAGATGCCCTTTGCGGATTCAATGCCTATACGACTTCGGTTGTTGAAAGCAGATTGTTCCATTGGGTTATCCGAGAAGCTGAGGATTTTAGTAGACTGAAACCATTTTGTAGTGCGGAAGCTATTGGAAATAGTTGTCAGGCGATACTACCCTCATTTGAGATTACTCTAAGGTACTACAGCTCGCTGGCAATCCACTTGCTGTTATTATCCCAAGAGGGGTCAGTGATTTTGAGGACAGGTACAAAAAATCACCAGTATAAACCTTTGGGGATGGTAGAGCCTTGACTTCATGACACCGACCCTTTGACCCCATGTTTTTTCTATGTTTTTACGTGCTGCATTCATGCATTCATTTCATTAAAAAACATTAAAAAACAAAGAAAAATCTTCTCTTTTAGTCTCTATTTTTCAAATTAAACTAAGACAATGATTGCAAATGCCAGATAAAGAGATTGCGCTAATGGATTTCGGTAGAAGGAAAACTCACAAGTATACCTTCAAGGTTCCAAAACTAGAGGATTTAAGAGGTCTTGCGAGGATGATAACCAACCCCGAGGCTTTCAGAGCCAAGTATGGAGGACTGTTGTCTCTGTTAAGGGTCCATGTAATCGAAGCAATCATGTCCACACTAATTCAGTTCTATGATCCGGTCTATCACTATTTCACATTCCCGGATTATCAGCTAGCACCAACACTAGAGGAGTAATCTCACCTGACTGATTTGCATATTACTGACCAAGCTCCCTTTTCTGGACTGGAAGAAATTCCAAAGGATCAAACCATTGCGAGAGCAATCTATTTGGATGAGTCAGAGGTCAGGACTCACATAACCACTTAGGGTGAAATCTAGGGTTTGCCAGCCAAGTTCTTGATAAAGAAAGCTCTGTACTTTGCTAGTATAGGGAACATGGCCGCTTTTGAAAGCATTTTTTTTTTGCTTACCTACGGGTTATTTTTGTTTCCCAACATTGATAACCTCGTTGATATCAACGCCATTAATATTTTTCTAATTGGAAACCCTGTACCGACCTTGCTCGCAGATGCTTATCATTCTGTACACCTAAGCAATTTGTATAGCGGAGGAATAATCACATGTTGTGTACCCCTGCTGTACAAATGGTTCGTTTCCCATTTGCCAAAGTCTGCTGCATTTTGGGATCAAAAGAATACTTTACGTTGGTCACAGAGAATCATGTCTCTTACCAACTCTGACATTGATTGGTACAATCGAATCTATGACGGGATCAGAATCATTGACCGTTGTGGAAATTTCCTAAATGTACCCCTCATAGGAATTAAAGGAGGAATCAATTATCATCCAATTTTGGTTCATCGTCAATTTGGATACCCGATGAGGCATGTCCCGCTAAATGCTCATCTGGAAGGTCTTTTCTTCAAGGAAGGAGAAAATGACAGGGCACTAAAGACAGAAATAGTGCATGCCTAGAAACATGTTCACAGGAAAGGAAGAGAGTCTCTAGGAAAACCAGATTGTGTCTCTGTGGAGCCTTATCTCCACTGGGTACAAACTAGAGCTCTCAAGCTGAGGATGCCTTACCCTCGTCAAGAAGTTCTTCCATTAAGGGACCCTGTCCTTTATTTTATGTTTGATACCGAAAAGCTTCAGGTTACTCTCAACAAAGTTCAACAGGAGAAGAGGTCTTGGAAGAACAACTACCGTATTCTCAATGTGGAGTGCAAGAAAATACAACAACTGTTAAAATAAAAAGATGCTCTGATTGAGATTTTAGAGCAACATGCTGTAGAGAATCAAGAAGACCAAAGGAATTTGCTCGCTCCTTTCACGTGGCAAAGGAATGACAACCCGACAACAGCTCAAGAGCCCCGGTCAAAGAAAAGGAAAGTGCCAGAGCCAGCACCTGATCTCTCCTCAGAGAGGACTAAGGACCCATAAGTTTAGATTTCCTTTTACAGCACTATGTAAAGTACTGTATTTCCATTTCCGCAATCTTTGAATTCAATAAAACGGGGTTTCCCCACTGTTTGATATTTGAAATCCAATTGTCGAAGTTTACTTTGAATAAACAAAAATATATATACAATTAATATAATCATTGCATATCATTCATCATTCTTGCATAACACATTCTTCTTCCCTACGAATCTCACATTTGTGTCTCGATTCTAGAGTCAAACTGTCTCATTCGTACACTACTCGGGCCAGTCAACAAAAGAAAATGGATAATCTCGAGGAAGAGAATAGAGAGTTGAGAGAAGAACTCGATGCTCTGAAAGAAGATCTGAGGAAACTTCACAATGACATGCAAGCTCTGGCAGCAGCTCAGATTCAAAGGACTGTGATCTCAGAGATCACATCGACTCCCATGGTGGAGAAGTATGATCCTCGGTATAACATGCCTAAAGATCGTCCCTGGGGCATGCCTATTAACTATATCCCGGAAGGATATATTCCGCCGATCACTGAAGTTCCGGAAACTGCAGCAGGAACCGCTGGGCCTGAAGTATACAAACTTCGGGAAAGCGAAGATGCCAGGGGCATGACAGCAACTCCTGAAGGTTACAAACTTCGGGAGAGGGAAGCACCAAGAGTCACTACCGTAATGGTTGTACCACCACCCGTGGTACACACTGTCCCGGAGGGGCGGCTTCCACAGATACCTTCTGGTGGAAACGAAAGTACAAATAATAAAATGAGGGAATTCCAGGAACAGTTCCTGGAGATGCAGAAAGAACTACAAGCCATTTGCGGCCAGGATCTATTTGGAAAGGACGCCGCAGACCTTTGTTTGGTCCCTAATGTGAAAGTTCTGCACAAATTCAAGGTGCCCGAATTTGAAAAGTATAAGGGTAACTCTTACCCTCAAAGTCATTTGGTGATGTACGCTCGGAGGATGTCAACTTAGATAGAGAACCAACAGCTACTGATCCACTATTTCCAGGATAGTTTAACCGGTGCCGCGCTCAAATGGTACATGGGATTAAACCGCACTAAGATCGTATTTTTCAGAGATCTTGGCGCTGCCTTTATTCAGCAGTATAAGTATAACCTGGACATGGCACCGAACAGAGATCAACTCAGAGCCATGTCACAGAAGGACAAGGAAACCTTTAAGGAGTACGCTCAGAGATGGCGTGAAATTTCCGCTCAGATTTGTCCACCTCTTGAGGAAAAAGAGATGACAAAGATCTTTTTGAAAACCTTAAGCTCATTTTACTACGACAGAATGGTTGCCAGTGCGCCCAGTGACTTCACCGAGATTGTGGGCATGGGAGTTCATCTTGAGGAAGCAGTCCGAGAGGGACGTTTAGTTAAAGATGCTGGATCATCAAGTAATACAAAACGATACGGTAGTACTCTCCCTAAGGAAAAAGAGCAGGATATTGGGAATATCTCTCTCGGAAAGCAAAGGCGACGACACCAACCAGTAGAAGCTGTAACTCCTGCTATCAACCCTGCGCATGTTCCTATGTATCAACCTCAGGTTGCTTAGAGCCAACCAAATCAACAATAATTTTAGCAAAGGACACAACAGCCTCTTCATCAGGCTCGTCCTCCATATAACAACAACCGTACAACTCGACCTCCAGGGTTTGATCCTATACCAATGTTGTACGCAGAACTGTTTCCATTACTACTGGTCAAGGGGCACGTCCAAACTAGGTCTCCTCTTACAGTACCGGAAAATCTGCCTTTTTGGTTCAAAGCGGATCAGACTTGCCCTTACCATCAAGGATGACCAAGGCATAACATATAAAACTGTCTCAGTTTCAAATCCGATGTGCAAAAGCTTGTTAGGACCGGGGTCTTATCCATCAAGGATACAAATCCTAATGTTCTCACGAACCTGTTGCCTCAACACAAGAAAGCTGCGGTAAATTTGATAGAAGAAAAGTCCAAAAACAGCTATCAAATTCATGATGTACTCTTATTAAGGACCAATCTGGTCAAGATGCATCGCAGACAGAGTGAGTATGGCCATATACCACCTCATAATTATCACCAGTGTGATATCTGCTCTATAAACGATCAAGGATGTTCTGTGGTGCAATCAGCTCTACAGGAACAGTTGGATCTCGGGTGGATCCAAGAACATCGAGTTCATGGAGTTAACATGACTTATACAAGCCTCAACATCATTCAGAACCACAACATCCGTGCAATGAATGTCAACTTGGTGGCAATGCAGTTAAGGCAAAGCCAATATCATAATCTGCCGCGGCACAATTATAATTCCTGTCTGATTTGATCGGTAAACAAACAGGGATGCTCTTTTGTACAAGAGGCCCTCCAGCGTCAGATGGATCTTGGGTGGATCCAAGACTACCATGATAGAAATCCTTATCAAGTTAACATGATTCAAATCTTCGATATTCGTTTGATGAATAATGTCTTACCCCAAATTTTGACCACTAAGATTCCCATCATTGTGCAAATCATCATCACAATATGGAGGAACCATCATACCTTATTAGTCTCCCTAAAGATGAGTGAGCATCCACTACAATCCAAATTAGGGTTTCAAGCCCTCTCAGAGCTCTTGGACAAAGGATCACTCAAGGAATGACATGATCTTCAACTTGTCTAACCTCTCAAACATCTACAAAGGATCAAGAGGACTCCCACATCAAAGATCAAGCACAAGGCTGCTCCCTTCTAATTGGATTAAGCCTCAAGATCGCCAGTGTCACCAAATTAGGGTTTTGGTCGACCAGGGCCTCCAGGTAGAAATTCTCCTCTGGGAATGAGCCAATGCTTCAAGGCATAACCTATGATGATCCAAGGAACATCATGAACCCCATCATCAAGTCAATTTAGCCTCAGGGGATGCATTCACCAAAAATCAGGAATTAGGGTTTCTTGACCTAATTCACCCCTAAGTTGACTTTTGAGACAAAACATGAGCCAAGACCTCAAGAAAGGATTTGAGGGTCTCTAATACACTACATTGATCCATTTGCAACAATGGATTGATCCAAGAAGCTTGATTCACAAGTTTCAATTTCATCTGAACCACAATTAGGGTTTTGCGAGAAAAGTCAACTGTATCTTTGACTTTTGACCAGGACAGGCTCCCAAACCCTAGGACATGAATCAATATACCCTATAACACCCATGGAACATGTCCATCAAGTTTGATTTAGGTCAAGGACATGATTTCCTAAAGGATTGCACAGTTTGGAATTCATCGGATAAAAAGTCAACTGTGCACAAAGGTAAAACTTTGACTTTTTGAGATTTTTCATAAAAATGGTTTTTTAACCCTAAAATGATGCTAATATATGATTGGAATCACCATTCATCAAGAAAAATCAAGAAAAGTGGGATAACTTGTAAAAGGGGTAACCATAAAAAACTTAGAAATTTTCTAAGTTATGAAATAAAGTGGCTAGGGTACCAACTTTAGAGGATCATAACTCCTAAACCACAAGGCCATTTTACCCCATCCAAAGCTGGATTTGTAGCTCTCATTACCCTCTACAAAAGCTCCAACTACACCTCACTCTAATTCATTGTGGATTCTGAGTTATGATTGGGCCAAAATGGCTAAAACATGAAAATACATCATTTTCCAACACTTAGAAAAATTCTGGCCAAGGCAGATTTTGTTGAAAACACCAAAACTTGTAAGATTTTTTCACATAGTTGCAAGCTGAATCAAGTCTAAAGGTAAACATCAATGTTGTTGCATATGTTTCTAAGAATCCAAAGAACCTCTCAGCATGAATTGATTCAACTTGAGCCAAGAGGAATCCATGCCTAAAGTCATGCTGCTGCAAGCTGTTTTGGAAAAATCAGTTTGCATGTTTGCTTGCCACACACGATTTCTGAATCAAAACCAAGGATCATTAAGCCACATGTACTCAAACCAATCACAATCCATCTGATCCAACCTACAAAGCTGAGTCACAAAGCCAAGGAATCTTCCAACTTGAAGTTCATGCATTTTGGCACATTTTGCCTTGAATTCAAAGGGCATTAATGTGGAATAGTGCATTGTCAAGATTCTCACTCTCCTCAGTCAAGTTCTCTGATTAAACAACAATTAAAATGATTAAGAAATGTGATTTCAGTCAAGGCATAGCTGATCTATTTGGAGCAGCTGTTACACCTAATGCAAGAGGCATTTATGTCCAACCAATCCCTTTGAAGGTGATCTGATCCAGCAGCCATTCACTATTCCTCCAAGACAAGAGTTGATCACCTATAAATAGAGGTTCCAATGGATCATTCAAGGCACACCAAAGCACCTTATAGCACTGCTTTCTCTCATTCTCTCTTAAGTGCCAATTTTCTTTGTTTTTGAGCAACCACCATCGGGTTTTGAGTTGCAGCCCTAAGCAATCCATTCCAATTTCTCAGACACATCACATACGATGTATTTAAGATGTCCAAACACTTAAACACCAACTGTAACCCCCTAGCTCAAAATCACCCTTCAACCAAGCCATTATGCCTCAATTATGCAGTTGGAGTTCTCCATCTTGATCCAAAGGTTTGCAGAGTGTTCCAAAGCTTGTAACACACTCCAAAACATCCATTGAAGCTGTAGGGATCATCAAATCGCATCTGGAACACCATCTGTGCAGAGTTCAATTTCAACTTGCATCAAGGTAAGCCTCAAAACTACATCTTCATGATCCATGCATATTTCCTCGCATGATATTTTTGCCAATTGCTTGCCATCATATGTTGAGTGTTTTCCCTCAAAAAATTGGATCATAGCCCTCATAACCATGTCTGCACGACTGCTTTTACAAAATTAGGGTTCATACGGTTGTGATGATATAACTTGTTATACACTGAAAATAAATGAAATCAAGTATTGCTATCTTGGTCCTTGTGAAAAAACGCATGAGTTTGGTATTTGAATCATGTCAAATGGTTGAGAGATGAGTGAGATATGGGGCTTCATGCACGAGCTCGAGGAAGAAGATGGCCATGGCGCTATTCTTCAGGTTTTCCAACCAAGTTCTCTATATATTTTTCATTTGCCATACTATATTTGAATTGGCATTGCGCCCCATTGGTTGATCAGTTGGTTTTGTGTGTATTGGCAAGCGAGAGGTCTGGGGTTCGAATCCCCCTCGCCCCAGATCTCTTTTTTACCACTTTTTCTTTTTTATTTTGTTATTTTTCATATTTAGTTTAAATGATTTGAAAAATTAATAACTCAATCAATTTTAATTATTTTTGATTGGTTCTTTTTGCAATAAATCACAAAAATGTTGAAATATTTTATTCCACAAAAAATTAGATTTATATTATTTATTTAATATAATTAGTATTTTTGTGAATAAATTCATTTTTATTGTTTTTAAACCTTTTAAAAATAAATATTCAAATAGGAAAATCAACACCAAATAGGTTTTAATTCATCTTGTGATTAAAACCTCATTTTTCAAACCTAAAACCAAAATCACAAGTTGTTTATTCAAACTTATTTGGAATTTGTATCATTTTAATTAATTTTCTTTGAATAATTACTTTAAAAATGATGAAATTAGGGTTTTATTGATTTTCACCCTAACAAATTTTTCTAAACACTCATGGGCCTCTAATAGAGTGTAAGACCCAAGCCTTTTTGTAAAATAAACCCATTTTGGGCCTCACTTATTGTATAAGTCCCTCTGTGTATTTTCAAAAACTTCGGCGAGATCGTCGCTTTCAAACAAATAACCCTGGGCCTACCCTCGAGTAATAAGACCCGTTTCTTTTACTAAAACTCACTTGGGCCTCTAATAGAGTGTAAGACCCAATCCCTTTTTGAAACCAAAAACTTTTGGGCCTCAGTCATTGTATAAGACCCACGGTGTTTTCAAAACCTCGACGCGATCGTCGGCCTTTTTAAAATTAACTATTGGGCTTCTCCTTGAGCTATAAGACCCATTCAAAAATCATTTTTGGGCCTCTTGAGAGAGTGTAAGACCCACACCTTTGTACATAAAACCTTTCTCGGGCCTCAATCACTTGTATATGTCCCTGTACAAAATGACAGTGCAATCACTGATGAAACCATGGGCCTCTCCTTGAGCTGTAAGCCCCAATTTTCCTTTCAAAACACTTTATCCTTTGATTTTGTAATATACTATTTTCAACTTTTCTTTGTTGAACAACTAACAATACAACATAGAAGCTCTACAACCGAGTAAGTGTTTACCCGCTTTCATTTACCGCTTTCATATGTATATAACTGTACTGTGGGGTTGTTTCACTATAAGTCTTCTTTCATAAACTCATATTAACTGTGTAATAATAGTATAGATATTTAGAGTTTCCCCGACAACTACGTCTAGAACTAGACAAAACCTCATCTCCTTACAACAATTTTAGATAACTAGATCTAAGAAATTCCCCCTTTGAACAGTTCATATACAGAAGGCCAATGTTCCAAGTGAAACTCCTTCTGGAACTGTTCATCATCCTCCTCTTGGGCTTAGTGCAAGGACCCAAAGGCTTCCTAAAAGCATCCCCGCCTCCTCTTGGGCGTTGTACAAGGACTCGTCGGCTTCTTAGAAGTTTTCACAGCCTCCTCTTAGGCTTTGTATAATGATTCTTCCTCCGGGAAGATAGCCTCCTCTTGGGCTTCATACAAATTGTCCCTTGGCTTCTTAAAAGTTTCCAGCCTCCTCTTGGGCTTCGTACAAATTGTCCCGACGACCTCTTAAAGGTATAGGAACAGAGATTAGTCATCTTAATAGAACAGTCTTTCAAAGAGTCTAGATCTTTCTACCGCAAACGTACTGTTCCTTAATTTCTCTTAAGCATAGTACAAAAGATAAAACTCTAGACTTGGACAGTCTAAGACCCTTGAGTCTCAAAGACGGTCTCAAGCCCCTTTCAAGAATGGGAAGAACACCCGTAGACTTGGACGGTCTAAAACCCTTTGGATTCCCCATTTCCTTAGAGAACAGGAAATAATCCCAACCCTCAGATCAAGTCCATGAGTACAACATTACTCATATAAGAACTGATTTTCTCTTTTAACCAACCTACTGGACCTGTCACTCAACTGAAACAGTTACTATAGCCTCCTCTTGGGCTTTGTACAATGATTCTCCCCAGCGGAGTTAACCCTTTTAGTCTCCATCTCGGGCTTCGTACGAGATACAAAAACACTCTCTTGTTGAGTATAAAAGACTCTCTTGTTGAGTCAAATAAACTTTTAGCCTCCGTCTCGGGCTTCATACGAGACACCAAATCACTATCCTGTTGAGTATAAAAGACTCTCTTGTTGAGTCAAACCCCTTTGGCTTCCATCTTGGGCTTCGTACAAGACACACAAAAAGACCCTCTTATTGAGTTAAACCCTTTTAGCCTAAGTCTCGGGCTTTGTACAAAAAGCACATTTTCCCCGGAAAAGTTAGCCTTTTAGCCTCCTCTTAGGCTTTGTATAAAGAAATCCCCATTTGATTCAATCAACCTTTTAGCAGCAAATCATGCTTTGGTCACAGTATACAAACATCAACAATTCTTTTTCCTCGTCTAATTGCTGTAAGCGGCAAGCCTCTGGATTATTTACATCCACGCCACTGTCCCTCTTTTCGCCTGAGAAATTCCTAAGGAAAGATGGCGTTGCTCTAAACTGAGTTAAAGTCTTCTCCTTCAGGTTAAAAATCCCCTACAAAGGAAATTATGGCATTGCTGGATTCACATATCCTAGTTAAATTAATCCTCCTGTTAGTTCCTGGATTGGCTGGAATTTTGGTAAAACAAAGTATATTCAATGTTGATGTCAAGGTGCTGATGTTGCAACATTGAAGTCTTAACACTGGGCTGTGTTAAGTAACTATTGCTGAAGTTCGATGTCTGATGTCACATAGGTGATGTTGTAACATCAGACCTGCAGAACTAACAACAGCAGGTTGTGATGTTGTTAGGGTTGTGTATTAACTAGAATTGTGGAGAGCAAGCTATCTCATTGGATGCGAATATCTTGGAATAGATATTTGCTGCTGCATAGGAGATCTGTTGCAGATTTGTAGGAGATTTAAAAGGTTGAAGATTTAAAAAGATTTTAGGAGAAAATCTGTTTTAAATATTCAGTTTTAAATAACAAATCTGGGAGATATTGTAGCAAGTCCAAGACCAATTCAAGGAGCTATATAAAGCGCACAAGACCAAAGGAAAAAGGTACAGAAAACATTCAGAAGATCAGGAGCTGAAGGCTTAGTGTCTAGAGTTTGTTTAGAGTGCTTGTATTTACACTATTCTAGGGTTTGAATAGGTGTTGTATTTCTGTTCTCTCTAGAAGCTGTGAAGCAATAGAGAGTGGTTGCTTGATCGAAGCTGTGAAGTAAGATCAAGGGTACTCAAAGTGGTTTCTTTGAGAGTTTGTAAGGGATTGAGTGGTGTTCTCATACCTAAGTGGTTTCTAAGGTAGGAAGTCATTAGTAGAGTATAAGTTTAGGAGATTGTCAACGGGTTGTTGAGTCTGTAAATTATATCTACAAGTAATGAATTCCATCTCTGGCTTGGTAGCCCCCATAGTAGGTTGGTTGTAACCGAACTGGGTCAACAATTCTTGGTGTTATTTTACTGTTATTGCTGTCCATTGTGCAGAGTGTGTTGTTGTGACATCACACCTTAACATCACACGTCTGATACCAGAATTTCACCTCCTTTATAATCAGTCACCCAACAGTTGTGACAAACAGACCCCCTTTAGAGATGACAAATTCTCTCTAAAGTCAAAACCTCTTTAGCTTCATACCTAGGCCTTTGAACAAGATACAAATAGACCTTTCAGCTTCACATCTTGGGCTTTGAACAAGATACAAATAAATCACATTTAGCTTCACGTCTTGGGCTTTGAACAAGACATCAAAACACCGTTTCCTCCCATAGAATAGGAGGAACTACGATCGCTCTGATTTCCCTGTTTCGGTAAACGGGAATACGTAGGCATAAGATTGAAAGAAAATTCTTAGCGAGCACACTAATCAGAAACCCAAAATCCCGTACCTTCACACATCAATCGAAAAGCATCAGTCCTAACATCCTACCAATAGCATAGTCCCGTAATTTTAGCCTTAACAAAGTAAGCAGAAAGAGCCCCCACTTCCATATAGCATCCGTAACCTAACAGACCTCTGTTTAAACTCAGTATGCGAGCAGGGTTAGTTGGAGACATCTATTTCCCTTCATTCATCAACTTCAATAGGATAAAAAAATGAATCGACCTGTAGTACCCCCAAAGAGCGACAGTGCTTAAGAACCACGTCCAAAATCGCTCGCTACAAATACCAGCTTGGTGGAGTTACACACCAAGCAAGTCCAACTCGGTTTTCTCACTTCACACGATTATCTGAGCTGTAAAGTATGTTGTGAGAGCGACCAAGGATGTGCTCTCATTCAAAGAAATTTGCAACACTTGTTGAACCACTGGTGGCTTCCGATCTATCTAGACCAAGACACGCAACAAGTCAGTATGACTGACGGGAACCCTACTAGGCATCAAAGTCAGGATATCCAATCTATGGAAATAGACCTAGTAAGGTTGCACTGCTTTCAAAGCAGACGTGACCAGGTGCCACCACACAACTACGAACGCTGTAGAGTCTGCTCGGAAAATAATCAAGGATGTTACCTCGTGCGAGCAGTCCTTCAAAGTCAGTTAGCTCCCAAGGACATTCAACCATGTCCAAGTTCTAGATCAATCAATTGGACGCCAGACTACTTCGCTGATCAGATCAAAGATGTTGTTGTACCATCATCCCTCTACTTGACAAATCGAAGGTTCTTAACTAGGAATTGATTGAAGTTACTTACGACAGTCAGAGAAATCAAAAGGCTCCTGTAGTTATCTATCTGTCGGGACCAGTACCATATGAATCAACTAAGGTTATCCCTTACAAATACGGTGCAACAACAGTTGAGAATGGGAAGGAAATTCCATTAACCTCCGTCGTGAATATTGCAGACATCAGTCGAGTAACACGGAGCGGTCGAATCTTCAACAGAGGAGTTGGAGAACCCAACAGAGAAAAGGAACCTCGAACGGAAGTTCCCAATCCACAAGTCGGTCAATCCAGTGATCCCGACTTTTCAAAGAATGATGATGAGATGCTGAAGCTCATCCAAAGGAGTGAATACAACATTATTGATCAGCTGTTACAAACTCCTTCAAAGATCTCTGTGTTATCTCTTTTACTCAGTTCTGAAGCCCATAGAGAGGTTCTACAGAAAGTCTTAGAGCAGGCCTTTGTGGAACAGGATATGTCGATAAGGAAATTCGACAGTATCATCTCTAACATCACCTCCTGCAACAACTTGGGGTTTAGTAATGAGGTATTTCTAGAAGAAGGCAAAAGCCACAACATGGCGCTCAATGGCACAGTCAACTGCCAGGACGATGCTTAAACCAGCGTACTGGTAGATACCGGATAGGCTCTCAATGTTATGCCGAAGTCCACTCTAATGCGACTATCATTCAAAGGATCTCCGAAGATAGGCAGTGAGGTCGTCGTCAAAGCGTTTGACGGGTCTAGAAAAATAGTTATCGTTGAAGTTGACCTTCCCATAACTATCGGTCCTCACACTTTCCTAGTCACTTTCCAGGTAATGGACATCTGAGCAACATACAGCTGTTTGTTGGGAAGACCTTGGATACACCAGGCTGGGGCAGTTACTTTCACACTTCACCAGAAGCTGAAGTTCATCAAGAATTATCAACTCGTCACGGTCTGTGGAGAACAAGCCTTGATCGTGAGTAACCAATCATTGTCCACTTGTGTAGAACCCAAGGAGGTTGTTGGAACTCAGTTCCAGGCACTTTCGGTAAGCAGTGAGAATCAATTAGAGAAGGGAACATCAATATCCTCGTACAAAGATGCTCTCGAGGTGATCAAAAGTAACAATGCAAAGGGATGGGGACAACTTGTCATTCCTACTAATAATAAAACAAAGGAGGGTCTTGGTTTTTCTTCAACCTGTACCCAGACTGCTACTAAAGATGAAAGTCTTCATCCCATTCAGAACTTCTTCCAGAGTGGAGGTTTCCTTCACTCGGTGTCTCAAGAAGTACATACCATCAACGAGGGAGATTCCTCCGATACAGATGAAGAGTGGAAGTCTTATCTTAACGAGGACGGTTATATGTCTCAGGAAGAGGTGCCTACGCCATTTTGCTATCCCGCACAGAGTATGAGATTTATACCAAGGTTAGGTGTCAAAATGATATACGGAGATTATGATCCAGAAGGATGCCGTGCTCCACCAAACTCATTAGAGGAAGACACTCTGATGAAAGACAACTTTGACCACGACTATTATGGCCCGATGGATGGTCTTCCTATCTGGCAGCCGTACCCAGGAGACTAGGGGCAAGAAAATCAGCCGAACAATGAAAATCAGCTGAGCATCATTGAGAAAAATTCATGCATCCCCACCATGTTATGGGATCAACACTCAGGTCATTCAGAAAATATCCAGTACGACGATGAATTTGCAAAGTTTGCAGGACTAGAATTCATCAACTATGCTTTTCCTGAGGTCAACGTCATTGATAGAGATGACTCCTCCAGTTCCAAAGAAGTATGGGACACCTTAGGACAACCAAGTGGAAAGTATGACTTCATGGTCAAATACACCGCTCCTGAAAGCTCTCGTATCAGGCTCGAAGACATCCAGCCAACTGGATTGGGAGATTTACATGAGAGCACAAATGCTATGCAAAATACAACTGAGGAATCCTCCTACGACAACTCTGCCTAGGAGACAGATTCCAATAATCCTGCTCCACCAGAAATCAGTGTTATTTCTGAAGACAAATTAAGGCAGGTACCAGACTTTGTGATTCACCGAGGAGTTCGCCCCCAATGGGTTGCAGTCGATGTTCCGAAGATTGTTCATAAGTCAAAGTAATGGCCATCTTTGTTTTAACCTTTCACCCTGCCCAGGTGAAACAGATGTTTTGATAAGGCTCACTTTCTGTAAATGTCCCTCTTCGCTTCGCCCAAAGCGACAGAATTTTGTTTTATAGGGTTGTAGTTTCAAGAATCGACAAGTTCATAAATAAAATAACATCATTATGTAATTTCCGCATTAATTATTGTTGTCTCTTTTCGCTTTTTCAGAAAATTGTAATCATAAAAATCAATTCAAATAATAAAAACAAGCAGTAAAAAAAAATACACTGCACACACTTTTGCATTCCCTCTATCTCTTCTAAAAACAAATCATCACGTCATGCAGATTGCTTGTTTTAAACCCCGTTGAAACATACGATCCAATGCCTTCTCCCAACTTTGAATTCTCGGTTGTTGTACCCCAAATTTTTCCCTTAGATCCATTGATCTTCTGCATATCATATTAGGGCAATGGGAATCAAGTTTGTGAGTGTTGACTTTTCAACCCTCGTTCATAGCCAATGGAGAGATGACATGTGGCTCGTGAGAAATCAGGGAACCAAGATTTGTTCCTTCTCCTTCCTTGCGTACGAGAATCAGAATGAAGAAGAAATTCAAACCTCATTAATTTGTTCAAAGAAGTCGTATCCGTTTCAATTCCAAAGCCTTGGCGCGTTTTTACTCAAATTGAACTCTCCAAAGACCATTCCCTTTTGAGCTCTCAACGGTTTGGCTCAATAAAGTTGATTCTGACGAGTTACTCATCTTAGCATTCATCCTGACGTACCTGCAAGATGCTTTCTCAATCCCAAGACCTTACCTCATTCGATACCCTCTCAATGACACCAGAGGGAGAGTTCTGAAGCCATACATGAAATGGTGAAGCTGACCCTGCAGCATCTGATTTCTTTGGCACAACATAGGAGCGTTTGTCTCCAAGAGTTGAACAACATTTGAATTCAAATTGCAAACCCTAGCTCTGACCTTGCCCACCAAGTGTTTGAGACTCAATCCGGCACATCAAGTAGCCTATATAAGGAGCTCGATCTCAACACTCGAGGATATCAACAACTCTCTCAGAAAAACACTTAAAAAGTTCTCTGAAGTTCCATAAAGAATTTGGGGCTAGCAACTTGGAGTTGGTCATTGGAGCTTGTTCTTGGAAGAGAGGGCATTCATCACACCTAAAGACAATGGAATTTATTCCATTTGGTATTGTGTTCTTACCCCTTTGTTAATAATGTTCATTTTGATTTAGTCTTTACTATATGCATTTCATTGTATCTGTCTGAATATATGCCTAAAAAATGTTGCTATGGTTTGAATTTAAAAAGTAAATGATGTTCTACATTGATTGTTATACGTGTATGTGATGATGAGTTACCATAATGGAAGTTGTGTGTTCATGGTTCTGTTTACAATTGATCTGCATTGATGACTTTGTTGCTTGTTCACATGTTCAAGGGTAGATGGTGTGAACTGTTAGCTATTTGTGTTACCCCCTGTTGGATTCTTTTTGTAGCCATATGCCTCTATGATGTGAGTTATATGTATCTATGTCTGCTCTATGTTTATGCCCTGCTAAGAATGTATGTGTTAATCCCTTAAAACTTTGGTATGAGACTCTTGCCTTGTATTTTACTGATCCAATTTAGTAGTTGGTTTCCATATGTGTGGCAGAGGTATGTCTGATGTTGAGTTATTTTCATGGTTTGCCTTTATATCATGTTGTTTGCTTCAGTGTTTTATCAAGGTTATAACTACTCTCTTATAGATTGACTTGTTGGTTTGTCTTTAGCTTAGTTCTGATGTTTGAGTGAACTGATATAGTCTACATCATTGTTCCTTTTATTGAGCACATTGTCCATGCCTCTAAGTTTGCTTTCATCTTGCTTTTGTTGAGTTTCATGCATTGCTGTAATTCTGTGCCAAGAATGTATACATTAACTTTGATAATGATGCTACCAATCCATATGTGTTTGTGTTCTTGAAATTTCTTGATCATAGTCCTATTTTCTAACTCTGCTGAGAATCATAACCCGACCTTGTGCTTTGAACTGCTACTTTGACAAACTTTAATCCATTTCTATGACCACGTTTTCTTGATGTGTCTCTGCTATACCATGAACTTATGCCTCTGTTTACCTATTCATGCTTGTACACATCTTGATATACACACACAATATGTCATGGGTTGTTGGTCTGTCAACTATGGTGCATTTAAATCGTGTTTGTTTAAATCCTTGGCAACTTGTGTTAATTGGTTTTCAGTGGATTATTGACCTAACCAATTTTCTTTCAATATGTGTGTATGTGTTTATGACTGATTTGAGCCTTTTCTTTTGTTAAGTTTGTTGACTGCTATAGTACAATCACTTTGGCTAATGACTCTTTCCATTAACTACACACTCACACCATAATTAGAGATTTGTTGGTTTGCACATAATCATTTGGTTATGCTTCTTCTTTTTGACAGTTTGTTTTTGAATGGTTTTATAATTTAGGTTTTTTTTAACACATGCTAACTGATGTGTCTTTGGTTTGTTAAAATTATGCCCTGATTTTGCTTTTTTGAATATCAACTTGGCAATGCTTGTTTCCCTGTAGAACCTGGTTTGCAGTTTTAATCTCAATGTCATAATATGTTCAATATTTCCCTTCGTGCACTATGTTTACCAAGCTGTATAAGTTCTTAGCATGATGATTACTTCAGGCTGACATGAGTCTCTGTTTGGTTGACCTGCTTTTACTTGGTTGATTTAGTTGTTACTCTCTTGTTTGATCAGTTGCATGTTTAATCCTATGTGGTGTGCTGTTTGATTTTGTTATACACTTTGGTTTAGGTTTCAATGATTATATACTTAGGGTTTAAGACTATGCGTTTTATGTTGAACTTGTGTGTTTGCACTTTGTTTTGCTTGCCCTGTTAAACCTTGAACTAATAGTATGATATTCTGCCTTGAACTTGCCTTGATGCTACAAGCATCCCTACGTGTGTTTCTTGAACCCTTATGGCGCTTCATCTATGCTAGCTTACATTGTGTTGTATGATATAATCTAGATAGAACAATTGACACTTTTGTATGGCTTGTTTCTTGCTTATTAATTTAGACCTTTACTTTGTGTAATTTGGCTGAGTTTTGTTTGAGTTTGGATGAAGGAATGTTGGTTGGGCAAGTTGAGTTTGGTTTTGTTTTTTAGGGCATTTATGAAACATTTTGCTTTATGTATTATTGGAAGCGTATATTGTTTGGATGAAACAGCCGTCCGAACGGTAGCACACTTGCCATGCCTTTCCCTTTCACACACCATGCCTGGGTTTGATCCTGCGGATCAACCCATTTTTTGTTTTTTCTGTTTTTTCCGCTTGACTTAATATGTATATTTGTGAATCCATTTATTTGTCAAACGCACGCACTGGCTCAGTTGGCTTTGGTTTTAGGTTGTGAGCGAGATGTCATGGGTTCAAGCCCTAGATTTTCCATTTCTTTTCTTTTTTATCGCTTGTTACTTTATCATTTTTAAGTTGGTGCTTCAATCTTTAAAATATCATAACTTGTTCACTTTTTATCATTTCTCTCCCCTTCTTTTTGCTAATTACTCCTAATTAAACCTATTTTTCATATATAAAAAAAATTGACAAAAGTATTAAATTTTAAGACCTTTATGCATGATTAGATCATAAATGCTTATTAAGAATATTATTGCACTTCTTTATTCAACATGTCATACTATGTTATGTCTATCTATCATGCTTGATCTTTGTCTAACATATGTGATTCTACTTTGTATGGTATCATGATTCTATCTCATTTCATTATCTTATTCATGTGTTATTGCATTATCTTATTTGCATTATAATCTGGTTATCCTTTAGAATCTTACAATTGTTATCTTTCCCCCCATTCCAAAGGGAGACCCTCTTTAATTGACTTTCAAAGTCATCTTACCTTATCCTTCTAGGTTTACCCCTATTTCTTGGCTATCGTGAGCCAATAAAATTATAACTTAGAAGTAGGTTGGAGATCTTATACTCCATGTGATTCTCATCATCATGAGAACTCACTTTCCCCCTATGACGTAGACTTAGAGAGTTATCGCGAACTCTAAAATGAGTCATACTCATTTTCCCCTTGAAACTTTGGCCATAGTCAATGGTTTCTATCCTTCACCCTTAGAATCGGTGAACTACGGATACTCTGATTCCACTCCCGTAAGGATACGTAGGCGCAAAGTGCGATGCTTTGTCGAGTATACTTAGAATCAAACCCCTAGGGTTTCAACCTTTAGCATAAAACCCTTAGCAAGCGAGTAAGATATAACAAGTTAAAACAAGATGTTCCCGTAGAGTACTACGGACGTTTAGGGTGCTAATACCTTCCCTAGGCGTAACCAACCCCCGAACCTTAGATCTCCCCCCTTTAGGTTTTTCTCGATCTTGAACCTTTCCTTTGGATAAATCAAAGTCGGTTGTAAAAGAAAATGATGCAAGTTAAATTAATAACTTGTTATCCGATTTTTACCGCAACAGAAATGGCGACTTCACTAGGGATGCTCTTCACTTTTGAGGGTTAAGCCCACCTTTGTTTTTGTTTGTTTTATTTATACTTGCTTGCTTTATTTATGTATATCTGCTTGATTGCCTATATATATGCTTTGCTTGTTCATCTTTTGGTTGGCTTGGTTCTTGAGTGGTGAGATAAATCCTATACCCAGATTTGAGCGTACACTTATGATAGGACGATGGTATTCAAGGAGGCTTTGAGGGAGTCGAATCCTGAAAAGTTGAATTGATAACACCATCACTCAGTTGAGGCCCTCTTGAGAGTCTAGTTATGTTGAACGAATCCATTCGTGAAAGCGTGCTACTCTTGACCTAGGAGCCCATGATATTGAGAACCGTAGTTACCAAACCCCACTAAGCCTTTTTAGGATGTAGTGCGGTGACCATGATGGAGTCTATTTCTGAATTGGTTGTCACACGATACTACACTCAGACGAGATTCTCTTGAGAATTTTATTGATTACCAAGTCATCTGGGAAATCGTTAAAATCCGAAAGATGGATTGTCGACTCTGGGAAGTTCTTAGAACCTCGTTCAGCAGGTGAAAACCAATAGTACATACCAATGGGAAGGGTGAACCCTGGCTCCATGATCAACCCTTCCCCCTTTGCTTGTGTTTTGTGTGCTTTGTGTGTGCCCTGCATTCATACATCATAAGCATTCATGTTGCATCTGTTTCATGGAACTCAGATTTCTTTTCTTATATCAGAGGGATATCATGGATAGTTCAAGAAGAAACACCATCAAATACACTTTCAAGAGTCCCAAATTGGATAACCTAAGGAAATTGGGAGATTTGCTAATAGACCCTGAAGGATTCATAAACAGATATGGGAAGTTGTGGGTGTTGTTGAAGAAGACCATTGATGAAGGGCTCCTCTCAACTCTGCTTCAGTTTTATGATCCAGAGTATCACTGCTTCACGTTTCCCAACTATCAACTCTTACCTACCCTTGAGGAATACTCTCGGATAATTGGTTTTCCTATTAAGGATGAGTTCCCGTTTCCTATCTTCGAGAAGGATCCTAAAGAAGAAGAAATAGCCAAAGAAACTCATCTGGAGTTAGTTGACGTTAAAAGTAATTTAATCTCTAAGGGAGGAATTGTTGGGTTAACTGCTAAGTTCTTGTTCGAAAAAGCTCGTTATTTTGCTAAACACTCCAACAGGGATGCCTTTGAAGCTATTTTCGCATTGCTTATCTATGGACTTTTCTTGTTCCCAAACATTGACAACTTTGTGGATTTAAATGCAATCAAAATCTTCTTGAAACAGAATCCAGTACCCACCCTGCTTGCTGAAGCCTATCACTCAGTCCATACAAGAAACGCTCATAAAAATGGACAGATTACCTGCTGTGTCATCATACTGTAGAGATGGTTTATTTCGCATCTACCAAAGGCATGCGCATTCTAGGATTCCAAGAAAGGATGGTGGTCTCAGAAAGTCATGGCACTCTCCCATGCAGACATTGACTGGTATAACAGGGTGTATAATGGAATCCTGATTATAGATAGTTGTGGGAATTATGGCAACGTACCTCTTCTTGGCATTAAAGGTGGTATCAGTTATAATCCCGTATTGGCACGACGCCAATTAGAGTATCCTTTGGAAGACAAACCTCTCAGTGTTCATGTGGAAAGTATTTACTTTGAAACATATGACAAGAACGAAGAACAGAAGAAATTGATCTTGAACGCTTGGGACAGCAAGCGCAAAAGAGGAAGAAGTTCTTTAGGAAGACCTAACTGTGTGTCCTTGGAGCCTTATCTCCAATGGGTCAGAAGAAGAGCTATAAAGCTGAAGATGCCCTACAAAAGACAAGAACCTATTACTTTGAAGAAAGAGCCTGTTTTGTACTTCATGTCAAGAGAAGAAGAGCTAGAGATTTCTTTAAGACAAGCTCAAAAGTCAGAAGAAGCCTGGAAGCTCAAGTATCAAGTGGTTGTTGAAGAGAATCTGGAACTCCAGAAGCAGCTACAGACCAAGAATGAAGAGTTACTCTCATGCAAGAAGAGAAAGGCCCTAGAAGATCCATGCTCCTCTAACAGCTAGCCTCCTGCTTGGAAATCTATTCTTGACAACCCGTTGCAGAAAGGGATCAGATGGAGAAAGAAATCAGAAGACTCAACACAAGGCGCTTAGGAGAATTTCCTTAGGACTTTATAGCTTTTATTTAGCTTTATGTTTAGGGCTTTTGAAAGTGTATCAATTATTGTAATTCACCTTTTATTTAATGAAAATGAGGTCTTTTGATATCTCTTGATATTTTGCAAGTGTCTGAATTCCATGAAACTTTGCATTGCATTTTACATTCCTGCTAAACTATCAAGTTACTAATCTTGTTTTGCAGATTTTGTAGAAATGGATGCTAAAGGAAAGAGAGTTTGGCCTTATTTCTTCGAACTACCAGAGGTGGAGCGTTTGCTGTGGTTAGGAGAGATGATTGAGGATCAGTCAGCCTTCGCTGACAGATATGGATACGTCATTCCACTGATGAAGACACCAGTAACTGTAGGGACTCTTGAAGTGTTGGTCCAGTTGTATCACCCCGCGTACCGCTGTTTCGTATTCCCTGAGTACCAGTTGGTGCCAACCCTGAAGGAGTTCTCAGCGTGATAGGGATTCCAATCAGGGAAGCTCCCATCTTTTCTGGTATTGAAGAAATGCCTTCCGTCAGAGATATCGCCAGAGTAACCAGAATCAGACTATCTGACATCCAAGCCCACCTTACCAACAAAGGAGGAAAGCGTGGACTGCCTGCCCAGTTCTTGATGGAAAAGGCTTTGTACTTCAAAAATAGAGGAAATGAAGCTTTGTTTGAATCAACTCTAGCTCTGATGATATATGGATTGTTTCCGTTCCCAAATGCCAAGAATTTTGTGGATACCCAAGCCATTAAGCTTTTTGCAGTCAACAATCTAGTCCCAACACTGCTAGCTGACGTTTACCATTCCATACAGACCAGATACACAAGAGGTTGTGGGCCAATTGTTTGCTGCGTAGCCCTCTTTTACAAGTGGTTCGTTTCTTATCTGCCGAAGACTCCGACATTTTGGGAGGCCGAAGACTGTAAGATTTGGTATAAAAAGTTGATAGAATTAAAGCATACCGATATCGAGTGGTATGACTCAACTGAAGAAGGAATCATCATAATCCATAGCTGTGGGGATTGCCCCAACGTGCCCCTCATGGGAAGGAACGGTTGTATCAATTACAACCCAGTCCTTGCACGTCGTCAGTTGGGTCATCTGAAGGAAGGAATTCTGGACGAAGAAGATATGCAGATGATGTTTTATGATGAAAGAGGAGGTTTCGAAATGAAGATGCGGTTGGTGCGCGCTTGGCGTCAGATTAACAGATAGTTATGGAAGGCTGAATGCCCAGTCACAGAGGTTCACTTGCAATGGTCTCGTGACATAGCTCGTGTAATGATGAAACCACATCCTTACCATGAATCACCTACCAAGACAAAGCAGAAGATGATGGTGGAGTTAGGAGAATTGGTGCTCACAAAGGAGGAAAAAAAGGAGCGCATCATCAAAATAATGAGAGTAATCAATGGAGGAGAAGGATCATCAACCGGCGAATTCATTCTCTAGCGTCACTATTGACATTTCTGTTATCGTTGTTCCTTTTCTATTTGATGTATTTCTACTTATGTACTCGGAGTATGAGAATGCACTGCTCCTGATGTAATGTTCACCAGACTCTTAAATGAAGAAGTTTGTTTTATCAAGAATCTATTATCTATATTATTTGCAAAGTTTCTTTGGTTTCTTGATAGTTTAGCTTGCATTTGCATGTGCATCTGCATTTGCATCTTCATGTGCATTTTCTTTCCTTGTCTTTGTCTTATGTCACCGTGTTCTCTTCAGAATCGTCACACTGAATCCCCGCCACAACTACAACACTCGGGCTCGAGCTCGATTCAGGATGTCAGAGGCTTATGCAGAGATGGATAGAGTCAACAATGAGCTGAATGAGATAAGAGGAGGAATAGGACAAATCCTCGAAGTAATTCATGTTATGAAAGCAAAGATGGACATTCAGACCACTGTGGTCTCTGAAATCGTCACCACAATAGTAGAACCTCCTATCATCCCTGTCATCCCTACTCTGGACATGCCCATGGATTTCATTCGTGCTACAGTTCCTTTATCCACACAGCAAATAACTCCCTTGGTCAATGAGACTCTTCAAGCTATTCCTACTTATGCTCCATCAACAGTGCATCCGGTTTTCCATAACCACCAGCCCTACGACTATGTTGATGTGTCGGAGGAAGGAGATGATAGACACGAGAAATTGAGAGAAAGTGTTGAAACGATGCAGAGGAAGATGAAGGCAATGGAAATGAGTAATGATTTTAGTACTGACATCAAAAACATGTGTTTGGTTTCAGATTTGGTTATTCCACCCAAGTTCAAGTTACCAAGCTTTGAGTTGTACTCAGGGGCCACGTGTCCCAAATCTCACCTGATTATGTACTACCGAGGAATGGCCACGCATGTAGATAATGACAAGCTGATGATTCACTGTTTCCAAGACAGTTTGAAAGGGGCCGCTGCCAAGTAGTACCTAAGTCTAGACCAGTCCCAGATCTGTTGTTTCCAGGATGTAACCGACGCTTTTGTGAAACACTATAAATACAATATGGATCTAGCTCCAGACCGTAGACAGTTACTGAGTATGGCCCAGAAAGGTACTGAGACTTTCAAAGAATACGCACAACGTTGGAGAGAGACTGCTTCTCAGGTCGAGCCACCATTAACTGAAAAAGAGTTGGTTGATTGGTTCGTAGACACAGTAAATCATGAATTTTATGAGAGAATGATCAGCAGTGTTAGTGCAAACTTCGCTGATATTGTTGCCATTGGCGTGAAGGTAGAGGCATGATTAAAGAGTGGAAAAGTGATTGGTTCTCCTAGTAATTCAGCTAGTACTAAGAAAACTCCTAGTCATTCCCATAAGAAGAAGGAAGGAGAAACTAATGCCATTATGGCAGGGAAAATCCAGAGCCCTTGGTGGAAGCAACCAATGTATCAGCAACAGCAGAGACCAAATTTCTTACAGCATCTGATTTACCAGATGCAGTATGCTCAACAACCCTACGTAGCTGCAGTTACGCCTACATTCAATCACTAAGCAGCGCAGCAGGCGCCAGCATATCAACAGACAGCTCATCAACAATGGCCTAAAAACCAGAATTATCAGCAGCCAAGACCACAGGGTCCACATCAGAATTCTCCCCACAAGAAACAAGGAGGAAAGCCAGCATTTCCACCTATACCGATGTCATATACAGAACTTTACCCTTCCTTAGTGGAGCAAGGGTTGATTGTTACTAGACCTTTGGCACCACCGACAGAGAAATCTATGCCTTTCTTTAACCCAAACGCAACTTGTGATTTTCATCAAGGAGGCGCTGGTCACGACTTAGATGGCTGTTTAGCGTTGAAGAACGCAGTAAAGAGTTTGATGGAGAAGAATATTCTTTCATTTGCTGATAATCAACCAAATGTGAAGAACAATCCTTTACCTACCCATGGGACCACTAATGCCATAGAAGATGAGAAGGATGAGGTATTAGTTTTGTATGTAACGAAGATCAAGACTCCTATCAAGACTTTCTACGCTAAACTGTTTAAAGCTGGGTTAGTTCAAGTTTGCCATGATGACTGTGAAGAATGTAATGTCAGTTCCAAGTGCTGCCATTTAGTCCAAAATGATGTTCAGTATCTGATCAATGAAGGATTCTTACAGGTATTCAGTAGAGAAAAGGAGAAGAAAGTTGCAGCGATTGGGCCTGTGTTTAACCTGCCAAAGCCAAGAGGGGAGGTATCCAAGTCCAACGCGCCCCAATCTGGGTCTGTGGTTCCTGTATTTAATAAACCAATACCAATTTTCAACAATCCTGAAGCGATTAGTGCTTCCACCATTAGTCATTCCAAGAAATGTGACATCAGACAACCTGTTCCATTTAGATTCCGAGGGACGAAGGCTGTGCCATGGGTCTATGAGAATGTTATGGGTAGTACACCTAAGGAGACTGTTGCCCCCATCCCAGCCAGAGATAAGGGAAAAGAGATGATTTCTCAAGAAGCAGATGAAGAGTTCCTAAGAATCATCAAGAGGAGTGATTATAAAGTGATAGATCAGCTCCATCAGACACCGTCCAAGATTTCGATCTTATCTCTGTTAGTTAATTCGCCAATTCATAGATCAGCTTTGCAGAAAGTGCTAGCCCAGGCACATGTAGCTCAAGATATAACAGCCGGACAGTTTGACCATGTCGTCGCCAACATTACAGCCTGTAATACTCTTAGCTTCAGTGATGAGGAGTTACCCAGAGCTGGAAGGAATCATAATCTTGCCTTGCATATATCACTAAAATGTCAGAAGGATACGATGGCTAGAGTTCTCGTAGATACCGGTTCATCCTTGAATGTTTTGCCAAAGAGTACTCTTGATAAATTGTCTTACCAAGGAGCCATAATGAGACCCACCTCTCTTATTGTCAAAGCTTTTGATGGTTCAAGAAGGTCGATGATGGGAGAGATTGAGCTACCTGTTTTGATTGGCCCTCAAACATTCAACATCCTTTTTCAGATCTTGGATATCAACCCTACCTATAGTTGTTTACTGGGTAGACCTTGGATCCACGAAGCTGGTGCTGTAACCTCTACCCTACATCAGAAGATGAAGTTCGTGGCCGAGGAGAAGTTAGTTATCATACATGGTGAGGAGGACCTTATGGTTAGTAACTTGTCCTCGTTTCGTTACATTGAGGCGGATGAAGATGCTTTGGAAACTTCTTTCCAGGCTCTTGAAATAGCTAATGTCGTTATGCTTGACGACAAGGAGCCAGTGACTACTGATTCTCCGTCTTTTGCTTCGTTCAAGAGTATTCAGTCTGCTTTGCGAGAAGGAGTCCCTGAAGGTTGGGGCAAGATCGTGGAAGTTCCAGAAAGAGAGAAATACCAAGGGTTGGGTTATAAACCAACTTTTGAGGGAAAAACTGCTTCAACAAAAGGAAGACTAAGGACCATTCAAGAAGTGTTCATCGGTGGAGGACAGCAAGTCCATGCAATTATTGAAGATACTGAAGACGAAGATATCAATCACTTGGTGTTTCGGTGTGACGCTGCCTTAAGTAACTGGGAAGCCATTGAGATACCTACTTTGTACCCGTTGATAGAGTAATTTGTTTGTTAGCTTTGTTGTTTTCAATTCCGCAACCTTGCCCGAGGCTTTTGGATTATTTTGTATGGGCCACCGTTTTTAAATATTATTAATCAATGAAAGTGTGTTTTGTTAAATTCCTTGTCTTTATTCTTGCTTCCGTTTTAAGAAAAATGGAAATCTTTTCAAAAATGCATTCTTTTTCTCCTTCTTGCATTCTTGTTTGTGCATCTTTAATAAGATAAATCCATCCATCGTGCATAATGATTCCCAAACCCGTTGTATTCAATGACCCTACTCTCACTATCAACTTTGATTCGCCCATTTATCAAGCCGAGGAAGAAGAGGATTACGAGATCCCCGATGATTTGGCAGAAATGTGTGAGTATCAGTACATGGATCTTCAGCCACACGAAGAAAGAATTGACGTCATCAACCTTGGCACAGAAGAGAAGAGGAAAGAGGTCAAGATTGGGGCAACGCTTGGGCCAGAAATCAGACAACGGCTAGTCCTGCTTTTGGAAGAATATGTAGATGTGTTCGCTTGGTCTTATCAAGACATGTCTGGATTGGATACATACATAGTAGTTCATAAACTACCGCTCAAGCCTGATTGTCCACCCGTAAAGCAGAAACTCCGTAGAAGTAGACCAGATATGGCTCTCCAAATCAGGGATGAGGTTAAGAAGGAACTGGATGCAGGATTCTTGGCAGTTTCAAAGTATCCAGAATGGGTAGCCAACATCGTGCCAGTTATGAAGAAAAATGGTAAAGTGCGAATGTGCGTAGATTGCAGGGATCTCAACAAAGCTAGTCCCAAGGACGATTTCGCACTACCACACGTTGACACTCTTGTGGATAACACAGCCAAGTTTGCAGTTTTCTCCTTCATGGACGGTTTTTCCGGTTATAATCAGATCAGAATGGACCCAGCTGACATGGATAAGACTACATTTATCACCCCGTGGGGAACCTACTGTTATAAAGTTATGCCCTTTGGTCTGAAGAATGCAGGGGCAACCTACCAAAGAGCTATGGTAACTTTGTTCCATGATATGATCCACAAGAAAATTGAAGTGTACGTGGATGATATGATTGCTAAATCCCGAAGCGAGGAAGAGCATTTGGATCATCTTTTGAAGCTGTTTAAGAGACTCTGAAAGTATCAGTTAAAGTTGAATCCAGCCAAATGTACCTTTGGTGTCAGATCAGGAAAGTTGCTCGGTTTTATCGTCAGCTAGAAAGGAATCGAAGTAGATCCTGACAAGGTGCGATCTATTCAAGAAATGCCAGCTCCACAAACTGAATCACAAGTGAGAGGATTTCTAGGTCGTCTAAACTATATATCCAGATTCATTTCCAACATGACTCCAATTTGTGAACCGATCTTCAAACTGCTCCGTAAAGACCAGACTGTAGAGTGGAATACTGATTGCCAACAAGCTTTTGAGAAGCTCAAAAGTTACTTGCAAGAACCACCTATTCTGATTCCTCCGGTTCCTGGAAGACCTCTTATCATGTACATGAGTGTTCTAGAGGGGTCCATGGGTTGTGTATTAGGCCAACGTGATGAAACTGGTCGCAAAGAACATGCCATTTATTACTTGAGTAAGAAGTTCGTTGGAAGTGAAAGCCGTTATTCATTACTGGAGAAAACCTGTTGTGCCTTAACATGGGCCGCTAAACGTTTGAGGCAGTATCTGATATGTCAAACTACTTTGTTGATCTCCAAAATGGATCCAATAAAGTACATCTTTGAGAAGCCTGCTCATACAGGAAGACTTGCCCGTTGGCATATGCTATTGTCAGAATATGATATCTAGTATGTACCTTAGAAGGCTATTAAAGGGAGTGTATTATCAGAATATCTCGCAGATCAGCCTGTTGAAGATTATGAACCGCTTAAGTTTGATTTCCCGGATGAAGACATTATGGTAGTGAAAGATTGTGAGGGGCTTGATCCAAATAAAGATTTTGAGACTGGTTACAGATGGAAGATGATGTTTGACAGTTCCTCTAATTTCAAAGGACATGGCGTAGGTGTTGTATTGATAAACCCCGATGGTGGTTACACCCCTTTCACACCTAGATTGGATTTTGAATGCACAAACAATATTGCTGAGTACGAGGCGTGTATTTTGGGACTAGAAGCTGTTATTGATCTGGGAATCAATGTTCTTGAAGTTATGGGTGATTCTGCTTTGGTCATTTATCAAGTCAAGTGTGAATGGGAAACCAAAGATGAAAAACTCATTCCCTACCGTGCTTACATTATGGAATTGATTAAGTGTTTTGATGAGATTACTTTCTGTCATGTTCCCCGTACTGAAAATCACATGGCTGATTCCCTAGCTATGTTAGCTTTAATGTGGCAAGTCAGGTTTCACAATGAAGCACCTCTCATCAGTATCGAACGCAAGACCGAACCAGCTTATTGCCAGTCAGTTGAAGAAGAGAAAGATGGGAAACCTTGGTTTCATGACATCATGAATTATCTGAAGACTCAGGAGTATCCTGTCAATGCTTCCAATCTTGATAAGAAGACTTCGCGAAGATTGTCGTCCAAATTCTTTCTCAGTAACAATGTGCTTTACAAGAGGAATCATGATATGGTCCTGCTAAGATGTGTTGATAGACGAGAAGCAGACCTATTGATTCACGACATTCACGAATGAGCCTTTGGCACTCACGCCAATGAACACGCCGTGGTTAAGAAGATCTTGAGAGCTGGATATTATTGGTTGACTATGGAAGCTGATTGTATCTAATATGCCAGGAAATATCATAAGTGCCAGATCTGCGCAGATAAAATGCACGTTCCTCCTACTTTATTGAATGTGTTGTCATCCCCTTGGCCTTTCTCTATGTGGGGCATTGACGTGATTTGAGCCATTGAGCCGAAGGCTTCCAATGGCCATCGTTTCATTTTAGTGGCCATTGACTATTTCACTAAATGGGTTAAAGCTGCTTCCTTTACCAATGCGACTAAGCAAGTAGTTGCTCATTTCATCAAGAATAACATCATTTGTCGTTACAGGATTCCCAACAGGATCATCACTGACAATGGAACAAATCTGAACAACAAAACAATGAAGGAGTTATGTGACAATTTCAAGATTGAGCATCATAATTCTTCGCCTTACCGTCCCAAGATGAATGGAGCTGTCGAAGCTGCTAATAAAAACATCAAGATAATCCTGCAGAAAATGGTCAAGACTTATAAAGATTGGCACGAGATGTTACCATTTGCCCTGCACGGGTACAGAACTTCGGTTCGAACCTCGACAGGGGCAACCCCCTTTTCCCTTGTATATGGAATGGATGCAGTACTCCCCATTGAAGTGAAAATACCATCTCTGAGAATCCTGATGGAAACTAAGCTTGACGAAGCTGAATGGGTTAGAGAAAGATATGACTAAATGAACCTCATTGACGAGAAGCGTCTGACTGCTATGTGTCACGGTCATCTGTATCAGAAGAGAGTGAAGAGGGCGTTCGACAAGAAGGTCCGTGTTTGGGAATTCCGAGAATGAGAGCTTGTACTTAGGAAGATTCTGCCATCTCAAAGGGATGCTCGTGGAAAGTGGGCTCCTAATTACGAAGGTTCATTCGTGGTAAAGACTGTATTTTCAGGAGGTTCTTTAGTCCTCGTAACAATGGACGGTGAATAGCTCACACACCCTGTGAATGCTGATTCTGTACGGAAATACTAAGCTTGAAGAGAATTCTAGAATTTTAGTCAGTAGGGAGTAGGTCGTTGAATATGATGTAATCCTTCCTTTTTGCCATTTTTCAATTGTAATGATCCATGGAACTTCGCTATTGGCAAGTTGCCATTCTAATGAAATCAGTTTTTCTTGAGCCACTTCTTTGTTTGATATTTATCATTACTCGGATGTTTTTCATTGTTTTGCAAAACTTCACTTATTTATTAATAATGATTTTAAAAGCGGAATATTTTGAAAGAACTTTGAGCTCTAAAGAAGATTGGCAATGTCTCCCTAGCTTAAACGCTTTGACAATGGCTAACTACTAAGGGCGTCTCACCAGTATCCACGCAAGATGTTTGATGAAAATTTGTTTCCCCAGTAAATTAGGGATGTTCCCATGATTGACTTTGAATACCGATTATCTGCTCAGATTTCAGTGTGACTCTGTGGTGGACGCGGTGTTCTTGTTTTCTTTTTGGCCGTCTCCGGTCTGTCTTCTCTTGCATATCATTGAGCATTCGCATCATACCATAGCATTGAGCATCTTTGCATCTTTGGGTGTCTTGTGTGCGTGGTTTTGTGTTGTTTTCCTTTCCCCTTTGGTGGGTATTTGTTTCTTGGTCTTTGCTTTACTTGTGTCCGTTCTCTTTGCCTCTGTGCGCCAGGTTTTGACCATTTGTGCGGTATTCCCCAGGAAGTCTAACCTGTGACCTTTTATTACCTATATCACCTCATTTGGATACCTAACATTTCAATAATCACTAACACTATCAACCTCTGGTTATCGTGAACCCTTTTTTGTTCGAACTCAGACTATCGTGAATCTGTATTTCCGGTTATCGTGAGCCGCCTGCTTATTTATCTTTGGTTATCGTGAACCATTGTTCTTTTCTGGTTATCATGACCATTTGTTTGTTTATTTCTGGTTATCATGAACCATTTTCTTTGAAATCAAATTATCGTGAATCTGTATTTCTGGTTATCATGAACCATTTTCTTTGAAATCAGATTATCGTGAATCTGTATTTCTGGTTATCATGAACCATTTTCTTTGAAATCAGATTATCTTGAATCTGTATTTCTGGTTATCGCAAACCATTTGCTTATATCATTTCTGGTTGTCGTGAACCATTTCTTTTGAAATCAGATTATCGTGGATCTGTATTTCTGGTTATCGTGAACCAGTTGTTTATTTTCGGTTATCGTGAACCATTTGCTTCTTTCAGGTTATCATGAACCTGTATTGCTTAAACCTTGTCAAATATAAACCTAAACCCAAATTACCAATCCTCCTCATACTGGTAGAGCAATTATTTGTTATCTCAATTAACCCTTGTGAATACCAGAGTCTATTCCTGACTCATTAACCTTGTTCCCTTTTGCATTCCAGGTGTTTTTGCCTGGCGCGCAGAATTCGTTTCTGTCTTTTCTGGCTTTTCTTGAAGATCCCGTTTGAACTCTTCAGTATAAGAAATCCCCAAAAAATCTTTTCTTCGGGTGTTTTTTCCTTTTTGTTTCAACTGATCTCCAGTGGAGATCAAGTCTTCTTTCTGGTTTATTGCCCAGTAAGATTGTGCCTTTTCCCCAGTGTCGTCCGGTCATGTTTGAACCTGTCGTCCATCTCCGTGGATCCTTCCCCAGTGGAGATTACCCTTTTATTTTCTATCCCCGATGTTTCCTCGGAGTCTCCCCAGTGGGTCTTTTTTTGTCGGTTAGCCTGCATCCCCAAGGAGTTTCTTCCTCGTGGATACTAACCTTCTTTGCTTCCCCAGTGAAGCTCCCCTCTGTGTTGGCAGCTTTTCTTTCTTTGGTGTCCTGTTTTGTCTGCATTCTTGCATCTTTCATGGAATCATACCATCATATTAGTAGCATTGCACGTCTTTGTATCTAAGGGCAAAATTTTCGGTTTGCTATATTTAAATACCTTTCACCTTGATGTCCCGGGGATCTTCGTTCCTCGTGCCATCCGGTGAAGATATTTAAATAGGGGCAACTGTTGTACCCCAAATTTTCCCCTTAGATCCATTGATCTTCTGCATATCATATTAGGGCAATCATGTTGCATATCTAACCCTTTTTATCAGGTTTTTGTTTGTGTTTGTTTCTTTTTTATCAGGTATTATCTTAAGGAGATTCAAGAGTTGGTTAATCAGGATTTTTGATGGAGCATTGGATCAAGCAAGTTTCAAAGAGATGTCTCCATAACCCTAACCCACCATGACCAAATCTTTACCCACTTTATCTAAACCTTTTTCATTTAACCTTTTCTAAACCTATTTCCTCAACAAGAATACAAAAAAAAACATTTTATTTCCTAAGCCCAACTTTCATAAGCCCTTGTTGCAAACAATGTGGATTTTAATTTCATTACCAATTGATAATTGGTCCACCGTGGCACTTATGTTGTTAATTATTGGAGTTACTTTTCATTGCCAACAGCCAATGGGAATCAAGTTTGTGAGTGTAGACTTTTCAACCCTCGTTCATAGCCAATGGAGAGCTGACATGTGGCTCGTGAGAAATCAGGGAACTAAGATTTGTTCCTTCTCCTTCCTTGCGTACGAGAATCAGAATGAAGAAGAAATTCAAACCTCATCAATTTGTTCAAAGAAGTCGTATTCGTTTCAATTCCAAAGCCTTGGCGCGTTTTTACTCAAATTGAACTCTCCAAAGACCTTTCCCTTTTGAGCTCTCAACGGTTTGGCTCAATAAAGTTGATTCTGAGGAGTTACTTATCTTAGCATTCATCCTGACGCACCTGCAAGATGCTTTCTCAATCCCAAGACCTTACCTCATTCGATACCCTCTCAATGACACCAGAGGGAGAGTTCTGAAGCCATACGTGAAATGGTGAAGCTGACCCTGCAACATCTGATTTCTTTGGCACGACATAGGAGCGTTTATCTCCAAGAGTTGAACAACATTTGAATTCAAATTGCAAACCCTAGCTCTGACCTTGCCCACCAAGTGTTTGAGACTCAACCCGGCCCATCAATTAGCCTATATAAGGAGCTCGATCTCAACACTTGAGGATATCAACAACTCTCTCAGAAAAATACTTAAAAAGTTCTCTGAAGTTCCATAAAGAGTTTGGGGCTAGCAACTTGGAGTTGGTCATTGGAGCTTGTTCTTGGAAGAGAGGGCATTCATCACACCTAAAGACAGTGGAATTTATTCCATTTGGTATTGTGTTCTTACCCATTTGTTAATAATGTTCATTTTGATTTAGTCTTTACTATATGCATTTCATTGTATCTGTCTGAATAAATGCCTAAAAAATGTTACTATGGTTTGAATTTACAAAGTAAATGATGTTCTACATTGATTGCTATACGTGTATGTGATGATGAGTTACCATAATAGAGGTTGTGTGTTCATGGTTCTGTTTACAATTGATCTGCATTGATGACTTTGTTGCTTGTTCACATGTTCAAGGATAAATGGTGTGAGCTGTTAGCTATTTGTGTTACTCCCTGTTGGATTGTTTTTGTAGCCATATGCCTCTATGCTGTGAGTTATATGTATCTATGTCTGCTCTATGTTTATGCCTTGCTAAGAATGTATGTGTTAATCCCTTAAAACTTTGGTATGAGACTCTTGCCTTGTATTTTGCTGATCCAATTTAGTAGTTGGTTTCCATATGTGTGGCAGAGGTATGTCTGATGTTAAGTTATTTTCATGGTTTGCCTTTATATCATGTTGTTTGCTTCAGTGTTTTATCAAGGTTATAGCTACTCTCTTATAGATTGACTTGTTGGTTTGTCTTTAGCTTAGTTCTGATGTTTGAGTGAACTGATATAGTCTACATCATTGTTCCTTTTATTGAGCACATTGTCCATGCCTCTAAGTTTGCTTTCATCTTGCTTTTGTTGAGTTTCATGCATTGCTGTAATTCTGTGCCAAGAATGTATACATTAACTTTGATAATGATGCTACCAATCCATATGTGTTTGTGTTCTTAAAATTGCTTGATCATTGTCCGATTTTCTAACTCTGCTAAGAATCATAACCCAACCTTGTGCTTTGAACTGCTACTTTGACAAACTTTAATCCATTTCTATGACCACGTTTTCTTGATGTGTCTCTGCTATACGATGAACTTATGCCTCTGTTTACCTATTCATGCTTGTACACATCTTGATATACACACACAATATGTCATGGGTTGTTGGTCTGTCAACTATGGTGCATTTAAATCGTGTTCGTTTAAATCCTTGGCAACTTGTGTTAATTGGTTTTTAGTGGATTGTTGACCTAACCTATTTTCTTTCAATATGTGTGTATGTGTTTATGACTGATTGGAGCCTTTTCTTTTGTTAAGTTTGTTGACTGCTATAGTACAATCACTTTGGCTAATGACTCTTTCCATTAACTACACACTCACGCCATAATTAGAGATTTGTTGGTTTGCACATAATCATTTGGTTATGCTTCTTCTTTTTTACAGTTTGTTTTTGAATGGTTTTATAATTTAGGTTTTTTTAACACATGCTAACTGATGTGTCTTTGGTTTGTTAAAATTATGCCCTGATTTTGCTTTTTTGAATATCAACTTGGCAATGTTTGTTTCCCTGTAGAACCTGGTTTGCAGTTTTAATCTCAATGTCATAATATGTTCAATATTTCCCTTCATGCACTATGTTTACCAAGCTGTATAAGTTCTCAGCATGATGATTACTTTAGGCTGACATGAGTCTCTGTTTGCTTGACCTGCTTTTACTTGGTTGATTTAGTTGTTACTCTCATGTTTGATCAGTTACATGTTTAATCCTTTGTGGTGTGCTGTTTGATTTTGTTCTACACTTTGGTTTAGGTTTCAATGATTATATACTTAGGGTTTAAGACTATGCGTTTTATGTTGAACTTGTGTGTTTGCACTTTGTTTTGCTTGCCCTGTTAAACCTTGAACTAATAGTATGATATTTTGCCTTGAACTTGCCTTGATGCTACAAGCATCCCTACATGTGTTTCTTGAACCCTTGTGGCGTTTCATCTTTGCTAGCTTACATTGTGTTGTATGATAGAATCTAGATAGAACAATTGACACTTTTGTATGCCTTGTTTCTTGCTGATTAATTTAGACCTTTACTTTGTGTAATTTGGCTGAGTTTTGTTTGAGTTATGGATGAAGGAATGTTAGCTGGGCAAGTTGAGTTTGGTTTTGTTTTTTAGGGCATTTATGAAACATTTTGCTTTATGTATTATTTGAAGCATATATTGTTTGGATGAAACAGCCGTCCCAAAGGTAGCACACTTGCCATGCCTTTCCCTTTCACACACCATGCCTGGGTTCGATCCTGCGGATCAACCCATTTTGTGTTTTTTCTGTTTTTTTCGCTTGACTTAATATGTATATTTGTGAATCCATTTATTTGTCAAACGCGCGCACTGGCTCAGTTGGCTTTGGTTTTAGGTTGTGAGCGAGATGTCATGGGTTCAAGCCCTAGATTTGCCATTTCTTCTCTTTTTAATCGCTTGTTACTTTATCATTTTTAAGTTGGTGCTTCAATCTTTAAAATATCATAACTTTGTTCACTTTTTATCATTTCTCTCCCCTTCTTTTTGCTAATTACTCCTAATTAAACCTATTTTTCATATATAAAAAGAAATTGACAAAAGTATTAATTTTTAAGACCTTTATGCATGATTAGATCATAAATGCTTATTAAGGATATTATTGTACTTGTTTATTCAACATGTCATACTATGTTATATCTATCTATCATGCTTGATCTTTGTCTAACATATGTGATTCTACTTTGTATGATATCATGATTCTATCTCATTTCATTATCTTATTCATGTGTTATTGCATTATCTTATTTGCATTAGAATCTGGTTATCTTTTAGAATCTTACAATTGTTATCTTTCCCCCCATTCCAAAGGGAGACCCTCTTTAATTGACTTTCAAAGTCATCTTACCTTATCCTTCTAGGTTTACCCCTATTTCTTGGCTATAATGAGCCAATGAAATTATAACTTAGAAGTAGGTTGGAGTTCTTATACTCCATGTGATTCTCATCATCATGAGAACTCACTTTCCCCCTATGACGTAGACTTAGAGAGTTATCGCGAACTCTAAAATGAGTCATACTCATTTTCCCCTTGGAACTTTGGCCATAGTCAATGGTTTCTATCCTTCACCCTTAGAATCGGTGAACTACGAATACTCTGATTCCACTCCCGTAACGATACGTAGGCGCAAAATGCGATGCTTTGTCGAGTATACTTAGAATCAAACCCATAGGGGTTCAACCTTTAGCATAGAACCCTTAGCAAGCGAGTAAGATATAACAAGTTAAAACAAGAGGTTCCCGTAGAGTACTACGGACGTTTAGGGTGCTAATACCTTCCCTAGGCGTAACCAACCCCCGAACCTTAGATCTCCCCCCTTTAGGTTTTTCTCGATCTTGAACCTTTCCTTTGGATAAATCAAAGTCGGTTGTAAAAGAAAATGATGCAAGTTAAATTAATAACTTGTTATCCGATTTTCATCGCAACACCGGTATTTGAGGCTGAAGAAGAAGATGATGAAGAAATTCCAGAAGAGATCTCCCGATTACTCAGACAAGAGGAAAAGTCCATTGAACCTCACAAAAAGCCATTGGAAACGGTCAACTTGGGGTCAGAGGAAGAGAGAAAAGAGGTCAAGATTGGGGCACTGCTCAGTCCAACTGTCAAAGAAAGTTTGACAAAGCTTCTCAAAGAGTTCCCCAATGTATTCTCTTGGTCCTATCAGAATGTCCGCCAGTAAAACAAAGGTTGAGACGGACTCATCCAGACATGGCCATCAAAATCAAAGAGGAGGTACAGAAACAAATTGATGCGGGTTTCCTCGCTACATCAGAATATCCTCAATGGTTAGCCAACATAGTACCAGTTCTGAAAAAGGATGGAAAGGTCAGAATATGTGTAGACTATAGGGACCTGAACAAAGCAAGTCCAAAGGATGACTTTCCCTTACCACACATAGACATGCTGGTAGACAGTACAACAAAGTTTAAAGTCTTCTCCTTCATGAATAGATTCTCGGGCTATAATCAAGTCAAAATGGTGCCGAAAGATATGGAGAAAACTTCATTCATTACCCCATGGGGTACCTTTTGTTACAAGGTAATGTCGTTCGGTTTGAAGAACGCTGGGGCAACCTATCAAAGGGCCATGACTACTCTGTTTCACGAAATGATACACAAAGAAATCGAAGTGTATATCGATGATATGATTGCTAAATCTAAGATAGAAGGGGAGCATGTGACCCACCTGTCAAAGTTATTTGAGCGTCTGAGAAAGTACAAACTCCGCTTGAATCCCAATAAGTGCACATTCGGTGTCTGTTCAGGGAAACTGCTAGGGTTCATCGTCATCCAGAAAGGAATTGAGATTGATCCTGACAAGGTCAAGGATATTCAAGAAATTCCTTCTCCAAAGACTGAAAAACAAGTCATGGGATTCCTGGGATGTTTGAACTACATTTTCAGATTCATATTCCTCATGGCCGCGGCATGTGCGCCGATCTTCAAATTACTCAAAAAGAATTTCGACTGCATTTGGACAGAAGACTGCCAAACCACCTTCGACAGTATCAAGGAATACCTGTTGAACCCACTGATTCTATCACCTCCAGTGGAAGGAAGACCACTGATCATTTATTTGACAGTCTTGGAAGACTCCATGGGTTGTGTACTTGGCCAACAAGACGAAACAAAAAGGAAATAGTCTGCCATCTACTATCTAAGCAAGAAGTTCACCAACTGCGAGACCCGGTATACTATGCTTGAGAAAACTTGTTGTGCTTTGGCTTGGGCAGCCAAACGTCTTCGCCAATATATGATTTGTCACACTACTTGGTTAATATCTGAGATGGATCTAATCAAGTACGTCTTTGAAAAGCCTGCTCTCACGGGAAGGATAGCCCGTTGGCAGATGTCGTTATCAGAATATGACATCGAATACCACACTCAGAAAGTTGTTAAGGGAAGTGTTTTAGCCGATCATTTGGTTCATCAACTGATTGACGATCAGGAATCAGTCGGGTTTGACTTCCCAAATAAAGATGTCATGTACTTAAAGATGAAAGTTTGCGATGAACCACTACCTAGTGAAGGGCCGGAACTAGGTTCCCAATGGGGACTTATCTTTGACGGAGTTGTTAATCATTACGGAAACGGAATTGGGGAAATCATCATAACACCTCAGGGTACCCACATTCCTTTCACCGCCAGACTGACATTCAAGTGCACAAACAACGAGGCTGAATACGAAACTTGTATCATGGGTCTCGAAGAAGCAATTGATTTAAGGATCAAGAACTTGGATGTATATGGTGACTTAGCCCTGGTTATTAATCAGATCAAAGGAGATTGGAATACATACCAATCAGGACTGATTCCTTACAAAGATTACGCGAGAAGGTTGTTACCATTCTTCAACAAAATTGAGTTTCATCATATCCCTCGTGAGGAGAATCACATGGCTGATGCATTAGCCACTCTCTCTTCCATGATTAGCGTAGGTCAATGGAATGACTTACCTAAGATTGACATAATGCGCCTTGAACGGGCCGCTAACATCTTCACGATCGAAGCAGCCATAGACGACAAACCTTGGTATCACGATATCAAATGCTTCCTTTAGAAACAAGAGTACCCACCTGGGGCATCCAGAAAGGACAGAAAAACCCTAAGAAGGCTGGCAGGCAGTTTCTTCCTGAACGGTGATACACTCTATAAGAGAAACTTCGACATGGTCTTGCTCCGATGTGTAGACAGACCAGAAGCAAACATGCTGATAAAAGAAATTCATGAAGGATCCTTTGGCACTCATGCCAACGGACACACAATGGCGAGAAAAATTCTGAGAGCAGGGTACTACTGGTTGACCATGGAATCTGACTGCTACAAGTACATGAGGAAGTGTCACAAGTTTCAAATATACTCAGACAAAATCCATGTACCGCCAACACATCTCAAAGTTCTTTCTTCCCCATGGCCTTTTTCCATATGGGGAATTGACATGATTGTCCAGATTGAACCCAAAGCTTCAAACGGACATCGGCTCATTCTAGTAGCCATTGACTACTTCACCAAGTGGGTCAAAGCAACATCATACGCCAATGTAACCCGACAAGTGGTGGTCCGATTTATCAGAAACAATATCATTTGTCGTTATGGTGTTCCAAGCCAGATCATTATGGATAATGGATCTAACTTGAACAATAAGATGATGAAAGAGTTATGTGCTGAGTTCAAGGTCGAACACCATAACTCATCTCCCTACCGACCCAAGATGAACGGAGCGGTAGAAGCGGCTAACAAGAACATCAAGAAGATTGTTCAAAAGATGGTTGTAACCTACAAAGATTGGCACGAGAGGTTACCCTTTGCTCTTCATGGTTATCGCACATCTGCCCGCACTTCAACAGGGGCAACCCCTTTCTCTATAGTATCTGGCATGGAAGCAGTGTTCCCCATAGAGGTAGAGATCCCATCAATCCGGGTATTGATGGAAGCTAAGTTAACAGAAGCTGAATGGTGTCAGAGCAGACACGATGAACTGAATCTGATCAAAGAAAAGCGAATAACGGCACTATGCCATGGTCAATTGTATTAGCAAAGGATGAAGAAGGCGTTTGACAAAAAGGTTCGACCCCGCGTCTTCAGGAGATGAGACCTTGTGCTAAAAAAGATACAATCATTCCTCACTGATTCCCGGGGCAAATGGACCCCGAACTATGATGGCCCCTATGTGGTCAAGAAAGCTTTCTCAAGCGGCGCCTTGAGACTCGCAACCATGGATGGAGAGGAATTTGCCTACCCCACAAATGTTGACGTAGTCAAGAAATACTTCGCCTAAAAAAAAAGAGTCTCGGTGGATTGAAAACCCGAAAGGGCGGTCCAGGAAAAAATTAGAGACATAAGCAAAAATCATCCTGGTGGATTGGAAACATCACAGTACAATCCAGGCAAAATTAGGGATAATGGAAAGTAACTATGTTCAACAAAGGGGCAAATCCCCCAACAGCAGTAATGCCATCAGTCAGGAAAACTCCAGCCAAGGTCATCTTCGACAGAAGCTCGAGATGTCCAGAATTCAAAGTTGGTAGAATGATAACGGTCGTTATGTTTCAATGTAGCCCATTTTCCCTTAAATTACCATTTTCTAAACTTTGTAAATACTCTATGGAATCACGCGCTTGGCTTATTTCCATCCTATCAATAAAATTTGAGCCCTAGTACTTTTGTTTGTAATTCTTATTTGTTTTAACTTTACAGAATGACATTTTTAACATGATCAACGATTCTTGAAATAAAACAAAAATGAATTTACTTGTTAAAATTTTTCTACTTTTCAAAATAAGGATGCCAATTTCTTTTGACTGTTGAACATTGAAAGAACGTCGATCGCTTCTCCATAAGTAATCGAACTTCAAAGTGCAGAATCAAAGTACTCCTTCTTAACCAGTGCGCCTGAACGAAGAATCAGTTGTGTCAGATGTGAATGTTTCGTCTGACATCCCCGGCAGAGTTCTTATCTCCTCAGCCCGACCAATGTTTTTCCCCGCGGGGACTACTTCTCCTAAGAAAGGTAGAATTGCTATTTTAAACCCAGTGGTACCACTTCGTCCCCCGCAATGGCCGAGTATCCAGTCGCGTTCATCCACTAGTCTGTATGTCGCGTTATTTTTGTGAGCATAAACATACATACATCATGCATTATTGATTCATTCATATTCATATTGCATCACTATCACTCTAGTCGGTCTTGTTACCAAGTGATAAAAGTCCTCTCAATCGAGTTGTCAGTTCTTTCCTTGCCAGGAAACGTCGTGTCGGAACAACCTCTCCTCCAGTTTATTTCTGGATTGAAGGTGGTTCTTTGACCACTTTGATAACTTGAACCTCTTAAAAGCAAGAATGACTCTTGACAAACATCACTCTTCACCATTGAAGATGATATCTTCGCTTTCCCGGATTAAGGAAAATCCCCAGAGAAAGCCTCTTAATCAAAGATTCGGCAATACAGCAATTCTCCTCTGGAACATTCACTGACGAAAAGGTCATCGGCACCTCAAATCTAGATTACATCACACGACATTTCCTCCGAGAAGATCTCGAGGAAAAGTGTGATGTAATATCCCTAAGTGACAACAGTCTCTCAAGAGACCTGCTTTCCCCAGTAAAGTCGTAAAATGGCATCTCCAACAGAGAAGTTTGTGCACCTCTGCAGCTCAGACGAATGGGTTCCCCAGGAAGTCTGACATCAAAACTTTTTCCATCAAATGGAATCTCTCCAGGAAAATTCGGCGAGAAGTTTGAGGAAAACCGCTACGAATATCGTTTCTTGTCAAGAAAGTTTATTAACAAAAGAAACTGAGACCAGTTCCTTGGCTGAAGACCAGGATCGAGGGGAAGTTTATTTTAGAAACTGAGACTAGTTCCTTGGTAGGAAACCAGGATCATGGGGAAGTTTATTTCAGAAACTGAGACCAGTTCCATGGTAGGAAACCAGGATCGAGGGGAAGTTTATTTCAGAAACTGAGACCAGTTCCTTGGTAGGAAACCAGGATCGAGGGGAAGTTTACCTTTTCTAAGCATCATTTCTTAGCAAAATAAGAAGGATGCGTGAACTATTCATAACCACCATCAAAATTTCGAGTATTCCGATATTTAATCCTCTTGCACCCCGAATGCCCGAATATCTTCGCCATTCACACCTTCGTCCTCGAAAATGTACCTGACAGAAACAGTTCTGGATATGACTCCCGCATCCTGCTCTCTAATTCCCAGGTTACACTTCCGCCAGCAGCTCCTCCCCAAGCTACTCTCACCAGAGGTATCTCCTTTCCTCTGAACTGCTTCATCTTGCGATCCTCGATCCTTAAAGGCATCGTCTCCACTGTAAGATTTTCTCTTATCTGAACCTCTCTCTTTGAATTACATGAGACGGATCTGAAATATACTTCCGAAGTTGCGACACATGAAACACATCATGCAAGTTCGAAAGTTCAGGCGGCAGCGCCACCCTATAAGCAACTGTACCTATCCTCTGCAAGATCTGATACGGTCCAATAAACTTAGGATCCAACTTCTTTGATTTCAAAGCACGACCCACACCGGTAACTGGGTTCACTCTCAGGAACACGTGATCACCTTCACTGAATTCCAAATCTTTCTTCCGGTTATCGTGATAACTTTTCTGTCTACTCTGAGATGCTTTCATCTTCTCACGGATCATCTGAATTGTCTCAGTTGTCTGTTGCACAATTTCTGGTCCAAGCACCACATTCTCACCTGTTTCATACCAACACAAAGGTGTCCTACACCTCCTACCATACAAAGCTTCGAAAGGCGCCATTCCAATAATAGAATGGTAGCTATTGTTGTACGTGAACTCAATCAAAGGTAAATGAGTATCCCACGCACCACCTTTTTCCAATACACAGGCTCTCAGCAAATCCTCCAATGACTGAATAGTCCTCTCTGACTGACCATCAGTCTGTGGATGATAAGCCAAGCTCAACTTCAACTTAGAACCCAAGGCTTCCTGCAGACTCTTCCAAAATTCCGAAGTAAACCTCGGATCTCTATCCGACACTATGCTCGACGGAACACCATGTAACTTCACAATTATCCTGATATAAATCTCCGCCAACTTCGACAATGGAAAAATGATGTTAATTGGTATAAAATGTGAGGACTTCGTAAGTCGATCCACCACTACCCAAAGAGCATCAAAGCCCCTCGTCGTATTCGGCAAACTAGTCACAAAATCCATCGCAATATTGTCCCATTTCCATTCAGGAACCTCTAACGGTTGCATCAATCCCGAAGGCTTCTGGTGCTCTACTTTTGACTTCTGACATGTCAAACAAGCGTAGACAAACTGGGCTATGTCCTTCTTCATACCGGACCACCAAAACAACTTCTTCAAATCATGGTACATCTTTGTAGCTCCCGGATGAATACTCAAGCTACTCCGATGACTTTCCTCTAAGATTGCCTTTTTCAATTCCACATTATCCGGCACACAAATCCTGCCCCGGAATCTCAACACACCAAAATTATCCACTTTAAAGTCACTATCAGGATCATCCCCTCCTGCAGGCATCAAGTCCACTAATCTCACATCCAGTTTCTGATTTTCTTTAATTACATCCAAAAAGTCATTATTCACCTTCAGCATACCCAATCTGATACTTTCTGGTGTAGTTTCACAAACCATACTCAAATCGCTGAACTGTTCAATCAATTCCATTTCCTTCACCATTAACGCAGACATATGCATTGTCTTCCTACTCAGAGCATCTGCCACAACATTGGCTTTTCCCGGATGGTAACTCAAATTGAAATCGTAATCCTTTAAGAACTCTAACCACCTTCTTTGCCTCATATTCAATTCTTTCTGGTCGAACAAATATTTCAAACTTTTGTGATCACTAAATACTTCAAATCTTGATCCATACAAATAATGTCTCCAGATTTTTAACACGAACACCACTGCAGCTAATTCCAAATCATGAGTAGGATAGTTTCTCTCATGCACCCTCAACTGTCTTGAAGCATAAGCCACTACCTTACCACCTTGCATCAACACACCGCCTAATCCCATCTTAGACACGTCGCAATACACCACAAAAGAATCATTTGGACTTGGTAAAATTAACACTGGTGCTATAGTCAACTTCTTCTTCAGTTCCTCAAAACTTTCCTCGCAGGCAGCATCCCAGACAAAAGCTTGATTCTTCCAGGTCAACTGAGTCAATGGCAACGCCAATTTAGAAAACCCTTCAATGAATCTTCTATAGTAACCTGCCAAACCCAAAAAGCTTATAATCTCCGTTGCGGTCTTCGGAGCTTCCCACTGAAGTACTGCACTTACTTTAGAGGGATCCACCGCTATACCATCACCAGAAATCACATGACCCAAGAAACTCACGGTCCTCAACCAAAATTCACACTTCGAGAGCTTTTCAAACAGTTTATTATCTTTCAACACCTGCAATGCAATTCTCAAGTGACCTGCATGCTCTTCGTCAGACTTAGAGTAAATCAGTATATCATCAATAAATACCACAATAAACTGATGCAGATAAGAATGGAAAATATGATTCATATATTCCATAAATACACCCGGCGCGTTTGACACTCCAAAAGGCATCACTGCATATTCGTAATGTCCGTAGCGAGTTTTGAAAGCAGTCTTCTGAATATCACCTTCCTTTACTCTAATTTGATGGTAACCCGACCTCAGATCAATTTTGCTGAAAACACGAGCTCCTACCAGCTGATCCTTTAAGTCATCAATCCTCGGAAGTGGATACTTATTCTTAATGGTCACTTTATTCAACTGACGGTAATCAATGCACAAACGCATACTACCATCCTTCTTTTTCACCAACAACACGGGAGCTCCCCACAGCGACACACTTAGTCTAATAAACTTCTTATCGAGCAATTCTCCGACCTGAGATTTCAACTCTGCTAATTCTGATGCAGACATCCTGTACGGTGCCATAGAGATAGGTCTGGTACCCGGTACAAGATCAATAGTGAATTCAACTTCCCTTGTCGGAGGCAACTCCGTGATGTCATCTGGAAACACTTCAGGAAATTCATTCACTACTGGTAATTCATTAATTGAAGTCTTGCTTTCAACAGATAACGAGGCAAACACCGCAAACAGCTTCGCTTCGTCCTCCAACAACGCCCTCAACTCCTTGCTAGATAGCGAATCTGCTAATGCTTCCTCTTCAGGAGTAAGAAACAGTAACGTCTTTCTGAAGCAATCAGTATACACCCGGTTGAACTCCAACCAGTTCATTCCCAAAATAACATCAAGATTACCGAGTGGCAAATAAATCAAGTCCACTCTGAAATCTCTACCAAACATGGTCAGCGGACACTTCAAACACACCAACGAAGTAACCACGGAACCAATAGATGGAGTTTCAATCGTCATCCTCTGCTCTAGAGTAGATGGCACAATCCCTAATCTCTTCACACAGTCAACAGAAATAAACGAGTGTGTTGCACCCGTGTCAATGATAGCAATCAAAGGAACATCATTAATAAAGCAAGTACCTTTGACAGAATGCTCCTCCTCAGTCGATTGGGCTCCCACCAAGGCAAACACTTTTCCACTAGTTTGAGACGTCTGAGACTTCTTCGGCTTCTCACAGTGGGTGCTGATGTGACCCTTCTCTCCACAATTATAACAAGTAGGCATAGTGGCTCTGCAATCAGCTATAACATGACCTGCTTTGCCACACTTGAAACACTTCTTCACCTCATTCTGACAGTTGTTAGCACGGTGACCCGCGCCACCACATCTGAAGCACTTGAGAGTATCGGCACCTGCTCCCTTCTCCTTTGGTTTCTTTCCCACATCAGTCTTCTATTTCCCCTTATCAGCTGGGGCACTGTAAGGAGTACCTCCAAATCTTTGCTTACACTTCTTCTCATTCACAGCTTTGTAATGAGAAATTCTGGCTCTGTTGTCATTATCATAAATTCTGCTTCTGCTTACCAGCTCTGGATAGTTTCTTATCTTCTGACAAGCAATACCCAATTTGATCTCGGGACGCAGCCCGTTCTCAAACTTCAAACACTTCGAAGTCATAGCTTCTTCAGTATTGTAATGAGCACTATACTGAACCAGCTCCTCAAACTTAGCGGCACACTCAGCAACAGTCTTATCACCCTGCTTCAGCTCCAGAAATTCAACCTCCTTTGCACTACGGATGTCTTCTGGAAAATACTTTTCCAGAAACTCAGCTTGAAACACAGCCCAAGTAATCTCAGTACCTGCAGCTTCCAATCTCTGGCGACTATTGTCCCACCAAGCCTCAGCCTCTCCTTCCAGCATATGCGTTCCAAATCCTACCTTCTGAGCATCACTGCATTCCATGGTCCTGAAGATCTTCTCAACATCCTTCAGCCATTTCTGTGCAGCTTCTGGATCTAAGATACCTCCCTCATAAGTAGGCGGCTTGTTGCTCTGGAACTGTGCTAAGTCACGAAACTGAGCACCTCCAGCCTGATTGGCATTCTCTACAGCCTGTGCCATGGCTTGCATGGCAGCAGCAAAAGCAGCATCATTCCTTCCTGCCATACTGTTCAACAATCAACATAAGGTCAGAACACCAAATCAACTCCTATTCTAAGGATAGACTCAATTCTAACACCTGGCCGGATGGACCGACCTGCTCTGATACCAATTGTAACACCCCACTTTCCCATTTTTTAAAATAAACAAAATATTAAGAGTTTTCACCACAAAGTGGAATGCTACATTAATTAACCAACTTCAAAACTCCTTTTATTAATCGTAATAAAACATCGGAAATAGTTCATTTGCTAAAAACACGGCCACATGCCAACAACTAACAAAATTCCACATCAAATAGTGGTTCACCAAGAAAATCCAACAAAATAAGGATACGTAACAATAACTTAAAATAAAGTGATAAACAACAAAATCCCCAAATTAGTTCCCGTGTTACATATCAGAGCACTCCTAAGACTCGAACAAGCAACACGTAATCCAATGCATCCTAAGTACCTGGATTATCTGTACTTCCGAAGAAGCACAGACACAACAACAACAAAGGGGTGAGAAATCACATTCAATATTAACGGCGAATAAATACATGATAAGAGTAGTATTCACATACAATCCAACAATCAAGACCCACTGGTCACCAATTATCACCGTACAAACATATAATGAAAAAATGCAATGCGACACAACTATGGACACAATGCATGTGGTACCAATATCACGGTTCATTCAATCGAACCCGGATAGATCACATACACCCCTACTTGGCAATGACTTATCCCCACCATTCTCCATATCAGAGTACGGATGAATCACTTACACTCCTCCTGAGCAATGATTCATCCCACCAACACCATGAAATGCATGACACCAAATGCATATAAAACACATGTATATTAACACATAGATACATGTTCACGATCCTCCTGATCACACCAGAATTAAACACCAATATTCAACACCATACAATTACTTCACACAACATACATCAACTACTAATTAATTAATTAGTTCCTTTAAATTATTAAATTAATTACTTTCATCACCAATATTACATTTCTCCAGGTCTGACACCTATTCCCAACCTCTCAAACCAAAAGAAACCGATTCCGATGCGAAAACAGGAAAGAAATCGCAAAACTGTGAAAATCTGCACTCAGACTGTCCATACGCGTATTGACCTGAATCATACGCGTATGACTTGCTCCCTCGCCCTGCCTTACGCATATTGCCCAACTTCATACGCGTATGGGCAGAGACCCATTTTCCTTCAACTTCCAACTCTCAGATCTCCCTACGCGTAAGGCTACTCCATACGCGTATTGCCATGCCACCTTACGCGCACCATACGCGTATGGGCAGAAGGCCGTACCAAAACCCTCTCCCTTAGCCACCCTTACGCGTAACACCCTTCCTCTTTCACTCCCATACGTGTATGGCCATGCCCAATACGTGTATGGCCAGATCTGTTACACAAATGGGCAGAAACCTCACCAGTCTACATTCTGTTACGAATTCCACACTTCTTCACTTCCAACCAGTCCTATAATCGTTTCTACATGAATTTTAGGTCCAATTTTCATCTTTTCTCTTGTACCTAGAATTACTACATGTATTACAGGTCTATAATCTCAAATCGTTCTCCCAATTTGAATAAAAAACGACAGATCTGTAACAGATGTTCATACAACAGCAACAACAACAAAAGTTCATATTATCACCAATCAAAACATGCACGATTTCATCATCATAGCAGGCATATACAACAGATCAACAACACAACAGTTTGCATACAAATTCCTACGGGGTTAAGGACTCCCCACTACCCTATCATGAATGAATCACCAATATTAAACCTGTTTCTCCCCCCTTACCTCGAATTCTTGATCAATTTCCTGCGAATTTCAGATCAGAATTTAGCCCTATCACACCCTTGTTCTTCCTCTTCCTAGTCTTTTTCCTTTCTATCTTCAAAAATTCAGATTATGGCTAAACCCCTTCAATTTTCACTAATTATTATCTAATTACTAAACTGCCCCTCCTGTTTTCTATCAGCCCATAATTTAATTAATTCAATCTGATTTTTATTTTACTAAATAATAATACTAACCATAATAATAATAATAACTGTAATAATAATAATAATATGAAATATATTATTAAGAGTACCTAAATAATAATAATAATAATAATAATAATAATAATAATAATAATAATAATATTTCCATATTACTAACATTACCCTCTACGCATTCCGACACGCACCCTAAACGAGGCCAACAATTAAATAAAACCAGACGATTAAATAACAAAAATGGGGTGTTACATAAAGGAAGTACAAAATGATAAAAACAAAAGCAGTCCTCTTCTGACTCTGAACCGGACACCTCTACCTCTTCCTCCTCTGAACCATAAACAGAACCAGAAACCTCCACATCATCACCATCGCCATCGTCTTCTGCATCAGCATCTTCAGGCTCACCAGCAGCCTCTGTTCCCCCTCCGAAAACTGGCCTGGCCTCAGGCTAACCAGCATGAGCAAGGAATTGCTCCCTTGTCTTCATAGTGTGATCCACGGCGGGTTCACGGATCTGCAGCTGCAAAACCTGCATAAAACCATGTAAGTCCATCATGGCGCGCTAACAAGCCACCATCCAATCCCAATTTTATTGGCAGATTTCATGCTGATACGGATAAAAATTTTGAGACCCAGAACCACCAGACCCGTCGCCAGCCCTTGTGCCGACATGAGCACTAGCACCAGAAGTCTCACCCCTTACCCCCTTTGGTTTACAAAACTTATCCACATAACGATCATCGATAGCAGCCGGAATAGTCACCTTACGGCGCGTGGGGACATCAACCCCACCACGCACACACAGAGTCATAATGAGACAAGGTAAGGCGAGAGGAGCATTCTTCCGAGAAGCGGAACCAAGACCATTCTCAACAATAGCCCTTATCTCATCCGCTATAATCCTAGCTACATCGATCTCGACGTTGGTCATAATATTGTGGACCAGATGGGCAAGGTAAATAGGAATGGTCGATGTATGTGACTTTGGCTTGATGTTGGTGACAACCAAAAGCAAGATCAGTTGTGCCAAAGGTTGCATGTCTTCACGATGGTATCGTTTTGCAACCCCAGATGGGTTGAGCTCTACAGATTTACCTTCTCGTAAAAGTTCTTTGGTTATGGCAGCAATGTCTCTGTGGAGGTGCAATGTTCTATGAAAGTCTTCAATCTGACTTTCTCTCAATGGTAGCGGATTTTCAAGAACTGTGTTAATGGTTCCTCTATCAAATCTCACCACTTTTCCCCTACAAAGGTTGTCCAACCAAAAGGCTCCCCGTCATCTGGGAGGGCATTAGCATAAAATTTGCAAACCAACTCAATGTTGTAGCTATCTATTGGTGTTATCAGTCTCCCCCATCTTTTCTCCTCTAGGAGTTGAGCTACGGAACGGTATCTCCCCTGTGGATTTAGATTAAATCGCTTCTCGGGTAAAATGATTCTTTTTTCCAAGGTGAGGTATCTTGCGGCCTGTTTTGCTCCTCTAAAGCGATCAATATCGAACTGAATCGGAACTTGACGCAAAGTGCTGGCCTTTCTCTTTTTCGTCGGATTGATTTTAGGAGCCATCTGCACAAATCACCAGAAAAACGATAACCAGCAGCAAAACAGTTCATTAGAATAGAAGCAAAACAGAATTCCAAACTGAGATAACATAAAAAAATCTCCAAATTTTGGTTTGTTCGCAGCTAGGTTCGCAAAGCGAAGCCTGGCAAACTTTCTCCCCAAATTCGCAATGCGAGGTTCTGGCGAATGCTCGCCCCGGTTCGCAAAGCGAACGGGTCAGCGAACCTCCGAAAATTTCAAAAATGACAGCATCCAAACTTTCCAACATCAGACTAGTTTCAACACACAACCCTACTCATAATGCTTGATCAAATGTAAACATGCAGCAACAATAAAGCATTATGAACAGAGGGTATTGAAAACCTAGAAGTAATTTGTCTCTAATGTTTTCCTAACTATCCTAACCACAAAATTCTAACATAGATCAACAGAGAGAACAAGAAATTCAAACCTGGACTTGTTAGTGCTTGGGGAAAAACTTGGTGAAAAAATGATAGGAATAGAGCAAACGTGAGATAGTAATGTTCTTGTGAGTGTGTTTGCAAAATAGGCAAGAGTGAGAATGTCCAAGGGAGTAGGGTTTCCCTTCAAAAGTTCAGAAAAAAGGATGGTCCATGGGCCCAAATGTCTGGCCCACACCAAAATAATTCCCTTTTTAATGAAGTGCCAGCAGAAAAATATATGCTTGTCTCGCTGAGTTCGCAATGCAAACTGGCCAGTGAATGCTCGCCCCAGGTTCGCAAAGCGAACCTACTAGCGAACATGACAGGTTTTTGAAAAAAATTCTGCATCTGCTACCACTTCCTAAACCAATTCTAAAATAACTGAAATCATCAAAACAGCAAAGAAAACAGAAATACTTACAATGTTCGGGTGCCTCCTAACAAGTGCTTGTTTAACGTCGGTTGAGCTCGACGGTCCAATGCAACCTCAAGGATGGCAAAAAGGCACTACGAAGGGATTTAGCTTGAAATCACCACCAAGATAAATCTTGAACTCTGACCATTTACAGTCCAACTCTCATTTGACTTTGTGTCTTCAATGACTATTGCCCCATATTCTTTGATCTCCCGAATCCAGAACAGACAGACCACCTAGATTTCAATTTTCCAGGGAACAATTTTAATCGAGAATTGAAAAGTAAGACCAGCTGCCCTACTTCAAACTGTTTGGTCACTATTTTTCCGTCATGGTAAGTTTTCACTCAATCTTTATACAGCCTGTTGGAGTCATACGCTTGGAGGCGTAATTCCTCCATTTCATGCAATTGTATATTTCTTCTTTCTCCGCTTAAAGTTGGATCAAAATTCAGAAATTTCAAGGCCCAAAATGCCTTATATTCCAACTTCACCACCAAATAACAATTCTTACCATAGACCATTTTGAAAGGTGTGAGACCAATCGGAGCTTTAAAAGCTGTCCGATAGGCCCACAAAGCATTGTCGAGCTTATTTGACCAGTCCTTTCTCGAGGACGACACCGTTTTTTCCAAAATCCTTTTAATTTCACAGTTTGATACCTCCGCTTGTCCATTGGCTTGTGGATGATATGGTGTTGCAACTTTATGCTTAACACCATACTGCTCCAAGGCTTTTTCTAGCTGAGTGTTGCAAAAGTGTGATCCTCCGTCACTTATCAACACCCTCGGAGTACCAAATCGAGAAAAAACATTTTTCTTTAAAAATTTTATCACAATTTTTCCATCCGCTTTAGCACATGCTATTGCCTCTACCAATTTGGATACATAGTCAACTGCGACTAAATATACTCATTGGAAAATGATGATGGAAAAGGTTCAACAAAGTCTATTCCCCAATAATAAAACACCTCAACTTCCAACATGTTTTGTAACGGCATTTCATGCAGTTTTGAAATTCCACCACTCCTTTGACACTTGTCACAATTTTGTGCATGCGCATGTGCATCTTTGAATAAAAAAGGCCAATAAAAGCCCGATTGGAGTACTTTCGTTGTCGTTCTTAATCCGTTGAAATGCCCTCTATAAGGAGAGTTGTGACAATGCCAAAGTATGCTAGTGGCCTCTTCTTTTGACACACTGTCATACCCCAAATTTTGACCACTAAGATTCCCATCATTGTGCAAATCATCATCACAATATGGATGAACCATCATACCTCATTAGTCTCCCCCAAAGATGGGTGAGCATCCACTACAATCAAAATTAGGGTTTCAAGCCCTCTCAGAGCTCTTAGACAAAGGATCAATCAAGGAATGACATGATCTTCAACTTGTCTAACCTCTCAAACATCTACAAAGTATCAAGAGGACTCCCACGTCAAGGATCAAGTACAAGGCTGCTCCCTTTTAAGTGGATTAAGCCTCAAGATCGCCAGTGTCACCAAATTAGGGTTTTGGTCGACCAGGGCCTCCAGATGGAAATTCTCCTCTGGGCATGAGCCAATGCTTCAAGGCATAACCAATGATGCTCCAAGGAACATCATGAACCCCATCATCAAGTCAATTTAGCCTCAGGGGATGCATTCACCAAAAATCAGGAATTAGGGTTTCTTGACCTAATTCACCCCTAAGTTGACTTTTGGGACAAAACATGAGCCAAGACCTCAATAGAGGATTTGAGGGTCTCTAATACACTACATTGATCCATTTGCAACAATGGATTGATCCAAGAAGCTTGATTCACAAGTTTCAATTTCATCTGAACCACAATTAGGGTTTTGCGAGAAAAGTCAACTGTATCTTTGACTTTTGACCAGGACAGGCTCCCAAACCCTAGGACATGAATCAATATACCCTATAACACCCATGGAACATGTCCATCAAGTTTGATTTAGGTCAAGGACATGATTTCCTAAAGGATTGAACATATTGGAATTCATCTGATAAAAAGTCAACTGTGCACAAAGATCAAACTTTGACTTTTTGAGATTTTTCATAAAAATGGTTTTTTAACCCTAAAATGATGCTAATATATGATTGGAATCATCATTCATCAAGAAAAATCAAGAAAAGTGGGATAACTTGTAAAAGGGGTAACCATAAAAAACTTAGAAATTTTCTAAGTTATGAAATAAAGTGGCTCGGGTACCAACTTTGGAGGATCATAACTCCTAAACCACAAGGCCATTTTTCCCCATCCAAAGCTGAATTTGTAGCTCTCATTACCCTCTACAAAAGCTCCAACTACACCTCACTCCAATTCATTGTGGATTCTGAGTTATGATTGGGCTAAAATGGCTAAAACATGAAAATACATCATTTTCCAACACTTAAAAAAATTCTGGCCAAGGCAGATTTTGTTGAAAACACCAAAACTTGTGAGATCTTTTCACATAGTTACAAGCTGAATCAAGTCTAAAGGTAAACATCAATGTTGTTGCATATGTTTCTAAGAATCTAAAGAACCTCTCAGCATGAATTGATTCAACTTGAGCCAAGAGGAATGCATGCCCAAAGTCATGCTGCTGCAAGCTGTTTTGGAAAAATCAGTTTGCATGTTTGCTTGCCACACATGATTTCTGAATCAAAACCAAGGATCATTATGCCACATGTACTCAAACCAATCACAATGCATCTGATCCAACCTACAAAGCTGAGTCACAAAGCTAAGGAATCTTCCAACTTGAAGTTCATGCATTTTGGCACATTTTGCCTTGAATTCAAAGGGCATTAATGTGGAATAGTGCATTGTCAAGATTCTCACTCTCCTCAGTCAAGTTATCTGATTAAACAACAATTAAAATGATGAGGAATGTGATTTCAGTCAAGGCATAGCTGATCTATTTGGAGCAGCTGTTACACCTAATGCAAGAGGCATTTATGTCAAACCAATCCCTTTGAAGGTGATCTGATCCAGTAGTCATTCACTATTCCTCCAAGACAAGAGTTGATCACCTATAAATAGAGGTTCCAATGGATCATTCAAGGCACACCAAAGCACCTTATAGCACTACTTTCTCTCATTCTCTCTTAAGTGCCAATTTTCTTTGTTTTTTGAGCAACCACCATCGGGTTTTGAGTTGCAGCCCTAAGCAATCCATTCCAATTGCTCAGACACATCACATACGACTGCTTTTACAAAATTAGGGTTCATACGGTTGTGCTGATATAACTTGCTATACACTGAAAATAAATGAAATCAAGTATTGCCATCTTGTTCCTTGTGAAAAACGCATGAGTTTGGTATTTGAATCATGTCAAATGGTTGAGAGATGAGTGAGATAGGGGGCTTCATGCACGAGCTCGAGGAAGAAGATGGCCATGGCGCCATTCTTCAGGTTTTCCAACCAAATTCTCTATATATTTTTCATTTGCCATACTATATTTGAATTGGCATTGCGCCCCAGTGGTTGATCAACTGGTTTTTTGTGTATTGGCAAGCGAGAGGTCTGGGGTTCGAATCCCCCTCGCCCCAGATCTATTTTTTACCACTTTTTCTTATTTTTTTTGTTATTTTTCATATTTATTTTAAATGATTTGAAAAATTAATAACTCACTCAATTTTAATTATTTTTTATTGGTTCTTTTTGCAAAAAATACAAAAATGTTGAAATATTTTATTCCACAAAAAAATTAGATTTATATTATTTATTTAATATAATTTGTATTTTTGTGAATAAATTCATTTTTATTGTTTTTAAACCTTTAAAAATAAATATTCATGTTGGAAAATCAACACCAAATAGGTTTTAATTCTTGTGATTAAAACCTCATTTTTCAAACCTAAAACAAAAATCACAAGTTGTTTATTCAAACTTATTTGGAATTTGGATCATTTTAATTAATTTTCTATGAATAATTACTTTAAAAATGATGAAATTAGGGTTTTATTGATTTTCACCCTAACAAATTTTTCTAAACACTCATGGGCCTCTAATAGAGTGTAAGACCCAACCCTTTTTGTAAAATAAACCCATTTTGGGCCTCACTTATTGTATAAGTCCCTCTTTGTACTTTCAAAAACTTCGGCGAGATCGTTGCTTTCAAACAAATAACCCTGGGCCTACCCTCGAGTAATAAGACCCATTTCTTTTCCTAAAACTTACTTGGGCCTCTAATAGAGTGTAAGACCCAATCCCTTTTTGAAACCAAAAACTTTTGGGCCTCAGTCATTGTATAAGACCCACGGTGTTTTCAAAACCTCGGCGCGATCGTCGCCCTTTTTAAAATTAACTATTGGGCTTCTCCTTGAGCTATAAGACCCATTCAAAAATCATTTTTGGGCCTCTTGAGAGAGTGTAAGACCCACACCTTTGTACAGAAAACCTTTCTCGGGCCTCAGTCACTTGTATAAGTCCCTGTACAAAACGACAGTGCAATCACTGATGAAACCATGGGCCTCTCCTTGAGCTGTAAGCCCCAATTTTCCTTTCAAAGCACTTTCTCCTTTGATTTTGTAATATACTGTTTTCAACTTTTCTTTGTTGAACAACTAACAATACAGCATGGAAGCTCTACAACCGAGTAAGTGTTTACTCGCTTTCATTTACCGCTTTCATATGTATATAACTGTACTGTGGGGCTGTTTCACTGTAAGTCTTCTTTCATAAACTCATATCAACTGTGTAATAATAGTATAGATATTTAGAGTTTCCACGGCAACTACGTCTAGAACTAGCCAAAACCTCGTCTCCTTACAACAATTTTAGATAACTAGATCTAAGAAATTCCCCCTTTGAACAGTTCATATACAGAGGGCCAATGTTCCAACTGAAACCCCTTCTGGAACTGTTCATCCTCCTCCTCTTGGCCTTAGTGCAAGGACCTAAAGGCTTCCTAAAAGCATCCCCATCTCCTCTTGGGCGTTGTACAAGGACCCGTCGGCTTCTTAGAAGGTTTCACAGCCTCCTCTTAGGCTTTGTATAATGATTCTTCCTCCGGGAAGATAGCCTCCTCTTGGGCTTCATACAAATTGTCCCTCGGCTTCTTAAAAGTTTCCAGCCTCCTCTTGGGCTTCGTACAAATTATCCCGACGACCTCTTAAAGGTATAGGAACAGCGATTAGTCATCTTAATAAAACAGTCTTTCAAAGAGTCTAGACCTTTCTACCGCAAACGTATTGTTCCTTAATTTCTCTTAAGCATAGTACAAAAGATAAAACTCTAGACTTGGACAGTCTAAGACCCTTGAGTCTCAAAGACATTCTCAAGCCCCTTTCAAGAATGGGAAGAATACCCGTAGACTTGGACGGTCTAAAACCCTTTGGATTCCCCATTTCCTTAGAGAATAGGAAATAATCCCAACCCTCAGATCAAGTCCATGAGTACAAGATTACTCATATAAGAATTGATTTTCTCTTTTAACTAACCTACTGGACCTGTCACTCAACTGAAACAGTTACTATAGCCTCCTCTTGGGCTTTGTACAATGATTCTCCCCAGCGGGGTTAACCCTTTTAGCCTCCATCTCGGGCCTCATACGAGATACAAAAACACTCTCTTGTTGAGTATAAAAGACTCTCTTGTTGAGTCACCCATCCTTCAGCCTCCGTCTTGGGCATCGTACAAGACACAAAACACTCTCTTGTTGAGTATAAAAGATTCTCTTGTTGAATCACCCCTTTAGCCTCCATCTCGGGCATCGTACGAGATACCAAAACACTCTCTTGTTGAGTATAAAAGACCCTCTTGTTGAGTCAAACAAACTTTTAGCCTCCGTCTCGGGCTTCATACGAGATACCAAATCACTATCTTGTTGAGTATAAAAGACTCTCTTGTTGAGTCAAACCCCTTTGGCTTCCGTCTTGGGCTTCGTACAAGACACACAGAAAGACCCTCTTATTGAGTCAAATCCTTTTAGCCTAAGTCTCGGGCTTTGTACAAAAAGCACATTTTCCCCGGAAAAGTCAGCCTTTTAGCCTCCTCTTAGGCTTTGTATAAAGAAATCCCCGTTTGATTCAATCAACCTTTTAGCATCAAATCATGCTTTGGTCACAGTATACAAACATCAACAATTCTTTTTCCTCGTCTAATTGCTGTAAGCGGCAAGCCTTTGGATTATTTACATCCACGCCACTGTCCCTCTTTTAGCATGAGAAATTCCTAAGAAAAGATGGCGTTGCTCTAAATTGAGTTAAAGTCTTCTCCTTCAGGTTAAAAATCCCCTACAAAGGAAATTATGGCATTGATGGAGTCACATATCCCAGTTAAAGTAATTCTCCTTTATAATCAGTCACCCAAAAGTTGTGACAAACAGACCCCCTTTAGAGATGACAAATTCTCTCTAAAGTCAAAACCTCTTTAGCTTCATACCTTGGGCTTTGAACAAGATACAAATAGACCTTTCAGCTTCACATCTTGGGCTTTAAACAAGATACAAATAAATCACATTTAGCTTCACGTCTTGGGCTTTGAACAAGACATTAAAACACCGTTTCCTCCCATAGAATAGGAGGAACTACGATCGCTCTGATTTCCCTGTTTCGATAAACGGGAATACGTAGGCATAAGATTGAAAGAAAAATCTTAGCGAGCACACTAATCAAAAACCCAAAATCCCGTACCTTCACACGTCGATCGAAAAGCATTAGTCCTAACATCCTACCAATAGCATAGTCTCGTCATTTCAGCCTTAACAAAGTAAGCGGAAAGAGCCCCCACTTCCATATAGCATTCGTAACCTAACAGACCGCTATTTAAACTCAGTATGCAAACAGGGTTAGTTGGAGACATCTATTTCCCTTCCTTCATCAGCTTCAATAGGATAAAAAATGAATCGACCTGTAGTACCCCCAAAGAGCGACAGTGCTTAAGAACCACCGTGGGGCCCTTCTTTCTTTCTTACAAGCTAGGGTAAAAACCTTGGACAAGTTATTTTCATGACGGTTTCATCGGGGAATGTCACTCTTGCTAGGATCGGCCCTCACTAGGATCGTAGGTCAAAACCTTTAAATTGGGAAAGTGCCACAGAATGGCGACTCCGCAGGGGAGCCATTTTCTGTCAGGAACATAGGATTCATAGCTCTTAAAAGTCTAGGACATTAGGACAAATATATATACTGCTTTTCCTAATTGATATCTGTGTTTATTTTTCTGCTAATGGGAATGCGTGTGATGCCGCATGTGGAAAGATTGAGTATACACCTAGGAAAAACCTCTTTCAGTAGTGCGGAAGCTATCAGAAATAGTTGTTACGCGATACTACCCTCTTCTGAGGTTCTTCGAAATAACATCACCTAGCACGGTTCCCGGCCCGCCGATGTTATCTCGACAAGAATCAATGATTTTGAGAGACAGGTACAAAAATCACTAGTATAAACCTTTGGGATGGGTAGAGCCTTGACTTCATGACACTGACCATTTGACCTCATGTTTTTTCTATGTTTTTGTGTGCTGCATTCATGCATTCATTTTAAAAAACATTAAACAAAGAAAATTTTCTCTTCTAGTCTCTCTTTTTCAAATTAAACTAAGACAATGATTGCAAATGTCAGAGAGAAAAAGATTGTGCTATTGGATTTCGGTAGAAGGAGAACTCATAAGTACACCTTCAAGGTTCCAAAGTTAGAGAATTTGAGAGGTTTGGCAAGGATGATCACAAACCATGAAGCTTTCGGAGCCAAGTACGGATGTCTGCAACCTCTGTTAAGGGTCCATGTGATTGAAAGAATCATGGAGGCACTCATTCAATTTTACGATCTAGTCTATCACTGTTTTACATTCCCGGGTTACCTGCTCGCACCAACGCTGGAGGAGTATTCTCACCTGACTGGTTTACATATTACTGATCAAGCTCCCTTTTCTGGACTGGAAGAAATTCTAAAGGATCAAATCATTGCAAGAGCAATTTATTTGGATGAGTCGCAAATCAAGACTCACATGACCACCAAGGGAGGAATCCCAGGTTTACCAGCCAAATTTCTAGTAAAGAAAGCTCTGTACTTTGCTAGTATAGGGAACGTGATAGCTTTTGAAAGCATCTTTGTTTTACTCACCTACTGGTTATTTTTGTTTCCCAACATCGATAACTTTGTAGATATCAACGCCATTAAGGTTTTTCTCATTGGAAACCCTGTACCGACTTTGCTCGCAGATGCGTATCATTCTGTACACTTAAGGAATTTATACAACGGAGGAATGATCACGTGCTGTGTACCCCTGCTATATAAATGGTTTATTTCCCATTTGCCTAAATCTACCGCTTTTTGGGATCATAAGAGTGCCTTATGTTGGTCGCAGAAAATCATGTCTCTTACCAACTCTGACATAGATTGGTACAATAGGATCTACGACGGGATCAGGATCATTAACCGTTGTGGAATCTTCCCCAACGTACCCCTTATAGGAACTAAGGGAGGAATAAATTATCATCCAGTCTTTGTTCGTCGTCAATTTAGATACCCGATGAGGCATGTCCCGCGCAATGCTCATCTGGAAGGTCTTTTCTTCAAGGAAGGAGAAAATGACAGGGCACTAAAGATGGAAATAGTGCATGCTTGAAAACATGTTCATAAGAAAGGACGGGAGTCTCTAGGAAAACCGGACTGTGTCTTGGTGGAGCCATATCTCCACTGGGTACAAACTAGAGCTCTCAAGCTAAAGATGCCTTATCCTTGTCACGGAGCTCTTCCGCCAAGGGAATCTGTCATGTACTTCATGATTGAAACGAAAAAACTTCAGGTTACTCTCAAAAAAGTTCAACAGGAGAGGAGGTCTTGGAAGAACAAGTACCGCATTCTCAATGTGGAGAATACCAAAATACAGCAACTGTTAAAAGATAAGGATGCTCTGATTGAGATTTTAGAACAACATGCTGTAGAAAATCAGGATGACCAAAGGAATTTGCTCGTTCCTTTCACTTGGCAAAGGAATGACAACCCGACAACAGCTCAAGAGCCCCGGTCCAAGAAAAGGAAAGTACCAGAATCAGCACCCGAGTTCTCCTCAGAGAGGACTCGGGACCCATTAGCTTAGGTTTCTGTTTCCAGCACCTTGTAATTTACTGTATTTTCATTTCCGCAATCCTTCGAATTCAATAAAATGGGGATTTCCCCACTGTTTGATATTTGCAATCTAATTGTCGAAGTTTATTTTGATTAAACAAAAAAAACACAATTAATATAATCATTGCATTCATCATTCTCACCTCACGTATTCTTCTTACCTACGAATCTCACGTTTGTGTCTCGATTCTAGAGTCAAACTGTCTCATTCGTACGATACTCGGGCCAATCGTCAGAAAAAGATGGATGATCTCGAGGAAGAGAACAAAGAGTTGAAAGAAGAGATCAACGCTCTGAGAGAAGATATGAGAAAGCTTCGTAACGACATGCAAGCCATGGCAGAAGCGCAGCTACAAAGAACTATAATCTTCGAGATCACCCCAATGCCCATAGTGGAGAAGTATGATCCAAGGTATCAAATGCCGAAAGATCGTCCCTGGGGAATGCCTGTTAACTATATCCCAGAAGGATATATTCCGCCGATCACTGGAGATCAGAAAACTTCAGCAGGAGCCTCTGGGCCTGAAGGTTACAAACTTCAGGAAAGAGAGGATGCCAGAGGCATAATGAGGACTCCTGAAGGTTACAAACTTCAGGAAGCGCCAAGATTCACTGCCGTAGTAACGGTACCACCCCCTGTGGTGCACACTGTCCCAGAAGGACAGATTCCACAAATACCTTCTGGTAGAAAGGAAAGTACGTTCGATAGAATGGATGAATTCCAGGAGCAGTTCCAGGAAATGCAGAAGGAACTGTAAGCTATTCGCGGTCAGGATTTGTTTGGAAAGGACGCCGCAGATCTCTACTTGGTCCTCAATGTGAAAGTCCCACACAAGTTCCAAGTGCCCGATTTTGAAAAATACAAGGGTAATTCTTGCTCTCAAAGACATTTGGTGATGTACGCTCGGCGAATGTCAGCTCAGACGGAGAATCAGGATCTACTGATTCACTACTTTCAGGATAGTTTAACCGGTGCCGCATTAAAATGGTACATGGGTTTAAACCGCGCTACGATTAGCACTTTCAGAGATCTTGGCACTGCCTTCGTCCTACAATATAAATACAATTTGGACATGGCACCAGACAGAGATCAACTCAAATCAATGTCGCAAAAGGACAAGGAAACCTTTAAGGAATACGCTCAGAGATGGCGTGAAATTGCCGCTCAAATTTTTCCACCTCTTAAGGAAAAAGAGATGACAAAGATCTTCTTAAAGACCTTAAGCTCATTTTACTACGACCGAATGGTTGCCAGTGCGCCTAGCGACTTCACCGAAATGGTCGGTATGGGAGTGCGTCTCGAGGAAGCCGTTCGAGAAGGACGTTTAGTCAAAGACACTGGGTCGACAAGCAGTACTAAAAAATACGGTAGTGCTCCCTCTAAGAAAAAGGAGCAAGATATTGGGACTATCTCTCTTGGAAAGCAAAGGCGACGGTACCAACCAGTAGCAGCTGTAACTCCTGCTATTAACCCTGTGCCTGTTTCTACATATCAACCTCAGGTTGCTCAAAGCCAACCACATTCGCAGCAATTTCAGCAAAGGACACAACAGCCTCTTCAGCAGGCTCGTCTTCAATACAACAACAACCGTACAACGCGGCCACCAAGATTTGATCCTATACCCGCATCATACGCATAACTATTTCTGTTACTACTGGCCAAGGGGCATGTCCAGACTAAGTCTCCTCTTACAGTACCGGAAAATCTGCCTTTTTGGTTTAAGGTGGACCAGACTTGTCCTTACCATCAAGGAGGACCAGGGCATAACATAGAGAATTGTCTTAGTTTCAAATCCGACGTGCAAAAGCTTGCTAGGAGCGGGGTCTTATCTTTCAAAGATACGAATCCGAATGTTCTCACAAACCCGCTGCCTCAACACGAGAAGGCTACAGTCAATTTGATAGAGGGAGAGTCTAACAACACCTATCAAATTCGCGATGTACTCTTACTGAGGGCCAACTTGGTCAAAATGCATTGTAGACAAAGTGGATATGGCCATGTGCCACCTCATAATTATCACCAGTGTGATATCTGCTCTAAAAGCAATTGAGGATGTTCTGTGGTGCAATCATCTCTACAGGAACAGATGGATCTCGGATGGATCCAAGAGCACCGAGTTCGTGGAGTTAACATAGTTTATACGAATTCCAACATCATTCAAAACCACGATGTCCGTGCGATGAATGTCAACTTGGTGACAATGCACTCAAGGCAAAGCCAGTATCATAATCTGCTGCGTCACGATTATAATTCTTGTCTGACTTGCTCGGTAAAAAAACAGGGATGCTCTTTTGTACAAGAGGCCCTCCAGCGTCAGATGGATCTTGGATGGATCCAAGACTACTATGATAGGAATCATTATCAAATCAACATGGTTCAAATCTTTGATATTCGCTTGATGAATACCAGCCTGGTGGAATTACATGCTAAACAGGTCCGGGTCGGGTTCCTGGTATCACGTGATTATCAGAGCTGTAAAGCGGGTTGCAAAAACGATCAAGGTTGTGCCCTTGTCCAGGAAACACTACAGCACTTGTTGAACCACTGGTGGCTTCCAATCTATATGGACGAAGACACCCAGCAAATTAGTATCACTAACGGAAATCCTACTAGATATCAAGGTCAGGATGTTTGGTCGATGGAAACAGACCTCGTCAGTCTACACTGTATTCAAAGCGGACGTGGCCAGGTGCCACTACACAGCTATGAGCGGTGTGGAGTTTTCTCAATGGATAATCAAGGATGCTACCTTGTACGAGCAGCCCTTCAAAGTCAGTTGGACCACAAAGAGATTCAACCATGGTCAAGTTCGGGATCAGTCAACTACCTCGCTGATCAAATCGAGGATGTTATCGTAATCTCTGATCATCAGAGGACTAGGGATGTTTGTGCCATCATCCCCCTACTTGACGAATCGAGAGTTCCCAACCAGGAACGGATCGAAATTACGTACGATGGTCAGAAAAATCAGAAGGTTCCCATAGTCATCTATCTACCGGGACCACTACCGTATGAATCAACTAAGGTTATCCCTTACAAGTACTGTGCTACAACAATTGAGAATGGAAGGGAAATTCCGTTACCCTCCGTCGTGAATATTGCAGACATCAGTCGAGTAACACAGAGCGGTCGAATCTTCAACAGGGGAGTTGGAGAACCCAACAAAGAAAAGGAACCTCAGACGGAAGTTCCCAATCCACCGATCGGCCAGTCCAGTAATCCCGACCTTTCGAAAAACAATGATGAGATGCTAAAGCTCATCCAGAGGAGTGAATACATCATTGTTGATCAACTGTTACAGACTCCTTCAAAGATCTCGGTGTTATCACTGTTACTTAGTTCAGAAGCGCACAGGGAGGCTCTACAGAAATTCTTAGAGCAAGCCTTTGTGGAACAGGATGTAACAATTAGACAATTCGATAGCATTGTCTCTAACATCACTTCCTGCAATAACTTAGGATTTAGTGATGAGGAATTACCTGAAGAGGGTCGCCGTCATAACATGGCACTCAATATTACAGTCAACTGCCAGGACGATGCTTTAGCCAGCGTACTGGTAGACACAGGGTCAACCCTAAATGTTATGCCAAAGTCCACTTTGATGCAATTATCATTCAAAGGACCTCTGATGAGAACCAGCGAGGTCGTTGTCAAAGCATTTGACGGATCCAGAAAAACAGTTATCGGTGAAGTCGACCTTCCCATATGTATCGGTCCTCACACTTTCCAAGTCACCTTCCAGGTCATGGACATCCGAGCAACATACAGTTATTTATTAGGAAGACCCTGGATACACCAGGCTGGGGCAGTCACTTCGACACTGCACCAGAAACTGAAGTTCGTCAAGAACGATCAACTCGTCACAGTCTGTGGAGAACAAGCCTTGCTAGTGAGCAACTTGTCATTATCTACTTGTGTAGAACTCGAGGAGGTTGTTGGAACTCAGTTCCAAGCACTTAAGGTGAGCAATGAGAATCAATCAGAGAGAGGAACCTCGATTTTCTCATACAAAGATGCTATCAAAGAGGTCGAGAATACCAATACAATAGGATGGGGTCAACTTGTCATTCCTACTGACAACAAAATAAAGAAGGGTCTTAGTTTTTCCTCAACCTGTACCCAGACTGCTACTAACAATGAAAGTCTTCATCCCATTTAGGACTTCTTCCACAGTGGAGGTTTCCTTCACCCAGTGTCTCAAGAAGTGCATACCATCAACGAGGGTGACTCCTCCGATACAGATGAAGAATGGAAGTCCTATCTTAACGAGGACGGTTATATGTCTCAGGGCGAAACACAAACTCCCTTTTGCTATCCCGCACAAAGTCCGAGATTTATACCGAGGTCAGATGTCGAAATGTTATACGGAGATTGTGATCCTGAAGGATGCCGTGCTCCACCAAACTCATTAGAGGAGGATACTCTGATGAAGGACAGCTTTAACCACGACTATTGTGGCCCAATGGATGGCATGCCTATCTGGCAGCCGTACCCAGGAGACTTGGGGCAAGAAAATCAGCCAAACAATGAAAATCAGCTGAGCATCATTGAACAGAATACCTGCATCCCCACCATGTCATTGGATCAACACTCGGGTCATTCAGAAAATATCCAGTACGACGATGAATTGGCAAAGTTTTCCAGACTAGAATTCATCAACTATGCTTTTCCTGAGGTCAACATCATTGAGAGAGATGACTCCTCCAGTTCCAATGAAGTGTGGGACACCTTAGGACAACCAAGTGGAAAATTTGACTTCATGGTCAAGTACACCGCTCCCGAAAGCTCTCGTATCAGGCTCGAAGACATCCAGCCAACTGGATGAGGAGATTTACCTGAGAGCACAAATGCTATGCAAAATACAACTGAGGAATCCTCCTACGATAAATCTGCCTGGGAGACAGATTCCAATGATCCTGCTCCACCAGAAATCAGCGTTATTTCTGAAGACAAATCAAGGAAGGTACCAGAATTTGTGATTCACCGAGGAGTTCTCCGCCAATGAGTCGTTGTCGATGTTTCGAAGATTGTTCATAAGTCAAAGTAATTGCCAACTTTACTTTAACCTTTCACCTTGTCCAGGTGAAACAGATGTTTTGATAGGGCTCACTTTCTGTAAATTTCCCTCTTCGCTTCACCCAAAGCGACAGAGTTTTGTTTTATAGGGTTGTAGTTTCAAGAATCGACTTGTTCATTAATAAAATAACGTCGTTCTGTAATTTCTACATTTATTGCTGTTTTCTCTTTTTGCTTTTCTTAGAAAATGGTAATCCTAAAAAACAATTCAATAACAAAAACAAGCAGTAAACAAAAATACACTGCACACAATTGTATTCTCTCTATCTCTTCTAAAAACAAATTGTCACGTCATGTAGATTGCTTGTTTTAAACCCCGTTGAAACATACGATCCAATGCCTTTTCCCAACTTTGAGTTCCCGATATTTAAGGCTGAAGAAAAAGTTGACAATGAAATTCCAAAGGAGATCTCCCGACTACTCAGACAAGAGGAAAGGTCCATTGGACCTCACAAAGATCCGTTGGAAACGGTCAACTTGGGTTCGGAAAAAGAGAGAAAAGAAATCAGGATTGGGGCACTGCTCAGTCCAACTGCCAAAGAAAGTTTGACAAAGCTTCTCAAAGAATTTCCCGATGTATTCGCTTGGTCCTATCAGGATATGCCAGGGTTGGATACCAGCATCGTGGAACATCATCTACCGTTAAGGTCAGAATGTCCGCCAGTAAAACAGAGGTTGAGACGGACTCATCCAGACATGGCCATCAAAATCAAAGAGGAGGTACAGAAACAGATTGACGCGGGTTTTCTCGCCACGTCAGAATATCCTCAATGGTTAGCCAACATCGTACCCGTTCCGAAAAAGGACGGAAAGGTCAGAATGTGTGTAGACTACATAGATCTAAACAAGGCTAGTCCAAAGGACGACTTTCCTTTACCACACATTGACATGCTGGTAGACAGTACAACAAAGTTCAAAGTTTTCTCCTTCATGGATGGATTCTTGGGCTATAATCAGATCAAAATGGCGCCGAAAGATATGGAGAAAAATTCGTTCATTACCCCATGGGGTACTTTTTGTTACAAGGTAATGTCGTTCGGGTTGAAAAACGCTGGGGCAACCTATCAACGGGCCATGACTACTCTGTTTCATGACATGATACACAAAGAAATCAAGGTATATGTCGATGAAATGATTGCCAAATCTAAGACAGGAGAGGAGCATGTGACCCACCTGTCAAAGTTATTCGAGCGGTTGAGAAAGTACAAACTCCGCTTGAATCCCAACAAGTGCACCTTCGGTGTCCGTTCAGGGAAACTTTTAGGGTTCATCGTCAGCCAGGAAGGAATTGAGGTTGATCCTGACAAGGTCAAGGCCATTAAAGAAATACCTTATTCGAAAACTGAAAAACAAGTCAGAGGGTTCCTAGGACGTTTGAACTACATCTCCAGATTCTTATTCCTCATGACTGCGACATGTGGGCTAATTTTCAAGTTACTTAAAAAGAACCAGGACTGCATTTGGACAGAAGACTGCCAAACCGCCTTTGACAATATCAAGGAATACCTGTCGAACCCGCCGATTCTATAACCTCTAGTGGAAGTAAGACCACTGATCATCTACCTTACAGTCTTGGAAGACTCAATGGGTTGTGTACTTGGCCAACAAGACGAAACCAAAAGGAAAGAGTCTGCCATCTACTATCTGAGCAAGAAATTCACCGACTGCGAGACTCGGTACACTATGCTTGAGAAAACTTGTTGCGCTTTGGCTTGGGCAGCTAAACGTCTTCGCCAGTACATGATTCGTCACACTACTTGGTTGGTCTCCAAAATGGATCTAATCAAGTATGTATTTGAAAAGCCTGCTCTCACGGGAAGGATTGCCCGTTGGCAGATTTTGTTATCAGAATATGACATAGAGTACCACGCTTATAAAGCTGTTAAAGGAAGTGTTTTAGCCGATCATTTGGCTCATCAACCGATTGATGATTAAGAATCAGTCGGATTTGACTTCCCAGACGAAGATGTCATGTATCTAAAAATGAAAGATTGCGATGAACCGCTACCCAGTGAAGGGCCAGAACCAGGTTCCCAATGGGGACTTATCTTTGACGGAGATGTCAATCATTATGGAAACGGAATTGGGGCAATCGTTGTCACCCCTCAAGGTACCCACATTCCTTTCACCGCCAGACTGACATTCAAGTGCACGAACAATGAGGCCGAATACGAAGCTTGTATCATGGGTCTCGAAGAAGCGATCGACTTAAGGATTAAGAACTTGGATGTATACGGCGATTCAACCCTAGTTATCAATCAGGTCAAAGGAGATTGGAACACATACCAATTAGGATTGATTCCTTACAAAGATTACGAGATAAGGTTGTTACCATTCTTCAACAGAGTCGAGTTTCATCATATCCCTCGTGAAGAGAATCACATGGCTGATGCTTTAGCCACTCTCTCTTCCATGATTAGTGTGGGTCAATGGAATGACCTACCTAAGATCGACATAATGCGCCTTGAGCAGCCCGCTTACATCTTCGTAATTGAAGCAGTCATAGATGACAAACACTGGTATCATGATATCAAGCGCTTCCTTCAAAGACAAGAATACTCGCCTGGGGCATTAAGAAAAGATAGAAAAACCCTCAGAAGGCTGGCAGGCAGTTTCTTCCTGAGCGGTGATGCACTCTATAAGAGAAACTTCGACACGGTCCTACTCCGATGTGTAGACAGACCAGAAGCAAACATGCTAATAAAAGAAATTCACGAAGGATCCTTTGGCACTCATGCCAACGGACACACGATGGCGAGAAAAATTCTGAGAACAGGGTACTACTGGTTGACCATGGAATCCGACTGCTACACGTACATGAGGAGGTGTCGTAAGTGTCAGATACACTCCGACAAAATCCATGTACCGCCAATGCATCTCAAAGTTCTTTCTTCCCCATGGCCTTTTTCCATATGGGGAATCGACATGATTGGTATAATTGAGCCCAAGGCTTCGAATGGAAATCGGTTCATCCTGGTAGCCATTGACTACTTCACCAAGTGGGTCGAAGCAGCGTCATACGCTAATGTAACCCGACAAGTGGTGGTCCGATTTATCAAAAATAATCTCATATGTCGTTATGGTGTTCCAAGCCAGATCATTACTGATAATGGATCTAACTTGAACAACAAGATGATGAAGGAGTTATGCGTTGAGTTCAAGATCGAACACCATAACTCATCTCCCTACCGACCCAAGATGAACGGAGCGGTAGAAGCGGCTAACAAGAATATCAAGAAGATTGTTCAGAAGATGGTTGTAACCTACAAAGACTGGCATGAGATGCTACCCTTTGCTCTTCACGGTTATCGCACATCTGTCCGCACTTCAACAGGGGCAACCCCTTTCTCTCTAGTATATGGCATGGAAGCAGTGCTCCCTATAGAAGTAGAGATCCCATTAATCTGGGTATTGATGGAAGCTAAGCTAAGAGAAGCTGAATGGTGTCAAATTCGACACGACGAATTGAATCTGATCGAAGAAAAACAGATGACGGCACTATGACATGGTCAGTTGTATCAACAAAGGATGAAGACGGCGTTTGACAAAAAGGTCCGACCTCGCGTCTTTAGGAAAAGAGACCTCGTGCTCAAGAAGATACAGTCATTTCTCACTGATTCCCGGGGCAAATGGACTCTGAATTATGACGGCCCCTATGTGGTCAAGAAAGCTTTCTCAGGCAGCGCCTTGAGACTTGCAACCATGGACGGAGAGGAATTTTCCTACCCCACGAATGTTGATGTAGTCAAGAAATACTTCGCCTAAACTAAAAAAAAAACGTCTCGGTGGATTGAAAACCCGAAAGGGCGATCCAGGCAAAAATTAGAGACAAAATAAAATAAATAAATAAAAAATCATCCCGATGGATTGGAAACATCACAGTACAATCCAGGCAAAAATTAGGGATAATGGCAAGTAACTATGTCCAACAGCGGCAAGTCCCTCAGCAACAGTTACGTCGTCCATCAGAAAAACTCCAATCAAGGTCATCTTTGACAGAAGCTCAGGATGCCCGGAATTCAAAGTTGGTAGAAGGATATTGGTCGTTATGTTTCGATGTAGCCCTTTTCCCTGTAAATTACCATTTTCTAACTTTGTATATACTATTTGGGATCATGCGTTTAGCCGATTTCCATCATATCAATAAAATTTGATCCCTTGTGCTTTTGTTTGCAATTCTTATTTGTTTTAGCTTTATAGAACGACGTTTTTAACATGATCAACGATTCTTGAAATAAAACAAAAATGAATTTACTTGTAAAACTTTTTCTGCTTTTAAAATAAAAAGATGGCAATTTCTTTTGACAGTTGAACATCGAATGAACATCGATCGCTACTCCAGAAGTAATCGAGCTTCAAAGTGCAGAATCAAAATACTCCTTCTAAACCAGTATGTCTGAACGAAGGATCAACTGTTTCAGAGACCTTGTTTTGTCTGACACGCCCCGACAGAGTTCTCATCTCCTAAGCCCGATCAACGTAGCTCCCTGCAGGGACTATCTCTCCTAAGCAAGGCAAAATTGCTATCTTGAACCAGGGATACCTTTTCATCTCCCACCTTGGCCGAGTATCCAGTCGTGCTCCTTAAGTCTGTATGCCGTGTCAGTTTTGTCAGCATATACATACATGCCTCATGCATTATTGATTTACATTCATATTTATGTTGCATCACTATCACTCTAGTCGGTCTTATCCCCTAGTGATAAACGTCCTCTTGTCAATCAAGTTGTCAGTTCTTTCCTTGTCAGGAAACGTCGTGTTTGAACAACCGCTTCTCCACTTTGCTGCTGAACTAAAGTTGGTTCTTTGACAACTTTGATAACTTGAACCCCTGAAAAGGCAAGAAAACCCTCAGCCAATGTCACTCTTCGCCATTAAAGATGATATCTTTGCTTTCCCGGATTAAGGAAAATCCCCAGAGAAAGTCTCTCAGCTAAAAAACTTTCAGCAACGCATTGATTTTGCTCTCCGGAGAGTCGATGTCAACAAGGTCATCGGCACCTCAAAATTGGATCGCATCATATGGCGTTTCTCCGAGAAGATCTCCGAGAAAAGTATGATGTAATATCCCCAAACGACAGCAGTCTCTCAAGAGACTTGCTCTCCCCAGTAGACTCGACAAATGGTGTCTCCAACAGAGACGTTTTTGCCTCTCTACCATCAAAACTTTTTTCGTCAAATGGCATCTCCCCAAGAAAATTCGGCGAGAAGTTTGAGGAAAACCGCTACAAATAGCGTCCCTTGTCAATGAAGTTTATTGACAAAAGAAACTAAGACTAGTTCCTCGGTAAGAAACCAGGATCGAGGGTAAGTTTATTTCAGCAACTGAGACCAGTTCCTCGGTAAAAAACCAGGATCGAGGGGAAGTTCATTTCAGCAACTGAGACCAGTTCCTTGGTAGGAAACCAGGATCGAGGGGAAGTTCATTTCAGCAACTGAGACCAGTTCCTCGGTAAGAAACCATGATCGAGGGGAAGTTTATTTCAGAAACTGAGACCAGTTCCTTGGCTGAAGACTAGGATCGAGGGGAAGTTTCAACCTTTTTTAAGCATCATCGCTTAGCAAAAGAAGATGAATGCGCAAGCTACCGTTCATAGCAAACCATCAAAATTTCGGGTATTCCGATATTTAATCCTCTTGCACCCCGAATGCCCGAATACCTTCGTCATTCACACCTTCGGGTCCAAGAAGATTAAATAGGGGCATCTGTCATACCCCAAATTTTTACCACTAAGATTCCCATCATTATGCAAATCATCATCACAATATGGATGAACCATCATACCTCATTAGTCTCCCCAAAGATGGGTGAGCATCCACTACATTCAAAATTAGGGTTTCAAGCCCTCTCAGAGCTCTTAGACAAAGGATCAATCAAGGAATGACATGATCTTCAACTTGTCTAACCTCTCAAACATCTACAAAGGATCAAGAGGACTCCCACATCAAGGATCAAGCACAAGGCTGCTCCCTTCTAAGTGGATTAAGCCTCAAGATTGCCAGTGTCACCAAATTAGGGATTTGGTCGACCAGGGCCTCCAGATGGAAATTCTCCTCTGGGCATGAGCCAATGCTTCAAGGAATAACCTATGATGCTCCAAGGAACATCATGAACCCCATCATCAAGTCAATTTAGCCTCAGGGGATGCATTCACCAAAAATCAGGAATTAGGGTTTCTTGACCTAATTCACCCCTAAGTTGACTTTTGGGACAAAACATGAGCCAAGACCTCAAGAGAGGATTTGAGGGTCTCTAATACACTACATTGATCCATTTGCAACAATGGATTAATCCAAGAAGCTTGATTCACAAGTTTCAATTTCATCTGAACCACGGTTAGGGTTTTGCGAGAAAAGTCAACTGTATCTTTGACTTTTGACCAGGACAGGCTCCCAAACCCTAGGACATGAATCAATATACCCTATAACACCCATGGAACATGTCCATCAAGTTTGATTTAGGTCAAGGACATGATTTCCTAAAGGATTGCACAGTTTGGAATTCATTTGATAAAAAGTCAACTGTGCACAAAGGTCAAACTTTGACTTTTTGAGATTTTTCATAAAAATGGTTTTTTAACCCTAAAATGATGCTAATATATGATTGAAATCATCATTCATCAAGAAAAATCAAGAAAAGTGGGATAACTTGTAAAAGGGGTAACCATAAAAAACTTAGAAATTTTCTAAGTTATGAAATAAAGTGGCTAGGGTACCAACTTTAGAGGATCATAACTCCTAAACCACAAGGCCATTTTTCCCCATCCAAAGCTGGATTTGTAGCTCTCATTACCCTCTACAAAAGCTCCAACTACACCTCACTCCAATTCATTGTGGATTCTGAGTTATGATTGGGCCAAAATGGCTAAAACATGAAAATACATCATTTTCCAACAATTAGAAAAATTATGGCCAAGGCAGATTTTGTTGAAAACACCAAAACTTGTGAGATCTTTTCACATAGTTGCAAGTTGAATCAAGTCTAAAGGTCAACATCAATGTTGTTGCATATGTTTCTAAGAATCCAAAGAACCTCTCAGCATGAATTGATTCAACTTGAGCGAAGAGGAATCCATGCCCAAAGTCATGCTGCTGCAAGCTGTTTTGGAAAAATCAGTTTGCATGTTTGCTTGCCACACACGATTTCTGAATCAAAACCAAGGATCATTATGCCACATGTACTCAAACCAATCACAATGCATCTGATCCAACCTACAAAGCTGAGTCACAAAGCCAAGGAATCTTCTAACTTGAAGTTCATGCATTTTGGCACATTTTGCCTTGAATTCAAAGGGCATTAATGTGGAATAGTGCATTGTCAAGATTCTCACTCTCCTCAGTCAAGTTCTCTGATTAAACAACAATTAAAATGACTAAGGAATGTGATTCCAGTCAAGGCATAGGTGATCTATTTGGAGCAGCTGTTACACCTAATGCAAGAGGCATTTATGTCCAACCAATCCCTTTGAAGGTGATCTGATCCAGCAGTCATTCACTATTCCTCCAAGACAAGAGTTGATCACCTATAAATAGAGGTTCCAATGGATCATTCAAGGCACGCCAAAGCACCTTATATCACTGATTTCTCTCATTCTCTCTTAAGTGCCAATTTTCTTTGTTTTTTGAGCAACCACCATCGGGTTTTGAGTTGCAGCCCTAAGAAATCCATTCCAATTTCTCAGACACATCACATATGATGTATTTGAGATGTCCAAACACTTAAACACCAACTGTAACACCCCAAGCTCAAAATCACCCTTCAACCAAGCCATTATGCCTCAATTATGCAGTTGGAGTTCTCCAACTTTATCCAAAGGTTTGCAGAGTGTTCCAAAGCTTGCAACAAACTCCACAACATCCATTGAAGCTGTAGGGATCATCAAATCGCATCTGGAACACCATCTGTGCAGAGTTTTATTTCAGCTTGCATCAAGGTAAGCCTCAAAACTACATCTTCATGATCCATGCATATTTCCTCGCATGATATTTTTGCCAATTGCTTGCCATCATATGTTGAGTGTTTTCCCTCAAAAAATTGGATTATAGCCCTCATAACCGTGTCTGCACGACTGGTTTTGCAAAATTAGGGTTCATATGGTTGTGATGATATAACTTACTATACACTGAAAATAAATGAAATCAAGTATTGCCATCTTATTCCTTGTGAAAAAACGCATGAGTTTGGTATTTGAATCATGTCAAATGGTTGAGAGATGAGTGAGATAGGGGGCTTCATGCACGAGCTCGAGGAAGAAGATGGCCATGGCGCCATTCTTCAGGTTTTCCAACCAAGTTCTCTATATATTTTTCATTTGCTATACTATATTTGAATTGGCATTGCGCCCCAGTGGTTGATCAGTTGGTTTTGTGTGTATTGGCAAGCGAGAGGTCTGGGGTTTGAATCCCCCTTGCCCCAGATCTCTTTTATACCACTTTTTCTTTTGTTTTTTTGTTATTTTTCATATTTATTTTAAATGATTTGAAAAATTAATAACTCACTCAATTTTAATTATTTTTTATTGGTTCTTTTTGCAAAAAATCACAAAAATGTTGAAATATTTTATTCCACAAAAAAATTAGATTTATATTATTTATATAATATAATTAGTATTTTTGTGATTAAATTCATTTTTATTGTTTTTAAACCTTTTAAAAATAAATATTCATGTTGGAAAATCAACACCAAATAGGTTTTAATTCATCTTGTGATTAAAACCTCATTTTTCAAACCTAAAACCAAAATCACAAGTCGTTTATTCAAACTTATTTGGAATTTGTATCATTTTAATTAATTTTCTTTGAATAATTACTTTAAAAATGATGAAATTAGGGTTTTATTGATTTTCACCCTAACAAATTTTTCTAAACACTCATGGGCCTCTAATAGAGTGTAAGACCCAAGCCTTTTTGTAAAATAAACCCATTTTGGGCCTCACTTATTGTATAAGTCCCTCTTTGTATTTTCAAAAACTTCGGCGAGATCGTCGCTTTCAAACAAATAACCCTGGGCCTACCCTCGAGTAATAAGACTCATTTCTTTTCCTAAAACTCACATGGGCCTCTAATAGAGTGTAAGACCCAATCCCTTTTTGAAACCAAAAACTTTTGGGCCTCAATCATTGTATAAGACCCACGGTGTTTTCAAAACCTCGGTGCGATCGTCGCCCTTTTTAAAATTAACTATTGGGCTTCTCCTTGAGCTATAAGACCCATTCAAAAATTATTTTTGGGCCTCTTGAGAGAGTGTAAGACCCACACCTTTGTACAGAAAACCTTTCTCGGGCCTCAATCACTTGTATAAGTCCCTGTACAAAATGACAGTGCAATCACTGATGAAACCATGGGCCTCTCCTTGAGCTGTAAGCCCCAATTTTCCTTTCAAAGCACTTTCTCCTTTGATTTTGTAATATACTGTTTTCAACTTTTCTTTGTTGAATAACTAACAATACAACATGGAAGCTCTACAACTGAGTAAGTGTTTACCCGCTTTCATTTATCGCTTTCATATGTATATAACTGTATTGTGGGGCTGTTTCACTGTAAGTCTTCTTTCATAAACTCATATCAACTGTGTAATAATAGTATAGATATTTAGAGTTTCCCCGGCAACTACGTCTAGAACTAGCCAAAACATCGTCTCCTTACAACAATTTTAGATAACTAGATCGAAGAAATTCCCCCTTTGAACAGTTCATATACAGAAGGCCAATGTTCCAAGTGAAACCCCTTCTGGAACTGTTCATCAGCCTCCTCTTGGGCTTAGTGCAAGGACCCAAAGGCTTCCTAAAAGAATCCTCGCCTCCTCTTGGGCGTTGTACAAGGACCCGTCGGCTTCTTAGAAGTTTTCACAGCCTCCTCTTAGGCTTTGTATAATGATTCTTCCTCCAGGAAGATAGCCTCCTCTTGGGCTTCATACAAATTGTCCCTCGGCTTCTTAAAAGTTTCCACCCTCCTCTTGGGCTTCGTACAAATTGTCCTGACGACCTCTTAAAGGTATAGGAACAGAGATTAGTCATCTTAATAGAACAGTCTTTCAAAGAGTCTATATCTTTCTACCACAAACGTACTGTTCCTTAATTTCTCTTAAGCATAGTACAAAAGATAAAACTCTAGACTTGGACAGTCTAAGACCCTTGAGTCTAAAAGACATTCTCAAGCCCCTTTCAAGAATGGGAAAAATACCCGTAGACTTGGACGGTCTAAAACCCTTTGGATTCCCCATTTCCTTAGAGAATAGGAAATAAACCCAACCCTCAGATCAAGTCCATGAGTACAATATTACTCATATAAGAACTGATTTTCTCTTTTAACCAACCTACTGGACCTGTCACTCAACTGAAACAGTTACTATAGCCTCCTCTTGGGCTTTGTACAATGATTCTCCCCAGCGGAGTTAACCCTTTTAGCCTCCATCTCGGGCTTCGTACGAGATACAAAAACACTCTCTTGTTGAGTATAAAAGACTCTCTTGTTGAGTCACCCATCTGTCAGCCTCCGTCTTGGGCATCATACAAGACACAAAACACTCTCTTGTTGAGTATAAAAGATTCTCTTGTTGAATCACCCCTTTAGCCTCCATCTCGGGCTTCGTACAAGATATCAAAACACTCTCTTGTTGAGTATAAAAGACTCTCTTGTTGAGTCAAACAAACTTTTAGCCTCCGTCTCGGGCTTCATACGAGACACCAAATCACTATCTTGTTGAGTATAAAAGACTCTCTTGTTGAGTCAAACCCCTTTGGCTTCCGTCTTGGGCTTCGTACAAGACACACAAAAAGACCCTCTTATTGAGTTAAACCCTTTTAACCTAAGTCTCGGGCTTTGTACAAAAAGCACATTTTCCCCGGAAAAGTCAGCCTTTTAGCCTCCTCTTAGGCTTTGTATAAAGAAATCCCCGTTTGATTCAATCAACCTTTTAGCATCAAATCATGCTTTGGTCACAGTATACAAACATCAACAATTCTTTTTCCTCGTCTAATTGTTGTAAGCGGCAAGCCTCTGGATTATTTACATCCAGGCCATTGTCCCTCTTTTAGCATGAGAAATTCCTAAGGAAAGATGGCGTTGCTCTAAACTGAGTTAAAGTCTTCTCCTTCAGGTTAAAAATCCCCTACAAAGGAAATTATGGCATTGCTGGATTCACATATCCCAGTTAAAGTAATTCTCCTTTATAATTTGTCACCCAACATTTGTGACAAAAACAAACCCCCTTTAGAGATGACAAATTCTCTCTAAAGTCAAAACCTCTTTAGCTTCATACCTTGGGCTTTGAACAAGATACAAATAGACCTTTCAGCTTCACATCTTGGGCTTTGAACAAGATACAAATAAATCAAATTTAGCTTCACGTCTTGGGCTTTGAACAAGACATCAAAACACCGTTTCCTCCCATAGAATAGGAGGAACTACGATCGCTCTGATTTCCCTGTTTCGGTAAACGGGAATACGTAGGCATAAGATTGAAAGAAAAATCTTAGCGAGTACACTAATCAAAAACCCAAAATCTCGTACCTTCACACATAGATCGAAAAACATCAGTCCTAACATCCTACCAATAGCATAGTCCCATCATTTCAGCCTTAACAAAGTAAGCAGAAAGAGCCCCCACTTCCATATAGCATCTGTAACCTAACAGACCGCTGTTTAAACTCAGTATGCAAGCAGGGTTTGTTGGGGACATCTATTTCCCTTCCTGCATCAGCTTCAATAGGATAAAAAATGAATCGACCTTTAGTACCCCCAAAGAGCGACAGTGCTTAAGAACCACGTCCAAAATCGCTCGCTACACACACATCTTCTCAAAATGTTATCGACACCAAGCCTGAACAAATATGGTTCATCCCAAACAAAAAACTTGGCATCAGACAAAAATTTCTTTTTCTGATGATGAGTTAGACCTTCCAGCATTAATCCGGCTGCTTTGTGATTAGCCATGTCGGCGAACGATGGTCTAACTTGTACCATATACAACTTTTCGTCCGAAAATTCCTCATTGACCTCTAATTCATTTTTTGGTCACTTCAATATTTACTAGGCGGGATAAGTGATCTGCCACCAAATTCTCAAATCCCTTTTTGTCACGAATTTCTAGATCAAATTCTTGTAACAACAGGACCTAATGAATTAGCCTTTCTTTTGAGTCTGGCTTGGTAAGCAAATACTTAATCGCCGCATGATCCGTGTAAACCACTACTCGAGACCCAATTAAATAAGACCAAAATTTCTCCAATGCATACACTATCGCAAGCAACTCTTTTTCGGTTGTTGCATAGTTTACTTGAGCTTCATTCAAGACTTTGCTCGCGTAGTGTATAGCATGAAAAAATTTTGTTCTCCGTTGACCCAATACCGAACCTACCGCATAATTGCTCGTGTCACACATGAGTTCAAAATCCATTTTCCAATTGGGCGCGATGATTATGGGTGTGGTAGTCAAACTTTGTTTTAAAGAATTAAAAGCGACCATGCAAGACTCATCAAAATCAAAGGACTTAACTTTGTTGAGCAAATTGCTCAAAGGCTTTGCTATCTTTGCGAAATCCTTGATAAACCTTCGATAAAATCCCGCATGTACAAGGAAGCTCTTTATACCTTTTACATTCAACGGTGGTGGCAACTTCTCAATAACATCCACCTTGGATTGATCCACTTCAAGGCCCTTTGAAGAAACTTTGCGGCCGAGCACAATTCCTTCGGTCACCATGAAGTTGCATTTTTCCCAATTGAGTACCAAGTTGGTTTCCACACACCGTTCTAATACCGCATCCAAGTTTCTCAAACACAAATCAAACAATTTCCCAAAAACCGAGAAGTCATCCATAAAAACCTCAATTGTCTTTTCGATCAAATCTGAGAATATTGCTTGCATACACCTTTGAAAAGTCGCCGGTGCATTACACAACCCAAACGGCATCCTCCTATAAGCAAAGATTCCAAAAGGGCATGTGAAAGCAGTTTTTTCATGGTCCGTCGGGTTCACAATAATTTGATTGTAACCCGAATAACCATCCAAAAAACAGTAGGATTGTTGACCGGAAAGCCTCTCAAGCATTTGATCCATAAACGGAAGAGGAAAATGATCTTTCCTCGTAACGTGGTTTAGCCTATGGTAATCGATATACATTCGTCACCCGGTCACAGTTCTTGTTGGGATTAACTCATTTTTCTCGTTTCGGATAACCGTCAATCCGCCTTTTTTCGGCACCACTTGTACCGGGCTAACCCATGGGCTATCAAAAATGGGGTAAATCATTCCGGCATCCAACATTTTTACCACTTCCTTCCTAACCACCTCTTTCATGGAAGGATTTAAGCGCCATTGCGGTTGAGCGGCCGGTTTGAAATCTTCTTTCATGAATATCTGATGCATACAATAAGAGGGGCTTATTCCTTTCAAATCAGAAAGAGTCCATCCCATTGCCTCTTGATTCTTCTTCAAAACACACATCAATTTTTTCTCCTCATTTGTGGTTAGTTCTGTGCTTATGATCACCGGTTTATGCCCCTCATCATCTAGAAAAACATATTTAAGATGAGATGGCAACAACTTCAATTCAAGCTTAATTTCCTCATTATTTTCCTTTTTCAAAATTTCCAACCTTTCTTTCAAAGGAGGAATTTCATCCAATTCTTCTAGTTCTAGTAAACACTCTTCGATTTCTTTTCCTTCGGCTTCATTGATACTTTGAAGAGCATTTGTAAGAACTTTTTGTAATGGGGTTGGAACTTGTAATTGCCACTTTACTTCTTCAATCACATTTTCCGTTGCATCTATTCTAAAACAATCGCCTTTGTCCTTTGAATGCTTCATGGCCTCAAATAGATTGAAACAAATATCCTCATCTTGGACTCTAACCTTCATAAGACTGTCATCCATGTCAATGGCCATTCTAGGCGTTTTCATAAACGGTCTTCCAAGAATCAATGGAGCGTCATCATCTTCCTCCATATTAATCACCACAAAGTCAATGGGAAACAAGAATTTGTCCACCTTAACTAATACATCTTCCGCTACACCGTGAGGACGGGTAGTGGATTTATCAGCAAGTTGCAATGTAATTTGAGTAGCTCTCAATTCCATATGTCCCAACCTTTTCACAATAGACAAAGGTATCAAATTGATACTAGAGCCCAAATCGATCAACCCGTTGCCAGCATAGATATTTCCTATTGTAACCGGCAAAGTGACTCGTCCCGGATCACTTTCTTTCCTCAAGAGAGTCTGTTGAATGATAGCGCTACAACTAGCATCAACCATGATAGTTTCTTGATCAGTATACCTTTTCTTTTTGGTGAGAATATCCTTCATGAATTTTGCATATTTCGGCATTTGTTCCAATGCCTTGGAAAATGGAATGTTGATTTGCAATTGCTTGAAAATATCCATAAACCGAGCATAGTGCCTCACACCATCTTTCTTTGACGGAGCATCAGGATATGGTAAATGTTGGATAGGAATAGTATTCACGGTTCCTTCCCCTTCCTAGTCTTTTTCAATTTTTCTGCTCTCATTCTTTTTTCTTCTTCCTCACTTTTTTTCTTTTGATTTTCAACTAAATCTCCCTCAACATTTTTTTCTACTTCATTCTCATCACTATCTTTTTCTTTTTCAACTACTTCCTCCCTCTTCACTACAACCTCACCTATGCCCATATCAATTTCTCTTCCACTTCTTGTTAGAATAGCCTTGCAATTCTCTTTTGGATTTGGTTGAGTATTCACCGTGAAAGTTCCTTTGTGTTGGTCGGCCAATTGTTTTGATAATTGTCCGACTTACGTCTCAAGATTCTTTATGGCTGCATCGGTATTCTTTTGATTTGACATTGACATTTGCATAAATTGGGTGAGAGTGTCCTCCATCTTCATATTTCCACTTGGAGCTTGCGGAGGTTGAGTGTAATTTTGATATTGTTGACGATTTGAAGGTTCGGCATCTTGAGGCCTCCACGGTTGTTGATAACCTTGATTACCTCGTGGTTGGTAACCTTAGTTGCCTTGTTGGTAAGGTGGTCGAGGTTGATATCTTTGATTTTGATTTCCCGCATAATTTACCTCTTCCACAACCGGAGGACAATACTCGGTAGGGTTATCTCCTCTACAAAGCTCACAACTCACTACTTGTTGTTTACTGTTGGGAACTTCTTGCATCTCTTTGATTTGTTGTGGAAGTTTTGACATTTGTTGCATCAACAACTCCACTTGTTGTGATAATAATTTATTTTGTGCAAGAATTACATCATTTGTCCCCAACTCTAGCACTCTCGGCTTCCTTTGAGTTTGGCCACAGTTATGATTTCCTTGATGGTCGTTTAAAGCCATCTTGTCAATAATAGAAATGGCTTCTTCGGCACTTTTTGTCATCAAAGATCCTCCAGCGGTAGCATCCAACAATGTTTTGTGCACCATCTGAAGACCATTTCGGAAAATATGAACTTGTGTAAGCTCATTGAAACCGTGCCCTTTGCACTTTCTCAGCATGGACTTGATTCTCTCCCAAGCTTCGTTGAGAGACTCATTTCCACCTTGTGTGAAAACTGCTATTGCTATTTTAGCTTCCATGAAACGATTGTGAGGAAAAAGTAGTTCCAAGAACTTTTCTTCTAGCATGTTCCAGTCCGTCATGATGGCAGTTGATTGGTCAAGGTACCATTCTTTTGCCTTCCCGATGAGGGAATGCGGGAATAATCTCTTAAACAATGACTCCTCTTCAGCTTCAGGTGCACCAGTTGCACCCGCAATTTCATAGAATTTGGTCAAGTGAGTAAAAGGATCCTCGTGATCCATACCAATGAATGGATTCTGGTATAAAAGAGCGAGGATACCCGTTTTCATTTCAGAGTGCCGACCTTTATGCGCATTATATGAAAATTGAGCTGTGTGCCTTAGACTATTTGCACACGGTGTTGAAGCAAGTAAGTTGGACTTTGACCACAAGGCAAGATGTGGATATTGACACGACCTAAGGGAAAATGCAAATGAGTATGAAACACTCATGATATGCATATGTATATGAATTATGCTATGATATAATCAAATGCAAATGCAACGCAAATGTTGACGACACAGCTCGACTCTTTTGGGGAGAGGACAAGACTGAAAGACTGATTCCTCAACACGGAGATCACTGTCATTCTGCTCGGGGACTAGAGATGTTACTGCTAAACACACCTCTGTCACACTGGTAAACTGTATCAAGTTGATGATCCTTGTAGGAAGGATGAAGAACTGCTTAGGGGATTCTTAATTAAATTTCCCCAGACTAGCTGACTGCTGTAGATGAACTGATCGTTGCTTCAATTTTGTCTAATTCTGAAATGACTGTTTCACGGTGCTCTTGGAAAGCTTGCCCCAGTACGAGTCTTAAAAGGTCTTCTGGATAAACCAATTTTGAGAAAGACCTGCCCCTGAACAACAAATCTTGAACTGATTCTTCAACAAGATTTGGAAAGAACTTGCCCCCTGATAGGATCACCTACCAAGTTTTTTAGTTGTTTGAAAATTCCTTGAGAGGAAAGTCGGTTTGCAAGCAAAAGTATTTGTACAAACATGGTAATTTTAAAGCAAAATCATGCAACTTTTGAAATCAAAACCATTTTTGAAAGATGCAAAACAAATGAGTCACTGGTCTGAACACGGCAGTTCAAGACATTAAAAAGTGAAAGGTAAAGCACAAGTGTGATGCTAAAACAAATGATCTGCAAAGATCTTTAGGAGTCAGTTTACCCAACCTTGCAGTAGTATACTGTTGAAGAGCAATTCGGGGGTGTTTTAACGTATCCACAGGGATTGTGTGTTATCGATGCTTGCTGTTCAATAGTTGATCGTATTAAGTAAAGGGTTTTCAAATGATTCTTGGTTCTGTAACATAAGTTTGTAGCAAAGAAGTAAATTAGAACAAAGATGTTGTAAGTTTGAGAAAAGCATGTCAAGAATAGATTTCGCTAATCCTTTTCATACGTATCTGATTAATCAAGCATATCAACTTAGTTTCGATCAATACAATCGTGTATCCTCACGAATAAGTTTATGTCTAAAGCAAATTCGTGAGTATCGTTGTTTAAATCGTTAGATGATGTCTCACGCTAACAATCGAAACAACGAACTTTAAGATCAATACAAAGCGAATATTAAGCCCCAAATCTATATTTAGAGTTTGGTTTTTAAGAGATGAAGATATTAGGTCGATATTTAAAAAATCTATGTCTAGAGTGATTCAAACCACAAATATATCATTAAAAGCAAACAACTTCATCATATATTGATCATCAACCTTGTTCATATACAAAAGATCAAAAGAAATACATACAAGCAAGATTAACTACATCTAATCTTGACACAAAATGTGTTTAGCTACACATATTCATGGTAGCTTATATCACAAGTTTCGTAAGGAGAAGAAAAAGCATCCGCGTCGAATAATCGAGATCGGATGCGACTTCAGCTTCTCAATGTGTAAAATCCCTCTTGGATGAAGAAATATCAGAAAAAATAGGTTTTGGTATGATAAAGTGAAGTTATGATCCCAAAAAAATGCATAAAATATATTTATAGTACACTTGAAATCAGACACATTCGCACTGCGAATGATTTGTTCGCCTAGCGAATGATGAAAGTGGCACCTGAAGTGCCTTCTGATAAGCTAAACCGCCCTTGTTTGTCTGCATAAGTTCGCAATGCGAACTTTTATTCGCAAAGCGAACTATTCGCCTACAAGTTCGCAAAGCGAACTTAGGCCCCTTTTCATACTGCCATAGCCAAGGGTTCTTCGCCAGGTCCTTCGCAAAGCGAGCAAATCAGCGAACATTCGCTGTGAGTTCGCAAAGCAAACTTTAGTCCCTTTTTCTCCTGTCGAAATCTGGGACCATTCGCTGGGACTTCGCCAGTTTGTTCGCAAAGCAAACATTTTCTGGCAAGTTCGCAAAGCGAACTAGCTGATGTTTTCCTCTTTTCTTTGGAAACTTGTATCATTTCTTGTGTCTTTCATCTTTGATCAAATTGTGTCTTTTCCTGCACAATAGCACACATATTACAAGCACCAAAGGTATGTAAACAATGTTTGAAGAACAACAATAATTCAATACTAGAATCCACAATTAAACATGAAAGTATTGAAAAATGCCAAGTATACAATAGAAATATTAGTCATGTTTGACATCTAACATATACTTTCAAAATAACCTTGATTCAATTAGGTCTTTTGAGGGTTGTAACGTGGTCTGGTTCACGTTTTATGAAACAAAGGATAAAGGCTCAAAGCTTATTTGTTCCCCTCCCCAATCTACGTGATGATCTTCAATCCTACGCTCAGTTAACTCAGACTATACACTCAGGTTCCCAAAAGGTTGGAAATTGCCCTGATGATAGTGATGATGATGGTTCAGAATTCAAGGGACTCTTGAAATAGCAGTCACTACTTCCTTACCAATGTTTGCCATTGAGGACTTTCAGGATGAGGATTTAAGGATTTCCTCTTTTTTAGTTGTCATACAAACTTTTTGTATAAGGCAAGGTCATGAGCTTCCCATCTTTCTTAACTTTTGCCTTGAAAGGGACTCGACTCATTCTTTGGGTAAAGAAAGTGACTAACCAGCTTAACAATTACGGCGAACCATCATTGGCATTTGACTTAGGGGACCTCTTCAACACTTGCTTGCTGTGAGCGAAGGAAAATTTATGAGTGCAACCTTTATATGAAAGGTGTCTTGCATGGACGCAAAACCAAGTTAACTGAGAACTACCCTGCCCCAGGTTATGATTACGGGTTTTTGCAAAGAAAGAAACTCCTACTTCTAGGCTCAAAGGGGTTGACAAGGGAATAACTTCCTTATTTCTCCAGTGTTTGGGGGAATTAAAATAATGCCTTACATCGTCAGCAAAGTTTATTTGAAAGCATACTAGCAATTATGAGCACAACATTTTCATCATCCTCCCTCCAATCTTTGCATACCCAAAAGGAAAGTGGACAAGAGATAAAATATATTTTGAAAAGAAAGCATAAAAATGTAAATAGCTAACACAAATGAATTGAATCACAAGTTGCAATGCCCATTTCATTAATCAACAAAAGTACAAACATAATTTGAAGGCAAACAACCATTATAAAATAAAGAAAATACAAACAACAAGAACCAACCTAGTGACTAATTAGCAACAGGGGTGAGCTGGCCTATCTGAAACACTGGCGTTTAGGAGGATAGTTTGTTGAAGTCGACTGAAGCTTCACTTCGCGTGCCCTGGAAGAGGGTTGTTCTGGACATTAGGATTGGAGTCCCGAAAGGAGAGGATATTATTTCTGATCATCTCTTGTACTCTAGCCTTCAACGCATAGCAACCTTCTAAGTTATAGCCTGCACCACCTTGATGGTATTCACAATGAAGATCAGCCCTATAGCCGGCTGGAAGAGGATTTGGAGGAGGAGGCATAGTCCTTGTGGTAATCAACCCTTTCTGAACTAGACCAGGATAAAGATCCGTGTACGTCATGGGAATAGAATCAAATTGATTCCTATTACGATATTGATTATGTCCTACAGTTGGATGTTGGGGAGCTTGAACTGGTCGTAGAGCAGTAACTACGGGAGTAATAGCAGCAACAGCAGGGGAATTAACATACTGAGGTCGGGGACGAGGCCTCCTTGTCTCAATCATAACAGCATTAGTTTGATTTTCCCTCTTCTTCTGGAAGTTTCCATAAAATTTCTTCGAACCATAGGAAGATTCAGCAGCCTTGGATACTTTTCCATTCTTAAGTCCTTCCTTGAGCCTTTGGCCAATAGTAACAAAATCATTGAAATTGGAGGAAACACTTCCAATCATCTTCTTCCAGTAGAATGGTGAGAGAGTGTCCATGAACAGTCCAGTTAATTCCTTCTCAGCCAAAGGAGGTTCAACTTGGGAAGCCAACTCTCTCCAGCGCTGAGCATACTCCTTAAAAGACTCCTTCTCATGTTGAGTACCGTTTTGAAGCTAGCGACGATCCGGAGCCATGTCGAGGTTATACTTATACGGATTCATAAAGGCATTTGCAAGATCTTGGAAGTAGTGGATGGAATTTTGCTCGAGACACATATACCATTTGAGTGAGGCTCCACTCAAGTTTTCTTAAAAATAGTGGATAAGCAGTTTCTGATTATTGGTATAAGCAGCCATCTTGCAAAAATACATGACCAAATGAGCCGTTGGACAAGAGTGGCCCTTATACTTCACAAACTCGGGAGTTTTGAACTTGGATGGCATAACGAGGTTGGAAACCAGTGTTAGATGTCAAACATGCTACATATTTGTATTAGATACTTGGCATTTTTCAACACTTTCTATGATTAATTGTTGATTTTATTGGTGATTTATTGTTGTTCTTCAATCATTGTAATATACGTTTGGTGCTTGTAATATGTGTGCTATTGTGCAGGAAAAGGAACTAAATGATCAAGAAATTAAGACACAAAAAGATGATGCAAGCTGTCAAAGAAGGAGGAACACAATAGCAGGTTCGCTTTATGAATCCTGGCGAATTCACCAGTGAACGTTCGCCTTACGAACGGTGGCGAAGCTCCCAGCGAAGAGCTCCAGAATGAGACAGTGGGAAAAGGGAGAAAAATTCGCTTTGCAAACTGTCAGCGAGTGTTCGCTGCTTCACTCGCTGTGCGAAGGACCTGGCGAAGGACTCTTGGCTGAGGCAGTGGCTAAAGGACCCAAATTTTGCTTTGAGAATGTTTTGTCGAGTGGTTCGCTTTGCGAATGAAACATTCGCTTAGCGAACCCACGATGACAGCCAAGGACGGTTTAAGCTTTCAGAGGCACTTAAAGTGCCATTTTTCTTCATTTGCTAGGAGAATGCATCAGATCCCAAGTGTGTTATAAATAGATTTTTTAGTTTTCTTGGGATCATAACTTGATTTCTTGACACAAAAACATACTTTTCTGAGTTTTGATCATCCAAGAGGGAATTTTCACATAGAGAAGCTAAAGTCACATCCGATCTCGATTATTCGACGCGGATGTTCTTTCATCTCCTCTTGAAACTTGTCAACTAAGCTACCATGACAATGTGTAGCTAAACACTCTTGTGTTAAGATTAGAGGTAGTTAATCTTGCTTATATGTATTTATTTTGATCTTTTGTATATGAACAAGGTTGATGATCAATATATGATGAAGTTGTTTGTTCTTAATGATTTATTTGTGGTTTGAATCACTCTAGACATAGATTTTCCAAATCTTGACCTAATATCTTCATCTCTTAAAAACCAAACTCTAGACATAGATTTGGGGTTCATTATTCGCTTTTTATTGATCTTAACGGTTGTTGTTTCGATTGTTAGCGTGAGACATCATCTAACGGTTTAAACAACGATACTCACGATTTTGCTTTAAACATAAACTTATTCGAGAGGATACGCGATTGTATTGGTCAGAACTAAGTTCATATGCTTGATTAATCAGATATGTATGAAAAGGATTAGCGAAATCTAATCTTGACATGCTTTTATAAAACGTACAACATCTTTGATATAGTTTACTTCTTTGCTACCAAAATTGATGTTACAAAACAAAGAACAATTTGAAACTCCTTACTTAAAACATTTCGACTATTGAACGGCAAGCATCAAAATATCGCACAATCCCTGCGGATACGATAAAAACACCCCTCGAGCACTGGCAGCATTGTACTCATAGAGGGGATTCTCAAAGGGAGCTCGAACAGTCTGGGTAACAGCATGGACCATAGGTCTGGGCTCGGCGAAAACAGGAGCTTAAAAAATTGGCATAGCAGTCTGACCAACCATATCAGTAGATGCAATCGGTGGAGAGTAGTTGCGTGGCAAGCCAAACTCAGGTCAAGTTAAAGGTGGCATCTGAACAGGTAGAGGATCAGCACTTGAAACTTCCTGGATGAATGTCCTTTGGGGTGGCTCTCCTCTAGCAATCAAGACTTGGAGCATCTCACTGAGTTTAGTCATGCTTGACTTAAGGTCATCGATCTCCATTAGGATCTCAGTGTTTTGTACCTCTTGCTCTGACATCTTGTGCCTGTAGTTAGCTCTAGTCCGATATTTATGTCGAGGAATCAGCTTGACGACTCACAGACAAATGCTAGAAGACAAAGACAACTGGAAATGAGTTGCTAGACAAATGGATGTATGCAATGAATCATGCAAACATGAAAATTATATGCAATGTAATGTAAAAAGGATCCAAAACACATGCAACAGGATCAAGGGTTCGAGATCACAACATGGAGTCTGGGCAAAGAACCAACCACAGGGTGTGTACTAGGGTTCTTGTATCCGTAGAACAGGGTTCTAAGAAGTTCCCAGAGTCATCGATAAATTTTTTGGATATTATCGGCTTGCACGACTACTCGTCCTGGCTAATAATATTCTCAAGATAGACTCACCTGAGTGTAGTATCGCATGACAACTATCACATGTCTACACCTGGATAATCACTGCACTACGTCCTAAAAGGCTAAGAGGGGTGAATGGTAACTAAAGGTCCTCAGCTTCACGGACTCCCAGGTCAAAAAAAGTAATGCCAATACGACTACTCGCATCTGACATCAGTAATCCCAAAGGGGCCTCCACTGAGCGTGGTTATCATATGCTAGACATGTTAGGACTACTCCCAACAACCAACTATTAATTATACCACAATCCTATCATAGGTGTATGCTCAAGTCCGGGTTAGGACTTATCTCACCACTCAAAGTAACAACCCTGCACACAGAAAAACCCAAGCACAACAGGTATATATACAGATATGAATATGTACAGATATACAAGCAAGCAAACATATAAAATAACATAAATGCAAACAAGGTGGGCTTAACCCTCTTAGGGGAATTCTCCCCAGTGAAGTCGACATTTCTGTAGCGGTGAGAATCGGATATCAAGCTATTAATTATCTTGAATCACAAATCATGAAATTCACCACCGAGCTTTGATTTATCTAAGTGAAGGGAAAAGATCGAAAAAACCTTAAGTGCGCTATGTAGGAACACAGCTAAGAGATCTAAGGTTCGGGGGTTGGTTATACCTAAGGAAGGTGTTAGCATCTTAAGTATCTGTAGTACTTTACAGGAACCTCTTCTTAGTATTTGTGTTATGCTAAAGTTTGCTTGCTAAGGGAAATGTGCTAAGGTAAAGACCTAGGGGTATATACACTAAGTATGCTCGCCAAGACATCACATCTCGTGCCTACGTATCCTGACGGGAATGGAATCAGAGCATTTGTAGTTCCCCTTACTACGGGGTAAAAGGTGAGAAATAAAAAGGTGGAAAAAAGAAAAGATGGCTCGATAAGATCTCGCAATCCTATGCCTACGTATTCTCAAGATGAACTTGAGAAATCAGAGCGTCCGTAGTTCCCCTCAACGGGGGTGAGGAACTCTTGACTGTGGTCAAGGTTCCGAAGGAAAGGTAAGTGTCTATGGCAAGACACCTACATGGAGTGCGGCGACTCCAAACCTAAGGCTAGGTAAAACGGAAAAGAAGTGTCCATAGCGGAACACCAAAATATAGAGCACGGCGACTCTAATCCTAAGGCTAGGTTAAAAAGGAAGGTAAGTCTCGATCACGCGGTGGTGTGAGATAAGGGAATGATGGACAAGGTTATCCTAAATGACATGGCAGTCAACGGGAAAAACCCTTTCCTTTGGAATATGAGGAACAGTGAAACAAGGAGGACATCCTCCAGGCTCAAGTGTATGATCAATATCAACATATATACAGCAAATGCAATAAGAATTAAATTAAAACTGAATATTAGGAATTAGTTAAAGTGAATGATGCAAAATATCAAGATTAACTTTAAAATTAAATGAAATCTAATTACACAAAAATTTCTAATTTAAAACTAATATAGGTTAGAATTTAATTAAAACTAATTACCTGAATTCTAAATAAAAAAACTAAATGATTAATTCTAAAAGAAAGAAAAACTAGTTCTAAACATAACTAATTAAATAAAAGCTAAAATAACTAATTAAAATAGAAATTAATTCTAACTAAAATAAATAATTATTAATTTCTAAACTAAATCCGAATTCTAAATAAAAAGTTAACTAAACTAAACTAATTTTAATTTAACTAAACCAATTAATTAATATCTAAAAACTAATTCTAACCAAAGTCAAATCCTAAATGAAATAAATAAAAAACTAAATAAAACTAATTCTCTTGAAAGACTAATTAAACTATAAACCAAATAAAAAATCTATTAACTAAATTATAAAAGGGCTAATCAACAAAATCTACCTAAAAAAAGACTGACTAACTAAAGAGTTAAAACTAAATAAAAGATAAATGAAGGGTGCATGCTGAAGAGAATCAACGGGCCAAGAAATGCATGGGTCAGCGGCCCATGTTTTCTCCAAAAACGGATCGGGTCAAAAACAAGACCCGTTTGGATACCAGTAATCAAACCAAAACCTAATTCACATGGAAACGGACGTGTATAACAAACCGTAAAAGAAAAAAACTTTAGAAACTGCGTACATTTCTGTGAAAGCTCTCAAACCTTCTCTCGATCCACCTTTCACTTCCATTCAAATTTCTTTATTCTTCGCTGTCTTGCGTCAGATTCTCCTCTCCGTTTCCTCTTTCGTTTACTCCCTCCGTCGCGACTCTTCCTTGATCAGTTTTTCTTGTGCTTGCTCTGTTTCTCACTTTCGTGTGTGTTCTCTCTCGCCTCTGTTTCCGGTTTTGAGGTTGTTGATGGTGTCGTCCTTGATCAAATAGAAGAATTGGAGGAGGGTCTTGAGGGTGAAGTGGAGGAGTGTGTGGAGTTGTGGTTATTGTGGTTGAAGATTGGGATTGAAGGTAGTTCAGAGGAAAAGATGAAGAAGGAAATGGAAGTTGTGAAGGTTGATGTTTTTTGTGAGTTTATGGTTTGAAGGTTTGTAGATGGAGGTAAATGGTGGTATGTGGGTGAGTATATTGTGTGTTGCTGTTGTTGATGGAAAGATGATTGAAGGGAGAATGTGGCTTGGGTGTTGATGAAATGTGAGGAAAGTATGTGTGAGAAGGATGAAGAGGTTAGCAAGATGAGGAAAAGTTCTGTGAAATCTTGAGGGCAAAGGTTTGTGTTTTTGTATTCTTGTTGAATTTTTTCTTCAAATCTCCTCCCCCGCTGATTCTTTTTCCTTTTAACTGATTTCCTTTCTCTTTCTTCTGCAAAAGGCTTGTTTAACTGTTGTTTTCATTGGCCGATTATTGTTATTATTGAAGGTTGTTTTTATGGCATAGTAGGATTAACAAGACTATTTTGATGTCTTGTTGCTGTTGCTTATCTTGCAGGCCTGTGTGTTATTTGGTGTGGGTCAAAGTTTTGTTTATGGTAAGCATGGCGCAGTGTAGCAAGCTGGCGCAGGGTCTGTTTTGGTTGAAGTGGGGTACAGGTTTTTGTTGTGTAGGCTCAGAGTGGTGTACGGTCCAAGTCTTGGTCAAGGTTTCAAGGTTTTGGGATATGTTGTGGAAGGCTTTGTGTAGAGTTGTCACTGCGCAAGGCTTCATGTGGGATCAAAAGTCTTTTTTGTAATTGCTATTTTTTGTATTTTTTGAATTACGAACAACAGAAATTTGGGCTCTAAGTATATATACTTTTTTATGATTTTTTAAAAACAAAAGAAAATAATTAAATGAAAACTAATTAAAAAACTAAACATAAATTATAATTATAATTAAAATTAAAATTAAAATTAAACTAAATTAATAAAATTAAACTAATTAATATTAAATTTAAACTAAAATTAAAAGTAAACTAAATTAAAATTAATCTAATTAAAATTAAACTAAAAAATAAAAATAAAAATAAAAAACTGAACTTAAGTTAAAATTAAACTAAAGTTAGAAATTAAACTATAATTGAAAATAAATTAAATTAAATATAAACTATGTAAAAAGATAAACTAAATTGGATTTAAACTAAATAAATTCTAAATAAATCTGAGATAATGAAAACAAATTTAAAGTGGAATGACAAAATCGACAAAAAACGCATGATTGATGATTAGTGCAAAAATGGTTTACTCATGATAATATGCCAATGATCAACGAATCTGAGGGTAAAATTTGGGGTATGACACAGGCGAAACTTCTTCTGAAGTGTTCATAGTATAGGGAATTGGCCCAGTAGCAGATGCTTATGAAGCAGCTTACTTTTGAAGGTTTTGGATATTCATATTCGTAGAGCTCTCTGTGACTTCTGTCACAACATGATTTTGTTGCTCTCAGCTGATGACTCCATGACGTACTGGTGGATGTTGATGAAAATGAACTAGGTTTTGGTTTCTTTTATAATGGCTTATGAGTAACCTAATCAACATAATAAGATCCTTTACTTGATTCTTGGGACTGTTACGACCAATAAATATTTAACATGCATTGCACGATCCTTTATTGATCCTTGTTACTTGATCGTTTTCCCTTCCTTGGGAACTGATCTTGTAATGATGGCCTGTTATGCATTTATGACTGTAATTCTTTTCTTTTTTTTCTCTTTTTATTCTTTTTGATGCGACAAAAGAGGGAGAAAAGATAGTAGTATTTAATTAGAAAATGAAACTCACTCACTTTGTACATAATGGTCATTTATAATTTTTGTACATAATGGTTATTTTGCCTGTGCGACATATTTTAACTTTCTTGTACATAGAACTAAGGAGGAGCTTACAAACCTCAACCTTAGACTATCAGACTCAGAAGGAGCTTACAAACCTCATATTCTGATGTTGCCAAAGGAAGTTTGTCATGCCCTAATTTTTGACCATAAGATCCCACCTCTTTGGCTATCATTTTGCATATCTGCATGCTTTATCGTTAACGGGTTTGTGCAGGAATTTTAACTTCAAATGGAGATGGTTTTCATTTTCTCAGTTATATTTCAAGACGTGACCAGTTGGTTCTGATTCAGAATGGTTCTAGGGTTTTCTACCGCTCATTTTCCTCAGAATTTCTCAGAAGTTCAATGTATACTCCCGAGGAGAATTAGGGTTTTCTTGGTGTGGAACGTGGCCGTTTGCGGACTAGTTATTATTTTCGTGGCAGGCGATATTACAGGTTGTATCTTCATGGTTTGTGTATCAGGTTCATCATCATCCAAATCTTTCTTTGATTGTGCGAGTAACGAAAAAAATAAGTCTATTGCAAGGAAGATTTTGGTCTTATTCATAAGGTGAAACCATGATTTGTTCTTCGAATTTCAAAAAGGGTTGGATTTGTGAATCTTGAGCAATATACTTTGAAGTGATAAAGTTTGAAAAATCTTGAATCAAATGTTAGGCCAGAGGTTCTCAAAGAAAAGTTCATGTTTTGAATTTCCAAGTTTAGAATTTAAACTTTCATGACAAAATCAAGTTCAAGTTCAAAAAAAAGAAACAAGTTGCATCAAATCCCCATTCAAACCTATTCAAAGCATAAAAATTACAAGGTTTGTCTTAATTCAAAAATTTTACAAAGAAGAACAAGGGTAAAGGATCCGCACATGATGATTAGAGCACCGTCAGCCAAATACTCATTCTAAGGACTTGATAATAATTTCACATAAGATTTTAAAAGTAATTCTCACAAAAATTGAAAGCACATCCATGAACAAGTGATTGGAGCTGTCTTTATGAGAGAGTAAAGTTTTGACTCGTCCATTTATGCCAAAGGATATGACACTACATGCTACTTTCTTTTAAAATAGGAAACAAAAGGATTGCACATGAGAAAGGATATCCCAACGTCATCTTTTTCTCCTTCCATGCGCATCATCACTCATCAGTACAAAGGAGTTTTCTTCACAAGTTAGAATCAACATTAATTTCCAAACCGTACAAAATCAGGCAATCATCAAAAAAACATTGATTTCAAGACATATAATCCAACCAAGATGGAAGTTAATTTGATATCATCAAAACCAGTTTAGTTCTTTCCAAAACAGTTCATAAAACATGTCGGTACCGAAACAGAAAGCATTCATCGGAAAATCGCACAACAAATCAGACGGCTTTCATGACAAAGGATCAAAGAGCATTCATGGCCATAATTCTGTTGTTTTCATCAATTAATTCACAAGCCTATAAAAGAGATAGCATCAGACACGATTTGACAACAAGAAAAGGGGGATTGATAGCCGAAAAACATTCATTGAAAAAACATCAGAACAAAGCAAAACCATTCGCAGAGCAAAGCATACACACCATTTGTAGTCACAAGATTCACAACTCACACGCTACAGAATACTATCAGAAAACCAACATTACAAAGTTTCACAAACACATACCTGCGTAATTGTCGATTTCGCCGAAGAATAGTTACGCCCAAAGCTTTCAAATTGTAGCAGCAAGTTGAATCACTTTCAAAACCATTGCAGTCGCGACGACGGAGCTACCACCACACCCTTACTCGCGAGCCGCACTCCGACATGACGCACCCACTCCGCCACGAATAGCTCGTCAGCTTCGATTGTAAGTTGTCTCATTCTTTTTACTCCGATTGTTCCAAAATGCTTATTGTTGAACCATAAATTGATGAATCGTGGAGAAGATGTGGGTTTGTTCATCTTTTTTTTTAGAAAATCATGAAAGGAAAGTTTGGATGAAGGAGAGAAAAAAGAGGTAATGGTGGAAAGGATGGATACGCAGAGAAGCTTGTGCGAATGAGCAGAGAGATGAACGAGAGCTGATGATGATGAAGCTTTGAGCGAGTTGCGAGAGAGGTGAGAAATAGTTGAGAGCGAATGGCGAGCCGAGGGAATATGGTGGTGGTTTGCAGCGAGAGCGAGGTTGATCGAGAGTGAGGAATGAGATTGGGATCGCGAGGTTGATCCATGTTTCGTTTTGGATGCCCTTTGTTTTTCCTCTGAACATTAATGTTGTTTCGTGTTTCTCCCCAAACAATGTCCAAGCAGTTTTAGGTTTGGGATCTGGGTCAACCGACCCATTCTTTAGACACACCACCCCAACCCGTAAAACCCATCCGCCTCAAGTGTTCTTCTGGGCCGCTCCACCCTCTTGGCCTTTTTTTCCTTTTTGTCTATTTTACCTGTTTTTATTATTTTACATATTTTATCCATTAAATATATTTGAATTTCCTTTGACTATAGTTTTGAATTTTTAATTAGGTTTTAACTTTTTAGAATAATTAATTGATATTTAGACTATTTAATTTGGTTGTTCTCAATTTTATAAATAAAAAAATAATAATAATAATAATAAAAACTTAAGAGTCTTTTTCTAAATTAATTTGGCAGATTAATCTTTTCGGTTTTTATTCATATTTAGGTTTTATCTTTGATTTTTACCTTAACTTTCTTAGGGTTGTTGACGAGTGATTGATGTTCTCTCGTTGTTCTTGATTATAATTATCTATGCTTAAGATTTCATCCTTATTACTTATGACTAATTCCAAAGGAAAGGGTTTCCCCATATTGACTTCATGTCACGATTTAGGATAGCTTAGCCTAAACTTTAGGTCTTCCCATTTATCCTAACCTTAGGATCGGAGTCACCGCATTCTATTCATGTGTTCTACCATGGACACTTAATCTACCCTTTCAACTTAACTTTTACTTTAGAGTCACAGCACTCTATATAGCGTCTTGCCATAGACACTACCTTCCCCTGGAACCTTGACCACAGTCGAGAGTTCCTCACTCTCATTGAGGGGAACTACGAATACTCTGATTCCACTCCCGTCAGGATACGTAGGCACAAGATGCGATGTCTTGGTGAGTATACTTAGATACTAACCTTTAGGTCCTTTTCCTTAGCACATCACCCTTAGCAAGCGAGCAATAAATAACATAAATAATAACAAGAGGTTCCTGTAGAGTACTACAGACGTTTAGGATGCTAATACCTTCCCTAGGTGTAACCAACCCCCGAACCTTAGATCTCGCAGGTTTTTTTCGTTCTTGAACCTTTCCTTTGGATAAATCAAAGACGGTGGTGAATTAAAATTTGTGATTCAAGTTAATTAATAGCTTGGCATCCGATTCTCACAGCGACAGAAATGACGACTCTGCTGGGGGCATTTTATTTTTATTGAGGGTTTCCCCTAACTTGTTTATTTATGTTATTATATATATTATTTGCTTGCTTGGTTTTCTTTTTTGTGCAGGTTTGGCACTTAGTGTGGTGAGACAAAGTCCTACACCCGGACTAGAGTGAAATTAAGATAGGAAAACGGTGAGAATTCAAGGATACTTTGAGGGAGTCGATTCCTGAAAAAGTGAATTGAGACTTCACCACTCAGTCTAGGCCCTCTCGAATAAAATATTTGTCCAACGAGTTCATTCGTGAAGACGATATGGTTTCGATCTAAAGGCCGTCGGGACTGGGGACCGTAGTTACCTTTAAACCAACTTGGCCTATTAGGGCGTAGTGCGGGGACTATGCGGGAGTCTATTTCTGCAATAGTCGCTACGTGATACTACACTCAGACGAGATTCTCTTGAGGATATTATTGACTACCAAGTGATCTGGAAAATCGATAATATCTGAAAGATAGGTTGCAGACTCTAGGAACTTGGTAGAACCCGTTCGGCAGGTACAAATAAACCTCTAGTACATACCCTGTGGTTGGTTTATCACCCAGAATCCATGTTGTGATCTCGAACCTTTAATCCTACTATGTGTGATTTGCATCCTATCATGCGTTGCATTGCATATCATTTGCATCTTTGCATGGTTCATTGCATACATCTGTTGTCCAGCACCTCATTTCCAGCTGTCTATATCTTCCAGTGCCACCTGTGAGTCGTCAAGCTGATTCCTCGACACAGATACCAGACTAGAGCTAATTACAGACGCATAATGTCAGAGCAAGAAGCACACAATACTGAGGTCCGAATGGAGATCGATGATCTTAAGTCAAGCATGACAAAACTCACTGAAATGCTCCAGGTTCTGATTGCTAGAGGATAGCAACCTCAAAGGACTGTCATTTAGGAAGTTTCAAGTGCAGATTCTCCACCTGTCCAAATGCCACCTTCAACTTGGCCCGAGTTTGGTTTGCCACGTAACTACTCTCCACCTCTTGCATCTGCTGCTATGATTGGTCAGACTTCAAGACCAGTGTTTCAAGCTCCAGTTTTCTCCGAGCCTAGACCCGTGGTTCATGCTGTTTCCCAGACTACTCGACCTCCATTTAAGAATCCTCTTTATGATCACAATGCTGCCAGATCACAACAAGTGAAGCTTCAGTCGACTTCGGCAGACTATCTTCCGAAAAGCGAGTGTTTCAGATTGGACAGCTCATCTTTGTTTCTGATTAGTCACTAGACCATGTTTCTTATCGTTTGCATTTTCCTTATTTGTATTGGTTGTTTGCATTCAATTTATGTTTGTACTTTCATAATTAATAAAATGAGCATTGCAACTTTTAATTCAATTCATTTGTGTTTGCTATTTTACACTTTATATTTCAAAAACAAAAACAAAAACAAAAATGATCTCTTTTCCACTTTCCTTCTGATTATGCTAAGATTGGAGGGAGGATGATGAAAGAAAAATACTCATAATTGTTGTTGGTATGCTTTCAAATCAAAACTTTGCTGACGATGTAAGGTATTGCTTCAATTCCTAAACACTAGAGAAATAAGGAAGATAAACCCTCGTCAACCCCTTTGAGTCTTGAAGTAGGAGTTTCTTTTCTTTACAAATAAAAACCCGCAATCTTAACCTGGGGCAGGGTAGTTCTCAGTTAATTGGATTGTGCATTCAAATACAAGAGTTTCATGCAAGACATCTTTCAACAAAAAGGTTGCATTCTCAATTTTTCCTTCGCACGCAACAAGCAAGTGTCGAAGATGTCTTTCAAGTCAAATGTTGATGATGGTTCGCCGTAATCATTAAGCCAAGCAGTCACTTTATTTCAAAAAAAAAGATAAAAAAATCAAAAAAGGAAAAAGCCCGCTAAGTCGAAACCTGTGAAGGAGACTTAGGCAGACAAAAAACTGGGGCATCCCGCTGACTGTAAAATTCACGAGAAACAGTTCAGGCAAAAGTTAGGGATAATAAAAAGGAGAAATCTTTAAATCCTTACCATGAAATCCTCAATGAAAAAAAACAACCAAGAGTTATAAGGAAGTAGTGACTGTCACCTCAAAAGTCCCTTAACTTCTGAACCATCATCACTATCATCAGTGCAATCCCTAACCTATGGGAACCTGAGTGCAAAGTCTGAGTTAACTGAGTGTAGGACTGGAGATCATCACGAAGATTGGGTGGGTACAAATAAACTTTGAGCCTTTATCCTTTGTTTCTTAAACCGTGAACTAGGCCACGTTATAACCCTCAAAAGACCTAATTTAAGCAAGATTATTTTGAAAGCATACTACAGCAAGGTTGCGTAAACTGACTCCTAAAGATCTTTGCAGATCATTTTTTTTGGCATCACGCCTTTTTGCTTTATCTTTCACTTTTAAACGTCTTGAACCACCGTGTTCTGACCAGTGACCCTATTGTTTTACCTCTTTCCAAAAATGATTTTGATTTCAAAAGTTGCAAGAACTTTGCATTTACTATGTTTGTATGAACACTTTTGTTTGCAATCTGGCTTCCGCTTAATGAATTTTCAAACATTTGAGAAACTTGGTCAGTGATCCAATCAGGGGCAAGTTCCTTTCAGATCCTATTGAGAATCAGTTCAAGATTTGTTCAGTGCAAGTCCTTCTCAGAATTGGTTTATACAGAAAACTTTTTCAAGACTCATACTGGGGCAAGTTTTCCAAGTGCACAGTAATTCAGTCATTTTCAGCATCAATTCAAGCTGAAGCAATTATCAGTTCATATACAACAGTCAACTAATCTGGGGCAGTTTACTTGAAGAATCCCCATGCAGCTTTTCATTCTTCCTACAAGGATCGTCAACTTAATACAGTTTACCAGTGTGGCAGATTTGTGCTCAGTAGCATCTTTATTTCCAAAGCAGAATGACAGTGATCTCTGTGTTGAGGAATCATTATTCTAGTTTTGTCTTCTCCACAAAAGAGTCGAGTCGTGTCTTCGACGTCTACATTGCATTTACATTTGCATTTGATCATATATCATCTGCATAATTCATATACATATGCATAGCAAGAGTGTCATCCTCATTTGCACTCATTTGCATTCTCCATAGGTCGTGTTGTCATCCACGTCTTACCTTGTGGTCAAAGTTCAACTTACTTGGCACCTACCAAACAGATTTTGTCGCGTCTATCCAATACTTTCTTGGACATTGTGATTTCCTTTTATCCAATGTTTTCTTGGGTATCTCCTTGTTCATTTTCGTTCAATGCTTTCTTGGACATTATGATTTCTTTACATCCAATCCCTTCTTGGATTTCTCTGTTTATCTCATTTGCGTCTGATGCATTCTCAGATATTGTGAGTCGTACCTTTCATTCAAAGCTATCATTGGATGACTGGTTTCTTTGCATTCAATGCCATTCTTGAATGTAGTCTTTGTTCACTTTGTCTAAAGCCATTATTAGATATTGTGATTATACCTTTCATTCAAAGCCATTATTGGATGATTGGTTTCTTTGCATTCAATGTCATTCTTGAATGTAGTCTTTGTTCACTTTCATCTAAAGCCATTATCAGATATTGTGAGTGTACCTTTCATTCAAAGCCATTATTGGATGTCTGGTTTCTTTACCATCTGATGTTCTTCCGGATGGGTCCCTCTTTCTGATGTTCGTCCAGAACGAGTCTCTGTTCACAGTCATCTAAAGCCATTATTAGATACTGTGATTATACCTTTCATTCAAAGCCATTATTGGATGTCTAGTTTCTTTACCTTGTTCACAGTCATCTAAAGCCATTATTAGATATTGTGATTATACCTTTCATTCAAAGCCATTATTGGATGACTGGTTACTTTATCTCACATTCATTTAAAGCCATTATTAGATATTGTGAATGTACCTCTCATTCAAAGCCATTATTGGATGTTTGGTGTCTTTTTCATCCAATACCATTCTTGGATGAGGTCTTTCCAGATATTTCGCTTTGTTTATTCTGATGCTTTTCCAGGATGACATTGCCTTTTTTACCATCTACTGTTTCCCTTGATATGTCTTCCAAGTCTTTACCTATACGTTTATTGCTTTGCGTATTAATCACAGGATCCTTGTCTTTGCATTCATATCATATCATATCACTTCATATTAGATCATTTCATATCATATCATATGCATCGTGTGGTATCTTAGGGTAAAAAATTGTCCATGTTTATATTTAAGCCTCTCATATCATGTCGAGACGAAGATTTCAATCTCCATATCTCCGGATAGAAGAAACTTAAATAGGGGCATCTTTCATGCCCTAATTTTTGACCATAAGATCCCACTTCTTTGGCTATCATTTTGCATATTTGCATGCTTTATCATTAACGGGTTTGTGCAGGAATTTTAACTTCAAGTGGAGATGGTTTTCATTTTCTCAGTTATATTTCAAGACGTGACTAGTTGGTTCTGAATCAGAATGGTTCTAGGGTTTTCTACCGCTCATTTTCCTCAGAATTTCTCAGAAGTTCAATGTATACTCCCGAGGAGAATTAGGGTTTTCTTGGTGTGGAACGTGGCCGTTTGCGGACTAGTTATTATTTTCGTGGCAGGCGATATTACAGGTTGTATCTTCATGGTTTGTGTATCAGGTTCATCATCATCCAAATCTTTCTTTGATTGTGCGAGTAACGAAAAAAACAAGTCTATTGCAAGGAAGATTTTGGTCTTATTCATAAGGTGAAACCATGATTTGTTCTTCGAATTTCAAAAAGGGTTAGATTGGTGAATCTTGAGCAATATACTTTGAAGTGATAAAGTTTGAAAAATTTTGAATCAAATGTTAGGCCAGAGGTTCCAAACCGTACAAAATCAGGCAATCATCAAAAAAACATTGATTTCAAGACATATAATCCAACCAAGATGGAAGTTAATTTGATATCATCAAAACCAGTTTAGTTCTTTCCAAAACAGTTCATAAAACATGTCGGTACCGAAACAAAAAGCATTCATCGGACAATCGCACAACAAATCAGACGGCTTTCATGACAAAGGATCAAAGAGCATTCATGGCCATAATTCTGTTGTTTTCATCAATTAATTCACAAGCCTATAAAAGAGATAGCATCAGACACGATTTGACAACAAGAAAAGGGGGATTGATAGCCGAAAAACATTCATTGAAAAAACATCAGAACAAAGCAAAACCATTCGCAGAGCAAAGCATACACACCATTTGCAGTCACAAGATTCACAACTCACACGCTACAGAATACTATCAGAAAACCAACATTACAAAGTTTCACAAACACATACCTGCGTAATTGTCGATTTTGCCGATGAATAGTTACGCCCAAAGCTTTCAAATTGTAGCAGCAAGTTGAATCACTTTCAAAACCATTGCAGTCGCGACGACGGAGCTACCACCACACCCTTACTCACGAGCCGCACTCCGACGTGATGCACCCACTCCTCCGCGAATAGCTTGTCAGCTTCGATTGTAAGTTGTCTCATTCTTTTTACTCCGATTGTTCCAAAATGCTTATTGTTGAACCATAAATTGATGAATCGTGGAGAAGATGTGGGTTTGTTCATCTTTTTTTTAGAAAATCATGAAAGGAAAGTTTGAGTGAAGGAGAGAAAAAAGAGGTAATGGCGGAAAGGATGGATACACAGAGAAGCTTGTGCGAATGAGCAGAGAGATGAACGAGAGCTGATGATGATGAAGCTTTGAGCGAGTTGCGAGAGAGGTGAGAAATAGTTGAGAGCGAATGGCGAGCCGAGGGAATACGGTGGTGGTTTGCAGCGAGAGCGAGGTTGATCGAGAGTGAGGAATGAGATTGGGATCGCAAGGTTGATCCATGTTTCGTTTTGGATGCCCTTTGTTTTTCCTCTAAACATTAATGTTGTTTCGTGTTTCTCCCCAAACAATGTCCAAGCAGTTTTAGGTTCAGGAACTGGGTCAACCGACCCATTCTTTAGACACACCACCCTAACCCGTAAAACCCATCCGCCTCAAGTGTGCTTCTGGGCCGCTCCACCCTCTTGGCCTTTTTTTCTTTTTTGTCTATTTTATCTGTTTTTATTATTTTATATATTTTATCCATTAAATCTATTTGAATTTCCTTTGACTATAGTTTTGAATTTTTAATTAGGTTTTAACTTTTTAGAATAATTAATTGATATTTAGATTATTTAATTTGGTTGTTCTCAATTTTATAAATAAGAGTCTTTTTCTAAATTAATTTGGTAGATTAATCTTTTCCATTTTTATTCATATTTAGGTTTTATCTTTGATTTTTACCTTAACTTTCTTGGGGTTGTTGACGAGTGATTGATGTTCTCTCGTTGTTCTTGATTATAATTATCTATGCTTAAGATTTATCCTTATTACTTATGACTAATTCCAAAGGAAAGGGTTTCCCCATATTGACTTCATGTCACGATTTAGGATAGCTTAGCCTAAACTTTAGGTCTTCCCATTTATCCTAACCTTAGGATCGGAGTCACTGCATTCTATTCATGTGTTCTACCATGGACACTTAATCTACCCTTTCAACTTAACTTTTACTTTAGAGTCACCGCACTCTATGCAGCGTCTTGCCATAGACACTACCTTCCCCTGGAACCTTGACCACAGTCGAGAGTTCCTCACCCTCATTGAGGGGAACTACGAATACGCTGATTCCACTCCCGTCAGGATACGTAGGCACAAGATGCGATGTCTTGGCGAGTATACTTAGATACTAACCTTTAGGTCCTTTTCCTTAGCACAGCACCCTTAACAAGCGAGCAATAAATAACATAAATAATAACAAGAGGTTCCTGTAGAGTACTACAGACGTTTAGGATGCTAATACCTTCCCTAGGCGTATCCAACCCCCGAACCTTAGATCTCTCAGGTTTTTTTCGTTCTTGAACCTTTCCTTTGGATAAATCAAAGACGGTGGTGAATTAAAATTTGTGATTCAAGTTAATTAATAGCTTGGCATCCAATTCTCACCGCGACAAAGTTAAAATATTATTTTTAGTTTTCTTAGATATAGACCTAAAGGGGAGATTACAAACCTCAACTTTGGACTATTTGACTATTTGACTCAGGGGGAGCTTACAAACCTCAGACTCTGATGTTACTAACAAAATTAAAATACTTTTTCTTCAAAGTAGTACTTAGAGTGGGTTTACAGAACTCAACTTTTGACTATTAGTCTCAGGGGGAGCTTATAAACCTCATACTCTGATGTTGTAAAGAAAATTATAACTGCCCAACACTGTCCTTTAAATACTTATGTTTCTCATCATCAAAAAGAGGAATATTGTCAGAAAAAGATCTGTTCATGACATATATTCCTTGGGTTTTGTTGATAATAAAGTATTAAAAGAACAGTGGTTATATTTGATGTGTGTTTCATGTATGCAGGTTCTAATACTTATATATATATATATATATATATATATATATATATATATATATATATTTAGAATATGATATACAAGGGCACACTTGAGAGAAGCTGAATTGCTAGCTTCTAGTGGTGCAGAATCTGAAGAACACTCTCTAAGTGATGTCTGGCGTAGACTTTGAAGCTAAAGGTCTCAGCATCAGAAGAAGAAACATAAATGTATCTACACTTAGTGAATGTAAATTGGCTTCTGGTGATCATTCAGAGTTAGTGATAAAGCTGAAGCTATCTGTACTACAGAAAGCAAGTTGCATTGTGAAATCAGTTTTTCAGCAAAACGCTTAGTTCACAAGGCTCAAGAAAAGTTGGCATGCTTTACGGATATTAACTCTCAACGACTCTATAGAACAGGACATCTTTGAAGGCTCAATGGTTAAACACGTTACACAATGGATCAAGATCTTTTGGTGTATCTATCTCCAACGTCTCTTGAAATATGGAGAAACCAAAGACACTTGATCAAGTTATTTCTCCAATGGCTAGTCTTCTTCAAATGCTATATAAGTAGCTGAAGGTTCTAACTAAATCTTTAACAAGGATCAACCTGACGGAGGAGTAACAAGATCAGCAATTATCAACATAATCGAGTATGCAAAATTTCTGCTGTAGGTTGTAATTGTAAAACCCTTAAGATTTCATAAACATTGAATATCTTAGATATCTTAAGAGCTTTAGGACTTTATTATGGTGATTTCCCTGTACCTCTGATATTTGTATCAAGTACACCTTGTTCTCTATTCTACTGAACATGTTGTTTAACAGTTTATATTAAGTCTCTTGCCAAGATGCTTGAGCCATGTAAGTCTTCTGCTAATGTTCTAGAGCATTGAAAGTTTTAATCAAGTAGATTGATTGGGGAACCAAGTCTCTCGCCAAGATGCTTGAGCCGTGTAAGTCTTCTGCTATGTGCTAGAGCATTGAAAGTCTTAATCAAGTGGATTGATTGAGCAACTAAGTCTCTCATCAAGATGCTTAATCCATGTAAGTATCTTGCTATGTGCTGGAGCAATGAAAAACTTAATCAAGGGGATTGATTGAGCAGAAGTCTTAAATCCGTGGGATTTAAGCAAGGAAGTCTCAGATTGAGGGTATGAGCAGAAGTTTTGAACCTGAGGGGTTTAAGCAGAAAGTCTTGGGTTTGTGGAACCTGAGCAGGGAAGTCTTGGACTGTACGTCTGAGCAAGAAGTCTTGGGCATGAGGGGCTTGAGCAGGAAGTCTCAGGTCTGAGGGACCTGAGCAGGAAAGTCTTAGGCTGAGGGTCTAAGCAAGGAAGTCTTGAGTCTGTAGGACTTGAGCAAGGAAGTTTGGAGCCTTAGGGGTTTAAGCAAGAAGTCTCGGACTTAGGGTCTGAGCATTGTAAAAGTCTTATACAAAATGCATAAGCGATTGTATTCAGGATTTGATTATAGTGAAAATCTCTTGTGAAGCAAGGGGACTAGACTACTTTCTTTTGAGGGGAACGAGTATAAATCTTTGTATCTATAAGTCCTGTGGTTTTTGGATTGGCTGCATTTTGGTAAATAAACATGCCGTTAGCAAGATATTGAACCAGATGTTCTGCCATGTCAGTCAGACATCATGTTCTACATGATGTTGTGAAATCTTCCAAGACATGTTATACCAGATAGTTAGGGCATGTCTATTTTGGTAATTTTAGTGTGAATTTTGAGTGTGTTCTAATGCACACGTGGGCGACTTTTATGGGAGTATATTGTGGGAATTTTTGTTATTGCATATTTTGTTACTTTTCATAAAAAGGATCCTTAAGCCTTTTTAGGAAAGTTTGTATTTTTCTCCTATTATTATGCAGGTTGATTTACAGTCAGTTTATACTGATTGCTGCTATTTGTGCGCCTCAAGAAGTCCAAGTCCAGTAGGTCGAATGCTATTTAAAGAGAAGAGAAATCCTATTGGAATAAGAGAGCATATCGTGAAGAATTTAGAGAATTAGGATTAGCTGTTGTTTTGGTAGGTCCCTAGGGTTTTTTATTTGTTAATTATATATCACTCATGTATCTTTTGATGCATTGAGTTTGACTGATTGTTCATTGTTCACTCTTAACTTTTAAGCAAAGAGTGTAATTTTCTTGATTGAAGCTTTTAATCTAGATCAAGTATTATTTAGGAAGTGTGATCTTCCATTGTTTGTTTTGTATACAGGCAATGGAATTGGGACTGTTTGATATCAGTAGGTGATTTAGTAAGTGAGAGGGGATTCTCATATCTAGATGGTGATTTCTAGGTAGAAGTTGCACTGAGTAGGGATTAAGTGAGGAGTTGTAAACTGAGACTATTTAGCTTCGAATTAATACTACTAATGGTGGATTTCCTTCCTGACTTGGTAGCCCCCAGACGTAGGTGAGTTGCACCGAACTGGGTTAACAACTTTGATGTTATTTATTTTCTGCAATTTATAGTTTTTGATTGTTGTGTCTTTAAGCTATGTTTTGATCACAGTGTTATGACATCTGTCTCGACATCTGGTATTTGCGTGCCAGAATTCTAGTGTTTTCTGCTATTATTTATTTGCTCCTGTTAACATTCTGTTGCTAAGTATAACTAGAATCTGAACACTAGTTTAGATTCTGAACTCTGATCAGACGCAAAGTAAGAAAACGGAAAACACAATTCAACCCCCACTTCTTGTGTACTTTTCTCACCTTCATGTCGTCGTCTTAATCCGATGCTAACATGTTGATAAATGAATAACAAATAATAAATAAATCAATAAATACATGGCGTCGGCTAGCCGTGGCTATCTGGTCAAATATAAAAATAAAAGGAGGAAATTAATTAGTGTCGGTCCAGCCGTGTCTAATTAATCAATAATATTAACGAAAAATGAAACTAAAAAGAAAAATTGTAGAGTGGCAGTAGCCTGGGTCTAGTCGACGCTATATATGATACTTAGCATCAGTGTCGATGGCCGACGCTAAATATGGGCAGCTAAAATTCATTTTTCTAATAGTGATCATTCTTCTTCATGGATTTCCTTTACCTACTCATTTGTTTTCTCGATCTCTCATCTTGCCGAGTTTCAAAGTTGATTGATTCATAATTTGTAGAAAGACACAATAGTGTGGAATGATTTATATATTTAGTTCCTTCATAATGATCTTCAAGCCTTCTGGGTGATAAGGCCTTTGTGTTTTCATAGATATCTTGCAGACTTCGTGTACGTGTCATTTCCTTTTCACTTTAGTGTCTCTAGAAGTGGATGACGTTGGTGAGTGAGACTCTTGTTTCACTTCTATAGATGTTTCTTTCTTATATTCTTGAAAGAAACTACATTCATTTTTTAGTACCAAAGTATCATTCTCCTTGTTCATCAAAGACCACATCTCGGCCGATTACAATCTTGTTGTTTAGGTTATATAGCTTGTAGCCCTTTGAGCTTTAGTCATAACCAGAAAAGATGAATCATTACTAAAAAATTCTCTTTTAGTAATCAATTTTGTGACTGATAAATTTCAATGGCTGTAGTGACCAAATTAGTGACCAAAATTGAATGAAAATTTTTCATTCCAAACTATAAATTTTGCCACCAAATTTGAAACCGAATTAACAATCACGTTTGTTATATTCTTTCTTGAGTATAAATATTCAGTTATTTTGTCACACACACACACACACACACACACATAGACACGCACGCACACGCACACACGCACACATACACATGCACGCGCACACACACGCACACATGCACACACACACACACACACACACACACATATATATATAATATATATATGTGTGTGTGTGTGTGTGTGTGTGTTTAATGTATTTAAATTTTTTATTCATATGAATTATTTCAAGAAATATAAAAAAAATTCATTTCACAAGGCAATTTTAATTATTTTTAAAGTTAAAATATTAGAGGCTAATTTAGTGACTATATGAATATACAATTAATTATATCAAAGACAGTTTCAATCACTAAAATCGGCCACATAATTAGTTGCTAATGCACTCTCAAAGTTGGTATTTATATTTCAGTCGCTAAGTTTGTCCAAGGGGTTTGCGACTAGCACCTTTTCAACCGAGAAGTAGTAGTCGCCTTATCAGTTGCTAATCCGTAGTGATCAATTTTGAAGTTCTTTCAGTCTCTAATTCGGTCACTAAAGGAAAAATTTATAAAAGTGAATTTCTCGCCCTTGTCGTCGAGTTTGGTTCTTTTCTCATCTGAAATGTGAACATGAACTACACTTTCGAAGACCCTCAAGTGTGAGATACCATGCTTTCTTTCACTCCATGGTTCTTGCGGCGTCTTTCCTCTTCGTTGTAACACCCTATTTCTTCAATGCATAATTATAATTAAATCATAGATTTTTCACATTTTCACATAGGATGTTACGCCTTTCGAAATACACACACACACACACACACACACACACACACCTGCTAATCATGTATCTCTTAATTTAATTAAACATGTAATACAATATTTTAATGCACATAATTGCACTTAGGATGTTTACACGACATCAACTCATCTGATATGTACTTGAGATATTTACACGACATCCAACTCATCTGATATCATGGCAGCAGATTCATAATTAACTCATTCACCAATTTAAATCTCATAATAAAACTTCATATTATAATTAAAAGCATCGACTCGTAAGTCTACTCCAAATGCTTATCACGCCAAAACATAAACATACGAGATCATACATTATCTCTCAAAAAACCTCAACATAAAACAAATAAAATCGCTCCCCAGTGTTACATATCAGATCATAACTAAAACTAAAACAACGAAACTAGAAGAAATAGCTCAAGGAGCAAACTTCCACTCACAACAACGTCTCTACTCTTGAGTATCTGCATGATGCCCATGTAAATGCAACATTCAAATAGAAGGGGTGAGAGATCACAATTAATAATAACAGACATATACTGCAAGGTAGGATATTAAACACATAGCAGATTCTACACAATTTCAATCACTCTGTATCAATTACATTCCCACATCCAACTCACCAAATCAATCATAACTCAACAAATATATCTCAACAAATGCACATATGACTCGTTATGCAATGCAACTCCTCTATGCAACATTATGCATATGCATGTGGTACCAATTCAACATTTGGTTCTCTCTGGAATCGGGTCCTGTTAGTTCTTGGATTGGCTGGAATTTTGGTAAAACAAAGTATGTTCAATGTTGATGTCAAGGTGGTGATGTTGCAACATTGAGTCTTAACATTGGGCTGTGTTAAGTGTTTAATTGCTGAAGTTTGGATGTCTGATGTCACATGCGATGTTGTGACATTAGATCTACAGAATTAATAACATCAGGTTTTGTGATGTTGTTAGGGTTTGCGTGTTAGCTGGAATTGTGGAGAGCAAGCTGTCTCATTGGATGCGAATATCTTGGGTTAGATATTCTTTGCTGCATAGGAAATCTGGTGCAGATTTGTAGGAGATTTAAAAGGTTGAAGATTTGAAAAGATTTTAGGAAAAAATCTGTTTTGAATATTCAGTTTTAAATAACAAATCAAGTCAGATATTGTAGCAGTCCAAGCCCAATTCAGGTGGCTATATAAAGCGCACAAGACCAAAGGAAAATGTACAGAAATACAGAGAGAAGATCAAGAGCATAGGCTGAGTATCTTGAGTATATTGTACGAGTTTTGTATACACCATTCTAGGTTGAATTGGTGAGTCGTTTTCTGTCCTCTCTTAGAAGCTGTAAAGTAATAGAGAGTTATAACTTGATCAAAGCTATGAAGTAAGATCAAGGTTGCTCAAAGAGGGTGTTCCTTGAGTATTGTTTTTAGGGATTGAGTAGTGTTCTCATATCTAAGTGGTTTCTTAGGTAGAAAGTCACTAGTAGGAATTAAGTTTAGGAGATTGTCAACTGGGTTGTTGAGTCTATAAATTAATTCTACAAGTAGTGAATTTCATCCCTGGCTTGGTAGCCCCCAGACGTAGGTAGTTAGACCGAACTGGGTGAACAATTTGGTGTGTTATTCTGCTATTTATTTTGTCCATTGTGCAGAGTGTGTTGTTGTGACATCGCACCTTAACATCACACATCTGATACCAGAATTTCAATTGGTATCAGAGCAGGCATCCTATCTGTCTCTGGGTGAGATCTAGGGAAGTTACTTTCTGGTGTAAAGATGGACAAAGAAGTTGGAGGATTCGTCAACAGACCCCCTATTTTGGATGGATCCAATTATGACTATTGGAAGCCAAGGATGACTACTTTCTTAAAATCCTTGGACAGCAGGGCATGGAAGGCTATTATTAAAGAGTGGAAAGCACCTGTTGTGTGTGAGAAAGATGATACTGGCAAAGATAAAGAAGGAACCTCAAAGTCAAAGCCTGGAGAAGAATGGACCAAGGAAGAAGATGAGCTTGCCCTTGGTAATTCCAAAGCTCTAAATGCAATCTTCAATGGAGTGGATAAGAATATTTTCAGGTTAATCAATACCTGTGAAGTTGCTAAGGAAGCGTGGGATATTTTGAAGGCCACTCATGAAGGTACATCTAGAGTTAAAATGTCAAGACTTCAGATTCTAACATCTAAATTTGAAAGCCTGAAGATGAAGGAAGATGAGACTATTCATGACTTCCACATGAATGTTCTGGAGCTGGCTAATGCATCCAGTGCTCTTGGTGAAAAAATGTCAGATGAAAAACTTGTAAGGAAGATCCTTAGGTCCCTCCCTAAGAAGTATAAGATGAAGGTAACTGCCATTGAAGAATCACAAGACATCAGCAAGATGAGAGTTGATGAGCTCATTGGATCTCTTCAAACTTTTGAGCTTGGGTTGAATGAGGAAGAACCAGAAAAGAAGCCAAAGAGTATAGCCTTGGTGTCAAATGATCAAGAAGAAAAAGGAAATAGTTCTGAATCCCAGGAGGATATATCTCAGGCCATAGTTATGTTGGGAAGACAGTTCAACAAAGTGTTCAAGAGAATGAATAATAACTCCAGGCCGAATGTCAAGAACATATCTTCTGACATCAGCAAGTCAAAAGAGAAGGATGAAGAGAAAACTGCCCAAGATAAAGGAGTTCAGTACTTTGAGTGTGAAGGGTATGGACATGTCAAGAAAGAGTGTCCCACCTTCTTGAAAAAGCAGAAGAAGGGCATGACAGTTTCCTGGTCTGACTCTGATAGTGAAAGTGAAGGTGAGTCAGCAAAGCATGTTAGAGCTTTAACAGGAACTGTTGTTTCTGATGATGATTCTAGTGATGGAGAAATAACTTATGAGGAGTTACCATCTACTTATCAAGAGCTGTGTTTAAAAAGTGCTGAGATTTGTCAAGAAAATAAGTGCCACAAGCAACAGATTGCTCAGCTTGAGAATGAAAAAGCTGATCTGGAAAATGAAGTTGTACTAGTTAAAGCTCATCTTGATCATATGACCAAGTCTGTTAGGATGCTGAGCTGTGGTACAGCCATACTTGATAAGATCCTTCAGACAGAAAAGGTTGATGGTGATAAGTCAGGTATAGGATTTGTGGCTGAGAAAAAGGTTTCTGCTGAAGCAAGCACTTCAGGAACAAAGGAGGAGGTGTCCCAACCAATGTCTCAAACAAAGAGACATGATCCTACCCCTAAGAAGATTGTTCAGCCTCAGAATGTCGAGAAAAATAATGGTCCCCATCAGAGGAAGATGCAGCCTCAAGGAGCTAGTCAGTATATGCCTCCCCAATATCACAGGAGCTTGCAAGCTGCAAGGTTCAAACAGAACATGTCTCATCAGATCTCTCAACATCAGGAAAACTGGTATGGATATGGATATAACAATGCTGTGCCTCATCACCATAGGAGACAACCTAGAAGACAGCATCCTCAGTCCAGGAGACAGTCTACCTATGGCAAAAGACAATAGCACAATAGAAGACAGGCCAACTATGAAAGAAGGAGACAACATTATGGGTGGGAGCCACAACAATATCATCATAACCTACTCAGAGATGACATTGTTAGATTCTTCTATTGTGGAAGGTTTGGACATATGCAGTACTCCTGTTTCAAATTGCATGGTTATCCACAGTCTGTTCCTCAAAGCAAACTAAAGGAGGTCAGACCCAAAGTTGCTAAATAATGGATTCCTAAGGAGAAGGTGAAATGTCTTTTAGCCCACACCTCAGATAGCCAGAATACATGGTATTTTGACAGTAGATGTTTAAAGCATATGACTGGATTCAAAACTCTGTTAGTTGAAGTCAGTCATTGTCCTACTCATAAGGTTATTTTTGGCAATGGTGAAAAAGGTGCTGTTGCAGGAGTTGGAAAAGTAAAGTGTGGTGGAGGACCTGAACTTGACAATGTCCTATTTGTCAATGGGTTAAATACAAATTTGATTAGCATAAGCCAGTTGTGTGATGAAGGTTACAAGGTTAACTACACCAAAGATGAGTGTGTGGTATCTGGTGAGCATAATCAAGTTGTTATGAAGGATGCCAGAACCAAAGATAACTGCTATCAGTGGATTTCCCTTGAATTTAATTCAACTAATGATGTTCAAGTTGATGTTATAACATCAGACTATGACATCAGGTTGCTGAAAGGTCACTCAGAGTTAATGAGTTCTGATGTGAATTCTTTTAAATTTTTAAAAGGAAAGTCTTCATGGAGGGAGAAAATTAGTGATTGGTCTTTAAGAGGTGCTCAAAATCAGGCGCCTTACCATATTGATTCTATATCAAGATTCATCAAAGCGTTTTTGTCTCAACGGTTCATCTCCCTTAATCTCAACAGAATAGAAGAATCTTCTCTAAACCTAGTATGTTACAAAGGAACGATGTCTTCCCCATCCAAGAACTCTGATTCTCAAAGACCTGCGCTTGTACAAACTAGGGTTTCCTGGGAAAAAGAACCTGTTGACAAAGAACACATTCCTGTGGCACTTCCAGATTCAGGTAACTCTAAACCCTCAACCAAGTTGAATAAAACTGTAACTAGGTCATCATCCTCTCAAGCTGTTGAGGAGAAGTATGATGTGGACATGCATTTGGAGCAGATTGCCACCAAAATTCTTGAGAAAGGAATACGTGTGAAAGGGATTTCTGTCCCTTTAAGGCAAATGCCTGCTGAACAGGTGGACTCTCAGAGTGAGGACACAAACCTTCAAAGACTGGCCTTGTCTGTGATTCAAGACGCTGAAGGTGGTAGTAAAGAAGAAGATCATGAAGATACTGATGTCATCTCTGATTTCAGAACATCGTCCCCTAGGAATGAAAGTCATAGGTGTAAAGGGAAGGATCAGGTTGAGGTTATAGATGTTGAGGACTCATCTGATAGTGATATCATTGGTAGTGCAAGAAGAAGGGAGGATAGGAAAGGGAAAGGAGTGGAGTCTATTCCTAATGAAAATATGGTCAAGAAAAGGACGTCAGTTGCAGACTCTCCCAAGTCGTGGAGCAAAGTTGCCAGGTCTGGAAAGAAGAGGAAAATCAGGGAAGAATCAGATTCAGAGTGTGATGTTCAAGAAATCAACCCTGTGATAAACAGAGCTGTTGATCAAGTGCCTGATAACATCTCATTTCACTGTGCCAGAAGTGCATCCTTGTGGAATTATGTGAGCCAAAGAAGGATAGCCCTGGAAAGAGAGCTAGTAGCAGATGACTTGGAGTCTACTGGAATTGTAGATCTAATTAAGTTTACTGGTCTCATGAGGACTGTGTCAGGATTGACTAGTTGCTATGATAGACCGGTCAGAGAATTCATAGTGAATATCCCTGAGTCTATTGATGACAGCAAAAGCCTAACCTTCAGAAGAGTTACCGTCAGGGGTAAGTGTGTTTGGTTCTCTCCTAAGGTGATCAATGCCTACTTAGGGAGAAGTGAGGAAGATTATGGAGAATTAGAAGTTTCTAATAATGTTATCTGCAAAGAAATCACAGCTGGTCAGGTGGAAGTTTGGCCTTCAAAAGGAAAGTTATCAGCAAGTTTATTAAGTGTGAAATATGCTCTTCTTCATAGAATAGGTGCGGTTAACTGGGTTCCTACTAACCACAAGACCTCTGTTTCTGTTGGGTTAGGAAAATTAGTTTATGCCATTGGAACAAAGAGACTAATTGATTATGGCTCCTACATCTATAATCAGACTATCAAGCACGCTGCAACAAGAGCTGTGAAATTACCTATTGCATTTCCATCCCTCATTTGTGGGATAATATTGTCTCAGCATCCTGGGATTCTTCACCAGGATGATAGTGTGTGTAGAAGGAAGTCTGAACTGTCTTTTCATCAGAAGTTGTTTAAAGGAAAATATGTTGCTGATAATGTCAAGGCATCTGCCTCAACATCCACTAATCATACTCATGTCAAGACTGATATGATTTCTGAACTGGAGGAAGCCTGTAAAGAACTAGATGAGGTCATCAGAGTAAACATTGAAAAGAAGGACAAGTTTAAAAAATTACTTATGACTCTGAAGATGAAGGAAAAAGAAAGTGAGAAAGTAGTTACTGATAAGACAGATGAATCTGATAATGACAGTCCAAAAGAAGATGAAGAAGATGATGATCTCAACTCAGATGATTAAAGCTTTTAATGTTTCTCGTAATTAGTAGTTTTAGTTTTATTTTCTGTCTTTGTTTCAGCACTTAATGTGCTTGGTTATGTAATTTGAATTCTGTGCTGTTATATGCACCTTTTATGTTTTTCTATTCTATGATTTGTTTTGCCTGGTTACTAACTGTGAGGCTAACAATGAGAGCTAGGGTGTACTAATTGTAGTTAATAGGGCTCCTGATTGAAGATTGTCTAATTGTGGCTAAAAAGGGGGAGAAGTAGCCAAAGAAAGACAGCTGCTAAGTACAAATGTATGCTGTCAAAAGAGTTATTGTGCTGTCAAGAGAATATGCAGATATTAAGGGGGAGAAATTGCTGCTAATGTGGACAGTTGCTATGCTGGCTTTTGCATTATTGGGGAGTGCTCATTGCTGCTAATAATGAAATATGTGCAGCTGTTTGAATGTTTGAAAAGTGTAGCTGTTGAACTTGGTGATGCAGCAGAGTTTTGTGAAGTGAATTAAAGATGTTGCTGCTGCTTAGAGTTTCAAAATCTTTGTTTGAAGTTTTTCCGCTGCTGAAGTCTCTGAAGGTGCAGAGATTGTTTTAGCCAAAATTAGCCAAAGGGGGAGATTGTTAGTTCTTGGATTGTCTGGAATTTTGGTAAAACAAAGTATGTTCAATGTTGATGTCAAGGTGGTGATGTTGCAACATTGAGTCTTAACACTGGGTTGTATTAAGTGTTTAATTGCTGAAGTTTGGATGTCTGATGTCACATGCGATGTTGTGACATTAGATCTACAGAATTAATAACATCAGGTTTTGTGATGTTGTTAGGGTTTGCGTGTTAGCTGGAATTGTGGAGAGCAAGCTGTCTCATTGGATGCGAATATCTTGGGTTAGATATTCTTCGCTGCATAGGAAATTTGGTGCAGATTTGTAGGAGATTTAAAAGGTTGAAGATTTGAAAAGATTTTAGGAGAAAATCTGTTTTGAATATTCAGTTTTAAATAACAAATCAAGTCAGATATTGTAGCAGTCCAAGCCCAATTCAGGTGGCTATATAAAGCGCACAAGACCAAAGGAAAAGGTACAGAAATACAGAGAGAAGATCAAGAGCATAGGCTGAGTATCTTGAGTATATTGTACGAGTTTTGTATACACCATTCTAGGTTGAATTGGTGAGTCATTTTCTGTCCTCTCTTAGAAGATGTGAAGTAATAGAGAGTTATAACTTGATCAAAGTTGTGAAGTAAGATCAAGATTGCTCAAAGAGGGTGTTCCTTGAGTATTGTTTTTAGGGATTGAGTAGTGTTCTCATATCTAAGTGGTTTCTTAGGTAGAAAGTCACTAGTAGGAATTAAGTTTAGGAGATTGTCAACTGGGTTGTTGAGTCTGTAAATTAATTTTACAAGTAGTGAATTTCATCCCTGGCTTGGTAGCCCCCAGACGTAGGTAGTTAGACCGAACTGGGTGAACAATTTGGTGTGTTATTCTGCTGTTTATTTTGTCCATTGTGCAGAGTGTGTTGTTGTGACATCGCACCTTAACATAACACGTCTGATACCAGAATTTCAGGTCCCCTCTTCTGAACCCCTAAACCACCTCTTCTGAGCTCCAAGCCCTCTTTTTTAAGCTTGGGACAACCCACTAGTTCCCTCTTATGAACTAGTGAACATGCATCTTGACACAACTCAACATAAATGTATGAACATGTTAACAAAATTTCAATGCGTTAAGACCCATCTTCTGATCCTAGCATACATGCATTGACAAACTCGCCTAATCCTCTCTCTTGGATTACCACAACAACTCACAATACTTAACATAACAACACAATTCCAGCACATATAATAATTAAAACCAATAAAATTGTCAATTCACAAATATGTAACTCACCTTCAACTCAACGATACATAACAACATACTTATAAAATCAGCAAGTATTCAAAAGAAAGCATAATAATCAAGCTTAACATCATCAACTCGTCTATACATAACCATCTCTCATAAAATTAATAAAAACAATTAAAAATTATTTTCAATCATTTAATTCACATCAAACAGACCTTAACATTACCCAACGATAGCCAACAGTCTTAAAAATTCAAAAGAATAAAAAATAACATTTTTATGAGTTCAAAACATCTCAATAAAGTATTTTTAATAATTTATTCTATACTCTTAACTCGTAAGAAGTTATAACAATACATAATTAAAACTCAAAAAAGCCCCCAAGGAACTCTAAACAACTCTACAACAATTCCTGCAACTCTAAAATAACTCTAAGGTGGTCAAAAATGTTCTATTGACAACTCTTGCCCATAAAGATAACTCTTATGAACTCAATTGGTTGTTCTAACAATTCTATTGACAACTCTAAATAATAAATATCTCCAAATCAACTCTAAAATATTATTATTAATTACTCAACAACTCTATTTTAACTCTTTTACCTTAACAACCTTAAACACATAATAATATTACTCTAAAGTTAACCTTATAATATCAACAGTGCTCCAAGTTCAACTCAAGGGTATCCTATATTCTGATCTCCAACTCTAAACAACTCAAAATCAAATCTGAAAATTCTATAACAACTCTAACCAAATAAAATAGGACTATTAAACTATTTAAAAAGGTAACGAAAGGTCATCACACTCAAAATTGCTCAAAACTCTGGACCTAACTCTAAAATTGTCTAACTTCAAAATACCACAAAAAAATAAAGACATATGATAAAATTATAAAAATATCCAATCTAAAAGATATTTTAACCCTCTTTCAAACACACTTAACTTTACCACCAACAGAGTTACGAAACTTCAGTTCTATTCGTTTCAGTTCACCCTTTCGCCATAATTTCTACATAAACTTTAAAACAGAATGTCTGACTTCAAAATAGCACGAAAAATTATATACTCATGATAAAATTATGAAACTACATAGTTTGAAATATCATTAAACCCTCTTTCTAACGCAACTGGCGACATCCTAAAAGGACTTACGAAGCTCAAGTTATGCCTGAAACATAATGAGTAGCGCAGGGCTGAAACTAACTACGCCTATAGTATAAAAACCAGCAAACTGCTACTGTTGTAACGCCCCTAGACCCAATTTATCTACTAAAAAAGAAGGATTATCACTTAGCTTTCCAAAACTTTGAACGGACCTCAAACCGAGTCCCGAAACTCAAGTTATGCCTTAAATAAGGCGGTCAATCCCTTCCTTTGTCTACCTACGATTTTCTATGCTTTCCTCCCTATTGAACATATTTCAAAACTCACCTATTTTGCCTATTTGAGTTCTAACCACCCTAAAAAATGCACTTATTAGACTCCAAGTAGGTATATACCATGATTCAATTATTATTAGGAAAATTCGCCCCAAAGGGCACAAACACGAATCATCACATAATTACCAAGCAAGTTAGAAATCCCAAAAATAAATAGTTATTCCTAACCTTATACAAGGTATTCAAGAGCATGGCATCAATATGTTTATCACATTAACCTTGCTTTATCAAAGACATCAACATATGTATCGAATCAAAATACAAGAATGCACACAGATCACTCAATGGAGCACAAAAAAATCATACAACAACAACAAAACAAAACAAAATTTACACAATCCCTATTGGAGGTTAAGGACTCATCTACCTTACCCCTCATGCATAAGCCTTTTTTATTAAAAGTTATTCTCCCCCTTACCTTAGATTTCTCTTGCAATTCCTTTCAAACTTCTCCGATGGGTGCTCTTCTATGCCCTAACCTTCTCCATCCTCTTGCCTCTTTTAACCTTTTTTCTATGTAGTGTCAAACTCCCCTACTGATTCTCTTTTTACTCTAGAAACATAATCTCTTAATTAGGATGTTCCTTCTTTTCCCTTAATTTTCTCTCTAATCTCCACATTGCCCCCAATATCTCTACAACTTCTATTTTCTTTTTATTTTATTTCAATAATATAACCAAATCATTATTTTAATTAATAAAATAATTCTATTTATTCTCTCTTCCTTTAATTACTCTCCACACCCTACCATAAGGCCATACACACACACACACACACACTCTCTCTCTCTCTCTCTCTCTCTCTCTCACACACACACACACACACACACACACACACCAATATTTATTTAATTACCCACACATAATAATTAAATAAATACACAAAATTATAGTTAAATTAAAATAAAATAATTTACTAAAAATGGCCTGTTACATTCGTCATTTTTAGTTTTATAATCACTTTGCTCATTATAAGAAGGCATTGAGCTTGAAGTCTTTAGAGCAATGAACTTCTTCTCTACTTCCTTGTCTTTATCTTTCTCTTTCTTCACTTTCTTTTCATGCTCTTTTTCATATTTTTTTCAAGCCAATGAGTTATTGTTCATGTTCTTCCAATTTTCTGAATAAAGTCGTGAGATCGAGTACTTTAAGATCATTCGCCTCTTTGATAGCAGTGACCTTGGGTTGTCATTCCCTACTTAAACATCTCAATACTTTGTTTGCAGCAATCTCATTGGAAATAAGCTTACCTAGCGCATTTAATCGTTTGATAAGATATGTGAACCGTTTTCGCATGTCCGCAATGGTTTCACCATGCTCTATACGAAATAGCTTAAACTTTTGATTTAATGTGTTGATAACAAACATAAATTGTTCAACAATGATTAATCACAACACAATAAAATTCTAAGCTATGTAGAGCTTATTTCCAATGATAAAAAAATACAACAATGCAATTTATCGAACACTTTGTGTGCAATCGATATCATTTGGAAATACACTTTGTTTTTTATCTTAAAACAAATCACAATCAACTGGGTTATGATTCTATCAACAAAACCTAATTCAAAAGTGTGATAAAAAATAATTCCCAATCAAATTGATCAAACAATCAATGAATTCAATAAATTGCACATACAAAAATTAAGAGAGAGAGAGAGAGAGAGAGAGATAAACAAGGATTTGTTTAGGCATTTCCCTAATCGGTCTCGTTGTGCGTATATCTGCCCTCAATTCAAAATTGAATTGAGATACATGCAATTAACCTTACTTTGCAAACAATGTATATACAAGAGATGAAGAACTCTAACCTTACAAACCCTATGGTTTGTTGTTGATTCTACCACCTTTAAAACCCTTGATCAAAGATTGATCATGTCACCAACAATGTCGCTTCAATTCACCAATTCTAGCTACTTCTTTGCAAGGAATCACCTTGTCCCAAGGCTTTCACACGGTCGAATTAATCCCAAGTGCACACTTGTTGAAACCCAAGATTTACCAAGACGATCCATCGTCTCACGCTACTCCCTTGCAAGGAACCACCTTGTCCCAAGGCTTTCACTCGATCGGACCCGACTTGCGTAATCTTGTCTAAAACCTTCAAATCCTCAATGATCTTGAAGGAAAACCCCAGCTCGGTTTTCTTATTTGAAACCCTCAAAGAACTCAACCCAATATTCTCAGTACACCAACCTAATTGGACGTTGTCAACCCTAATCTAGATAGTCATCCAATCAAAAAATGATTATGTGTAGTTTGATTATTTGCATGCATATAAGAGAGGTTGAAGGTGAAGAGTGTGCTTTGAAATTTCGATTTCGTATAGGTTTTACACGAGAACCTTATGAGAAAAAGATTCATGTGACAATATATATATATATATATATATATATATATATATATATATATATATATATATATATATATATATATATATATATATATATATATATATATATATATATATATATATATATATATGAGAGATATGAAGCAATGGGCATGCATGTGAAATTGAAAGGAAAAACAAAATTTCAAGATTTGAAGTCTATAGGTCGACCTATGAAAGCTTTGTGTCGACCTACAAAGGTCTTTGGTCGACCTATTTGAGGCGACCTATTGGCAGAAGCTACAACCTTCATTATTGAGGCATGGAGGTCGACCTGAACAAGCTGTGTGTCAACCTATACTAAAGTAAAAGCTTCTATAGATCGACCTACACACATATGTGTCAGTCTATTTAGTATTTTTCATATTAAAAATCTCATTTTTGATGCATCCTATAATTTCCAAACATATTTATATGCACCCTGATGCTAAGATGAACAATGCACATTTAGAATTTGGTTGATACTGTCAAATGTACAAAAACGCTAAAGTTGTTCCTAATTTTGACATCATTCAAAACATAACTAAATGCAAAGATGCACTCAGAATAATGCCTCTTTCGTTTATATATTTTCATTAAGGATTCTTTAAGTTTTGGGGCATCACTCTTTTCACCTACATGATCAAAGGTTTTTAATGAGGCGTCTCTCTCTTTCTAAGTTGTATGGATTATGCAGGATGAAGATTAAAGGATAGAGGAATTCTTGTGCAATTGAAGACGTTAGACCTTCATTAAAGGATCTTTGTGTGATAACGAGACTTTTTATGGAAAACACTTTCACCAACCATTATTTCACAAGGTAAAATAGTCATTAATGTTGTTTTAAGTGGGATTACATTTCTTTTGATGCCTGTGGAAAAATAGCTCATTCAACCTTTACCATTAATAGTCAATGAGCAATCCAATTGCAATGTCAAACAACAAACCCATAGATTGGTTTTTTTTAATGACAAGTATATTCAAATGATCTAGAATACTAAGCCATCGATTGACATTCAAAATTGGTGTTTCAAGAATGCTCTTAAGGAATATTGATCAAGTCATTGAGTTTTGCAATGACACCCGGCCGCAGGCTAATGAACTATGCAAAAAAGCATAATATATGCAACTATTATAACAAGGAAGAATGTTGGTAAAAAAATTTTGATACCAAGAATACATTTGGTACCATCTAATTCTAATTTTCCATTCAAATTTTAATTAAGATAATTTTCAATAAATTTTTATTTTACCACGACAATTAACAAGAGTTAAGATCAATCATTAAAAAGGTTGAAACTACTTTTATAGTGTTTACTCATGGACAACGGTACGTATTGGTGTTAACAATAAAATTCATTTGTTTTACCTTTTTTTTTTTTTTGCAGAAAGCTGTTTACTAAAAGATCAACTTCAGCATTGAAACTCATTTCCCATTTAAATGAATAAAATATTCAAATAACTGATATGAGTACTATTCATTTTTGTCGCACTTGCTATGCCTATGTAATAATACATCATTGATTAATGATTATACTTCTTCCGTATCAAAATGACTGTTGTTTAAAGGAATTTTTTTTTTTAAATGACTGTCATTCTCACTTTTTAATGTAGTAATAATTGTTATTTTTCAAATTGTGTCATATAATTATTACTCTGTACACTATTTTTAACACATTAATAAAACTAATTTAATAAAAGTGTAATATTTTATGATAATATCATTGCATACGATAATTTCATTGTATTTTTTAATATATGTGAAAAAATTTTAAACGACAATCATTTTGAAACGGAGGAAGTATATGCTTAGCTATCGATTAGAATTGTGACATGAAATTAACTGTGTAGTTTTGCACGTGTTTAAAAACCAAGTTTTTTACAATTATACATATTTAAAAAAAAAAACACATAAAAATCAAATGAAATCTTATTTGACATCCACGTTATAACATTAAAATATTATTTATCTATTAATTAACTAGAAATTCTAAGAAAAATATGGAAACTGACAGAACAGAACCTATCATAGGACAACAGTATTTATTTCACTTTTGTCTTCAACATTGAAATCCAAAACAATATGCACAGTCACAAAGAGACAAGTTTCTTAAACTCCTCGAAACAGTAACGTTACTACATGATTGGAGATTAATCAAAAACAGATTAATTAAAAAACGCTAATCATTATTAAGATTATGATTCTCTTCTTGTTCATTCATTCATTCATGTTCCAATCTCATTCGAATCGCAGATCTAAGACTCTCTTCATTTCTCATCTCATCAGGAAGTTGAACAACCACAACATCTTGAACCATAATTTCATTAAAACATGAAATACTCGCATGATGTACCTGAAACTCCAAATCCTTAAACACACTCATTAGTCTTGCTCCAGGGTGATTAACATTCTCGGATTGAACTCTCACCATAGCATCATTGCCTATAATCTTCACATCAATCTCCAAAGCAATAACATTGTTCTTCTTCTTCTTCTTCTTGTTGTTACTACTGCATGTTGTTTTTTGGTCCACCACAGTTGAAGTTGTTGTTACCGTACATTCGATTGTTTCCATCTTCTGTTTTTTTGTTTCCTTTTGATTCTCTGATTCTAGTTCTTCGATTTTTGCTTTTAACTCGTTGATGTAATCCACTGCATCTGATAACAATGAAGCTTTATCCATCCTTGAAACGTTTGGAACCACTGCTCTTAGAGCGTAGAATCTATTGTTTAGTTTCTCTCTCCTTTGTCTCTCTGCTTCCACATGGTTCATCGGAGTTTGAATTCCGGTTAGTGGTTTTCTTCCTCTCTTCTTCGGTTCTCTTTTCTCAAAAGAATCATTTGTTGTTGTTGGTGTTGTTGGTGCTGGTAATTGTGGATAATATTCTGAGTCAGAATGTTCAGAATCTATGTAACATGATGAAACAATGTTGTGTTTTTTTTGTGATTTTTTGTTCATTGATTTTTGTGACTTCTCGGTTTCCTCGCCGGCGCCGGAGATGATACCGATGTCGGAGAATGAGATGTTTTGGTCGAAAGTTTGGATTTTGTCAAGTGGGTTGGTGGGAAGAAGATCTAGTTTTGAGATTGAGTTTGATTCTGACGAGGATGTTTGGAACATGGATTTTGCTTGGTGTACGAGGTTCCAATTTTGTTGGATATTTTCGTAAGAACCCATTTCGACAACGCCGTTAGTTGTTGGAATACAAATTAACGTTTCGATTCCGTGCACGTGCGCTTCATTGGATCTCTCACAGTTATAAAATTGAAGCTCTTGTTTGCTATTCAACCAAAGAACAGAATCTAAGGCAAAAGCTTTACCAGGTAAAGAAATGGAAGAAGAATTACCGACGGAAAAGCTTCGAGTCAACGACATGACGTAGAACCATTCAGCGTCACCGTCTTTACATGTGTTCGTGTCTGTGTTGTAAAGTTTGTTTGAAGTTGTTGTTTCTTTGATTCCTTGGAAATGGCCTTCACCCCAAGATAACAAAGAGTTACCTTTTTCATCTTTTGTTGTTTGCCACAAAATGGCATAGACCCAATTGTGGGATTGAGATTGGAGTAAAACTTGAAGCTTTTGTTGAAGGGTTGATGTTTGTGGCAATAAAGGGTTTTGTATCATGGAAGAAGATGATGAAGGCGAGATGATGAAATCTTCCATAGGTAGTAGTAAAGTGTATGAAGAAAACAAGAGAGATGAATGGTGAGATTGGGAAAAGATGGAGAAAAGGGAACAAGAGGTTGAAATCGATTAATAGAGTAAAAGTAGAAATTTTTATGTTGTACGAATGATTGATCTTTTTAGGTTAAGAAAAGAGTGTGAAATTAGGTTGGGAGAAGCAATGAAGATTTATGAGCATATAAGTGGAGGGTAATTACTTGAACTAATATGGTGAAGCAAGAGTGTTAATTTTGGTGGGAACGGATTGAGAAAATTGGGTACAAATAATGTTGAAATGGAATAATGTATTGGTACTAGTTAGGCCTTACAAGCACGTGAAGTGAAAGTGAAAGGTGCAATGATGCATAGAAATCATAGGACAATGTAATGTAATGTGTTGTAGTGGGGTCTTGCTTGTATGGAGAATTTGTGTTGTATCATGCGAAAAACACAAAAATAATTAAACAAACTAATTTTCACTTGTTGGATTATTAGTGATTGTATTGTTTACAACTTTTTAGTAGTCTATGCTTCTTTTTCATTCTAATGTTATAATTCTCATATTTTCAAAATGAAAGTGTTTTAATGTTTTAATTATACACATACTAGAAATTTTGAAATAAATGAGAAAAGAGTATAGTAATTTTACTATATTATATTTAATATGTCTATTGATATTTATATCCTGTCATGTTTTTAATCTTTTTACCATGTCTATTTGTGAATGCACCCAAGGCAAATTGATATATGCATACACATATATATTTTGTGATGTACCTAGACTCTTTCTAACTATCACGTGCATAATTTATCTTTTGTAAACCCTTGTAGCTCATATTATCACGTTCTTCTGCTTCAACTCGAATTACAAATCTATGGCCTATGAATTAAATGATACACTTTGCTTAGAGAGAGGTAGAAACTTAGTATGTAATTTAGTATGAAAAAGGAATATGTTTGGAGTGATATACAAGAGATTTGATAATTCATCGTCAGATGATATTTATGATATTTTTAAGGTTTTTTTTTTGAGTTGGTAGAATATATATATATATATATATATATATATATATATATATATATATATATATATATATATATATATATATGTGTGTGTTGGAAAATTGTTTAATCTTGTAAACGAAGAAAGAGTTTAAGGCTATTTAGAGTTGGTTATGTTGAAGAAGTTGTCGCTCCCAGGATTTTCATCCAGGTACAAACGCGAGAGAGGCGCGGAAGACAGAGTCGCCAGCCGTGTAAATTTATCCCAAGAGAGGGAAAGGGAACACCGCATAAACCTGAGGAAGAGGGAAAGGAATGGTCATCGCGACCATAGCCTGGGTTCGGGAGTCGGTTACGCGAGGGGAAGGTGCTAGCACCCCACGCGTCCATCGTACTCGATGGGATCCACGCTTGTTGTCTATTCTAAGGGTGAGTTATCCTATCATCTATGGTTGTACTAAGACGGGGGAGGGAAAAACTAAGACAGACTCGGTAGGACGTCAACGTCCTAAGCCTACGTACCCCCCTTATGCAATGGGGAATTCAGAGTCAACGTAGTTCGGACCAAGTTCGTTTTGTGTTTTTTATGAGCGACGTTAAGTTCGCGTCCGACAGTTAGGGTCGATGCCTGTTTGCGACTCAGACGGAAGGTAACGTGCCATTTTTGAAAATAGCCTTTAGTTTGACAATCCCGAAGGACAAAAGGGTTTGGAGTTTGTTTGTATTTTTTTAGGACAGAAGTGGCTTAAGTTAGTTCATAAATTGCATTGCACCAAAGTCTAGGGCACAGCGGCGAATACTTAACGCATCGTCCCAAGACAGGACGCTCGCTAAGCACTCTAGAAAGATGAGAGGAAACCCCTCATTTCTCATTCCCCACGCTTAAGGCTCGTGTGCAATACAATTTATCCTTATTAAGTATTTTCAAGAAATTTTGAGATGAGAAGAGAGAAGACACGAAGGAAACTCTAAGGGGAACTAGGAGTCCTAATGTTATCATGCATGGGCGTCCTATGGTTAGTGAGATTTGACGACAACCTAAGCCTAAAGAAAAGAAAAGATGAGAGAAAGAAAGAATAAGGGTGAACATGGATGCTTATCCACACCCTCAAACAGCTTACCTTAGTCCCTGCTTAAGAGGTTAGCACAAAACAGACACAAGTGATATTAAGGCAAATGAAACCAAACAATGACATACAATGACCTATAACAATCCCAAACATAAATTAAGAAGTTAAGGACACAATCCCAAAACAATGGCATAAGTGCCTCTTCAAACAGATAACCAGACAAGATCAAAATGAGCATACAAGAAGATTTCACATAAAGAGCAGTTAAACAATTAGCAAAACATGTTGTAAAATCACCAAATAAATTAACAACATTGCTCAACCAGAAACAAACCAAATACCAAAAACTCCTGCAAAAATTCAAGATGTTAGTCACTTAAACAATTTTGCAAATCCAGATGAGAAATATGGCTCAACATGCAAAAGGCAAGGACTAAAATGCAATATGAAATGATTTTAAAAATGAAAGAAAAATATTTTAATGCAATTCAATTGTTGATGAATGAATGCAAAAAGAATAGACTCTAAATGTCATGTATACTGTGAGAACAAAATTCTACAATGTAACATGTGCAAAATAAACAAATTCAAGAGGAAATTAAACAATTAATTAATTTAGAAGATAAAAATAAAATAAAAATAAAAAATAAAATTTGTGAAAATTTTATAAAATTACAAATATGATGCATAAATTTTCTGGGAATTTTTAAATGCAAAGAACCATTTTTAAAAATAAAAAAAACAAAAACAATATAGTTAAATAAAATAAAAGAGGAGAAATAACGTGAGGGGTGTATTTAGTAGCCCAAATACGTTGAAAAGAACATGGGCTAAAGAGGGGGGGGGGGGTGCCATTAGCGTGGCCCAAACACTAGATCCATCAGCAAAAAAAAATAAAACAAAAAGAGTCCACGTGTGGACTTCAGTCAACCCCGTTGACTCACCACCACCTTCAGATTGATCCAACGCGTCCTATTAGGTCAACCAACCCAACATGTACTCAAGATCTGTGGCCCAGATTGAAAAACACACCATAACAACCATGTCTGCACACACACATAATTGGTCAGACAAAAAATAAAAACACGTGCGCAGCCTAGTCCCTCATTAATGCGTTGGCTCAATGACAGCCACCAGATTCATCAGACGTACATGGCCAAGTCAACGAAATGAAAAGGTAATTCAGATGAGGGATCAAGATAACGCGCACACGATAATAACCATGGGCTAGCGAACATACAATTACTAAATAAAAATCAGAAAAAAAATAAAAGGAATAACGCGTGGTAAGCTGATGGTCGTTAGATCAAATGCATGGACGGTCACGATTATCTCCCCTACCTCCAAACCCTTCGCCTCGCCGGACCACCACCAGTCGCCGGAACCCTAGTTCCGACCGCCACCTGCAACTAAAAAACCACCCAGAAAATGCAAACCCATACACCATTCTATCCAGAATTTCATGGGGATCTCAAATATCCCATCAAAATTTGCAAATGATCAACACATAATGAAAAACGCACGAAATAATATTAGGGTTCAAAACTTTAAACTCATAAAACAACCAATATACACGTCCATATTCAAAACAAAATACATCAGCATAACCAGTGGACATCACACATCAATATTCATGTCAAAAAGAAAAGTTTTAGGATCATCAAAAAACCCACCAACCTGAGATGGTGCAACCTGAATCCTTGCTGTTGGCTGCGAATGGGGGATGGTTTGCACTCTATTGATCACCAGGAAGAAGTTTGTGGAAGAAGTTCTTGAAAAACTCTTCTTTCTTGAGAGATATGAAGGAATGATCTTTTAGGGCTCCCACTTGAATTCTCCACAAAGGCACGTGAATCAACCCTAACCAGTGCATGAATTGGTTTAAATACATTAGGTTTTTTTACTGATAATGATTTGGGCCTTGGTAATTCCTTGTTTAGTGAGTTTTGGGCAATTTTGGAAAATTACATAATGTTAAGTACACCCTCTTCCATGCATGGATATTCAAACATTTCATGATGGATCACTTAACTTCTAATTGCTAATCACACCCACATTGAAATTGGGCCTTGAAACATTTTGATTCATGAGTTTTCAATGACTTGGCAATTTTGAATAATGGAGAATAAGTGATAAATACACCATGGATTCACTTGATTCAAAAGCCTAAAATGATCCTTGAGGAGTGTCCTTTGATGTTAGCATGTGACATGAAGCAATGGGATAAATTATAGGTAACTATGCCAAAGTTTGTGAAAATGGAATCATGAGAAACCCTAAAAACCACTTTGCCTTCTTTTGATCATAACTTGAGTTTCACAAATGATATGGAGACCCACTAGTACTTGTTGGAAAGAGGAGAAAAAGATCTTCAACTTTCATGTTGGAGGAAAATTCATTTGAAGCTTCTTTGATGATGAAAAGTCAAGTTGAATGTAGTATAAGAACTTGCCCAAAAAGGAAACTTTCAAATTATAGGTCATTTCCATATTTAGTAACTTTTGCACCAACCCTTGATACTTGATAAATGGCATGAAACTTGACTCTTGAAGACCATATGAGGGTGTGAGACCTTGAAAACCCTAGGGAGAACCTCAAGATTCCACAGTTGACTTCCCCTTTCACTATTGACTTTTCTCCTGATTCTCCTGATTCCCAATCCATTGGCCATTTGAACTTCTCCTGAACCAAACTGATGGACAAACTTCCATTCCTAGATACTTAGGGACCCAAGGAATACCATGGAATCAAGCCTTGCCCAAGAAATCAGAAATAAACTGACTTTATGGAAAACCCTAATTTAGGTACCCTCAGTCTAGGAGGAAATAGAACAGTCCCCAAATCCAAATTCCTCTGAATATGATGTGTATCCTCTCCAACAAAGATAAGATATGCCATTTGGTGATGATAAAAACCCAAGGAGCTTGCCCATTGGAGCAATAAACCCAAGAATCTCAAAACCCTAATTTCTGCACTGGTTAGGAGAAAGTGATCCACTTGAACTCTCTTGCTTGACCCTTTGAAGAACATCTTCTCCTCTTGAACTTGCCTCAGGCACCTTGACCCCATGCTATGAACCAATGATATGCACACATGATAATGCAAAAATGAAATGAAACATAAGTCAGTTAGTACTTAAGTAAGGAGGGCAAATTTTGGGGTGCAACAGCTGCCCCTATTCAATCAACTTGGTCCTGAGGGTATGATAGCGACGACTTTCAGACAATCAGGATGCACGGAGATTGAATACCAAAGAACCCGGAAATTTGCAATCCTCCACTGGAGAATTAGCCATAAGTGTTGTACTGTCACAATACGGATGAGCGCCAGGTATGCTGGGTATAAAATGAAACAAACTCTCCCAGGTTATGTCATCTCTGCTGGCAAAGAGAACTGACAAAGGAGTCTCAAAATATGCCATCCCTGCTGATAAAGAGAACTGAGGAAAAAAATCTTCAAAATATTGCTATCTCTGCTGATAAAGAGAACTAGCAAAATAAATGCCATCCCTGCTGATAAAGGGAACTGACGAAGAAACTTCAAAAGATTGCTATCTCTGCTGATAAAGAGGACTAGCAAAATGCCATCCCTGCTGATAAAGGGAACTGACGAAAGAAATCTTCAAAAGATTGCTATCTCTGTTGACAAAGAGAACTAGCAAAAAAAATGTCATCCCTGCTGATAAAGGGAACTGACGAAAGAAATCTTCAAAAGATTGCTATCTCTGCTGACAAAGAGAACTAGTAAAACAAATGCCATCCCTGCTGATAAAGGGAACTGACGAAAGAAATCTTCAAAAGATTGCTATCTCTGTTGATAAAGAGAACTAGCAAAATAAATGCCATCCCTGCTGATAAAGGGAACTGACGAAGAAAACCTTCACAAGATTGCTATCTCTGCTGATAAAGAGAACTAGCAATACCAATGTCATCCCTGCTGATAAAGGGAGCTGACGAAAGAAAATATCCAAAAGATTGCTATCTCTGCTGATAAAGAGAACTAGCAAAATAAATTCCATCCCTACTGATAAAGGGAACTGACGAAGAAAATATCCGAAAGATTGCTATCTCTGCTGATAAAGAGAACTAGCAAAATAAATGCCATCCCTGCTGATAAAGGGAATTGACGAAGAAAATATCCGAAAGATTGCCATCTCTGCTGATAAAGAGACCTAGCAAAAGCCATCCCTGCTGATAAAGGGAACTGACGAAGAAAATCTTCAAAAGATTGCTATCTCTGCTGATAAAGAGAACTAGCAAAACAAATGTCATCCCTGCTGATAAAGGGAACTGACGAAAGAAATCTTCAAAAGATTGCTATCTTTGCTGATAAAGAGAACTAGCAAAATAAATGCCATCCCTACTGATAAAGGGAACTGGCGAAGAAAATCTTTAAAGGATTGCTATCTCTGCTGATAAAGAGAACTAGTAAAACAAACGGCGACTTCACTAGGGATAACGTGAAACAAAACTTCTGGTTTAAACCACCTCTGGCAAACAAAATATGTCAAGCGAGAACGGGATTTCACAAAAGAGAAAGGCCAAACAAACTTCCAACGGACCCATGATCCACAGATAAGATGACTCCGCCGGGGAAAGGAGAAGTCTAAATAAAAGACTCTGCCAGGGAGCACAAGTATGAGGAACGCATCCCTCCAAAATCTCCTGAGTTATGCCATCTCTGCTGGGGAAGAGAACTGGCAAAGAAAGTACCAGACCTGGCTTATGCTTCGAGTGCAAATGTTTGAATTATGGCGTAATGCTCCATACGAAATGGAAATGCTATGCGTTTAAGGATGCAATGCAAATGCTTGGGATATGCAAAAGGGGTCCCTCCAGCAAAATAAATGCCCGAGAGAAAAGATCAATTCAGTTGGGGATGACAAAAATAAATTGTCCTCTGAATCCAGGAACTCTGTTGAGAAGGGTCATACTGATTGACTCCTTGGATCAACAATTTCTGCTGGGGATGAAATTCCGAAAGAACTTCCGGGGGCCACGCCTGTCTTTCACTGAAGGTAACATCCAAAACCTGAGATTTCTCCTCTGCCGGGGGAGTTGAGGATGAAATCCAATAACGGAACCGGAAGTCTGTTACTGAAGATTGCTAATATCCAATTGGGCTCAGGACCTGCGGGGGGATGCCAGCCCATAATACCATCCTGCTTGGGGAAAACAGTCCATAATACCATCCTGCTTGGGGATACCGCTGAACTTAGCCTGCTGATGGGGAGAATGACTTTACTCCCACCTTGCTGGGGACTAGAATATGACATCGTCGGTGAAAGCACGCTTCCTGACTGGATGGGGAAGGTGAACACCCTGATTCTGTGGGGAAATAACGTATTGATCCGGAGAAAATACTTCCCAAGTCTCCTGCTGGGGAAGGTCTGCTCTGCTGAGGAAAGTTTGTCCTGCTGGGGAAGGAGCAATCTTAATGCTGGGGAGAGCAAACTGCTGGGGAAGTACAATGCTGTTGCCCTGCAAGTCAAATAACAACAAATAGAATATGCCACAACATGACTATCACCGTTAACGCCTAAGTAATTTCTACTGCTTTTCGTTATGCTCCGCAAAGCTCGAAGATTTATATGCAATGTTTATAAAAAATATCGGACGTTTTTTGCAAACAAAATAGTAAAAGTAAAACAAACAACAGAAAGCTCTTTGAGTGAAATGAATATTTTATTGAGAAAAGTGGCCTGTAAATAGGCATTTACAATAGGAAGCAATTCCTAAAAAGAGGTAATTGCGCAAAAGCAAAAAGAAAATACACATGTCGGCAATGTGGGGAACAGATATCCACCATGATTCGACTCAGCTATGACCCATATGTCTTGCTTATCCACAAATGTCTTGACCTTCGAAGAGACTCACTGTACTGATTCCTTTCTTTCAGAATTTCTAGGTATTGAAAGTGCTCACAGATCAAACGCAGACCATAGCCTTTCTCTTATAGATCCCTAACTTTTGCCTGGATCGCCCTTTTCGGGTTTTTAATCCATCGGGATACCCATTTTTTCCAAAGTCGCCTTTTCAGGTTTTCAACTTTGCGGGTTTACACATTTCTTTTTATATTTTATCCCTAACTTTTGCCCGAACCTTTTCCTTTTTATGGTTCGCCGGGATGCCCCTTTTTTCCTGGACTTTCTTTTTATGTCCAGCGGGTCTCTTTTATGCAAAGTATTTTTTGACTACGTCAGCGTTCACAGGGGAGGTAAAATCTTCGCCATCCATAGTTGAAAGTAGTAAGGCTCCACCAGAGAAAACCTTTCTAATCACATACGACCCTTTGTAATTTGGAGTCCATTTGCCCCTGTGATCTGTCTGAGGAGGAATGATCCTTTTCAAAACCAATTCACCTGTCTGAAAACTCCGAGGATGCACTTTCTGGTCAAAGGCATGATTCATCCTACTCTGATACAACCGACCATGTGCGATGGCTGCCAATCTCTTTTCTTCAATAAGGTTCAACTGATCCAATCGGGAGCGCACCCATTCTGCTTCATCAAGCTTCACATCTGCCAGAACTCTCAAAGACGGAATCTCGACCTCTAAGGGTAAAACTGCTTCCATACCATACACCAATGAGAAAGGGGTTGCCCCAGTTGACGTACGCACCGAAGTACGATAACCATGTAGGGCATAAGGTAGCATCTCATGCCAGTCTTTATATGTTACCACCATCTTCTGCATAATCTTCTTGATATTCTTATTCGCTGCCTCAACAACACCATTCATCTTCGGACGATATGGAGAAGAATTGTGATGCTCGATCTTGAAACTCTGACATAGTTCCTTCATCATCTTATTGTTCAAATTTGAGCCATTATCAGTAATGATTCTCTCCGGGATCCCATAACGATAGATGATATCCTTCTTTATAAACCGGGCTACCACTTGCTTGGTGACGTTGGCGTACGAGGCTGCCTCCACCTACTTCGTGAAATAGTCAATGGCAACCAAAATGAAACGATGCCCATTGGAAGCAGTGGGCTTAATCTTTCCAATCATATCTATGCCCCACATTGCAAAAGGCCAAGGAGATGACAATACATTTAGAGGCGTAGGCGGTACATGCATCTTATCTGCATAAATCTGGCATTTATGGCACTTTCGGGCGTACTTGAAACAATCAGACTCCATAGTCATCCAATAATATCCTGCCCTCAACAACTTTCTAGCCATGGTGTGTCCACTGGAATGAGTACCGAAAGAGCCCTCGCGAACTTCCTCCATCAACGAACCTGCCTCGTGTTCATCAACACACCGTAGCAAGACCATATCGAAGTTCCTCTTATATAACACATCATCCTTGTTCAGAAAGAAGTTTCCTGCCAACCTTCTCAGAGTCTTCTTATCCTTGGTAGAGGCACCCTCTGGATACTCTTGTCTTTTCAGAAAGATCTTAATATCATGATACCACGATTTGCCATCTGACACACCTTCAATTGCAAACACAAAATCCGGTCTATCCAGGCGCATGATTCTAATCGACGGAGTTTCATTCCAACGGTTCACCTTATACATGGATGCCAACGTCACTAATGCATTAGCCATCTGATTCTCAGCTCGGGGCACATGATGGAAATCCACCCTGTCAAAGAACGGTAACAACCTTCTGGCATAGTTGTTATAAGGCACCAGATTTGCCTGACGAGTCTCCCATTCTCCTGTAATCTGATTAACTACCAACGCGGAATCACCATAGACATCGAGGTTCTTAATTCTCAAATCAATTGCCTCCTCTAACCCCATGATGCATGCTTCATACTCCGCCTCGTTGTTGGTACACACGAATGCTAACTGGGCAGTGAAAGGTATATGAGAACCCTTCGGGCTCGTAATGATTGCCCCAATTCCATTACCATATGAATTGACAGCCCCATCAAAAATCATCTTCCATTGAGACCCAATCTCAGGTCCTTCGTCAGGTAGAGGCTCTTCAATCTTTCATTTTCAGAAACATAACATGCTCGTCTGGAAACTCAAACTTCATAGGCTGATAATCCTCGACCGGCTGTTCAGCAAGATATTCTGAAAGAACACTTCCCTTAATGGCCTTCTGAGAAACATACTGAATATCGTACTCTGTCAAAACCATCTGCCAACGGGCTATCCTTCCAGAAAGTGCCTGCTTCTCAAACACGTACTTAATCGGATCTATCTTCGAAATCAACAAGGTTGTGTGGTTTAACATATATTACCTCAGGCGCTTGGCTGCCCAAGCGAGTGCACAACATGTCTTCTCCAACATAGAGTACCTTGATTCGCAATCAGTGAACTTCTTACTCAGGTAGTAAATGGCGTGCTCTTTCCTACCTGTCTCGTCGTGTTGACCGAGCACACAACCCATTGAATTCTCAAGAACCGTAAGGTACATAATCAACGGTCTCCCAGACACCGGTGGCATAAGGACTGGAGGTTCTTGCAAATACGTCTTTATCCTTTCAAACGCCTCTTGACAATTTTCATTCCACCTGACCTCTTGATCCTTTCTCAACAACTTGAAAATTGGCTCACACGTGGCTGTCAGATGAGAGATGAACCTAGCAATGTAATTCAACCTCCCCAAGAAACCACGAACCTCTTTCTCTGTCCTTGGCTCAGGCATCTCTTGTATAGCTCTTATCTTTGCAGGATCAACCTCGATACCTCTTTCACTAACAATGAATCCCAGTAATTTACCAGATCTCACCCCGAAAGTGCACTTGTTCGAATTCAATCTCAGTCTGAACTTCCTCAACCTTTCAAACAACTTCTGGAGGTTTACCAAGTGTTCTTCCTCTGTCTGTGACTTCGCAATCATGTCATCAACATAGACTTCAATCTCCTTTCGAATCATATCATGAAAGAGAGTCACCATTGCCTGCTGATAGGTTGCCCCAGCATTCTTCAATCCAAAGGGCATTACCTTGTAGCAAAATGTTCCCCATGGTGTTATGAACGTAGTCTTCTCCATGTCCTCTGGGGCCATTTTGATTTGGTTATACCCAGAGAAGCCATCCATGAAGGAAAACACATAATATTGAGCAGTATTGTCTACTAACACGTCAATGTGGGGGAGCGGGAAATCATTCTTCGGGCTCGCCCTGTTCAAATCTCGATAATCAACACACATCCTGACCTTCCCATCCTTCTTAGGTACAGGTACAATATTAGCAACCCACGGAGGATAGTTTGTCATAGCAAGAAATCCGGCGTCCAACTGTTTCTGAACCTCTTCCTTGATCTTGACAGCCATATCTGGTTTTGTCCTTCTCAATTTCTGCTTGACTGGAGTACAACCCTCTTTAAGCGGCAGCCGGTGTGAAACAATGTCAGTGTCAAGTCCGGGCATGTCTTGGTAAGACCAGGCAAAGATATCCACATACTCTCGAAGTAACTCAACCAATCTTCTCTTAACAGCGTCCTCCAAGGTAGCCCCAATCCTTACTTCTCGTTTAACATCCTCGGTTCCCAGATTAACAGTATCAACTTCCTCCTGATGAGGTAGAATAACCTTTTCCTCTTGTTTCAGTAGCCTGGCTAATTCTTCTGGTAAGTCACAGTCTTCGTCAGTCTCTTCTTCGGCTTGATAGATGGGATTGTCGAAGTCATATCGAGCCATAGCTAAGTCATGGGTGGAAATCTGAACAAAGGAACCTGCATGATAGATGTTTTATGTTTATTATGAGTGCAACAAACAAGAAACACATTGCCATTTTGATGTGGGTTAATGAAAAAAGTAAAAATAGAAAGACAGGGATCGAAATATTTGAATGAAAAAACGTCCTTTATTGATGATAAAAATAGCAAATAAAACATCCAAGCCCTACAAATAAATATCACTGCGTCTTGGGCAGAACGCAGGACTCAACATAACAGAAAACAAAAGTAAATTACTCCGGGCGCGTCACTTGGATGACTTTCTCGGAGGACCAGTTGCCTAAGCTCTGACCAGGGGTGCAGGGACGGATCCATTCATCCATGTCACAGTCACTATCTCCTTCATCCTCAATAGCATTGACTCTGTCGAAGAAAACACCAGCACTGGTGAAACGGACGGGACCATAGAACTTGGGAGGCTCTTCAGAACGCCTAGGTGGCATGTAACCCAGTCCATGAGTATCTTGCTTTCTTTTAACATCAATGACACTGCCCCACTTCTGAGAACCACCAGCTTCAACTATAGCGCGCGCCTTTTTGAAAGAGGACATTGGAACTTCTGGTTGTCTGACAACTTCAGGTTGGGCAACCACCTCAGGCTGACTGACTACCTTTGGGGGTTCCTCGGGGATCTTCATAGCTTCAAAGACTTGGCACAAAGTTTCCTGTATCTCACCATCTACCTCTACATACTTGAAGGTCGATAGGTGACTCACCATGATATCCTCTTCACCACAAACAGTCACAACATGGCCATCCACCATATACTTCAACTTCTGGTGCAGCGTAGAAGTTACTGCCCCATCACCATGGATCCAAGGACGACCCAACAAACAACTATATGCAGGCTGAATATCCATTATGTAAAAGGTGGTGTTGAAAATCTCAGGACCCACCTTGATTGGCAGAACTAACTCTCCAAACACTGACCTCTTGGAGCCATCAAAAGCACGTACCACCAAGTCACTTGGTTTACAAATCAACCCACGAGTATCCAGTTTCATCAAAGCCTTCTTCGGTAACACATTCAAAGACGACCCAGTATCAACTAACACATGCAACATTAAGGAGCCACGACATTCCACTGAAATATGTAGAACGTTGTTGTGATTCCTCCCAGCCGGAGTCAGATCTAAATCGGTGAAACCCAAACCATTACCAGCATTCACATGAGCCACAACCCCTTCTAACTGGTTGACAGATATTTCCTGTGGTACATAAGCCATATTCAAAACCTTCAGCAATGCATTTCGGTGCGCCTCATAGCACAACAGTAAGGATAGAATGGAAATCTTCGATGGAGTTTGGTGAAGTTGATCGACAATCTTGTAATCACTCTTCCTAATCAACCTCATAAACTCTTCTACGTTTTCTGAGAAAGTATCCACAACCTGCTTTTTCATGGAATTATTTGCTTCCTGCCTCTGTGCAGACTCATCCATCATCTGTTTACCTTTGTCTTGTCTTGAACTGCCAGCTTGATTCTCGGATGGAATAAAGACTCTACCACTCCTAGTGATAGCCCCTGCTTCAACAAGACTTTCAACCCCTGAGTTCACAGCTGATGTCTCTTCCAACTCCTGCTTCTTACCATTAACAAACACCTCGGCTCCATAATTCCAGGGGATGGCCTTGGTACTCTCATACGGGACTGGTCCAGGAATAGTGATAGTGACCGAAGCTGGTCTCGCCGGTGCTGATATAGTTATCGTCTTGAATGGAATTGTTATCGTGGCAACATCAATCTCTCTGTCAGCAACTTTATTCTGCCTGCAACCCCTGTTAAACTACAATATCCCTTCGCTGATCATTTTCTGAATACCTGCTTTCAATAAAACACAACCGCCCGGCTGCAACACACATCCTACACAACCTTCATCACAGCCTGGAAATACCCCTCCCTTCAACAGTCTTTCCTTCACCACACCCAACGGAGTTTGGACTTCGTTCACATCTGAAATCAAACTCAAGTCTTCACAGTCTTTAATAATAGCATTGACCCTCGGCTCACCGTGATTCGGCATCGGGTTCTGATTCACATTCGGAACATCATTGGAGAAATGGATGGATTTGGAATCCACCAAATCTTGAACCTTATGCTTAAAAGCTTTACAGTTCTCAATATGATGTCCGGGTGCCCCAGAATAAAACTCGCAGTGGGCGTTGGCGTCATAGCCGGGAGGTGGATTACCAGTAGGTGGAGCCAATGTTCTCTTCTGAATTAACTATAGTTTAACAAGTGTTGTAATAACTGAGCGTAGGGAAGAGGTGGAGTGTCAAAATGCCTATCCCGCCTATTCAGAGGCTGCGAACGGTATGGAGCCTGATTTTGTTGTTGAGACACTGCTGGCTGCTGAGGTGCTGCTGGGATGGTTACAGAAGCCACCTGCTGATTGTAGTTCTGACGAGGTCCATCTCTACCACGATATGATGACACAGAGTTTGTATCTCCCTCCTTCTTCTTGTAACCACTGGCATATGGCTTCTTACCTCCTCCAGATGAGGACCCATCACCGCCTGATATTTTTCCCGCCTTGATTCCACTTTCCACCATCTCTCATACTAAAATCAAGTCAGCAAACTTTCCAGTCATACACGGCACCAGCTTTTCATAGTAATGACCCTGCAAGGTGGCCATAAACATAGTTATCATTTCACGTTCCAGCATGGGAGGCTGAACCCTTGCTGCCAGCTCACGCCACCTCTGGGCGTACTCTTTGAAACTCTCATTGTTTTTCTGTGATAAGTTCTGCAGCTGTGTTCTGTTCGGAGCCATGTCAGTGTTATACTGATAGTGTCTAATAAATGCCCCTGCCAGATCTCTCCAACTACGCACATCCTTCCTCTCTAGTTGCATGTACCACTCTAGGGATGCCCCAGATAGGCTATCCTGGAAGCAATGCATCATTAACTTCTCATTCTTCGCATGCGCAGCCATTTTACTTGCGTATGCCCTAACATGTGTCCTTGGGAAATTCGTACCATTATACTTCTCAAAAGTAGGAGTTTGAAACTTGTGCGGAATAACAACGCTTGGAACCAACCCCAAATCCTCTAGATCCATACCCAAAGCATCCTGATTCACAACACCCCTTAGCTATTCCTCAATCAACCTGAGTCTCTGATCATTGTCAATCTGGGGACCAACATCCCCACCTGGGATAGAGAATGCATCATCCTGAACATCATCATACTGACGGCCATGAACTGCGCCAGCACCAATACCACCTCCCCCAGCATTAGGAATCACAACATTTTCTCCTCCGCCCGGAGGAATCACAACACCAGCAACAGGAATACTTCCGCCCGGAGGGTCATTCTGAACATTGTTACCAGTAACACCAGTATGAACGATATCGTCCTCGTCAACCCTTGCAATCAGTGGCTGAACGAGAGTCCTCAACTGCTCTTGGCCTTGAGCAACACCCTGCATTAATTCCATGAATTGGTTCATGCGAGTCCGCATCTCAATGATCTCATTCTGTAGCTGATCCATGAGTCTCTTCTGATTCTGTCTGGTAGGATACCGGTGAATGTGCTGATCTGCAATCCTGAGATTAAAACAAGATAAGAACACCGGAGATAAACACCTGTTATGCAAAATGATTATGCAAAATGATTATGAATATGCAAATGCAAATGAACATGTTTGAATATTCGCAGGGCGATCCGCCCCTTGATTCCAGTTTAATAACAAGATAGAACGGAACTTCTGCTCATATATTAAGAAAACCAGAGGAAAACCAAATGTCAACGATCACAAATCCAAAATAACAAGTCTGAATACAATAATCATAGATCCCAGCCAACAAGTCTGGCGGTGGTCCAAATAATGAAAGAAAATAGAAAACTATGGCATATCATCAAAGTCCATAAGTGTCAATCCTCCCCATCCACTATGCTTTCTGCTCCAGTCTTGAATTTCCTTGAACAGCTTTTTGGTGTCGGGATACTTCGGTCTCTGAATTAACTCTTGAATGAGGATGTCTCTCATGTGTATGATCCCTTCCAAGTATCGGCAATGCACCTCCCAAGCGTCTTCTCCAGAAACACCATCCATGCTAGGACCCTCATGTCTAGGTTTCTTCACTTCAGCTTGGATCTTCAGTTCCTCTATGGAGGCTATGGCTTCATTGAGTCGACCCTCAACTGCTTGTCTCTTGAATACCCCTGACAAGATCTCAGCGTCTTTCTTCTTGAGCTTCGACTTCAACTCATCAATCTGAGCTAGATAATCGTCTTCCTTTTTCTTATTCTCAGCCATTGCAGTTTCTCGGTGATTATTGAACCTGTGAATTTTTAACAAAGCCTCATCCAATTCCTCCTTCTTAGACTCGAGAACCTTACTGATACCATCCAAAGCTTGCTTCATCCTTCGTCTGGATGTGACCATGTCAGCCAGCTCTTTTTCTGCCTTAGCAAGAAGCTCTGTCTTCAATTCGGCGATATGAACAGCTTCACCCCGCTCATGCTTCAACTGATAAATCTCTCTTTTTAGTTCACTATTTTCTTCTCGCAACTTTTCCTTTTCAGCCCACAACTTGTAAAACTTCTCTATCTCAACTGTGGTAGGAGGCTCGATCGTCAAAGGATACAAAGGTGGCTCCACCGAGAAGGGAAGAAGCTCCTCTTCTGCTCTCTTCTTAATCACTCTTTATAGGAAGAGAAAGCCCGATTATTACATTTCCCGAATGAAGTTTTACCCTTCTTGGTCACCTGTTTCCAAGCATTCATAATTTGCCTTATCATCTCTTGATCCTCAATACCATTGAAGAATAAGGACTCTCTAACATCTCGCTCTTCAGGTGGACCCTTCAAAGGATAACCAAACTGCCTGATAACAAGGGAAGGATTATAGTTAATTCCACCTCTTCTCCCTATCAAGGGTACATTAGGGAACTCTCCGCACTTGCAAATAATCTCCATTCCTAGCAAATCATGGTTGAACCAGACAATGTTGTCAGCAGTCAAGCCCATTAACCTCTTTGACAACTTCAGAGAATCTTTCGTATCAACAAAGGCGCCAGTTTCGGGGAGATGGCTCAGAAACCAAGTAGATAAGAGTGGTGCATAGCAACTCACAGTTTTTCCACGCCTATTTTCATTCTTGTAGTGGACTGAGTGATACACATCACCTAACAAGGTAGGTATAGGATTCTTCGAAATAAAGATTCTGCCGGCATGCATATCCACCAGATCAGGAACATTGGGAAACAGGACAATCCCATAGATGCACATAGCCAGAATAGCTTGGTAAGCAGTCCAATTTTTCTCTTTAACATGTATGCAAGCTTGATCAAACAAGAACTTCAATAAGAAACCCTTAGCTCCTTGTTTTTCCTCAATATTACTGCTTAGAACGAATTCACTAATATGAAGAGCAGCAGCCATTTCTTTTACCTCGGGGTGTTCTTCAGAAAAAAATACTATGTCATGCCTGATGGGGATTCCCAAAATAAATGAGAACTCCTCCAACGTTAGGGCCAAGATGTAGTCTGGGAAAGTGAAGCAACGCAAAGACGGATCATAAAACTGAAGAAGTGTATGAATGGCGTCCTTCTCATACTTGGAGATATTGTAGACAAACTTCAGAAGTCTCCCATACCCTCCACTGAACTCTGTACGAACTCCGGGACCAGCCATACTAACCAACTTATGAATCAATGTCAAGGTCGGCTCTGGGAACGAATAGGCAACAGTCTTCTTTCTCGGGGCATCCATGTCAAGGTAACCTCAGAAAACCGGAATCAAGAGTAAGATGCAAGCCCTGAAAAATGTCAAACATGTCAGAATGCAAGATAAATGATATGCTCATGCAAACATGGGGTCAAGGTAACACTGCTGGATGTGCTGTGCTGTTAACTGAACGAGAACCACAACCCAGAAAACCAGAATTCCGAACCACTGAGATAACCAGGAACCCAAATAATCAGACATTGATGAGAAATCCAGAAAAACCGGGTAGGTTGAAGGTTTCGGTTACCTGCAAACGCCCATCCCCTCTCACGTGTGGGTACTAGGATGTTCAGTATCCCAGGCTCTCAGGTCGAGAAATGATGATACGTTCACCATTTCTGGTTTGGCATCATCATCAATCGAGGAGGCCTCAACCGATTCTCCAAAATGGAAGGTCCTCAGCTTTGGCACTGAGGTCGAGAAACAATAGTACATTCATCCCTCGGGGTACAGTACTATCGTCAATCGAGGAGTGCCTCCACTGATTCTCTTCAAAAGATAAGGGCCATCCTATGCGAATTCCAAAGTGGGCCCTCGGGTGCGAATGGGTTTGCCACAGGATGTGGTCTGCCACTGCCACCACTAAAGAGGGATATTTCCACTAAGGTCCTCGATGATCGGTCACCAGAGTCGACAGCTCTCTAGATCAACACCCTAACATGCGCAAGACACACACGTTAGAATGCGTCCCAAGATAGCCTCGTCTGGTTGTGAATTTCGTAAACACACAAACGTACCAAGCGGGCACGTAGGTCCCACTACTTTCCACTCTAGTCCTAGGGTATACTCAAGCCTGGGTATTGGGCTTATCTCTCAGACCTACCCAACCTGCAAAACAGAAACAGCCAGCACAACACAGCAGTATCCAGTATGACAGTAATAAAAATGAAATGCAATGTAGAAAATGCGGTAAAAATAAAATACAACAAATAAAGCAAAATGAAAACAAAAAAAACCCAAAGAGAACAAAAACAAGCAAGCGCTAGGATTGACTCGCTTAGGGATGGACCAGCATAGGTCAATTAGATTCCCCAGCAGAGTCGCCAGCTGTCGCTCCCAGGATTTTCATCCAGGTACAAACACGAGAGTGGCGCGTAAGACAGAATCGCCAGCCGTGTAAATTTATCCCAAGAGAGGGAAAGGGAACACCGCATAAACCTGAGGAAGAGGGAAAGGAATGGTCATCGCGACCATAGCCTGGGTTCGGGAGTCGGTTACGCGAGGGGAAGGTGCTAGCACCCCACGCGTCCATCGTACTCGATGGGATCCACGCTTGTTGTCTATTCTAAGGGTGAGTTATCCTATCATCTATGGCTGTACTAAGACGGGGGAGGGAAAAACTAAGACAGACTCGGTAGGACGTCAACGTCCTAAGCCTACGTACCCCCCTTGTGCAATGGGGAATTCAGAGTCAACGTAGTTTGGACCAAGTTCTTTTTGTGTTTTTTATGAGCGACGTTAAGTTCGCGTCCGGCAGTTAGGGTCGATGCCTGTTTGCGACTCAGACGGAAGGTAACGTGCCCTTTTTGAAAATAGCCTTTAGTTTGACAATCCCGAAGGACAAAAGGGTTTGGAGTTTGTTTGTATTTTTTAGGACAGAAGTGGCTTAAGTTAGTTCATAAATTGCATTGCACCAAAGTCTAGGGCACATCGGCGAATACTTAACGCATCGTCCCAAGACAAGACGCTCGCTAAGCACTCTAGAAAGATGAGAGGAAACCCCTCATTTCTCATTCCCCACGCTTAAGGCTCGTGTGCAATACAATTTATCCTTATTAAGTATTTTCAAGAAATTTTGAGATGAGAAGAGAGAAGACACGAAGGAAACTCTAAGGGGAACTAGGAGTCCTAATGTTATCATGCATGGGCGTCCTATGGTTAGTGAGATTTGACGAAAACCTAAGCCTAAAGAAAAGAAAAGATGAGAGAAAGAAAGAATAAGGGTGAACATGGATGCTTATCCACACCCTCAAATAGCTTACCTTAGTCCCTGCATAAGAGGTTAGCACAAAACAGACACAAGTGATATTAAGGCAAATGAAACCAAACAATGACATACAATGACCTATAACAATCCCAAACATAAATTAAGAAGTTAAGGACACAATCCCAAAACAATGGCACAAGTGCCTCTTCAAACAGATAACCAGACAAGATCAAAATGAGCATACAAGAAGATTTCACATAAAGAGCAGTTAAACAATTAGCAAAACATGTTGTAAAATCACCAAATAAATTAACAACATTGCTCAACCAGAAACAAACCAAATACCAAAAACTCCTGCAAAAATTCAAGATGTTAGTCACTCAAACAATTTTGCAAATCCAGATGAGAAATATGGCTCAACATGCAAAAGGCAAGGACTAAAATGCAATATGAAATGATTTTAAAAATGAAAGAAAAATATTTTAATGCAATTCAATGTGTTGATGAATGAATCCTAAAAGAATGGGCTCTAAATGTCATGTATACTATGAGAACAAAATTCTACAATGTAACATGTGCAAAATAAACAAATTCAAGAGGAAATTAAACAATTAATTAATTTAGAAGATAAAAATAAAAAATAAAATTTGTGAAAATTTTATAAAATTACAAATATGATGCATAAATTTTCTGGGAATTTTTAAATGCAAAGAACCATTTTTAAAAATAAAAAAAACGAAAACAATATAGTTAAATAAAATAAAAGAGGAGAAATAACGTGGGGGTGTATTTAGTAGCCCAAATACGTTGAAAAGAACATGGGCTAAAGAGGGGGGGGGGGGGTGCCATTAGCGTGGCCCAAACACTAGATCCATCAGCGAAAAAAAATAAAACAAAAAGAGTCCACGTGTGGACTTCAGTCAACCCCGTTGACTCACCACCACCTTCAGATTGATCCAACGCGTCCTATTAGGTCAACCAACCCAACATGTACTCTAGATCTGTGGCCCAGATTGAAAAACACACCATAACAACCATGTCTGCACACACACACACAATTGGTCAGACAAAAAATAAAAACACGTGCGCAGCCTAGTCCCTCATTAATGCGTTGGCTCAATGACAGCCACCAGATTCATCAGACGTACATGGCCAAGTCAACGAAATGAAAAGGTAATTCAGATGAGGGATCAAGATAACGCGCACACGATAATAACCATGGGCTAGCGAACATACAATTACTAAATAAAAATCAGAAAAAAAATAAAAGGAATAACGCGTGGTAAGCTGATGGCCGTTAGATCAAATGCATGGACGGTCACGATTATCTCCCCTACCTCCAAACCCTTCGCCTCGCCGGACCACCACCAGTCGCCGGAACCCTAGTTCCGGCCGCCACCTGCAACTAAAAAACCACCCAGAAAATGCAAACCCATACACCATTCTGTCCAGAATTTCATGGGGATCTCAAATATCCCATCAAAATTTGCAAATGATCAACACATAATGAAAAACACACGAAATAATATTAGGGTTCAAAACTTTAAACTCATAAAACAACCAATATACACGTCCATATTCAAAACAAAATACATCAGCATAACCAGTGGACATCACACATCAATATTCATGTCAAAAAGAAAAGTTTTAGGATCATCAAAAAACCCACCAACCTGAGATGGTGCAACCTGAATCCTTGCTGTTGGCTGCGAATGGGGGATGGTTTGCACTCTATTGATCACCAGGAAGAAGTTTGTGGAAGAAGTTCTTGAAAAACTCTTCTTGCTTGAGAGATATGAAGGAATGATCTTTTAGGGCTCCCACTTGAATTCTCCACAAAGGCACGTGAATCAACCCTAACCAGTGCATCAATTGGTTTAAATACATTAGGTTTTTTTACTGATAATGATTTGGGTCTTGGTAATTCCTTGTTTAGTGAGTTTTGGGCAATTTTGGAAAATTACATAATGTTAAGTACACCCTCTTCCATGCATGGATATTCAAACATTTCATGATGGATCACTTAACTTCTAATTGCTAATCACACCCACATTGAAATTGGGCCTTGAAACATTTTGATTCATGAGTTTTCAATGACTTGACAATTTTGAATAATGGAGAATAAGTGATAAATACACCATGGATTCACTTGATTCAAAAGCCTAAAATGATCCTTGAGGAGTGTCCTTTGATGTTAGCATGTGACATGAAGCAATGGGATAAATTATAGGTAACTATGCCAAAGTTTGTGAAAATGGAATCATGAGAAACCCTAAAAACCACTTTGCCTTCTTTTGATCATAAGTTGAGTTTCACAAATGATATGGAGACCCACTAGTACTTGTTGGAAAGAGGAGAAAAAGATCTTCAACTTTCATGTTGGAGGAAAATTCATTTGAAGCTTCTTTGATGATGAAAAGTCAAGTTGAATGTAGTGTAAGAACTTGCCCAAAAAGGAAACTTTCAAATTATAGGTCATTTCCATATTTAGTAACTTTTGCACCAACCCTTGATTCTTGATAAATGGCATGAAACTTGACTCTTGAAGACCATATGAGGGTGTGAGACCTTGAAAACCCTGGGGAGAACCTCAAGATTCCACAGTTGACTTCCCCTTTCACTATTGACTTTTCTCCTGATTCTCCTGATTCCCAATCCATTGGCCATTTGAACTTCTCCTAAACCAAACTGATGGACAAACTTCCATTCCTAGATACTTAGGGACCCAAGGAATACCATGGAATCAAGCCTTGCCCAAGAAATCAGAAATAAACAAACTTTATGGCAAACCCTAATTTAGGTATCCTCAGTCTAGGAGGAAATAACACAGTCCCCAAATCCAAATTCCTCTGAATATGATGTGTATCCTCTCCAAAAAAGATAAGATATGCCATTTGGTGATGATAAAAACCCAAGGAGCTTGCCAATTGGAGCAATAAACCCAAGAATCTCAAAACCTTAATTTCTGCATTGGTTAGGAGAAAGTGATCCACTTGAACTCTCTTGCTTGACCCTTTGAAGAACATCTTCTCCTCTTAAACTTGCCTCAGGCACCTTGACCCCATGCTATGAACCAATGATATGCACACATGACAATGCAAAAATGAAATGAAACATAAGCCAGTTAGTACTAAAGTAAGGAGGGCAAATTTTGGGGTGCAACAGAAGTCTCACATCGTTTAATTTTGTAAATGAAGAGGGGGTCTATGACTATATATTAAGGATTCAAATTCTTTGTTACAAGAGACACTAGTCTAAAATACTTTAAATTTGTATTTGTTTGACTTTTTATATTTTCTCTTATACTTTTGTGTTAGAGTGTTGAGAGAATGCATGTGTATTGAGGTCTTGGGGTGGTTGAAGGCAATCTATGTGTTGTAACAATTTTCACAGTGTCATTCTTTGGTTGTCCTTTGACAACGATCGTGATTTTTTTTTTCTGGTTTTGGAGTTTCCATGTTAATCTGTTTTGTTGTTATTGTGTTCCTCTTGTTTCTCTATGATTTGTTTTTCCTAACAAGTGGTATCAAGAGTCTTGGTTTGGTGGGGTATAATTTTTTTAGTATGCTTTGTGGTTGCAATTTTGTCTAATTTTTCAGATTAGAAAAAAATATTTATACTCTGTGTTGGTTGAGAAAATTTTGTTTTTCTGCAAGAAAATTTTTGACTGCAATATCAAGTTTTCAAGTGCAGTGAATATTGACTTAGAGATATTTGATTAAAGAGTCAATCTTGCCTTGTGAAAATTTCAAGTCAAAGATATTTTGATACAATTATGATTACCCAATATGTTGAATGGAAACATTTTCAACATAGACAACGAGAAGTGGGAGGAACTAGATTTGAGACCTTAGAGTATAATTCGCATGTCTTTGGCTAAGAATATTCTTGTGAATGTTCTTGGTACGTCGTCAGCCAAAGAGCTTAGAGAGAAACTTGAAGTGATTTTGTTTACTGGTGTTTTTAGTAACCAAATCACGAGTTTTAATTCACTTAAAAGATTAAACTCGAAAAAATTCTAATAACATTTTGTGTGAAATGTTTGAAAAAGTGTAATAGTGTTGTGATATTTTATATTTGAATTTAAAAGTATTGGATGCAAGTTGGAAGAAATAAGTGCAGAAGTACTTAAAAGGGATAAAGTAAATGAAGAAAATTTAAATTGGATAAAAATGCTTGAATTTAAATGTGGAACGTAAGTTCATACATTTCTTAGAAATTCAGTATCTCTGTGACTCAGATGTTTGAATTCTATAGAAAATAAAATAAAATATGAACCCTTGTCCCAAATATCAAATCTATTTAAATTCTATGTACTTCAATAACTGTCGAAAACCGGTCATTCCTCTAGGATTCAACATGTATCTTGTTACTTGGGCTTTTGTCTTCTAATATGTTTCCACGTTTCTTTGGTTCTTGAACTACTTTAAACTGCTATCCCACTCGAATTATATTCAAGTTCTCTAACAACCTCTTTCTCCTATCAAATCTTGTGGTTTGACGTTGAAAGACATACCTTAGCCACCTGCTTATATCTATCTCATATACACATTATTTGTATAAAATCATAGGCTAACAGATGCCCCATAAAAATGTCATTTTCGATCATGTTTTCACTATGACAGACAAATGGCATTTTTTAGTAACTCCCAATACTAATCAAATTGTTCTGCATACATCACCATCATCATGACTACTACAACTTAACCATTATGTTTGTAACATGCATGTATCTACCATCATGGCTCTAATTTCCAATGCCATCGTAGGCCAAAAAAATTAACCACATTAAATAAAAGAAAAATCATTAATCATTAACGTTTTGACACAAAAATTCAAAACGCCAACGTTTTAATCTTGGAGGGAAAATGAAAAGTCTTATTTCAAAAACTATATAACTTCCTCTCCTCTTCTTTCTTCCGTTTCACAACTTATATTCTTCTGTACACCAAGAACTCTCATACTCTACAACCTTCCATTTTCACATCTTCTTCTAACTCCAACTCTAGATAAATGGCTTCTACTTCTGGTTTAAAACAACAACTCCTAATTCCTTCTGCTGCAAATGTTATTGATCCTTCCTACTCTAGCAATCACACCTACATCCTTGAACCGCCAATGGAGAAATAAAAAACCATCATTTGGGCTTCTCATGCACTAATTCCCATTTCTATCTCAGATAATGTTCATGCATTTTTAGGTCCTTTACCTAAATCTTCTGCAAAACCTGTTAAGTTAAGAAAATTCTTCCCTTGCTTGCCCTATTGTAAACCTTGTGTGTTTGAGGAAAAAAATCTTTGAGTTATGGTTTCTGGATTCACCTCACCATGTATTTATTTTTTCTCGTTCTACCAACAATGAAACTTATCTCAATTGGTTGAACAAAGTGGAAAGGAAGAAAAGGAAAATCGGGAAAGACCAAGGCATTTTTTACCTGATTCAATTGTCAAGAACTAGTCCCAAATATATTACCAATTAAGGCTCCTTAGTTTTTGATTGGGGATAATTTTGGTAAAAAAACCTGACAGAAACATGTTGGACAAGATGTCCTAACATGTAGCAGAACTTGAAGAACAAGATGTTTTGACAAGATGTCCTAACAGGGTTATTAGACATCTTGTTTGTTACAGTTTTTAAATCTAGTTTGAATACAGAAGTTCGTTTGTGTATTCTAGGTGGCATTCAGATTAAGGAATCAGAGATTATCTTAGAATTTGAAGATGTGCCATTTTCTAAAATGCGGAAACATTTTAGGAAACTTAGGATTGAAGAAACTATTCTTGAGGGGAATATTTTGCATATTCTGAGGAACAGAATTGTTGCGTTTTTTAAGCCCAAATCCAGTATTCTTTATGGCTATAAAAGGAAGACCTAGACCTAGGGCAGATCAACTAATCCTTATTGTAACACTTTTGTAAAGTAGAACATAGGGTTTAGGGTTTTGAGAGTCGTAGGATTTCTTGTGTTGTAAGTCTCCCTCTGTATCGGTTTGATACATTGTGGTAGACACAGTTGTTTGTACAGATTCAGAAACCTGTAGGTAATGAATCATGTATTGTTCTTGGATGAAGCTTTGAAGCAAATCCGAGTTGTGTTGTTAGTCGAGAATGCTTGACTGAACTTTGTATTGAAAGAGGTGTCTTTCAAGTAGGATGATACGGTTATTGTGACTATAACTGTTAGATATCACGGTTGTGATTTAGGGAGTGAGATGGGTTTCTCTTATCAATTAGATGTGACTTCTAATGATGAAGTTTTCATTGGGTAGTGATAGGTAAACCAGAGGTTATTTACTGTAAATTAGAGGTGGTTTACATAAAACTATACTACTGATAGTGGATTCTTCTTCTTGGCTTGGTAGCCCCCAGATGTAGATGATTTGCACCGAACTGGGTCATCATATTCTGTGTTGTTTATTATTCTTTAATTTAAAGTCCAGTATTGATTAACATGTCATAACAGATGTTGAAACATCTGTTATGAATCTATTACTGATACTTAATGTATCAGTTTATTTTTTCTGCCCTTGTTTTAAAGTCGTGCAGAGAACAATGTCGTGATATGTGTTAGGACATCTGCTATCTGCTATGCCAGAATTTCAATTGGTATCAGAGCAGGCATCATGTCTATTTCTGGATGAGATCATGGGAGATACTTTCTGGCGCTTTAAACAAGGAGGAGTTTGGGAGATTAGATCATTCACTCAGACATACTCATGGGTATTAATGGATGAGATGGATGTTCTGGATCAAAGGTAATAACTACTGATGGTTGTTCAAGTTTTATGAGGAGTTTCTATGGCAACTGTAGGAGGAGTGGCTAGTTCTCCTGTATGGTGTCTTATAAGATATTTTAACATCGTATTAGGGCATGTTGAAGATGTTCTTTGGTGGTTCTGCTGCATATATTTCTGATGGAAGAACTCTGGTATTTATGGGATTCTGGAGTTGTGATAGAAGAAAGATGGTGGAAGATCTTGATTGTTGGCTTCTCTTCTTGAAGATATCAACATCTGACAATTGTAAGCTCTAGTCGTACCAAAGTCATGAGCAATGGAATAGAGAGAGTTGTTGGTTGGTGCCTGTCTTGGTACTTGGAAGTTTGGTTCCATCTTGTATCTTGAAGTCAATTTGAAGAGAAGGTGAGTTGAGATCGTGTTTATCAAATTCATGATATATGAATTTGGTAAATATTCTTTTTGATAAAGTTGCCAAAGATACTTGAGTTTTCACTCAAGTCCACTCATAAAGGAATCTCTGGTCGTGTTTAAGAGCTCTTTCAGAAGGATAATTTGGTTCTCATGACGAAGATGAACTTCTGACGATCTCTGATGCTTATGGATGTTACTCAACTTGGAGTTAATGGGAGGTGATTTATTTTCACCATTCATGATTTGCAAGGATTCTATTAGCAAAGGAAAGTCATAAGCAGGTTGAGTCAAGGGTGACAGACTTGATGTCTCAACATGCTGTTTGACTAGAAAGATGTTGATACAAAAATCCTTGATTTGTGTTGATATCTGGTAGATCATATATCCTACAGGATGTATGGTTTTGTGGACAAGGATTTAAGATCAATTGCTAGTTATGGAATTCACAAATATTTAATTGATTATCCTTGTATTTTGGAGTACAAGATTACTGGTGACAAGTTGGTACATCAGGAAGTGCAACATCTCTTGTTGCATCTGCTCAAGGATATGTTCTTTGGAGAATGGGTACAGTCAAGATAAGGAACTGATGTTCTATCAGATGTTGAAACATCTTGACAGTGGAGTATGTGCGGAATCTCATTGATTCAAGGAGTGAATCTCTGGAGCAAAGGAGTTTTAGTTGATGATCTTGATACCATACACGTGTGTGGTAGGATTTGTCTTTATTCTGGTGTTGCAAAGGCACGTAATCGAACTAGAAAGTTTCCTGGAAAGAAACTTGGCTAGAATGTAGTGCTGATGGAAGTGAAGATGAAGACATTTATCTTGGATCAGTTTATTTCTGATCTAGGTGCATTGGAGTGCAGCAGGTATGTTTTTGTCTCCACTCTATGAGCATGTGATCTTGCTCATCTTGGAGGTCAAGGATAAGTGGCAGTTATCTCTGACTTTCTGAAGAAGTCTCTACTTAAGGAAAGCGGGATTCCTTTTGTAAAGATCTTGTGTGACTGATCTCTTCTGAAGAATGAAGCTTTGGAATGTTTGGTTTCTCTGAATATGAGGCGGTTGTTTTAGTACAGTACAGCAGGATGAAGGTTTTCTACTCAAACTTGATATGTTAATCTAGTCTATGAGAACATGGAACTCTTGTTCTATTATAGGGAGGAGGTTCTTCTAAGTGACAGAATGAAGGACTGAACTCTCCACCTGGATGTCTGATCAGATGTTGTGACATCAAGTGGAAACTTTAGGGTCTTAGTTGATGTTGTGGCACATCATCGTAAGATAAGTTAAACTTCTCAAAGATAAATGGAATTAATGCTTCAAAAAGGCCTATCTCATGCAGTTTGCAGGAGCTGCGAGAAGGAGTAGATGTTACAGGTCCAAGTCTTGGTGTATCTAAGATGCCTTGCTATGGAGCAAGTAGGATATGTAACTTGAAGATTAGGTTTCATTGGTGGATCAAAAGATTTTCTGGAGCTCTGAAGAAAGCTGAGATTAACCAAACAGTGACATTTGGTTGATCTCTAATGTGAATTTAAGCTGTGTGCTTGGAACTAATTACTCTTGTGCAGAAGGGTTGTTGGTTAAAAATCAAAGGAGGTTCTGGTTCTGTTCATATCTTGGAGCTTGTGGTAGAAGCCCTAAGTTGCTTATGGAGGATTACCTTCTTTTGGGAGATGTATGAGAGTTTATTTCTCTCTTTTGTTATCTGGAGTTCTTATTTATCAAGCTGGTGGAGCTGTGTTCTCTGAAGATCTTCAGTTGGATTACTATGCAGATAGTAAGTCCAGTGGTTAATGTATCAAGAACCATAGTGTTTGGTGTCTGTGATATGTTCAGGATGTCCTAACTGATGTTAGAACATCATCATGTTGTCTGGACTTGGAGTTCAGATTGTGGAAGCTGATATTCGCCAGTTGAATCAGAAGTGTTCTAACTTATCATACGGGAGAATGATGAATTGAAGACTGTCTTGGATTATGGGGTGTCTATCTAGTTATTTGACTCATGTTGAGGTCAAAAGCTTGTGGAGAGGAGGTTGCTTCTGCTACAAGTCATGCTATAGAAAAGTGGATCAGTTTGGTGTTTGAGAAGCAGGCAAGCTAAGAATTTCTGAAGCATGGATTTGATGAATTTCAAGTTTGAATTACATATGGGCGAGCTAACAAGCTAAGGGACTCTGTATGTCTCTTTGAGGAATGGGAAGCATTCCAGGTTCAATTGGATTTTATCTCAAGGAACAAGGATATCTATGGCTGTAAAATTCAAGGTGGATTTGTACAGGGTATGGATGGTTTCTGGATTAGAGGGATCAATGGTGATTTTGGTCTCAATCCAAGAGTTTGTTGGTTGTGGTACAAGGATGTGATCCTGGTACTCTCTCACTATATGGTCATGAAGTTTGTCATTTGATATCATGTGGTGATTTTGGGTGGTTCTTGTTGGAATGAGCATCTTTTATAAAAGATAGGGGAGAACTTCTGTCTGTTGGGTGTACTAGTATGGTACATAGATTGCTTGTGAAACAAGCAGTAAGTGAATGCGTTCAGCAGGTGTGTTGAACAGGGAGTGTGCTCTTGAAGACATGAAGATGAGTCTTATGTTTTCCATTCACTTTAAGGTGTTTTTCTTGCAAAGGAGCACTGGTTATCTACGACAGGGGGAGTTGGACTTCTTTCTTGGATCTATTGATGCAGTAGTGCAGTTGTTTATCAAGAGTGTTTGTGGCTTCAAGCAGTCTGTGATAGAATACCTCTGGTGAGGTCGTAATGTTAGACAAGATGTCGTGACATTGTGTTACTGGTGAACTTGACAGTGTATTTTTTTGTTCTATCATTAGGTGTCAATGGATTGAATCGGATTGGTACAAGTTTCTTGGGAGTGTCCTGAGAATCATGATTTTTATCTGGGAGAATTTATTTTTCTCTGCAGATTGGATGTCAATATCAACAGAAGTTTTTTGTTGATATATTGAAGATATCATGATCAAGTTTACTAATTCTGAATGAAAGGAGTTTGTTTAGAGTTGAGTGTAGAGGGTCATGATTATTCTTCAAATCTTGTATGTCTGTGACTATTGGGGCAATACTATGGGACTTGGTCAGAGAATTGCGCTTGCTTGTATTTTACATATTTGCTTCTGTGTGGTTGCTTAGTTAGTAATCTACCTTTGTCATATTATGTCTATAAAGGGGGAGTAGTACAAACTTAAGTAATCATTGGTTGCTGGCTGCTGTTGAGGGGGAGAGATTTTTTTAATCTCTTACTGCAGCATAAGAAGTTCTAAGTAGAGGAGGAAGTTCTAAGTAGAGGAGGAGGCTGCTAGCTTTGTGTTGTTTTCGCCGCTGACTACTTTTTTGCCTCTAACTATTGTGTGTTTGCATGCAAGGGTTATTTGGTTTGTTTTAGCCAAAATCTGCCAAAGGGGGAGATTGAAGGCTCCTTAGTTTTTATTGGCATTAATTTTGGTAAAATAAACCTGACAGAAACATGTTGTACAAGATGTCCTAACATGTAGCCGAACTTGAAGAACAAGATGTTTTAACAAGATGTCATAACAGGGTTATTCGACATCTTTGTCTGTTGCAGTTTTTAAATCTGGTTTGAATGCAGAAGATCATTTGTGTATCCTAGGTGGCGTTAAGATTAAAGAATTAGAGATTCTCTTGGAATTTGAAGATGTGTTGTTTTCTAAAGTGTGGAAACATTTTAGGAAACTTAGGATTGAAGAAACTATTCTCGAGGAGAATATTTTTCAGATTCTGAGGAACAAAATTGCTGCATTTTTGAAGCCCAAATCCAGTCTTCTTTATAGTTATAAAAGGAAGACCTAGACCTAGGGCAAATAAACTAATCCTTATTGTAACACTTTTGTAAAGTAGAAAATAGGGTTTAAGGTTTTGAGAGTTGTACGCTTTCTTGTGTTGTAAGTCTCCCTCTGTATCGATTTGATACATTGTGGTAGACATAGTTGTTTGTACAGATTCAGAAACCTATAGGTAATGAATCGCGTATTGTTCTTGGATGAAGCTTTGAAGCAAATCCGAGTTGTGTTGTTAGTCGAGAATGCTCGACTGAACTTTGTATTGAAAGAGGTGTCTTTCAAGTAGGATGATACAATTATTGTGACTATAACTGTTAGATATCACAGGTTGTGATTTAGGGAGTGAGATGGGTTTCTCTTATCAATTAGATGTGACTTCTAATGATAAATTTTTCATTGGGTAGTGATAGGTAAACCAGAGGTTATTTACTGTAAACCAGAGGTTGTTTACATAAAACAATACTACTAATAGTGGATTCTTCTTCTTGGCTTGGTAGCCCCCAGATGTATGTGATTTGCTCCGAACTGGGTCATCATATTCTGTGTTGTTTATCATTCTGTAATTTACAGTTCAGTATTGATTAACATGATGTAAAGATGTTGAAACATCTGTTATGAATCTGTTGCTGATATTCAATGTATCAGTTTGTTTTTTCTGCCCTTGTTTTATGTCATGTAGAGGACAATGTCGTGACATGTGTTAGTACATCTGCTATCTGCTATGAAAGAATTTCAGTCAACATGCTCATCTCAGCCCTTTACTTTTAGGAGGGTTCCACAAATACATTTCACCTTTGATGCAAAATGATAACCCCTACTCTTTTCGACATCACTGCCATTACAACATTCAACCAACTAAGGATACTTTTGACCCTACTCTAAAAAATAAGATTAAACCCAATTTTTATTTCACCCATGATATCTTTAATGCTTATATTCAAGACCACTGTGATCAGGTTGATGAGGTCTCTGACTATGAGCATAATACTTTTCTCACTCATCGGTTATCCCATTTCATCTTTTGTTCCAGTTCTCTGCAAATATCTAAGAAGTTTATAACTTTAGCAATCCAGATTCATGAGGGGTGCAATGTCTGCCTTAGCAAACTGATCCCATGTTCTCTTTATGAATTATTAGGACTTGTTTTTCTTGAATTGAAAACCATAACCAATGAAGAAAAACTCTTGATTTTTTTGCCCTATATTTCTCTTACAACTTTGGCCTAACACCACTTTTGAACCCTTTCTCAATATCTTTGCTCCAACTGATCAAGCAAGACGGGTTAAAGGTACCAGAATGGCACTAATAACTTCAGAATATGTTGGCTTTTCGACCGAAGAAACCTTCAGGAAATATTTATTCATGCTTGTGGATTGTGCCACATTCCTTTCCTCCATGGAACTATTCGTCATTCGAAGTCATAGACCGGATTGGTTTAGAAGAGAACTTTCAACTTCTTCATCTAAACACCATTTCGAAGCTCTCAATATTTGGGTAGTGTAGCACCCCAAAATTTGCTCTCTTATTTCTAACTCTAACTGGCTTATGTTTCATTTCATTTTGCATTATCATGTATGCATATCATTGGTTCTAAGCACGGGATCAAGGTATCTTGGTCATCTAAAGAGGAGAGTATGTTTCTCAGAGGTTCAAGCAAGAGATCATATGTGCATAGGGGAATTTTGTTCAAGGCAATAAAGGGAGAGATGCTCTTAATGTCACCATCATTCAAGCTACAAAGGCTTCTTAGCCCTCTAGGCATCCTAATATGTCCTTTACTTCATCAAATGGTTTAATTTGGTAAGAGGTTTAAAGTGGATCACCTCCTCCTATATTTGGTCATCAATTTAGGTTTTGGATATTTGGGTGTGTGGCACCTCCATGGGTAAGAGTTTTGAAGTCTCATTATCCTTTTGTTTCATAAATCATCTTTGTTTAAAGGATTCTCCATCATGTTCAGATGAATTAGGGTTTTGAAGATGTGCGTCCATCTTCTATCTTTTTGGACCAAAATTAGGGTTTGTGATAAAATCCGTTTATTTCTGATTCTTTGAGCAAGACTTGATTCCATGGCCTCCTATATGTTCTCAAGTGTCTAGGGGGGAATATTGATCATCAATTTGAATCAGAGGGCCTTCAATTGATCAGATGATTGAAAATCAGTAGAATTGGGGATAAAGTCAATTGTGCAGGGAAAAAGTAAAATCCTGACTTTTTGAGGTCAATTTTGTGTTTTTCATGTCAAACATGATCAATGGATGAGTTTTGATCAAGAAATGTCAAGGGAATCATGAAAAATCAAGGATTGTGGAAAGTTACTATTTTTGGCAAAATTAGGGTTTTAGAATTACTATTTTTGGCAAGTTTTCATGTTGTGCAGCCACTTTCATGGGCAATTTTCTCCATGTTCAAAGCTTCATTTCATTTTTTGTCAAACATGAAAGTTGTAGTGCTCATTTCAAGCTTTCCAACCATGTAAAGAATGCCTCATTTGGATCATTTTTGAGCAAGTTATGGTTGTTAGAAGTTGGACATTTTCACACTTTCATGTTTCAACAGTTAGAATTTTTTCTAAGTGTTAAGGGTCACTTTTTGTGTCAATTTTCCAGCTCATTTTTGAGGGGCTTCCAAATTTCATTTGAAATTCATGTTCAAATTAAAGTTATAGAGTGCAATCCCACCTTTCCAAAGAGTCCAAGAATGCTTCATTTGGATCAATATTGTGCAAGTTATGGTGTGTTCAAGATCAATGTTTCAAATAGTAAAAGTGACAGAAACTTAGAATTTTTGTAAGTTGTTTGGACAGTTTTGAAGACCTATGTTCATGGACATTTTACATCATCTTCCAAGCCTCTTTTCAACTTCATTTCAACATCAATTTCGTTCTCCATTCTTCCTACTTTCCATTAATTACAAGTTCTCATTAATTAGAGCAAGACTCGCCAAGATATGATTAATGGAAGTGGCTGGTATGGACATTGTTTGGTGTAGCACAAGGTTGCTATTTTTGACACATTACTTGAAGGTGCTTGCAGCATGATTAACCACAAGCATATCATCATCATTCCCTTGCCAAAATAAGCCAAACCATCACACCATGTCACCATGCACCCTATGCATTTTTTTTGTTCAAATATGGAAAGGAATAAGTGTACAACAAACCATGCTCAGCACTCTGGCCCACATCATTTTCATTCCACTCCCTACACACACTCCTTTTTGCTCATTCACATCACACCATACACCCTTAATAAATCCAAATCCGTATGCACCATATATGTGTGATTTTTTGGCAAAAGTTTGGAACCACTCTAGTTTCTCATTTGGGCCTTCAAAAACAATCCTAACCCACTCTATATAAGTGTACCTAAACCCTAAAACGCAAAAGGAAGTTATTGTGCAAAAGAAAACTAGATCTAAACTCTTTCTCCCTCTCAAAGTTTTTCATCAAATCTCATTGCTCTCTCAAGGAAGCTTCAAGTTCTTGCTCACTCCTTCTTCCCTGAAGCATAAAAATCAAGATCTCTGGTTTTCTTAGTCTCTAAGCATCACAAGAGGCACTGGACTTTCTCCACTTGGTAAGGATATTTCAACTTGTTCTTATCATTTTAAATCTATAAAGGTGTTAGGATTGATCATGCATTGCATCTGAAAGTCCTGAAATGATGGCACACCATGAATCTTTGAATTTGAGTTTGTGTGTTGTTCTTGATTTTGTGAAATTCATGATGAATCTGTGCCTTTAAGGCTTATTTTCTCTATGATTTAGCTTTTTTTTCCCTCATATTTGTGATGGTTGTATTCCTTTCACTTAGATCTACGACTTTGGTTTTGATTTTGTTTAATTTCGTTGAGATTTAGGTGAGTTATGGAGATGTAAATTTGGTTGCATTTTGATGTTTAAAATCGGGTTCAGCATGTTTGAATTGATGTTGCTATGTTTTTTTGCATGGCTGGAGGTAGGAGAAGGACGCGTGTCGCGTCCTGGTTGGATGGCCATGTTTTTTTCCTCTAGCATTTTTAAATGAAGATGACCGATTGAGGCATGTGACATGAATATGTTACACTTTCTCTTTTCTTTTATTTTCTGATTTTGTTTTAGGATACAATGAAATGGCCTGGACCCAACATTTTTTATCTCTATACCTCCCCATTATTAGGCTCAAACGCGTGTGTATGTAATTCCTTTTGTACTGATTTATGTATCACATCCCCACACCATAATCTTTTTAATTCTTATTATTTTCTTTTCTTGTTCATTTAATTTTCATTTTAATTGATAAAAGTATGATAAAAATTGGTAAAAATGTGTTTCTGTTCCTTCAATGTTTGAGATAATTTCTATTTTTTATTTTATTTTGCATTTTTTTTCTGTTTTATTTGGAATTATTTTTTAAAGGTGTTTTCCATGTTTGCCCTTGTGATTAGGGTTTGTGTTTGATGCTTTGTGGATCACTTCTTGAGCCAATCATTTTGCCATGTTTTGAAACTTAAATAAGAATTGTTTGAATGTCACTATGTTGCCTTGGTGATCAATTTTTGATTGTTTTCATGTGGTTTTTAATGGTCCTCGATTGTTGCTCGACTAGTTTGCAATGTGAGATGTTTTGATCCATTTTGTGGTGCAAGTTTGCAACTCTTGTAAGGATCTTTTGCACATTTATTCTTGATGAATATAAAATGAGTTTGAGCATTTATTTGGATTTTTATAAGACATTGTAGGTTCTGAGTTGGCAGCATTTTTGCAAAACATGTTGCTCAGGAAAATGTTATGAAGAATGTCTTGACATAAGAGTAGAACATCACTGCAGGATGTGTTATTAATGTCAGAACAAATGATGATCTATAGCAAGTGGTACGAAGATGTCAGATCAGAAGTCCTGACATGGTTGCTCAGACATCACTACAGATGCTGAACCTGATGTTGAAACATCTTCAACTGTCATGACAGTATTGCTGTCATGTGTTAGAACAGATGTCATGACATCTGGGTCCAGTACAGCAGGTTGTGGAAATGTCAAGTGAGATGTCTTGACATGTTGTGCTGCACCTAACTAGTATGAGTGCATGGCTGTAATGGTGTGACATGTTGAAGGAGATGTCATGACATCTCAGTTGGGTATAGCAGGTGTTGTTAATGATGTCATGTGTCTGATGTCTTAACATTGAGTCATAACATTAGTGAATGTTAAGGTGTTGAAGAGTTAAAGTGCTGAAGAGTGATGTCACATGCGATGTCTTGACATCACTATACCATAACATTAAAACATCAGGTTGTGATGTTTTTAGGGCTGCGCGCATTAGTTTGATTTGAGAAGATCTGTTAGTTAGATTGGATGCGAATTTCTTGGTGAAGATATATTCTGGTGCAATCATATTTAGAGCAGATCTTGTTGCTATTTTCATGCAAAAAGATATGGAGAATAATTAGATTTAATTATGAAGATTTGATTGAAGATTTAATTGAAGATCTATTTAGTAGCAGAATCTTTTGCAGATTTGAAGCAGAAGATTGGTTGTGATTTGAAGGCCCAAATCCAGTTGGGTATAGGTTATAAATAGGGTCTTTGTAACCTAGTTTTAGTAAGCCAGCCATCATGTAGATTATTAGGGTTGTGTTGGTTGATGAACCACCCGGTTTGTGGGATGGTCATCGTGTTTATCTCAAAGCCTGTAGGTAAGAGATGTATTGTTCTTGGAGGAAGCTGTTAAGCAACTCTAAGTATTGTTCTTAGTCATGTGTGTCATGTCTAGGTATTGTCATGGAAGTGTGTCTTCTACTTTTCTGTGATTGAAGAGTTTTTGGAAATCAAGCTGTTGATGCAGTGACTGAGATGTTGACTGCTAGACATCATTGCGATGATTGGGAGTGAGATGGAGTCTCTTATCTAAGGAGGACTTAGATAGAAGGGTCATTGGGTAGTGATTAAAATAGGTAGATTGGCAACTGGTTTGTTGAGTCTGTAATTTGATATTGCTAATAGTGGACTTCCTTCCTGGCTTGGTATGCCCCCAGATGTAGGTTGTTAGACCGAACTGGGTGAACAAATTATGTGTGCATTTTCTGATTACTATTATTGCCTTGTTCATACAACAGATATTGATGTTGTGACATCGCACTTGACATCACATATCTGGTACCAGAATTTCAATTAGTATCAGAGCAGGCATCTTGTCTGTTTCTGGATGAGATCTAGGGAAGATACTTTCTAGTTTATGAGCAAGGAAGATAGTTTTGCTGAGTTATGGACTTGGTCAGTTCATATAGTTGTTTGTTTGATCCCTTGAAGTGAAGGATGGACTATACATGACAGAGTATGTATTGGACCTGTCTGTTGGTGGATAACTTCTGTTGAGGAGTTGTTGTGTGTTCCGCTGCATGGTATCTGATGTAACCCTGGTTGTTTCTTGTGTCTCTGGTGGTGAGACTTTAGGAAGGTATTTTCTTGGAAAGACTTTAGAGTTTGGTCTCCTCAGCAGAAGAAGAATATATTTCAAATCAAGTATTGAAGATCAATCTGTCCAGAACATTGATGATGAAAGAAGAGGGTGAAGCCAAAGCAAAAGAGTATCACTGTCAAATCTTTCATGCGGGAGTGAAGATCTTGATAAGTTATCTCTTAAGCGTATTTATGGTGACCTAATTAGGAGATCTTCCTGGTTATGGTGTCCAATGTAGTTCTGATATATCTGAAGATGAATTCTCTTGTGAAGATACATGTTTCTGATTTTCAAAATCATGAACTGGAGGAAGTTTCATCAAGAGAGAAGCTGAGCTTAATATGTCAATTCTAATGTCTCAAAATTGCGCTACACATCAGCAGTTTATGGTAAATGCTAAGTCAAAGACCTTTTAGACTGTAGCTATTTTGAAGGATCACTGAAGCTATGAAGTTGAACAATTTTTGAGATGTTGTTCATAATGTCATAGCATTTCAGTTGGAGCTGGTTGAAGAAAAGGTAGTTATCTTGATAGCAGAAGAGAAGGAAATGATCTTTGTTTAAACTAAAATGTCTGAGGACAATTTTATAGGGAAAATGCTTCCAAGAGTTTGTGTGCAGTAGCAGTGTAAGTCAGCCTGTGGTCAATTGGTGTTTGTATGAGCTCTTTCAGTTTTGTGGCTTGAAGGATTGGAAGTAGCAGATTGTCTATGGTTTGTTTATGCAGAAGGATGGCAGTTATCACATTTAAGTTAGACAAGAGGTCTGAACCTTGTGCTTATAAGAAGAAGCTTCTGGAAGAGTGTGTTATGCAAGTTACTGCAGTTTTGTTGGTCTGATCTTGGAAGTTGATCAGATGTTGATATGTTCTCGTGTGTTCGCTGCAAGAGTTATGTGTGGATTACTATGTTCTTTGCTCAGGGTGGAGTAAAAGATCAAGACACTGACCTAACCTGGAAGGCTTTTGTGGTATGAATGGTTGTGAAGGTCGAGGATAAGTGGTAGTTATCTCTGGATTTCTACTGACGGCTCTACTAAGGGAAGTGACTTTCTTTAGTATTGCTATGGGGTAGTCTTGGACTACTTATTTTCTGAAGATTCAGATGTGGTAGGTTTGAAGTCTTTGGAGTTTCTAAGCAGGATGAAGGTTGTCTACTCAAACTTGATTGTTGAATCAAGTCTATGAGAGCATGGAAATTTGTTTCTGCAAAGGGAGGAGATTCTTCTGAGTGGCAGAAGGTAGAGCTGAATTCAACAGTTGGATGACATAATGTTCTGACATCTAGCTTAACATCAGGAGTCTCAGCTGGTGTTGTGGCACATCAGCTAATGATAGGGTGATCTACAGGAATGAACAATAGTATGCTTCAAAAAGATCGTTCTCATGGCAGTTTGCGGGAGCTGCAAGAAGGAGAAGATGTTACATGACCATGGCTTATGGAGTCTAAGTGTGTTTGCTTTTGAGCAAGTGGAACATGTAACTTGAAGATCAAGTTTCCTTGGTGGATCAAGATATCTTTGTGAGAGTTATGAAAAACGTGAAAAAGGTCAAAATGTGGCATTTGGTTGTTTTCATATGAGGATTCATGAATGAGGTGATCAAACTGTGGTATTTGGTTGATCTCAGAAGTGGATTCGAAGAATCAAGATAATCAGAGTGTGGCAGCTGGTTATTATTGAGGATTGTCTTGGAACAAGTTACTCTTGGGCAGAAGGGTGATGGGTTAAAGACTCAAGGAGATTATTCTTCTTGAAGGTGGATGAGAGTTTAATTCTCTAGTTCTTTGGATTACTATGCAATAGTAAGTCCAATTGGTGGAGCATATCAAGAATCATGGTGATGATATCTTGGTGTGTGGCAAATGTTCTAACTTGTGTTGGGACATTATCTGGTTGAATATCCTTGGTGAAGGATGATTTTGTTCTGGTTCTGAAGCTTGGTGCATACATTATGCCTAAGGAGCGTCTACATAGTCATACGGGAGAATGATGAAGTAGAAGGTCTGCCTTGGATGGAGAATGTAGAGAAGACTGAAGTAGATCAGGTATTGATTGATTGGAAGTCTGAAGATGAAGAGTATGATAGGGAATGACTGCCTTTGGAGAAAGGGACAATGGTACCAAAATGCATGTGCTCAGCAAGTGTGCTCAAATGTTCATCTTCATCTAGAGCATTAGTTAACCCTGACTGGGGGAGTACTTGTCTATGGATTTTGCTGCTAAGGTACATATATTGTGAAGATTACATGCTGATCAAGATTGTGAAGATTGGTTGAATCTTATGAGGATATAATGTCAGATAACATGTTATGACATTAGGCTGTTGGATGACATGTTGGTGTGGACATGAATGGTTCTAGCCATGTGGAGCTAATTGTTTGAATCATATGCGCACATGCTTCTGAGGAGAAGTCTGAAGGACAACTTTGGTTGTGTATGGGAGAATTTATTTTTCTCTGCAGATTTTGGAAGAGCTTTGTGAGGGTCCTTGTTGATGGGAGATGTCACACTTGTCTTGGTGTGTGTAAGAGGAGTTTATTTAGAGTTCAGTGGAAGGCATTGCGTGTGTGCTTCAGAACTTGTGGATGATTGTGTGAAGCATTCCTGACTGGATGAATGAAGATTATGTCTGGATTTTCCAAATATTATGATATACTGGTCAAGGAGCACCATTTGTGAAATATAATGGGAGAACTTCTGTCTGTACTAGTGTGGTACTTGGATTGTTTGAGGATTAAGCATTATGTGAATGCGTTCAGCAGGTGTGTTGAACAGAGGGTTCGCTCTTGAAGACATAAAGATGAGTCTTATGTTTTCCATTCATTTAAGATTTTCTTCTTGCAAAGAAGCACATGTTATCCTTGATAGGGGGAGAGTGTTACAATTTTGTGCAGTTGGAATTGTGGTGTTAAGGGGGAGCAGTGTTCTTATTGGTGTTCTAGCTGGTGCATGTCGTTTGTTTGGTTTGCTCCTATTATGGCTAAAAAGGGGGAGAATTAAGAAACATCAGGTGCCCCTTGGTTGAGGAGGAGCTGGATGGGTGTTCAAAGAAGAAGGTTTTAGCCAAAATATGCCAAAGAGGGAGATTGATAGTTCTGCAGCTTTTGGTGTTGGCATTAATTTTGGTAAAACTGATTGTGATTGATATATGCCTAAAAAGATGTTCTGACTTCTATTTTCTGCTGCTGCATTTTCCTTTAATATGATGTGTATGATCAAATTATGTTTTGGCCAAAAATGTGCCAAAGGGGGGAGATGGTAGGTTCTGAGTTGGCAGCATTTTTTGCAAAACATGTTGCTCAGGAAAATGTTATGAAGAATGTCTTGACATAAGAGTAGAACATCACTGCAGGATGTGTTATTAATGTCAGAATAGATGATGATCTATAGCAAGTGGTACAAAGATGTCAGATCAGAAGTCCTGACATGGTTGCTCAGACATCACTACAGATGCTGAACCTGATGTTGAAACATCTTCAACTGTCCTGACAGTATTGCTGTCATGTGTTACAACAGATGTCATGACATCTGGGTCCAGTACAGCAGGTTGTGGAAATGTCAAGTGAGATGTCTTGACATGTTGTGCTGCACCTAACTAGTATGAGTGCATGGCTGTAATGGTGTGACATGTTGAAGGAGATGTCATGACATCTCAGTTGGGTATAGCAGGTGGTGTTAATGATGTCATGTGTCTGATGTCTTAACATTGAGTCATAACATTAGTTAATGTTAAGGTGTTGAAGAGTTAAAGTGCTGAAGAGTGATGTCACATGCGATGTCTTGACATCACTATACCAGAACATTAAAACATCAGGTTGTGATGTTTTTAGGGCTGCGCGCATTAGTTTGATTTGAGGAGATCTGTTAGTTAGATTGGATGCGAATTTCTTGGTGAAGATATATTCTGGTGCAATCATATTTAGAGCAGATCTTGTTGCTATTTTCATGCAAAAAGATATGGAGAATAATTAGATTTAATTATGAAGATTTGATTGAAGATTTGATTGAAGATTTAATTGAAGATCTATTTAGTAGCAGAATCTTTTGTAGATTTGAAGCAGAAGATTGGTTGTGATTTGAAGGCCCAAATCCAGTTGGGTATAGGTTATAAATAGGGTCTTTGTAACCTAGTTTTAGTAAGCCAGCCATCATGTAGATTATTAGGGCTGTGTTGGTTGATGAACCACCCGGTTTGTGGGATGGTCATCGTGTTTATCTCAAAGCCTGTAGGTAAGAGATGTATTGTTCTTGGAGGAAGCTGTTAAGGAACTCTAAGTATTGTTCTTAGTCATGTGTGTCATGTCTAGGTATTGTCATGGAAGTGTGTCTTCTACTTTTCTGTGATTGAAGAGTTTTTGGAAATCAAGCTGTTGATGCAGTGACTGAGATGTTGACTGCTAGACATCATTGCGATGATTGGGAGTGAAATGGAGTCTCTTATCTAAGGAGGACTTAGATAGAAGGGTCATTGGGTAGTGATTAAATTAGGTAGATTGTCAACTGGTTTGTTGAGTCTGTAATTTGATACTGCTAATAGTGGACTTCCTTCCTGGCTTGGTATGCCCCCAGATGTAGGTTGTTAGACCGAACTGGGTGAACAAATTCTGTGTGCATTTTCTGATTACTATTATTGCCTTGTTCATACAACAGATATTGATGTTGTGACATCGCACTTGACATCACATATCTAGTACCAGAATTTTAGACATGTTTCTATTTTTGGTTGATGCTTACATGTGGCTTGAATTTGAATTGAACATGCTTGATGTTTGACATAGTTTGGATTCTTTTTTATCACTTGTGTTTAAGTGGAGCTTAAAATGATTAATTGATGTGATTATATACTATTTTAGCTTGGTTGAAGCTTTGGATTCACTTTCATTTGATCATTTTCCTATTTGTGGTTGATTTTCCAAGTTGACAATGTTTTGGCCTTGCTCCTTTAATATTCTTGATATAGTCTTTTGAGATGTTTTCTTGTATGATCTAATGGATGCTTGTGGATTCCTTTATGCTTGGAATAAAATGTTTAAGATGCTTATCCTCTTGCTTTGATGTCCATTGTGTGATCATTTCTCACTTCTTGCCTCACATGATCATTTGTTTCTTGTATAGACGACTTAAGTGAATGTTTGCCTAGTTTTGATGCATGTTTTGAAGTTGATCCTTAGTGTTTCTTCTTGCCATCCATGAGTTGATGTTTGGATTGATATACATGATCATGCTACTGCCATACTTGGATTCATGCCCTAATCTCACATGTTTGCCCTTTTGAAATGTGTCTTGCTTGAGTTATTTGTTGACCAATGTTTGAGTGTAGTTAAGATGCATGCTTTGAACCTTCTTGCTCTTTCTTTGATTATTAACATGAGTTGATTACAATGTGATTTACCTACTTCCCCATCTTGGTTTTCATATCATTGGACCTCACTTCACTTTGTTTGATGTGTGATAATACTTCTTGTTTGGTTTTAAGTCATTGGTGCATTGTTTTGCCTAATTGTTTTGACTTCCATGCTTGAAGTTTAGTTTGAAGTGTATGTACTTGGTGTTGGTGTTTGTCTTGAATGATTCGATATTGATGTTTGCATTGCTTATGTTAATCTCATTTCTTGAGTTACTTGATGTTGCATCTTCTCCTTCATCTTCTTCTTCATTCTTTTCTTTTTAGCCTCAAGACTTGTTTAAGTCTTGAGTTTGCTTTTGTTTGTGATTGATTAGTATAATGTTTACTTGTGTTTGTTCACATGATCCCTTAGGATTCCTAGCTCAACTTTATCTTTGATTAAGTTAGAGGTAAGAGAGACATTAGGCTTTCAATCATTTGCATGATAATAATTAGGATAGTCCCTTTCAAACCTTAACCTTAGGTCTATCTCTTTGCATGCTAACATTAGGTAGAGTTCCCTTCTATCTCAATTTTAGGACCATTGTCCATGACAACATTAGGATCTAGTTTCCCTTAGTTATTTTCTTTTCAACCTTTGAGTCCTTTCTCTTCTCATCTCAAAACAAGTTCAAAACACTTAATAAATACAACGAGTATTTTACGTCACGAGCCTTAAGTACATGGAAAGTGATAAGCGGGAGTCCCTCCTTACCTTGTCTAGGGTGTTTTGCATACGTCCCGTCTTGGGTCGATCTTGCAACGCATTCGATCCTATGTCATAGACTTTAGTGCAATACAATTTTCAAACTAACTTAACTCACTTCTGTCTAAAAAGAACAAACAAAGTTCAAATCTTTTTATCCTTCAGGATGGGTCTCAAATAATTTTAATAAAAGATCACATTATTTCCGTTCTGTCGTAAATAGGTGTCGACCCTAACTGCCGGACGCGAACTTAATGTCGCTCATAAGAAACACTTAACCAATTTGTGGTTTCGTAGGTCGAACTACGACTGCTCTGATTTCCTCTCTCTCCTCTGATTGAGGATACGTAGGCACAAGATGGCGATGTCTTGGCGAGCAACCTTCCCCCCATCACCCGTAGTCCTCCGAACTACGTTGACTCTGACTTTCCCATTGCACGAGGGAATACGTAGGCCTAGTGTAACACCCCATTTTAAATTATTGGGTCGTCAGTGCTATTTTTGTTTGTTTGGCCTTGTTAAGGGCGTGTGTGGTTGAGCGCGTAGGCGAAGTGTCCTTAGCGGAACCGATAAATGGAGATGTCAGGATAACGATAATGTAATGTTGGGTTATGTGTGGGCATAGTTAATAACGATAGTAAGGTGAATATTATTATTATTAATATGGCTAAGATTATTAATATTATTATTACTATTATTATTATTATGGTTATTATTATTATTATTAATATTATTAGTGAATTAAAATCTGATTTTTAATTAATTTGATAATGGGCTATTGGATGAATTAAGGGCAGTTTAGTAATTAAGCTAAGATTAGTGAGGGTTAGTGGGAGAGTTAGCCATAATCAGAATTGGAAAAGAGAAAGAGGAACAAGGGAAGAACAAGGAAGAGCTAGGGCACTCATCTTCATCAATTTCGTAGGAATTTGATCAGGAAATTCGAGGTAAGGGGGAGAATGGGTTCAATACAGGTGATAATAACATGAAAGGGTAGTGAGGGGTCCTTTCCCTCGTAGGATTTTCGTATGCTTATTGGTTGATGAAATTCTGAGTATGATATGAATGTTTGATGTCTGGTATGTATTGAATCGTTGATGATAGTATGGTTTTCGTGTATAAATTATACTGTTGCTGCTGTATAAACGCATTTGGTTGCAGATTTGTTTTGATGCAGGTTGAGGGCACGAAATTAGATCTAAGACTATATTTTCGATTAGTCATAATAGGTAAAATATGTAGGGTGAAATTGTAGGTTATAAAACTGATGTAGAACTAATTTTTGGACTGAATTAGAGTGGAAAAGTGAGGATCCCGTAGCAGAACCCAGACTGATGTGGGGAAACTGAGTTTGCGTAATAGATCTGGCCATCCGCGTATCAGGTAAGGCAATACGCGTACGACTATGGTCATTACGCGTATGGGAGGGCCAAAAGGAGGATTGGCACGACCCTTTGCCCGTACGCGTATGGAGCTTGGGCATTACGCGTAAGGGAGATGCATTACGCGTATGAGAAGGGGATACGCGTATTGGATCTGAGAATGGGCTTTTTGATGGAAAACAGGTCTCTGCCCATACGCGTAATAGGTAGGGCAATACGTGTATGGCAGGGCGGGAGGAGAGGCTGTACGCGTAGGATACGCGTAGGGATGAGCGAGCGAGCTAGGCAATACGCGTATGGCACAAGGCAATACGCGTATGGCCAGCGAGGGTGCAGAATTTTGCCGTTTCGCGATTTCTTTCCTATTTTCGCGTCCGAAGTGGTTTCTTTTGGTTTGAGAGGTTGGGGATAGATGTCAGACCTTGAGAAATGTAGGATTGGAGTTAAAAATAATTTATTTAGTAGTTTTGGTGAATTATTTAATAATTAGCTAATTAGTGGACGAGTGCCTTGTGAGGCGTGCAGAATGTGTTGTGTGGCACTGTTTGTGCGAGGTGCGAGCTGTCTTGGGGTAGCAGAGGTAATTCTTGGTGAATTGCGTTTAGTGCATGACCCACTTGGGATCAATTAGGATCGTGTATTTTACTTGAGGATAGTCTCGTGTGTATAATTTGTGTGTGAGGATGTTGTGTTGTAGGTGAGGTAATTCCGGTGAGAATTACGGTAAGCGTATGGCTTACGCGTGATCAGGAGGATCGTGTAAATGTATAACTGATTAATATACATGTGTTTTCTATGTAAATTGTGTTGTGGTGAATGAATACTTTATGTGTGATCAGGAGGATCGTGAGGATGTGTAATTTTATTATGCAGGTGTGTTGTGTGCATATTCGTTATTGTGCATTTCATGGTGTCGGTGGTGATGAATCATTGCTCAGGAGGAGTGTATGTGATTCATCCGAACTCCAATGTGGAGTGTGGTGGGATAAATCATTGCCAAGTAGGGGTGTATGTGATTTATCCGGGTTCGATTGAATGAACCATGGTGATTTTGGTACCACATGCAATGTGTCTGTTGTTGAGTCGCATTGCATTATTATTATATGTTGATTGAGTTATGGTTGCGAGTGACAAGTAGGTCGTGATTATGTGATTGTATGATTGGGTGTGAGTAACTACCCTTAATATGTATTATTCACCGTTTATTATTGAATGTAGTTCTCACCCCTTTGTTGTTGTGTTGTCTGTGCTTCTTCAGAAGTACAAATAATCCAGGTACTTGAGTTGCTTGGAGTGCGTGTTGCTTGTTCGAGTCGTAGGAGTCGCTCTGATACGTAACACGGGAATTTTGGGGATTTTATTAATTGTTATTTTGTAATGAATTTTGTTGCGTATCTCTTTTAAATTCAATAATTTTGAGGACCACGAGTTTAATGTGGAGTTTTGGAATATGTTGGCGAGTGTGCCGTGAACTTATGAAATGATTATTTCTGCTGTTTTATTTCACTTAATGAAAAGAAGTTTTGATGTTGATTTTATTTGTGTAGAATCCTACTTGTAAAAGTTGAAAACTCTGATTTTATCTATAATATTCTTAGATTTTATAAAATGGGAAAGTGGGGTGTTACAATTGGTATCAGAGCAGGTCGGTCCGTCCGGCCAAGTTGTCTAGTATGAGTTGTGTCATGGTATGCGACATGTGTGTAGAACACTGTCGGTACGTGCTTGTCTTCTAACCATTGGTTGCAGGAGTTGAGGTTGAGATAAGTGGGGGAGAAGCTGGTGCTTCTCCAGGATACTTCCACTCTGGAAGGACGGATTGGTAAGTAATGGAGTGTTATCATGGTTGGTAAGGAAGGATCTATACTTCATCAGGATGACCGACTGTCTATGAACAAATTGGGGAAATGATCACCCTCAATCTCTTGTTAATAGTAGTCGGAATCAAGATGAATGGATAGATGCGCCTTGATAATTAAGATTGCATGTGATGTGGAAGATGGTTGTGTTGAGTTGGTATAGATCTTTATTATCTGAAGAAGAGGTAGAAGAGAAGTACTTGTCGGTCGATCAAGTTGAAGGATGTCTCGTGGGAGGAAAAGCAGGTATTGTTGGTGATTGCTTTTCAGTGAGTAGAGAACAAGTGATGGCTAGAGATATGCCAGTGTTGGATAATCCCTGATGCCTTTCTGAGGGTGGATCCGAGTTGGGTAATGGTAGAGAACTGGTATCGTTGTGTGCTGAGCGAATGGGTGGACATCTATTGGGCGAAGCCTCGATGTATTAACGTTCGCGTTGTGGCGAGTTAGTAGTGAAGTTACATGTGTTGAGTTACCTGTGGTTTGCGAATTTTTGAATTTATTTTCAGGCGAGATAAGTGAATCACAGGCGTATTAATGAGGTAGAGGTGACTATTGATTCAGCACTTGATACGAGTCTGATGCCAATGACTTCGTACATAAAGTGAACTTAAATTGGACGAAGGTGAATAGTTGAAGTTTTTATCTGCTAAGTAAGTGGAAGAATTATTAGGAGATGAGACTAAGATATTTGTTATGTCTGCGTTAATAGTGTACTGGAATTGACAGGAAAGCCACAGTGAAGGGCTGCCAGTTGTGCATGATTCCCAGATGTGTTTCCGGATGGAATAACAAGCGTGATGTGTATAAGGGTATTGAGGCTATGGAGAGAAAAACTTAGAGTTTTGATGAGTTTTGGAGTTCTTAGAGTTTTAGAGCATTTAAGGGAATTTTGATAAAACCCTTGGGTGTGGATGTAATATCGAGATTGAGAGTTCTTTTAGGATGATTGTTGATACATGTTAGAATTTGTGGGATTTGGATTGTCCAGAGAATGAAGTTGGGTATGGATTACTGACAGTTGAATAAGGTAAGATTGAGAATAAGTGTCCACTTTCAAGAATAGATGATTGGAATGGTGTGGTTGAGTTTGATTGGAATTACAATTGTTGGGAACGTTTGATAAGAGTGGTGAATTTGGGGGAGTTGAGGCTCTGATCGATTTCATGTGGCGGATTATGGTTTTTATCATCGAAATAAGTTGTTATTTACTCGGTAAAACTTGTATGTGAGTCTGGACAAGATTGGATGAGTTCGGAGTGGTGTTCATTAGGGATACTCGGATCTATTATAAAGTCAGAAGGAGACTATGTAGGGTGTTTAAGAGTCGAGTTGCAAGTGTTGAAAAGAAAGGAATTTTTATGCTAAATTATTCAAGTGAGAAATTTGGGTCAAAGGTTAGTTTTCTCGGATGTGTTATTGCTGATGATGGTATTGTTATGGATCCATCGGAGGTAGATGCAGCTCTATGATGACAGGCTCCGAAGTCGGTTAAGGTGATTAGAAACTTTTTGGACTTTAGTGGTTATTACCGGAGGTTATGGAAGGTTTTCCAAGTTAGCATTTTTGCTACTTCAGCTGACTTGCAAAGGGTAAGTCGTTTGCTTTGGATGTTCATTGTGAGGAAAGTTTGAGAGGGCTGAAGTAGAATTTGTCTACGACTCCAGTTTTGATTCTGCGTGATCCTAACAAACCGTTTGTGAGGTGGTGGACTGTGTCTATGATGAGTTTAGCCAGTGTGGTGATGCAAGATGGTAAGGTCGTGGCTTATGTTTTACGACAATTGAGGATTCATGATTTCAAGAGGGATGCAGTTACTTTTGTGTTGAGAATCTGGAGGTATTATTTTTACGGTTTTGGGTTCGAAGTGTTTAGTAATCACAAGGACATTGCATACCTGTTTAGTAGCAAATAATGGAGTACGAGACAACGAGGATGGTTGGGATTCCTGATGAGTTATGACTTTAGCTAGAATTATCCTATTGGTGGAATTAATATTGTGCCTGATGAGTTAAGTCGAAAGTTTTATACATGTCTGTTTTGATGGTCAGCGGATTAGAATTATTTGAGTAGTTCAGAGACTTGTGTCTGGTTTGTGAGAACACAGTAGAGTGTGAGGTTGGGTATATTAGAAATGAACTATGGCCCTTCTGGTGAATATTAAAGAGAGTCAGGAGTTGGACATAAAATTGGTAGAGTTGATTGTGGCGAGTAATCAGAGTGCGCATCGAAAGCGTGATGTGGTACATTTCGCTTATGCGTGTGTGACTTGTGAGGGTTCATAGGTTGAACATTGGAAACACGTGGGAATGATGAGACCATTGGACGTTTCAGAATGGAAGTGTTAGGTGAAAGGTTAAAATTTATTCATGGGCTACTATGTAGATGGATGTTTTGGTTATATGTTCGATTGGTGGAACGTAACATTGTTGTAATAATGTTGTATGACAAGGATGTTGGTATTATGGTTATGTAGAGGTTGCTGAAACGATGTTGGGTCGTGGAACTCTATGTTCTTGTTTTTGTTGTCGCCTCGTTTCCATTGTGATGGTTCGAGTGCGTGGAGCTAATTCCTATGTGGGGAATTATGGGAGTGTTACCTAAGGTGAGGATAATGATCTTGTTGTGTTCTGGTTCTATAGTGAACCTAGGTGTTCGTAACTTGGGTATTCTTTGAGTCGTGAGTTAGTCGTCAAGTGCATTGTATGGGCATTGCATCTTGTCAGTGTGTTATTCGTGGTGTGCCTTTTGTTGGCATGATAGTTGGTTAGTCGGATGCGAGAGTCGTATCTGGAATGGTTCGTCTCAGTATATTTTCGAGGACGAAAATAATTTAAGTGGGGGAGAGTTGTAACACCCCATTTTAAATTATTGGGTCGTCAGTGCTATTTTGTTTGTTTGGCCTTGTTAAGGGTATGTGTGGTTGAGCGCGTAGGCGTAGTGTCCTTAGCAGAACCGGTAAATGGAGATGTCGGGATTACGATAATGTAATGTTGGGTTATGTGTGGGCATAGTTAATAACGATAGTAAGGTGAATATTATTATTATTATTAATATTGCTAAGATTATTAATATTATTATTACTATTATTATTATTATGGTTATTATTATTATTAATATTATTAGTGAATTAAAATATGATTTTTAATTAATTTGATAATGGGCTATTGGATGAATTAAGGGCAGTTTAGTAATTAAGCTAAGATTAGTGAGGGTTAGTGGGAGAGTTAGCCATAATCAGAATTGGAAAAGAGAAAGAGGAACAAGGGAAGAACAAGGAAGAGCTAGGGCACTCATCTTCATCAATTTCACAGGAATTTGATCAGGAAATTCGAGGTAAGGGGGGAGAATGGGTTCAATACGGGTGATAATAACATGAAAGGGTAGTGAGGGGTCCTTTCCCTCGTAGGATTTTCATATGCTTATTGGTTGATGAAATTCTAGTATGATATGAATGTTTGATGTCTAGTATGTATTGAATCATTGATGATAGTATGGTTTTCGTGTATAAATTATACTGTTGCTGCTGTATGAATGCATTTGGTTGCAGATCTGTTTTGATGCAGGTTGAGGGCACGAAATTAGATCTAAGACAGTATTTTCGATTAGTCATAATAGGTAAAATATGTAGGGTGAAATTGTAGGTTATAAAACTGATGTAGAACTAATTTTAGGACTGAATTAGAGTGGAAAAGTGAGGATCCCATAGCAGAACCCAGACTGATGTGGGGAAACTGAGTTTGCGTAATAGATCTGGCCATACGCATATCAGGTAAGGCAATACGCGTACGGCTATAGTCATTACGCGTATGGGAATTCCAAAAGGAGGATTGGCACGGCCCTCTGCTCGTACGTGTAATGGTACGCGTATGGAGCTTGGGCATTACGCGTAAGGGAGAGGCATTACGCGTATGAGAAGGGGATACGCGTATTGGATCTGAGAATGAGCTTTTTGATGGAAAATAGGTCTCTGCCCATACGCGTAATAGGTAGGGCAATACGCGTATGGCAGGGTGGAAGGAGAGGCTGTACACGTAGGATACGCGTAGGGATGGGTGAGCGAGCTGGGAAATACGCATATGGCACAAGGCAATACGCGTATGGCCAACGAGGGTGCAGAATTTTGCCGTTTCGCGATTTCTTTCCCGTTTTCGCGTCCGAAGTAGTTTCTTTTGGTTTGACACGTTGGGGATAGATGTCAGACCTTGAGAAATGTAGGATTGGTGATAAAAATGATTTATTTAGTAGTTTTGGTGAATTATTTAGTAATTAGCTAATTAGTGGACGAGTGCCTTGTGAGGCGTGCAGAATGTGTTGTGTGGCACTGTTTGTGCGAGGTGCGAGCTGTCTTAGGGTAGCAGAGGTAATTCTTGGTGAATTGCGTTGAGCGCATGACCCACTTGGGATCAATGAGGATCGTGTATTTTACTTGAGGATAGTCTCGTGTGCATAATTTGTGTGTGAGGATGTTGTGTTGTAGGTGAGGTAATTCCGGTGAGAATTCTGGTAAGCGTATGGCTTACGCGTGATCAGGAGGATCGTGTAAATGTATAACTGATTATTATACATGTGTTTTGTGTGTAAATTGTGTTGTGGTGAATGACTATTTTATGTGTGATCAGGAGGATCGTGAGAATGTGTAATTTTATTATGCAGGTGTGTTGTGTGCATATTCGTTATTGTGCATTTCATGGTGTCGGTGGTGATGAATCATTGCTCAGGAGGAGTGTATGTGATTCATCCGAACTCCAATGTGGAGTGTGGTGGGATAAATCATTACCATGGTAATTTTGGTATCACATGCATTGTGTCTGTTGTTGAGTCGCATTGTATTATTATTATATGTTGATTGAGTTATGGTTGCGAGTGACAAGTAGGTCGTGATTATGTGATTGTATGATTGGGTGTGAGTAACTACCCTTAATATGTATTATTCACCGTTTGTAATTGAATGTAGTTCTCACCCCTTTGTTGTTGTTGTGTCTGTGCTTCTTCGAAAGTACAGATAATCCAGGTACTTGAGTTGCTTGGAGTGCGTGTTGCCTGTTCGAGTCGTAAGAGTCGCTCTGATACGTAACACTGGAATTTTGGGGATTTTATTAACTGTTATTTTGTAATGAATTTTGTTAGGTATCTCTTTTAAATTCAATAATTTTGAGGACCACGAGTTTAATGTGGAGTTTTGGAGTATGTTGGCAAGTGTGTCGTGAACTTATGAAATGATTATTTCCGCTGTTTTATTTCACTTAATGAAAAGAAGTTTTGATGTTGATTTTATTGGTGTAGCATCCTACTTGTAAAAGTTGAAAACTTTGATTTTATCTGTAATATTCTTAGATTTTATAAAATGGGAAAGTGGGGTGTTACACCTAGGACAGCGAGGTCCTATCAAGTCTCCTTTTGTTTTTTCCTTCTCGTTTCCGTTTAGCATTAGGCTTTATATGACACACCCTTTAGTTAGACAACAAGCGTGGATCCGGTAACACCCTTTTCTACCCCACAAATATCGCGGCAGATTAAACACATTATCAGAGTAAAATCAGAACCACCTCAAAAGGGTGCACATTTCTCAATAAATTCAAATAAAACAAATTACTCCGTAAACAACGGGTTTCCTCAAAATAAATAAAAAACTATCAAATAGGTAGAGGAACCACCATAACCACAATAAATCCAAATAAAAAGGTTTAAAAAAAAACCATAACCATCAAATAACAACACAATAACAACTCAACACGGTTCGACTCAACGACCCAACCCGATGTTACACTATCAGAGCAAGACCCTCTACATCGACCAAAAGCAAATAAACTCCAAAAGTCCTCGAAGGCATCCACATCTAAGCCTGATCACCTGCACGTTACCCATGTGGAGGAAACATTCAAACAGGCAGGGTGAGTAATCATAATTCATTATAATCAATATAAAAACAAGATATGCATAAAATGGCGTCATCATCATATACAACATCATCAGAGTCATCAAGGAAATCAATAGTCACAACATCATAAATATCACAACAATATGCCACCTAAATGCAATGTACAACAAGACTCATGCATGTGGTACCAATCGTCACAGTCGACGCACACTTAGGCCATCACCCTCTAAAGATCCCCGTCATTAGGATCGGTTCTACACAAGAACCAGAACACGTCAAAACCACCTCACATCCGCACAATGGGATGGAACCCTCAATAGACCGAAGTCTAACATCATCACTGAAATGCTATGAATGCATGATACACAATGTCATAATCATCATCAATAAAAGTCATTACGTGCATCATCATTCATCAAAACCTCATGTTAATCATTTCATCATATATTCATCAAAACATCACGAAATCATCATCTCATAATCATCAATAACATCATGGTAAATTATCAGAAACATCACAGCATCAAAACATCAAGACAACACAAAAATCATAAAACAATTCGCGAACAACAGCCGTTCGCTACCAAGTTCGCTGTGCGAACCTGTTCGCTGGGATGTTCGCTTTGCGAACTTCCAGCGAACCCACAAACCCCATACAAAAACCAGAGAGTTCCCATTCTGTTCTCCTCGCCACCCTCATTCGCTTTGCGAAGCCATTCGCTGGGACGTCCGCTTTACAAACTTCAAGTCATTTTAATATTTCATCTCAGTATCATCAAACAAAATCATTGCGCATTTGTTGCGCTGCTCGCTTTGCGAGTCTGGGGCGAGTGTTTGCCTTGCGAAGGAATTGTTCACTCTGCGAACTCGCAATTTCAGGAAATCGCTGCTACGTATCAGTAGCATAACAGACCCAAACACCTTACGAATTCAGCCTCTTTTCACCCCAAAACATCCCCAAAACATTCCCAAGGCATCATGGCAATCAAAGGCATAAAACCTACGACTATTAGGTTAATTAATTTCACTATCCTAATTCAAAATCATATAAACCTTCACAAACCCTCAAGTTTCCCATAAACCCCATAAATCCCTTTCTCATACAAGATCCCACATATCATCAAAGAAGGTTTAGCCCCGAAGGCTTACTTTTATCCTATCAATTCAACCCTTAATAATCCATCATCGATCCTCAGAAATACCCCTAAATCATCAATAACTCATAAACCCTCAAACCCTCATAAACCTCAAAATCCACTTTAAAATACATCGAATCTCTATATTGAAAACAATGAAAGGCAATACTCCCCATACCTTAGATTGCCGATTCAGAGCTTTCTCTACTGAGTCTTTGGAAACCTTCTCGAATCCTCGCCTTTTCCTTTTACCCCAGAGCTCTCGCCTTTCTCCTTATTTTCACGGTCTAACCAAATGAATCCTATTCTTCCCAATTCCTTTTTGTTAAACCCTTGGGCTTCAAAAATGGACTTTCCCCTTAATACCCTCACTAATCCTCCTCAAAAGTCCATCTTTCCCTTAATTCTTCTAATATTATTTAAATTAATAATAATACTAATATATTCATATTATATACTATTATTTAATTAAATAACCAAAACTTCACGAAAAAATGGCAACGTCAACACAAACCACCAAAATTCATCGAAAATTCACAAATACTATATTTAAATAAATTAAATAAATATTTTAATAAATTTGGGGTGTTACAACTCTCCCCCACTTAAAGAATTTTCGCCCTCGAAAATTACCTCAAGGAAACAGAGTCGGATACGACTCCCTCATCTGATCTTCGCGTTCCCAAGTCCAACTTTCGCCAGCCGGTCCACCCCACAACACCTTCACCAAAGTTATGTCTTTACCCCGCAGTTGCTTCATCTCTCGACCGTCAATCCGTACAGGTAAAGCTTCCACTATCAGGTTATCGCTCACTCGTACATTATCCATCTGAATCACATGCGACGGATCTGGAATGTACTTCCTCAACTGAGACACATGGAACACGTCATGCAAATTCGCAAGTGACGGCGGTAAAGAAATTTGATAGGCTACCTCTCCGATCCTCTGCGAGATTTGATATGGACCAACAAAACGTGGAGTGAGCTTCCTAGACTTCAAAGCTCGACCCACACCAGTCACTGGCGTCACCCTAAAAAACACGTGGTCTCCCTCTTGGAATTCAAGTGTCTTCCTTCTCTTATCATGGAAGCTCTTCTGGCGACTCTGCGACGCACTCATCCTTACTTGGATCATCTTAATCTTCTCGATTGTTTCTTGCACAATCTCAGGTCCGAGTACAACACTCTCGCCCGACTCATACCAACATAAAGGAGTCCTACACCTCCTCCCATACAAAGCTTCATAGGGCGCCATTCCAATACTAGCATGAAAGCTATTATTGTACGTGAACTCAATCAATGGTAAATGGCTATCCCAAGATCCTCCGTGATCCAACACACAAGCTCTCAGCAAATCCTCTAAGGATTGGATAGTCCTTTCTGTCTGACTGTCCGTCTGTGGATTATAGGCAGAACTCATACTCAGCTTAGTACCCAAAGCATCTTGCAAACTCTTCAAGAACCTCGATGTAAATCTCGGATCTCTATCCGACATAATACTCGAAGGTATCCCATGCAACTTCACAATATCCTCAATGTACATCTTAGCTAACTTCTGCATAGAATGATTAATCTTCATTGGCAAGAAATGAGCCGATTTAGTTAATCTATCCACAATCACCCAAATGGAATCATTTCCTTTAGCAGTCCTCGACAATCTCGACACAAAATCCATGGAAATCCTATCCCATTTCCATTCTGGAATGTTCAACTGCTACATCATACCTAAAGGCTTCTGATGCTCAATCTTCGACTTCTGACAAGTCAAGCACGCATAAACAAACTCCGCAATGTCCTTCTTCATACCTGGCCACCAAAACAACTTTTTCAAATCTTGGTACATCTTCGTAGCACTGAGATGAATACTCAACCTACTTCGATGTCCTTCCTCTAGAATACTCTTCTTTATTTCAGGAACATCTGGAACACATACTCATTCCTGAAACCTCATCACACCCTTCTCATCAATCCAGAATTCTTCTCCGTTATCTTGGTTATTCAAGGTCAACTGGTCAACTAACTTCAAGTCATTTTGTTGTCCCACTCTGATTTCTTCCAGAATGCCACTAGTCAACTTCAACATTCCAACTTCACACTGTCATAGGTCTCTTCACATACCAAACTCAAATCTCGGAATTGCTCAATTGATTCCAACTCTTTCACCATAAGCATCGACATATGCAATGAATTTCTGCTCAATGCATCAGCCACTACATTTTCTTTGCTCGGATGATAACTCAAATCAAAATCGAAATCCTTCAACAACTCTAACCACCTTCTCTGCCTCACATTCAATTCTTTCTGATCAAACAAGTACTTCAGACTTTTATGATCACTGAACACTTGAAATTTAGAGCCAAACAGATAATGTCTCCAAACCTTCAACACAAACACCACGGCAGCCAATTCTAAGTCATGTGTAGGATAATTCCTCTCATGAACTCGCAATTGTCTCGAAGCATAGGCAACAACTTGTCCATTCTGCATCAATACTCCACCAAGACCCATCTTCGACGCATCACAATACACCACAAAAGATTCGCTCGGATTAGGCAAAATCAACACTGGAGCGGTCGTCAATCTCTTCTTCAATTCCACAAAACTCTCTTCGCAAGCTACATCCCACACAAAAGCTTGACCCTTTCGAGTCAACTGAGTCAAAGGTAATGCCAACTTAGAAAAGCCCTCGATAAACTTGCGGTAATAACCCGCCAATCCCAGAAAACTTCGTATCTCAGTAGAAGACTTCGGAGTCTCCCACTGTAACACAACATCAATCTTGGAAGGATCTACAACAATTCCACCACTCGAAATCACATGACCAAGAAAACTCACCTCTTTCAACCAGAACTCACACTTCGACAGCTTTGCATACAACTTCTTTTCCTTCAATACTTGCAACACAATTCTCAAATGCACAGCATGCTCTTCTTCAGACTTAGAATATATCAGGATGTCATCAATGAAAACCACTACAAACTGATCCAGATACTCATGAAAAATCTGATTCATATACTTCATGAACACACCAGATGCATTGGACACACCAAACGACATCACAGTGTATTCATAGTGACCATACCTCATCCGGAAAGTCGTCTTCGGAATATCATCAGGTTTAACACGAATCTGATGATAACCAGACCTCAAATCAATCTTGCTAAACACACAGGCACCTACTAACTGATCCATCAAGTCATCAATTCTCGGAAGTGGATACTTATTCTTGATAGTCACTTTATTCAACTGCTGATAATCAACACACAGCCTCATACTTCCATCCTTCTTCTTCACTAACAGCACAAAAGCACCCCATAGAGAAACACTCGGTCGAACAAACCTCTTCTCGAGCAATTCTTCCAGTTGTTTCTTCAATTCACTTAACTCAGAAGCTGACATCCGATAAGGAGCCATTGACACTGGACTCGTACCTGGTATTAAGTCCACTGCAAACTCTACTCATGTTCTGGAGGAAAATCACTGATGTCATCCGGAAACACCTCTGGAAATTCACATACAACAGGTAAGTTGACACTTGCAGCTTCACGATCAATCTGCAATGATGCAAACATTGCAAACACCAAGGCTTCATCTTCCATAAGTTCGTCTACTTGCTTAGCAGACAGGAACATCAACTCCCCACCACCGCCAAACTCAGGAAACTCTACAGTCTTGTTATAACAGTTGATATGAACATGGTTAAACTCCAACCAGTTCATTCCAAGGATTACATCGATTTGGTACAAGGGTAAACACGCCAAGTCCATCACAAAACTCTTCCCAAAAATCGTCAAAGGACATCTCAAACACACAAAAGTAGTAGTAACAGAACCATTAGCAGGAGTCTCAATTAGCATACTACCATTCATATCAGACAACTTCAAACCCAATTTATTAGCATATTCAAGCGAGATAAAAGAATGTGTAGCACCAGTATCAATAATAGCAACCAACTCAACATCATTAATAAAACAAGTACCTCAAATCAGGTTGTCCTTCTCTGGCACTTCTGCACCACTCAAAGCAAACACTCTGCCACTGGTCTGAGCAGCAGTAGCCGTCTTCTTTGGTTTCTGACACTTGGTACTGATGTGACCCTTCTCACCACAATTGAAGCAGGTTGGACCATCATCCTTACAATCAGTATCTCTATGACCCTTCTTACCACACCTGTAGCACCTCAACACACTATTAGTACAAACATCAGCATGGTGACCTTGCTCGCCACACCTGTAACACTTCCCAGAAGTGGGAGTTGCTCCCCCACTTATCTTCTTCCCCTCTGAAGCCTACTGCTTCCCTTTGTCAGCTGAAGTTGTATAAGGTTTCCCCCTATACTGCCCTTTTTTCTCACTCAATTGCTTGTAGTAAGCAGATCGAGCTCGACTATCCTCATCATAGATTCTGCTCTTCTTCACCAACTCAGCATACCTGCGGAGCTGTTGATACCCAATACCCTACTTAATCTCTGGTCTCAGACCATTCTCGAACTTAAGGCACTTGGACATCTCAGTATCAGCACGGTTGTAGTGAGGACATCACTTTACCAACTTCTCGAACTTCGCAGCATACTCTGCAACAGTCATGCCTCCTTGCTTCAGCTCAAGGAATTCCAACTCTCTCTTACCACGAGCATCCTCTGGATAATACTTTCCCAGAAATTCCTACTTGAACACAGCCCAGGTTATCACAGTGCCAACATCTTCCAGTCTCTGATGGGTGTTATCCCACCAATCCTCAGCCTCTTCTGACAACATATGAGTTCCAAACTGGACTTGTTGTGCATCAGTACATCCCATCCCTCAGAAGATCTTCTCGATCGCCTTCAGCCACTTGTGTGCACTTGCTGGATCATGAGTACCCTCAAACTCCGGCGGATTATTCCTCTTGAACTCCCCCAAAGCACGAAACTCCTCAGGAACTCCACCATCCTGATTGTTTTGCGCCACTACTTGAGCAATCGACTCCAATGCATCAGCAATAACACGATCATTTCTTCCAACCATCCTGCACACCACCATAAGGTTAAAAGAAACAAAACATCGATAGTGTACACTCACTTGTCGACCGACAGGGGACTGACACAAGTAAAACCTGGCCGGACGGACCGACCTGCTCTGGTACCACTAATGTAACACCCTTTTCTACCCCACAAATATCGCGGCAGATTAAACACATTATCAAAGTAAAATCAGAACCACCACAAAAGGGTACACATTTCTCAACAAATTCAAATAAAACAAATTGCTCCATAAACAACGGGTTTCCTCAAAATAAATCAAAAACCATCAAATAGGCAGCGGAACCACCATAACCACAATAAATCCAAATAAAAAGGTTTTAAAAATAAACCATAACCATCAAATAACAACACAATAACAACTCAACATGGTTCGACTCAATGACCCAACCCGATGTTACACTATTAGAGCAAGACCCTCTACATCGACCAAAAGCAAATAAACTCCAAAAGTCCTCGAAGGCATCCAAAACTAAGCCTGATCACCTGTACGTTACCCACGTGGAGGCAACATTCAAACAGGCAGGGTGAGTAATCACAATTCATTATCATCAATATAAAAACAAGATATGCATAAAATGACATCATCATCATATACAACATCATCAGAGTCATCAAGGAAATCAATAGTCACAACATCATAAATATCACATCAATATGCCACCTAAATGCAATGTACAACAAGACTCATGCATGTGGTATCAATCATCACAGTCGATGGATACTTAGGCCATCACCCTCCAAAGATCCCCGTCATTAGGATCGGTTCCACACAAGAGCTGGAGCACGTCAAAACCACCTCACATCCACACAATGGGATGGAAGCCTCAATAGACTGAAGTCTAACTTCATCACTGAAATGCTATGAATTCATGATACACAACGTCATAATCATCATCATCAATAAAAGTCATTACGTGCATCATCATTCATCAAAACCTCATGTTAATCATTTCATCATATATTCATCAAAACATCACGAAATCATCATCTCATAATCATCAATAACATCATGGTAAATTATCAGAAACATCACAGCATCAAAACATCAAGACAACACAAAAATCATAAAACAATTCGCGAACAGCAGCCGCTCGCTACCAAGTTCGCTGGGATGTTCGCTTTGCGAGCTTCCAGCGAACCCACAAACCCCATACAAAAACTAGAGAGTTCCCATTCTGTTCTCCTCGCCACCCTCATTCGCTTTGCGAAGCCATTCGCTGGGACGTTCGCTTTGCGAACTTCAAGTCATTTTAATATTTCATCTTAGTATCATCAAACAAAATCATCGCGCATTCACTGCGCTGCTCGCTTTGCGAGTCTGGGGCGAGTGTTCTCCTTGCGAAGGAATTGTTCGATTTGCGAACTCGCGATTTCAGGAAATCGCTGCTACGCATCAGTAGCATAACAGACCTGAACACCTTACAAATTCAGCCTCTTTTCACCCCCAAAACATCCCCAAAACATTCCCAAGGCATCATGGCAATCAAAGGCATAAAACCTACTACTATTAGGTCGATTAATTTCACTATCCTAACTCAAAATCACATAAACCTTCACAAACCCTCAAGTTTCCCATAAACCCCATAAATCCCTTTCTCATACAAGATCCCACATATCATCAAAGAAGGTTTAGCCCCGAAGGCTCACTTTTATCCGGTCAATTCAACCCTTAATAATCCATCATCGATCCTCAGAAATACCCCTAAATCATCAAATACTCATAAACCCTCAAACCCTCATAAACCTCAAAATCCACTTTAAAATACATCGAATCTCTATATTGAAAACAATGAAAGGCAATACTCCCCATACCTTAGATTGTCGATTCAGAGCTTTCTCTACTGAGTCTTTGGAAACCTTCTCGAATCCTCGCCTTTCCCTTTTTCCTCAGAGCTCTCGCCTTTCTCCTTATTTTCACGGTCTAACCAAATGAATCCTATTCTTCCCAATTCCTTTTTGTTAAACCCTTGGGCTTCAAAAATGGGCTTTCCCCTTAATACCCTCACTAATCCTCCTCAAAAGTCCATCTTGCCCTTAATTCTTCTAATATTATTTAAATTAATAATAATACTAATATATTCATATTATATACTATTATTTAATTAAATAACCAAAACTCCACGAAAAAATGCCAACGTCAACACAAACCACCAAAATTCACCAAAAATTCACAAATATTATATTTAAATAAATTAAATAAATATTCTAATAAATTTGGGGTGTTACAGATCCCGTTGAGTACAACGGACGCGAGGGGATGCTAATACCTTCTTCTCGCGTAACCGACTCCCGAACCCAGACTATGGTTACGATGACCATGTCTTCTCCCTTTCTGAGGTTTCTTCGATCGTTTCCTTTCCCTCGTCGGGATAAATAACGTTCGGTGGCGACTCCACTGGGGACTCTGGTTCCTTATGCAAGTCACTCCTAGCACTTGTCTGTTTTTTTCATTGGGTGTTTATTTCTGTGCATTACTTGTTATATATTACTGTATTTTACCGCATTTATTGCATTCGATTATTGTTATCATATTGTTATGCTGTTGTTGTGCTGTTGGGTGGGTTGGTTCCATGAGAGATAAGTCCAATACCCAGGTGTCATACCCCAAATTTTGACCACAAGATTTCCCATCATTGTTCAAATCATCACCACAATATGGATGTACCTTCATGCCTCATCAATTCTCTTAAAGATTGTTGTGCATTCACTATAATCAAGAATTAGGGTTTTGAGCCCTATCAGAATACTCAGACAAAGGATCAATCAAGAATGGACATGATCCTCAACTTGTAAAACCTCTCAAACATCCATGAAGGATCAAGAGGTCTCCCACATAAATAATAAAGCACAAGAGTGCAACATTTCAAGTGGATCAAGCCTCTAGATCATCAGGGTCACCAAATTAGGGTTTTGGTCGACCAAGGCCTCCAGAGAGAAATTTTCATCTGGGCATGAGCCAATACTTCAAAACATGATCCAATAATCTCAAAGGGACCTCATGAACCTAATCACAAGTTCAAAATAGCCTTAGGGGATGCATTCATCAAAAATCAGGAATTAGGGTTTCTTGACCTAATTCACCCCCCAAGTTGACTTTTGAAGCAAGACATGAGCCAAGACCTCAAGAAGTGTTTTGAAGACATCCAATACATCATATCGACCCATTTACAAGATTGGATTGACCCAAAGAACTTGGTTCATAAGCAATACAAGGATTCAAATTCATCTGGACCAATTAGAGTTTTCTGATGAAAAGTCAGCTGTACCTTTGAATTTTGACCAAGACATGATCCCAAACCTTGGGAAATGATTCAAGACACTTTAAAATACCTATGGAACCCATCCATTAGGCTTGAATTAGGCCAAGCACTTGGTTTCATAAAGGATCACAAAGTTTGAAATTCATCTAATAAAAAGTCAACTGTGCCAAAAAACCAAGTTTGACTTTTTGAATTTCTTGACAAACAAGGCTTCCTTGAGTAAAAAACAATGTTAACTTATGGTTTGGATCATCATCCATCCAGAAAAAAGAAAAGTGGGGTTACTTGCAAAAGAGGCAACCATAAGAAACTTGAAATTTCACTAAGTCATGAAAAAAAGTGATTTATACCCAACTTTGCATGACCATAACTTGTGATCCAAGCAACCTTTTTCTTCCATCCAAAGCTCAAATGAAAGTTCTCATTACATACTTCAAGATTGTCAACTACATCAGATTCCAAATCCTCATGGATTTTGAGTTATGGATTAATCAAAATCAGAAAAAAGGGAAAATTGACACTTTTCCAAAAAGTACTAAAACATCCATTAATTCAACTTGAGCAAGGAGTTATGAACCTCACAACATGCCTTGCTCAAACTGATTTTCATGACAGCATTTGGCATATTTGTGTGCATTTCTTGTGCCACACGATTTCCATTTCCAATTTTGTCATCTTCCAAGCTTTGTCCTCTTCCAAGATCAGAAAGAATATTGATGAATCACTTGATGATTTCAACTTTGGACCATTGAGTCAAGAAATCAACTTGGCATGTGCAAAATCATCATTTACATGAACCTTGAATTTCAAATTTGGCATCAAGCATTTATGTGATGCATAGATGTGGCATGAATTAGTTACAAAACGAGCCAAAAGGAGTCAAGAAACATGAGTGTTCAAACCTGCAAAGTTGGTTGAAGTCGAGATAAGAGGAGACTTGGTATCTTGGCATTTAAGAAAGTGCTACATGACAAAATCCATTGGATAATAGCATGCTCCCTCATCCACTCACTATTCCTTCAAAAACAAACTCCCTCTACTATAAATAGAGGTCATTTATGATGTTTCAAACCACACCAAAACAATACTAAAGACTTGTTTTCTCTCTCTCCCTCTCTTACTTCAATTTCAAGTCACAGTGAAGCAATTTGGGGATTCTTGAAACTAGAGCAAAAACCACTCAAATAACTATCCAAACACATCATAAATCATCTACTGGAGATGTTCAAACCTTCATCCTCATTGTACAACACCAAAATCATAAAGTAAACATCCAAAACCTCAAATTTTGACTTTTCTGCATTTTTCAAGCCATGCCTTGATCCAATCACTTTCAAAGCCAAACAACACTTCAAATACTCTCCAAATATCATCCTTAAAGTGTTCCAACAAGTTTCCCTAAACTGTAACACCATTTGAGTGATTTACCATTTTGGTCACTTTTGCCACTTTTGCAAGAAAGAGCCAGTTCTTGTTCCTGAGGTTTCCAGTTGGTTTTGATCATCCTAAAATCTTCTAAGGAATCTATCAAGAGTGTCTAAGGAATTAGATTACTTCTGGCACATGTATTTTGAAAGAAAGCACAAGGAGCTTCAAGAGGTAAGTGTATAACAACTTGAAATCTTTAAAATATGCATTGCTTTGATGTCCATTAATCATGAACATGTCATACATATCATATGTGTTATGTTTGATCCAATTTACCATGTTATTATTGCTTGTATGAAGTGGTAGCATAGAACTTGCAAATTTTGGCCTATTTTGAAACCACTATTAGGTTTTAAAATGTAGGCATCTTTAGAAAATTCTAAGACCCCCATTGGGTTCCTCATGGAATTCTAGGTAGGATCCATCTAAATTTCATCCATTTTCATGGAGAAATGAAGAAGTTATGGCCATCTTGCAAATGCCCCAAAATCTGGTTTTTGCCTTGGCCTGACCTAGAAATTAGGTCATCCTTATATGCATATGGGGTGGTTTTGATACACGGATGTATCACCACCCCAGTGGTAGCAGCGTGTGTTTGTTTGGTTAGAGGGCATGGGTTCAACACCTACCTAGACCATTTTTGGTTCCCTCTCCTTTTTGCTATTTTTCTCATTTTTCATTATTTTCTTAATTAATCTCAAAATTAATTTTCCTTCAATTTTAATTATTTTTTATTGGTTCTTTTTTTGAAAATTCACAAAAATGTTGAAATATTTTATTCTACAAAAAAAATCAAATTTATATTATTTATTTAATATAGCTTGAATTTTTGTAATTAATTTCATTTTATTTGTTTTCAAACATTTTTAAAATGAGATTTCCACCTTGAATTTTCAAATTCAATTGGATTCCAAACTTTCATGTGATTAAACATGGTTTTTCAAAATATTTTTCAAAGTTAACAACTTGTTTTTGAATATATTTGATATTTTATATCATTTTTTATTTAATTTCCTTTGAAAATTATATTTTTTAATTAAAATTAGGGGTTTTCTTAATTTTGATTTTTTGCAAACTTCATTTGAAACACTTTTGGGCCTCTAATAGAGTGTAAGACCCATCCCCTTTGTAAATAAATAAATTTGGGCCTCAGTCATTGTATAAGTCCCGATACGATAAATGGTGTGATCGCTGTTTTTCATCTGTGCATCTCTTTGAGCTGTAAGCCCCAACTCTTGTATAAAAATAAACTTTTGGGCCTCTATTAGAGTGTAAGACCCATTCCTTCTTGTACATAAATAATTTTGGGCCTCAGGCATTGTATAAGTCCCTTTGTGGTTTTCAAAATCATGGGGCGGTCGTCACCTTTTCAAATAAATCATCTGGGCATTTCCTTGAGTATAAGCCTCATTATTCTTTTTTAACAAACACTTTTGGGCCTCTATTTGAGTGTAAGACCCATTCCCCTTTGTACACAAACAATTTTGGGCCTCTGTTATAGTATAAGTCCCACAACGTCTATTAGTATGGCAGTGCGATCAATGTTTTCAAATAAGTCATCTGGGCCTCAGTCATTGTATAAGCCCTAAACCCTCCTTTCATTTTAAGAAAACTTATTTTTAATTCAAATTCAAATTCAAAGTTTCCTCAAAACTTTCTTCAATTTCTTGAAACCTTAATCAAGCATACAGTTGTAGTCGATACTACAGATCACAATACACTTGGGCTTCTTCTCAGAAGGTAAGTCCCCACATCTTTTTCAATGCATATTTGTTTATACATATCTGTCAATATAATTGTTTGTATATATACTTGTGCATATCTTGCTTAGAGTTTTCCCCAGCAGTTAGATCTATGCTTAGGTCAAACCAGAGGTTACTTTACAACATAGTCAAAACTAGTTCCCTCATAGGAAATTCCCTATACAGTCTTGCCTCCTCTTGGGCTTATATAATATGAAACAGAGAAATGCATTATTCTCGGTGAAACTTTTCTCAAGACTGTCAAAACTTAGAAATATATGTGCACACAAGAAATTCATTTCCTGAGAGAGGATTAATTCCCGGTGAAACCTCTTTTGAATTTCTTCAAACCTTAGAACTGTTCAACAAAGAAAGGCATTATTCCCGGTGAAATTTTTCTTGAACTTTTCTTAGGCTTGGACCCACATGCTTCTTAGAAGTTCCCCAGCCTCCTCTTGGGCTTAGTACAAGGATGCACATGCTTCTTAGAAGTTCCTCAGCCTCCTCTTGGGCTTAGTACAAGGACCCAAAGGCCTTCTAAAGGCATAGGGCATAAATTAGTCATCTATACTAGTTTAATCCTCAAGACAGTCAAATTTCTAAAACATCAAACCATTCTAGGGTTGATCTTCATCCCTTAAACCCTCAGCCTCCTCTTGGGCTTCATACAAGCAGACTTGGACAATCTCAGCCTCCTCTTGGGCTTCATATAAGCAAACTTGGATAGTCTCAGCCTCCTCTCGGGCTTCATTCAAGTAGTCTTGGAAAGTATCATCTCCTCTTAGATCTCACAGAGACCCTCAAGTTCCCTAAAAGCATAGGAAAAAACCTGATCATTTCATCAATATACTAATCTCCAGCAGAGTTAAAACCTCTAAGGTTTTCAAACTCAACTTTAAACTTCTCTAACCCTCAACAAGGTGCAAACTTTTACCTTAAAAATCCCCAACCAGGGTCAATTACCATCAACAAATCCCCAAGAGAATTAGAGCCTCATGGAATCTGATATCTCAACTCTTCTCTAATCCCCAGAAAGAGTAAAACCTTTGGATTCCCCAATACCATTTGGACCTGCTCCTGGATTTCCATAAATCCTTAGCAAGAGATAGCCTCCTCTTAGGCTTCATATAAGAATTTCCCCCAGTGGAGTCAGTCAGCCTGAATCTTGGGCTTTGTACAAGACATATAAAACATTCCCCAATGGAGTCATTTTCCTTCAGCCTTAATCTTCGGCTTTGAACAAGACAGATAAAACCCTCCTCAATAGAGTCAGTTTCTTTTAGCTTCAAACCTTGGGCTTTGATCAAGGCACACAAAAACCAACATCCCCTCAGATGAGACAATGAGTCCACTCTGCAGGAGGATATTTCCTCTATACATCACATATCAAAACAAACAATCAAAACATTTTTTCCAGATAATTGCTGTAAGTGGCATACTTGTTGATTCAAAATCCAAGCTGGAGTCCTTCCTTTATCCTGGCTAAAGTTCATCTTTCATCTAACATCTATAATTGGAAAGCCTCTGGATTCCTAACATCCAAGCCAATGTCCCTCTCTTAGCAAAAGATTCATAAGGAAAAAGTGGCATTACTCTACACTGAGTTAAAGCTTTCTTCCTTCATGACATCACCCTTATAAAGGAAATTATGGCATTGCTGGATTCACATATCCCAGTTAAAGTAATTTCCCTTATAATCAATTTCTCAACAAATTTTGAGATGAATAGGTGAGATATTCTCCCTTTAAAGATGACAAATTCTCTCCCAATGACCCTTTTAGCTTCAATCTTGGGCTTTGAACAAGACATAAACACTCAGCTAGCTTCAATCTTTGGCTTTAAACAAGACACCAAACATATTTCCTCCCATAGAAATAGGAGGAACCACGATTGCTTTGATTTCCCAAATCTCTTTACGGGAATACGTATGCATAAGATTGCGAAATCTTAGCGAGCACACAAATAAAAAACTTTAGGTCCAGTACCTTCCCAAAAACAACGGAAAACAACAAAACAACAAAAACATTCTCTCAATTCTCCCAAAGGAGTAACTTTCCCAAGATACAACAGATAAACACAAGAAAGCATTTCAAATTAACAGAGAAACATGCAATAAAAGGCCTATGGATAACCATATATACACTGGGTGTTAATAACTTTCCTTTGTATAACCCGACCTCGTTCCCCGATCTCTTAGCATTTGTTAAAGAAAACATTTGCTTGCAAGGTTAGTTTAAGATATATTCCATTTCCTTTTCAGCTTCATAGGATAAATAAGATATCAGAAAGTAGTACCCAATTCCAACCATTGCGGTAAGGTGGTCGCGTCACCGACAAAAATCGCACGCTACAGAAAAATGGCGACTCTGCTGGGGAATTATTAGGATTAGAGTTTCTAAGAGGTCTAGGCTTTGCTTTGCATTTATTTCTCTGTTTATTTACTTGCTTTCTCATTTTTCTGATATATATATATATATATATATCATATTCTGTCACCTTACTTAATACCCGTGTTTAAATTACTGTTAACTGGGAATGTGATTAATACCCATATGGAAAGTTTGAGAGAACATTAAGATAAGTGGTGGAGTCTCCAGGGAGGCTTATAGGGTGTGATTCCCGACCAAGTTAACCTGGCAGTCCACCGAATCAGTCGAGATACCCGTGTGGACTTGCTAATGTTGAACGATCGTTGTCATGAAAGCATAGTTTTCCCAGTGCGGTACCCATGACACTGAGGATTTAGTATACACTTAACCATTAAACCATTAGGTAGTGCGGTTAATATCCCTAAGAGGGGTCAATGATTTTGGGAACCTCTGTTAGAACCCGTTCTACAAGTACAAAAATTGACCAATTAGTACACACCTTTTGGGATGGGTAGATCCATGGCTCCATGCTCGTGACGACGAACCCCTAAACCCATGTTTTCAAGTTTTTTTGTTTGATGCATTCATGCATCCATGCATTCATTGAAAAAAAAAATCTTTTTCTAAAAGAACTAAAATAATAAATTGCAAATATCAAAGAGGTTGCGTTATGGATTTCGGAAGAAGAAAAACGCACAAGTACACCTTCAAGGTTCCAAAATTAGACGACCTAAAGAAATTAGGAAGGATGATTACTAATCCCGAGGCTTTCAGAGCTAAGCATGGAGGACTGTTATCTCTTCTGAAGATCAACATGGTTGATGGGATCCTGGCTGCACTGGTTCAGTTCTATGATCCGGTTTACCACTGCTTCACATTCCCATATTACCAGCTTACACCAACACTGGAAGAGTACTCCCACCTGATTAACTTACCTATCACTGATCGAGATCCATTTTTTGGACTGGAAGAAATTCCAAAGGATCAAGCCATTGCAAGAGCAATCTCTTTGGATGAGTCAGAAGTCAGGACTCACATGACCACCAAAGGAGGAATCCAGGGTTTACCAGCTAAATTCCTGATGGGGAAAGTTATATACTTTGCTAGTATAGGAAATGTAACTGCTTTTGAGGATGTCTTTGTTCTGCTCACATATGGGTTATTCCTCTTTCCCAACATTGACAACTTTGTCGACACCAATGCTATTAAGATATTCTTGATTGGAAATCTAGTACCAACCTTGCTTGCAGATGCTTATCATTTTGTGCACTTAAGGAATTTGTACAGTGGAGGGATGATCACATGCTGTGTACCATTACTCTACAAATGGTTTATTTCCCACTTACCCAAGTCTACTGCTTTTTAGGATCACAAGAGTAATCTGCGATGGTCGTAGAAGATTATGTCTCTTACCAATTCAGACTTAGATTGGTACAATCAGATTTACGAAGGGATAAAAATTATCGACAAATGCAGAAATATCCCCAATGTACCCCTCATTGGTACTATAGGAGGGTTCAACTATCATCCAATTCTAGCTCGCCGACAACTCGGATACCCGATGAAGAATATTCCACATAATGCTCATCTGGAAGGTCTTTTCTTTAAGGAAGGAGAAAATGACAGGGCACTAAAGAAATAAATAGTGCATGCCTGGCAACATATTCACAGGAAAGGGAGAGAATCCTTGGGAAGACCAAATTGTTCCTCTGCAGAACCTTACCTCCACTGGGTAGAAACCAGAACCATCAAACTGAGGATGCCTTACCCACGTCAAGAAGTTTTTCCCTTAAAGGAATATGTTCTTTATTTCATGTCTGATGCGGAAAAACTCCAGATCACTCTCAACAAAGTCCAACGTGAGAAGAACTCTTGGAAGAACAAGTACCAGATCCTTAATTTGGAATGTACCAAGATTTAGGAACTGCTAAAGGAAAATGATGCTCTAATTGAGATATTAGAGCAGCATGCTATGGAAAGTCAGGAGGAACAAAGAAATTTGCTCACTCCTTTCACTTGGCAGAGAATCGTCAACCCGACAATGGCTGAAGGAGCCTAATCAAAGAAAATAAAAGTTCAGGAACCAGCATCTGAGCTCTCCTTAGAGAGAACTCAGGATCTATATGCCTAATTTTCCTTATTCGCACTTTGTAAATACTGTACTTTTCCTTATAAAATACTGCAAGCTTTTGAGTTCAATAAAAGGGACTCCCCCGCTGTGTGATATTTGCAATATAATTGTTAACAGTTCTTTTGAAAACTAAAAACTAAAAAATATATATAACATTATTTGCATATCATTCATCATTCTCACATATCACATCTTTGTCTTTGAGTCTCACTTATGTGTCGCACTCTAGAGTCAAACTGTCTCATTCATATAATACTCGGGCCAATCGACAAAAGAAAATGGACGATCTCGAGGAAGAGAACAGAGAGTTGAGAGAAGAAATCAATGCTCTAAAGGAGAGTTTGGAGAAACTCCACCATGACATGCAATCCCTGGCAGTAGCCCATGAGCAACAGCATCAAAGGACTGTAATCTCGGAGATTACATCCACACCAGCATTTGAGACGCCAGGAAGTCATCCTCAGTACAACATGCCTAAAGGTTTCCCCTGGGGCATGCCTCACAACTTTATACCTGAAGGATACATCCCACCGGTCACTGAAGACTCGGAAGACGTAGCAGGAACAACCAGACCTGAAGGTTACAAACTTCAGGGAAATGAAGATGCAAGGGTTACAACCGAAACTGCTGAAGGTTACAAACTTCAGGTCACTGAAGCCCTAAGAGTAACCGCGATAATGACTATACCACAACCAATAGTACATACTGTCCCAGAAGGACAGATTCCACAAGAAACTTCTGGAGGAAACGAAGATGTATACGAAAGTATGAATGAGTTCTAGGAACAATTCTTGGAAATGCAGAAGGAACTGCATTGCATTCGCGGTCAAGACTTATTCGGAAAAGACGCCACTGACCTTTGTTTGGTCCCTAATGTAAAGATACCGCACAAATTCAAGGTTCCTGACTTCGAAAAATACAAAGGCAACTCTTGCCCTCAAAGTCATTTGGTGATGTACGCTCGGAAAATGTCTACCCAGACAGAAAATCAATAGCTACTAATCCATTACTTCTAAGACAGTTTAACCGGTGCCACACTCAAATGGTACATGGGTTTAAACCGCACCAAGATCAGTACTTTCAGAAATCTCGGGGCAGCCTTCGTTCAGCAGTATAAATACAACTTGGACATGGCACCAGATAAGGACCAGCTCAGAGCAATGTCACAAAAGGATAAAGAAACCTTCAAGGAATATGCTCAGAGATGGCATGAAATTGCCGCCCAAATCCGTCCCCCTCTCAAAGAAACGGAAATGACGAAGATCTTCCTAAAAACCTTAAGCTCATTTTATTACGACCGAATGGTCGCCAGTGCGCCCAGTGACTTCACTGAAATGGCGAACATGGAAGTACGCCTTGAAGAAACAGTCCGAGAAGGACGATTAGTCAAAGATGCAGAGCCATCTAGCAGTACGAAGAGATGCGGTGGTGCTTTCCAAAAGAAAAAAGAGAAATATATCAGTAATATATCTCTGGGAAAGCAAAGGCGAAGGTATCAAACGGTAGCAACAGTAATTCCCTCTATCAACCCAGCGCCAGCTCCGACCTATCAACCTCAGGTTGCTCAGAGCCAACCAAGTCAACAACAGTATCAGTAAAGGCCGCAATAACCTCTTCAGTAGGCTCGCCCTCAGTACAATAATAACAATCGTACTACACGACCATCAGGGTTCGACCCTATACCGATGTTGTACGCGGAACTAATTCCACTTCTACTGGCCAAGGGGCACGTCCAAACCAGGACTCCTCTTACAGTACCCGAAAATCCACCTTTTGGTTCAAAGCAGATCAAACTTGCCCTTACCATCAAGGAGGATCGGGACATAACATTGAGAATTGTCTCAGCTTCAAGTCTAATATACAGAAGCTTGTTAGGAATGGGGCTTTATCTTTCAAAGATACTAATCCAAATGTTCAGACAAACCCATTACCGCAACATGAGAAAACTACAATGAATTTGATAGAAGGAGAACCTATCAACAGTTATCAAATTCACAATGTACGCTTACTGGGAACCAACCTGGTGAAGATGCATTACAAACAGAGTGGGTACAGCGATGTGCCATCTCACAACTATCATCAGTGTGATATCTTCTCCAAGGACAATCAAGGGTGTTCCATAATACAAGCAGCTCTACAAACAAATGGATCTGGGCTGGATTCAGGATCACCGGATTCGTGAAGTAAACATGGCCCATGCACATCCTGACATTGTTCAGAACCACCGCATCTGTGCAATGAATGTCAATCTAGTGGCATTGCATTCAAGACAAAGTCACTATTGCAATATGTCGCGGCACGATTACATCACTTGTCCAATATGCTCAAAAGACAATCAGGGATGCTCTTTTGTACAAGAGGCCCTCCAACGTCAAATGAATCTCGGATGGATCCAAGACTACCATGAAAGAAGTGATCATTAAGTCAATATGGTTCAAATCTTTGACATACGCCTGATGAATACTAATTTAGTGGAATTACATGCCAAATAGGTCAGACTTGGTTTTCTGGCCTCGCATGATTATCAAGACTGTAAAGAATGCCACAAAAATGACCAAGGGTGTGCACTCGTGCAAAGAACTCTTCAACATCTGTTGGACCACTGGTGGCTTCCAATCTACCTGGATGAAGACACACAACAGATTAGTATGACTGATGGGAATCCTAGAAGACATCAAAGTCGTGATGTCCGCTCAATGGAAATAGATCTAGTGAGGATGCACTGCATACAAAGCGGGTATGGTCGGGTACCAACTCACAATTATGAACACTGTAGAGTATGCTCGGAAAATAACCAAGGATGCTATTTAGTACAAGCAGCCCTCCAACATCAGTTAAACCGAAAAGAGATTCAACCATGTTTGAATTCTGAATCAATCAACATGATACAAGATTACCTCCCTGGTCAAAACAAAAACACTGTCATAATCTCCAATCATGAATTAACCAAGGATGTTTTCGCCATAATTTCTCTGGTCAACGAGTCAAAAGTATCTCTTGACAGTAGAAGAATTCTCAACCTCAAACTAATTGAGGCTGCCTACGACGGTCAAAAGGCCCAAAAAGTCCATGTGGTCTTCTACTTGCCAGGTCCAATACCGTACAAGTCAGAAAAGGCTATCCCGTATAAGTACGGTGCAATGACCATAGAAAATGGAAAAGAAACTCCATTACCCTCCATTGTGAACATTGCTGACATCAGTCGAGTTACCCGGAGCGGTCGGATCTTCAACAGAGGAGTTTGAGAAACTACCAAAGAAAAGGAGCCTCAAACGGAAGTTCCTAACCAACAACCCAGTCAATCCATCAATATAGAAACTATAAAGAACAATGACGAGATGCTGAAGCTCATCCAGAAAAGCGATTACAACATAGTGGATCAATTGTTGCAAACTCCATCTCGAATATCTATACTATCTCTCCTGCTTAGTTCAAAAGCTCACATGGAAGCTCTACAGAGAGTCTTAGAACAAGCCTTTATGGAACAAGATGTGACAGTAGGACAATTTGACAGTATCATCTCCAACATCACTTCCTACAACAACTTGGGATTCAGTGATGAAGAACTGCCGGAAGAAGGCAAGAACCATAATATGGAACTCAATATCACAGTCAACTTCCAGGATGATGCTTTAGCCAGCAAATTGGTAGACACAAGTTCATCCTTAAATGTCATGCCAAGGTCAACTCTGGTTCGACTATCTTTTCAAGGAACTCCGATGAGGGACAATGAGATCATCGTCAAAGCCTTTGACGGATCCAGGAAAATAGTTATCGGCGAAGTCGATCTTCCCATAACCATTGGTCCTCACACTTTCCAAGTCGCTTTCCATGTCATGGACATCTGGGCAGTATACAACTATTTATTAGGAAGACCGTGGATACACAAAGCTGGGGCAGTCACTTCGACACTTGACTAGAAGCTGAAGTTTATCAAGAATGACAAATTAGTCACGGTGTGCGGAGAGCAAGCTTTAATCATGAGCAACTTATAATCGTTCTCTTATGTAGAACCAGAAGAGGTCATTGGAACGCAGTTCCAAGCACTCTCGGTGAGCAATGAGAATCAACAAGAAAGAGGGACGTCGATTTCCTCATACAAGGACGCTCTCAAAGTAATGGGGAGTAGTGACATAAAAGAATGAGGGCAGATTATAATTCCTACTGATAATAAGACAAGAAAGGGTCTTGGTTTCCTCAAGCTTGTACCCAGACTACGAAGAAGGACGAAAGTTTTCGTCCCATTCAGGATTTCTTCCACAGTGGAGGCTTCCTCCACCCAATGTCTCAAGAAGTCCACACCATCGATGTGAACAACTCCGTCGATAAAAAAGAGGAGTGGAAGTCTTGTCTCAACGATGACAGTTATGTGTCTCAGGGAGAAACGCACGTGTCATTCTGCTCTCCAAAGTAGAACCCAAGATATATACCAAGATCAGACGTCAGAATGATCTATGGAGATTGTGATCCCGAAGGATGCCATGCTCCATCCAACTCATTAGAGGAAGACAGTCTGATGAAAGACTACTTTAACTATGATTATTATGATCCCCTGGATGACTTTCCTATCTGGAAGCCATACACAGAAGACTCGGGGCAAAAGAGTCAGTCGGACAATGCCTATCAGCTGAGTAATCTTGAAAAGAATACCCATGTTCCCACAGAGTCATGGAATCATTACTCAGAACATTCCGAAAATATCCGACACCATGGTGATGAATTTGCAAAGATTGCAGGACAATAATTCATTAACTATGCATTTCATGAGGTCAACGTCATTGAGGAAGATGACTCATCTATTCCCACAGAAACCTGGGATACTTAGGGGCAGTCAAGCGGCAAGTACGACTTTTTAGTCAAATACACTGCTCGTGAAAGCTTTCGCATCAGATACGAGGACACCCAGCCAACTGGACGGGGAAATCCTCTTGAGAGTGAAAATACTATGGAAGATGCGACAGAAGTGTCCTTTTATGATAACTCTGCATGGGAAGAAGACTCCAATGATCCTACTCCACCAGAAATCAGTGCCATTTCTGAAGACAAACCAAGAAGGGAAGTACTAGACTTTGTGATTCACATAGGAGTTCGTCCCCGTTGGGTTGCAGTCGATGTCCCGAAAGTCGTCCATAAGTCTAAGTAATTAACATCTTTGTTTTAACCTTTCACCTAGCCCGGGTGAAATGGATGTTTTCCAGGGCTTGATTTTCTATAAATGTCCCTCTTCGCTTCGCCCAAAGCGACAGAGTTTTGTTTTATAGGGTTGTGTTTCAAGAATCGACAAATCATGAATAAATAATGTCATTCTGAATTCCCGCATTTATTGCTGTTTTCACTTTTTGTTTTTCAGAAAATGGTAATCCTAAAAAAACAACCCAAAATAAAAACAAGCGTTTTCAGAAAATACATTGCACACACTCTTGCATTCTATTTGTCTTTTCTAAAAAAGGGAATCATCACGTCATGCATATTGCTTGTTTTAAACCCCATTGAAACATACGATCCAATGCCTTCTCCCAACTTTGAATTCCCAGTATTTGAAGCTGAAGAAGAAGAGGACAAAGAAATTCCAGAAGAGATCTCCTGACTACTCAAGCAGGAGGAAAGATTTATTGAACCTCACAAAGAGCCGTTGGAAATGGTCAATTTAGGTTCAGAAGAAGAAAATAAAGAAGTTAAGATCGGAGCACTGCTCAGTCCAACTGTCAGAGAAGGCTTGATAAAACTTCTCAAAGAGTTTCCAGATGTATTTGCTTAGTCCTATAAGGACATGCCAGGGTTGGATACCAGCATCGTGGAACATCACTTACCACTGAAAACATAATGTCCTCCGGTAAAAAAAAGACTGAGAAGGACTCATCCAGATATGGCCATCAAAATTAAGGAGAAAGTGCAGAAACAGATCGACGCAGGTTTCCTCGCCACTGTCATACCCCAAATTTTGACCACTAAGATTTCCCATCATTGTACAAATCATCATCACAATATGGATGAACCATTAGTCTCCCCAAAGATGGGTGAGCATCCACTACAATCAGACTTAGGGTTTCAAGCCCTCTCAGAGCTCTTAGACAAAAGATCAATCAAGGAATGACATGATCTTCAACTTGTCTAAACCTCTCAAACATCCACAAGGGATCAATAGGACTCCCACTTCAAGGATTAAGCACAAGGCTGTAACATTCCAAGTGGATTAAGCCTGAAGATCGCCAGTGTCACCAAATTAGGGTTTGGTCAACCAGGGCCTCCAGATGGAAATTTTCCTCTGGGCATGAGCCAATGCTTCAAAGCGTAACCTATGATGCTCTAAGGGACATCATAAACCCAATCATCAAGTCAATTTAACCTCAGGGGATGCATTCACAAAAAATCAGGAATTAGGGTTTCTTGACCTAATTCACCCCTAAGTTGACTTTTGGGGCAAAACAGGAGCCAAGACCTCAAGACATGATTTGAGGGTCTCTAATAAGCCACATTGATCTATTTGCAACAATGGATTGATCCAAGAAGCTTAAGCAACAAGTTTCAATTTCATCTGAACCACAGTTAGGGTTTTGATGAAAAAGTCAACTGTAGCTTTGACTTTTGACCAGGACATGCTCCCAAACCCTAAGACATAATTCAATACACCCTATAACACCTATTAAATCAATCCATCAAGTTTGATTTAGGTCAAGGACTTAATTTCATATAGGATCGCACAGGTTGGAATTCATCTGATAAAAAGTCAAATGTGCACAAAAGTCAAACTTTGACTTTTTGAGATTTTTCACAATTATGGTTTTTTAACCCTAAAATGATGTTAATGTGTGATTGGAATCATCATTCATCAAGAAAAATCAAGAAAAGTGGGATAACTTGTAAAAGGGGTAACCATAAAAACTTAGAAATTTTTCTAAATTATGGAACAAAGTGGCTAGAGTACCAACTTTGGAGGATCATAACTTCTAAACCACAAGGCCATTTTTCCCCATTCAAAGCTGGATTTGTAGCTCTCATGGCACTCTACAAAAGCTTCAACTACCATTCATTCCAATTCCTCATGATTTTAAGTTATGGAATGATCAAAATCACAAAAAGTGAAAATGTCACATTTTTCCAACACTTAGTGAAATTTTCACTAAGTCAGAATCTGCCTTACTTTTTTCCAAATGTAGGGGCATTTTTCACTTGGATCCAAAAGGTATCAAAACCAACTATGATCAAACAGTTGTTGTATCATATGAGGGCTTTCCAAAATGGCGAAGAACTCCATCAAAGTCCACTTGAGCCATGAGATATGACAATGCCAATATGCCTTCCTGCAAACTGTCATAGCAAGGCAGATTTTGGAGTTTTGCTCGATTTGCTCAAATTTTGCAAAGGGCAAGCAACTCTGTCCATCTGAACACCTCAAGGGGGGACCAAGGAGGAACCAACTCTGATCCCAAGCCTCCCAAGTCTTTGGAACCAAAAATAGCATGCCAAACCTAGAAATGCCTAAAAGAGGGACAAGACTCCAATTTTGGATTGAAGCATTCAATGGATGCACCAAGGTGGCATGGACTGAGCCATTTCCAACTGAATTCAGTCAAGACTTATCCAAGACCAAGGGGACCAGCAGCCTGTGCCCTAACCTCTAGTCAATGGCTAGAGGAGACTTGGATTCTCATTGCTCAACATTGGCCAAACCTCTGCTGCAGTTTCCATTCACTATTGTAGCCAAAACAAACTTGCTCTACTATAAATAGAGCTCAATTGTGTTCAGTTTGAGTACACCAAAGCACTACAACACTTGCTTTCCTCAAAATCTCTTTCTCTTAGCAAAAATGCCTTCTTTAGCAAGGTAACTCTGAGTTTTTGAGTTAGAGAGCAATTCCACCACAGCTTATGATCGAAACACATCCAATATATCATATCTAAGCTGTCCAAACTCTCATAAGTGACCTGTAACACCAAAATCACAAAGTCACCTCTCAAAACCTCAAAATAGGACTTTTGTGCATTTTTCAAGCCATGTCTTGATTCAGTCACTTTCTAAACCAGATAAAACCTCAAACACACTCCAAATATCATCCTTGAATTGTCCCAAATGGTTCCCCCCATCTGGAACACCATTTGAGAGAGTTGATATTTTGGCCACTTTTGCCCCTTTTGCAAGAAAGAGCTCAAACTTGTTCCTGAGGTTTCCAGCTGATTCCAACCATCCTAAAAGCTTCTAAGAGATCATTTGAGGGTGTCCAAGGCATCAAATCATTTCAGGAACAAGTGGCTTGGCAGATTCCACAAAATCTCCAAAAAGAGGTAAGCATCACAACTTGGATTCTTTGAACCATGCTTTCTTTTGATGTCCACTGATCATGCATCTCTTATACATGTTATATGTGTTGTGTTTGCACCAATTTATCATGTAATTCATGCTTGTACCAAGAGATGGCATAGAAAATGCAAATCATGGCCTATTTCAAAACCACTATCGGGTTTTTCAATAGGAGCATGATCTGAAAAAAATACCACCACCATTGGATTCCTTGTGAAATTCTAGGCAGGATAGACCTAAATTTTGTCCAAATCCATGAAGAAATGAGAAAGTTATGGCCTTCACGTTTTCAACCAAAATCTTGCCTTGCCTTGCCTTGGGCCAGGCAAAAAACAAGGCAAGCCTTGTATATTTGTGGTTGTGTTTCAATCAACGGATGTATCACCAACCCAGTGGTAAGACGCACGCCCTATACACAAGAGGTCTGGGGTTCGAATCCCCCTCGCCCCAAATCCTCTTTTTGCTATTTTCTCCACTTTTTTTATTATTTTTCTTATTATTTTTAATGATTTGAAAAATTAATAACTCCCTCAATTTTAACTATTTTTGAGTGGTTCTTTTTGCAAAAAATCACAAAAATGTTGAAATATTTTATTCCACAAAAAAATTAAATTTATATTAGTTATTTAATATAATGAGTATTTTTGTGAATAAATTCCTTTTTAATTGTTTTTAAACATTTAAAAGTGAATATTTACTTTGAAAATCAAAACTAAATGAGTTTTAATTCATCTTGTGATATAAACCTCATTTTTCAAACCCTCAACAAAAATCACAAGTGGTTTATTCAAACTTATTTGGTATTTTTATCATTTTTATTTGATTTTCTTTAAATATTTACTTTTAAAAGAAAACAAATTTAGGGTTTCCTTGATTTTCACTCAAACAAAACTTTTAATCACTTTGGGCCTCTAATAAAGTGTAAGACCCAATCCTTTGTAAATACAAACAATTTTAGGCCTCAAATGTTGTATAAGTCCCGTTGTATTTCAAAAGTTCGGCGTGATCATCGCCCGTTTAAAACAAATCATCTGGGCCTCTCCTCGAGCTATAAGACCCATTCAAAATCATTGGGCCTCTAATAGAGTGTAAGACCTAATCCCTTTTTAACCAAAATAATTTTGGGCCTCAGATATTGTATAAGTTCCTCTGCGTTAAAAGAAAATCTCGGCGCGATCGCCAGTTCAAAAATCAAACCCTTGGGCCTACCCTCGTGTTATAAGCCCCATTCTTTAAAAATTATTGGGCCTCTAGTAGAGTGTAAGACCCAACCCTTTTTGAAAACCAAAATAATTTGGGCCTCAGTGTATTGTATAAGTCCCGATACCGTCAAAAAGTTCGACGCGATCATCCCCTTTTAAAACAAACCCTTGGGCCTCTCCTTGAGCTGTAAGCCCCACCACTTATACAAAAATAAACCTTTGGGCCTCTTGAGAGAGTGTAAGACCCATCCCTTTGTACAGAAAACCTTTTTGGGCCTCAGTCACTTGTATAAGTCCTTGTACAATATACAAAATAACAGTGCAATCATTGATAATACCATGGGCCTCTCCTTGAGTTGTAAGCCCCAACAATCTTTTCAAAGCACTTTCTCCTTTGATTTTGAATATAATATTGTTATTAAAGTTTTCTTTGTTGAACAACTAACCAAACAACATGGAAGCTCTACAACCGAGTAAGTGTTTATCCGCTTTCTTTATCCGCTTTAATATATATATAACTGCATTATGGGGCTGCTCACTGTAAGTCTTCCTTCACAAACTTTTATATAATCGTCAAATATCCACTGTGTAATACTAGTATAGCTATTTAGAGTTTTCCCCGACAACTATGTCTAGCACTAGGTAAAGCCCTGTTGGTCACTCTTAAATACAAACAAAACTAGATCCCTCTAGGATTACCAGACACAGTCTTCCCACCTCTTGGGGTTAAACAATATGGAGACGTGAAAGGAAGCATTCTCGGTGAACCCTTTCTCAGACTGTCACCCTTAGAAATCGTCAAAGAGACTCTACTCCCCAGAGATGATCTTTTCTCCGTGAATGGCATCTCTTGAGTTTCTTCCAAATTCTCGGACTTTCCTGGCTTGATCTATTCTCGGTGAATGGCATGTCTTGAACTTCTCAGGGTTTGGGGACCCACATGCTTCTTAAAAGCATCCCCACCTCCTCTTGGACATTGTACAAGGACCCTTCGGCTTCTTAAAAGCTCTCATGCCTCCTCTTGGGCTTAGTACAAGGACCCAGAGATCTCTACAGGTATAGGAACAAAACCTAGTCATCAATTTGCTAGAGCTATCTTTCTGAGTCAAGTTTCAGACCAGTTAATGGGTTGATGTTCATCCCTTAACATGCAAGCCTTCTCTTGGGCATCATACAAAGATCATTCACTACCTGAGAATCGATTTCTCAAAACACCCGTAGACTTGGACAGTCTCAATACCCTTTAGATTTTCCATTTCCTTAAAGAATAGGGAATCTCCCTAATCCTCTGATCAAACTCAAAGTACAACATTACCCATATAAGAACTGATTTTCTCTTTATCCAACATACTGGACCTGTCACTCAACTGAAACAGTTACCAGCACCAATAGCCTCCTCTTGGGCTTTGTACAATGATTCTCCCAACACTCTCTTGTTGAGTATAAAAGACTCTCTTGTTGAGTCAAACCTTTCAGCCTCCATCTCGGGCTTCGTACGAGATACAAAAACACTCTCTTGTTGAGTATAAAAGACTCTCTTGTTGAGTCAATAATTTTCAGCATCCATCTCGGGCTTCGTACGAGGTACAAAGACTCTCTTGTTGAGTCAAGCGCCTTTAGCCTCCGTCTTGGGCATCGTATAAGACACATACTAATAGCACTCTCTTGTTGAGTCAACCCTTTTAGACTCTCTCTCGAGCTTCTTACGAGACACATAAAAACACCCTCTTGTTGGGTCAATAGAATCCTCTTAGGCTTTGTATAAGGAAACCCCGGTTGAGTCAATCAACCTTTAAGCATCAAAATCTGTGCCTCGTTCACAGTATACAAACATCAACAACTCCTTTTCCCCCATCTAATTGCTGTAAGCGGCAAGCCTCTGGATTATTTACATCCACGCCACTGTCCCTCTTTTAGCATGAGAAATTCCTAAGGAAAGATGACACTGCTCTAAACTGAGTTAAACTCTTCTCCTTCAGGTTAAAATCCCCTATAAAGGAAATTATGGCATTGCTGGATTCACATATCCTAGTTAAAGTAATTCTCCTTTATAATCAGTCACCCAACAGTTGTGACAAACAAACCAAATACCCCTTTAGAGATGACAAATTCTCTCTAAAGTCAAATCCCTTTAGCTTCACCTCTTGGGCTTCGAACAAGATACAAATAGACCCTTCAGCTTCACATCTTGGGCTTTGAAGAAGATACAAACCACCTTTAGCTTCATGTCTTGGGCTTTGAACAAGACACCAAAATGACCTTTTTCCTCCCATAGAATAGGAGGAACTACGATCGCTCTGATTTCCCTGTTTCGTTAAACGGGAATACGTAGGCATAAGATTGAAAAAATCTTAGCGAGCACACTAATCAAAAACCCAAAATCCCGTACCTTCATACATCAATCGAAAAGCATCAGTCCTAACATCCTACCAATAGCATAGTCCCGTCATTTCATTCTTAGCAAAATAAGCAGAGAGAGGCCCACAATCTAAACCGCATCTCTAAACCAACAGTCATCTGTTTAAACTCAGTATGCAAGCAGGGCTAATTGGAGACATCTATTTCCCTTCCTTCATCAGCTTCAATTGGATAAAAAATGAATAGACCTGTAGTACCCCAGAGCGACAGTGTTTAAGAACCACGTCCAAAATCACTCGCTACAGAAAAATGGCGCCCACTGTGGGGCCACGCAGGGTTTTTTCCTCTTATCTCTCTGGTTGAAACCCTAAATTCATGTCACAGAAATGATGACTCTGTTGGGGAGTCATTGTCTATATAGGATCATAAGGCTAGAGGTCTAGGATGATTAAGACAAATATATATACTGCTTTTCCTAATTGATATCTGTGTTTATTTTTCTGCTAATGGGAATGCGTGTGATGCCGCATGTGGAAAGATTGAGTATACACCTAAGATAGGTGATGGCAATGCGGGTAATCTTACTGGGAGTGAATTCCAGTTAAGAGCCCCCGATCGACCATCAAACTCAATGGAGACTCCCTTTGCAGATACATTGCCTATACAACTTCGGTTGTTGAAAGTAGTGTGGTCGACTGGGTTATCTGAGAAGCTGAGGTTTTTAGTAGATTTAAGCCATTTTGTAGTGCGGAAGCTATTGGAAATAGTTGTCACACGATACTACCCTCATCTGAGATCACTCTAGGATACATCAGCTCGTTGGCGATCCGCTTGCTGTTGTTATCCCAGAGGGGTCAATGATTTTGCGGACAGGTACAAAATATCACCAGTATAAACCTTTGGGGGGGGGGGGGGGTAGGGCCTTGACTTCATGACACCGACCCTTTGACCCCATGTTTTTTCTATGTTTTTGTGTGCTGCATTCATGCATTCATTTAAAAAACATTAAAACATTCAAAAAGAAAAAATCTTCTCTTCTAGTCTCTCTTTTACAAATTAAACTGAGACAATGATTGTAAATGTCAGAGAAAGAAGATTGCGCTAATGGATTTCGGTAGAAGGAAAACTCATAAGTATACCTTCAAGGTTCCAAAGTTAGAGGATTTGAGAGGTTTGGTGAGAATGATCACCAACCATGAGGCTTTCAGAGCCAAGTATGGAGGACTATTGTCCTTGTTAAGGGTTCACGTAATTGAAGGAATCATGTCCATGTTAATCCAGTTCTACGATCCAGTCTATCACTGTTTCACATTCCCGGATTATCATCTTGCACCAATGCTGGAGGAGTACTCTCACCTGACTGATTTACATATTACTGATCAATCTCCCTTTTCTAGACTGGAAGAAATTCCAAAGGATCAAACCATTGCAAGAGCAATTTATTTGGACGAGTCAGAAGTCAGGACTCACATAACCACTAAGGGTGGCATCCAGGGTTTTCCAGCCCAGTTCTTGACAAAGAAACCTCTATACTTTGCCAGTATAGGGAACGTGGCTGCTTTCGAGAGCATCTTTGTTTTGCTCACCGACGGGTTATTTTTGTTTCCCAACATCGATAACTTTGTAGATATCAACGCCATTAAGATTTTCCTGATTGGAAACCCCGTACCGACCTTACTCACAGATCACGTGTTGTGTACCCCTGCTATACAAATGGTTCACTTCCCATTTACCCAAGTCTGCTGCATTTTAGGATCAAAAGAATACTTTACGTTGGTCGCAGAGAATCATGTCTCTTACCAACTATGACATCGATTGGTACAATTGAATCTACTACGGGATCAGGATCATTGACCGTTGTGGAAATTTCCTAAATGTACCCCTTATAGGAACTAAGGGGGGAATCAACTATCATCTAATTCTCGTTCGTCGTCAATTCGGATACCCGATGAGGCACATCCCACGGAATGCTCATCTGGAAGGTCTTTTCTTCAAGGAAAGAGAAAATGACAGGGCACTAAAGACGGAAATAATGCACGCTTGGAAACACGTTCATAGGAAAGGACGAGAGCCTCTAGGAAAACCAGACTGTGTCTCAGTGGAGCCTTATCTCCACTGGGTACAAACTAGAGCTCTCAAGCTGAGGATGCCTTACCCTCGTCAGGAAGTTCTTCCATTAAGGGACTTTGCCCTTTATTTCATGTCTGAGACGGAAAAGCTTCAGGTTACTCTCAGCAAAGTTCAGCAGGAGAAGAGGTCTTGGAGAAACAAGTACCGCATTCTCAATGTGGAATGCAAGAAAATACAGCAACTGTTAAGAGAAAAAGATGCTCTGATTGAAATTTTAAAGCAACATGTTGTAGAGAATCAGGATGACTAAAGGAATTTGCTCGCTTCTTTCACTTGGCAAAGGAATGACAACCCGACAACGGCTGAAGAGCCTCGGTCAAAGAAGAGGAAAGCACCCGAACCAGCACTTGAGCTCTCTTCATAGAGGACTCAGGGTCCATTAGTTTATATTTCCTTTTTCAGCACTTTGTAATCTACTGTATTTCCATTTCCGCAATCCTTTGAATTCAATAAAACGGGGTTTCCCCACTGTTTGATATTTGCAATCCAATTGTCGAAGTTTACTTTGAATAAACAAAAATAATTAATAATCATTGCATTCATCATTCTCATAAACACATTCTTCTTACCTACGAATCTCACGTTTGCGTCTCGATTCTAGAGTCAAACTGTCTCATTCGTACAATACTCAGGCCAATCGTCAGAAAAAGATGGATGATCTCGAGGAAGAAAACAGAGAGTTGAGAGAAGAGATCGACACTCTAAAAGAGGATCTGAGAAAGCTTCATAACGACATGCAAGCTCTAGTAGAAGCTCAGATGCAACAACAAAGGACTGTGATCTCGGAGATCACGTCTACGCCCATAGTGGAGAAGTATGATCCTAGGTACAAGATGCCGAAAGATCGCCCCTGGGGCATGCCACTCAGCTATATCCCAGAAGGATATGTTCCGCTAATCGTTGAGGATCAGGGAACCGCAGCAGGAGCCGCTGGGCCTGAAGGTTACAAACTTCGGGAAAGAGAAGATACCAGGGGCATGGCAGCAACTCCTGAAGGTTACAAACTTTGGGAGGCACCGAGAGTCTCGGCCATAATGTCTATACCACTGCCCGTGGTACACACTGTCCCGGAAGGACAGATTCCACAGATACCGTCTGGTGGAAATGACAGCATGTTCGACAGAATGAATGAGTTCCAGGAATAGTTCCTGGAAATGCAGAAAGAACTGCAGGCCCTTCGCGGTCAGGATCTATTTGGAAAGGACGCCGCAGACCTTTGCTTGGTCCCCAATGTGAAAGTTCCACACAAGTTCCAAGTGCCCGACTTTGAAAAATACAAGGGTAACTCTTGCCCTCAGAGTCATTTAGTGATGTACGCCCGACGAATGTCAACTCAGACAAAGAACCAGGAGCTACTAATTCATTACTTTCTGGATAGTTTAACCGGTGCCGCATTAAAATGGTACATGGGTTTAAACCGCGCTATGATCGGCACATTCAGAGATCTTGGCGCTGCTTTCATTCAATAATATAAATACAATTTGGACATGGCACCAGACAGAGATCAACTCAGGTCGATGTCACAAAAGGACAAGGAAACCTTTAAGGAGTACGCCCAGATTTCTCCACCTCTTGAGGAAAAAGAGATGACAAAGATCTTCTTAAAGACCTTGAGCTCATTTTACTACGACAGAATGGTCGCCAGTGCGCCCAGTGACTTCACCGAGATGGTGGGCATGGGAGTTCGTCTTGAGGAAGCAATCCGAGAAGGACGCCTAGTTAAAGACGCTGGATCATCAAGTAGTACAAAACGATTCGGTAATGCTCTCCCTAAGAAAAAAGAGCAAGATATAGGGAATATCTCTCTCGGAAAGCAAAGGCGACGATATCAACTAGTAGCGGCGGTAACTCCTGCTATCAATCCCACGCCTGTTCCTACGTATCAACCTCAGGTTACTCAGAGCCAACCAAATCAACAACAATATATACAAAGGACACAACAGTCTCTTCAGCAGGCTCGTCCTCCATACAACAACAACCGTACAACCCGACCACCAGGGTTTGACCCTATACCCATGTTGTACACAGAGCTATTTCCGTTACTACTGGTCAAGGGGCACGTCCAGACTAAGTGTCCTCTTACAGTACCGGAAAATCCATCTTTTTGGTTCAAAGCGGATCAGACTTGTCCTTACCATCAAAGAGGACCAGGGCATAACATCGAGAACTGTCTCAGTTTCAAATCCGATGTGCAAAAACTTGTTAGGAGTGGGGTCTTATCTTTCAAAGATACGAATCCGAATGTTCTCACGAACCCGCTGCCTCAACACGAGAAATCTGCAGTCAATTTGATAGAGGAAGAGTCTAACGACAGCTAACAAATTCATGATGTACTCTTATTAAGGGCCAACTTGGTCAAGATGCATTGAAGACAGAGCGGGTATGGCCATGTGCCACCTCATAATTATCACCAGTGTGATATCTGCTCTAAAAACAATCAAGGATGTTCTGTGGTGCAATCGGCTCTACAGGAATAATTGGATCTCAGATGGATCCAAGAGCATCAAGTTCGTGGAGTCAACATGACCTATATGAATTCCAACGTCATCCAGAACAACGACATCCATACAATGAATGTCAACTTGGTGGCGATGCACTCAAGGCAAAGCCAATATCATAATCTGCCGCGTCACGATTATAATTCCTGTCTGAATTGTTCGGTAAACAAACAGGGATGCTCTTTTGTACAAGAGGCCCTCCAGCGTCAGATGGATCTTGGATGGATCCAGGACTACCATGATAGGAATCCCTATCAGATCAACATGATTCAAATCTTCGATATTCGTCTGATGAATACCAGCTTGGTGGAGTTACATGCCAGGCAGGTCCAACTTGGTTTTCTAACTTCGCATGATTACCAGAATTGTAAAGGATGTTGTGAGAGTAACCAAGGGTACGCTCTCGTTCAAAGAACTTTACAACACTTATTAAACCACTGGTGGATTCCAATATATATGGAGGAAGACACGCAATAAATCAGTATGGTTAATGGGAACCCTTCTCGGCAACGAAGTCAGGATGTCCGATCTACAGAAACAGATCTAGTGAGGTTACACTGCATTCAAAGCGGGCGTGGCCAGGTGCCACCACACAACTATGAACGTTGTAGAGTCTGTTCGGAAAATAACCAAGGATGTTACCTCGTGCGAGCAACCCTTCAAGGTCAGTTCGATCGCAAGGAGATTCACCCGTACCTAGCTTTGGGGTCCGTTGACTGAACATCGGGCTACTTCGCTGATCAAATCAAAGACGTGGTTGTAATCTCTGACCCTGAGAGGAACAAGGATGTTTGTGCCATCATCCCTCTACTGGACGAATCAAAGGTTCTTAGCAAGGAACTAATTGAAGTTAATTACGACAGTCAGAAAAATCAGAAGGCTCCTGTAGTTATCTATCTACTGGGACCATTACCGTATGAATCAGCTAAGGCGATCCCTTACAAATACGGTGCAACAATAATTGAGAATGGAAAGGAAATTCCATTACACTCCATCGTGAATATTTCAGACATCATTCGAGTAACACAGAGCGGTCGAATCTTCAACCGAGGAGTTGGAGAACATAACAGAGAAAAGGGACTTCCGACAGAAGCTCCCAATCCACCAGTCGGTCAATCCAGCGAAACCGACCTTTCAAAAAATAATGATGAGATGCTGAAGCTCATCCAAAGGAGTGAATACAACATTGTTGATCAATTGTTACAAACTCCTTCAAAGATCTTAGTGCTATCACTTTTACTCAGTTCTGAAGCCCACAAAGAGGCTCTACAGAAAGTCTTAGAGCAGGCCTTTGTGGAACAGGATGTGTCAATACGACAGTTCGATAACATCTTCTCTAACATCACTTCCTACAACAACTTAGGATTCAGTGATGAGGATTTTCCAGAGGGGGGCAAAAGCCACAACATGGCGCTCAATATCACAGTTAACTGCCAGGACGATGCTTTAGCCAGTGTACTGGTAGACACAGGATCGACCATCAACGTTATTCCGAAGTCCACTCTAATTCAACTATCATTCAAAGGACCCCCGATGAGGGGCAGTGAGGTCATCGTCAAAGCGTTTGACGGGTCTCAGAAAGCAGTTATCGGAGAAGTAGACCTTCCCATAACTATCGGTCCTCACACTTTCCTAATCAGTTTCCAGGTTATGGACGTCCGGGCAGCGTACAACTGTTTATTAGGAACACCGTGGATACACCAGGTTAGGGCAGTCACTTCGACACTTCACCAAAAATTGAAGTTCGTCAAGAACGATCAACTCGTCATGGTCTGTGGGGAGCAAGCCTTGCTCGTGAGTAACTTGTCATTATCTACTTGTATAGAACCCGAGGGGTTGTTGGAACTCAGTTCCAAGCACTTTCAATGAGCAATAAGAATCAATCAGAGAAAGGAACCTCGATTTCCTCATACAGAGATGCTCTCGAAGTGATCGAGAATAATAATGCAAAAGGATGGGGACAACTTGTCATTCCTACTGATAATAAAACAAAGAAGGGTCTTGGTTTTTCTGCAACCTGCACCCAGATAGCTGCTAACGATGAAAGTCTTCATCCCATTCAGGACTTCTTCCACAGTGGAGGTTTCCTTCACCCAGTGCATCAAGCAGTCCATACCATCAACTAGGAGGATCCCTCCGATACGGATGAGGAATGGAAGTCCTATTTTAACGAGGATGGTTATATGTCTCAGGAAGAGGTGCCTACGCCATTTTTCTATCCCACACAAAGTCCGAGATTTATACCAAGGTCATATGTCGAAATGATATACGGAGATTGTGATCCGGAAGGATGCCGTGCTCCACCAAACTCATTAGAGGAGGATACTCTGATGAAGGACAACTTTGACCACGACTATTATGGCCCAATGGATGGCCTGCCTATCTGGAAGCCTTACCCAGGAGACTTGGGGCAAGAAAATCAGCCGAACAATGAAAATCAGTTGAGCATCATTGGAAAAAATACCCGCGTCTCCACCATGTCATGGGATAAACACTCAAGTCATTAAGAATATATCCCGCACGACGATGAATTCGCAAAGTTTGCCGGACTAGAATTTATCAACTACGCTTTTCCCGAGGTCAACGTCATCGAGAGAGATTACTCCTCCAGTTCCAAAGAAGTGTGGGACACCTTAGGACGACCAAGTGGAAAATTTGACTATATGGTCAAATACACCGCTCCTGAAAGCTCTCGTATCAGGATCGAAGACATCCAGCCAACTGGATGGGGAGATTTTCCTGAGAGCAAAAGTATTATGCAAAATACAACAGAGGAATCCTCCTACGACAACTCTGCCTGGGAGACAGATTCCAATGATCCTGCTCCTCCAGAAATCAACGTCATTTCTGAAGACAAATCAAGGAAGGTACCAGACTTTGTGATTCACCGAGAAGTTCGCCGCCAATGGGTTGCTGTCGATGTTTCGAAGATCGTTCATAAGTCAAAGTAATTGTCGTCTTTAACCTTTCACCCTGCCCAGGTGAAACGGATGTTTTGATAGGGCTCGCTTTCTGTAAATTTCCCTCTTCGCTTCGCCCAAAGCGACGGAGTTTTGTTTTATAGGGTTGTAGTTTCAAAAATTGACAAGATCATCAATAAAATAACGTCATTCTGTAATTTTCGCATAAATTGATGTTTTCTCTTTTCACTTTTCAGAAAATGGTAATCCTAAAAAACAACTCAATAATAAAAACAAGCAGTTTTCAAAGAAAAATACACTGCACACACTTGCATTTTCTCTATCTCTTCTAAACACAAATCATCACGTCATGCAGATTGCTTGTTTTAAACCCCATTGAAACATACGATCCAATGCCTTCTCCCAACTTTGAGTTCCCGGTATTTGGGGCTGAAGAAGAAGTTGACGACGAAATTCCAGAAGAGATCTCCCGATTACTCATATTGGAGGAAAGGTCCATTGAACCTCACAAAGAGCCGTTGGAAACAGTCAACTTGGGTTCAGAAAAAGAGAGAAAAGAAATCAGGATTGGGGCACTGCTCAGTCCAACTTCCAAAGAGAGTTTGACAAAGCTTCTTAGAGAATTTCCCGATGTGTTTGCTTGGTCCTATCAGGACATGCCAGGGTTGGATACCAGCATCGTGGAACATCATTTACCATTGAAACCAAAATGTCCGCCAGTAAAACAGAGGTTGAGACGGACTCACCCAGACATGGCCATCAAAATCAAAGAGGAGGTACAGAAATAGATTGACGCGGGTTTCCTCGCCACGTCAGAATACCCTCAATGGTTAGCCAACATAGCGCTGAAAGACATGGAGAAAAATTCCTTCATCACCCCATGAGGTACCTTTTGTTACAAGGTGTAGCACCCCAAAATTTGCCCTCCTTACTTTAGTATTAATTGGCTTATGTTTCATTTCATTGTTGCATTATCATGTATGCATATCATTGGTTCTTAGCATGGGGTCAAGGTGCCTGAGGCAGTTCAATAGGAGAAGATGTTCTTCAAGCAAGAGTCCTTATATTGTCCAAGAGATCTCCAATGGATCACTCTCTCCTAACCAGTGCAGAGATTAGGGTTTTGAGATTCTTGGGTTTATTGCTCCAATGGGCAAGCTTCTTGGGTTTTTATCATCACCAAATGACATATCTTATCTTTGTTGGAGAGGATACACATCATATTCGAAGGAATTTGGATTTGGAGACTGTGCTATTTCCTCCTAGACTGAGGGTACCAAAACTAGGGTTTTCTATGAAGTCAGTTTATTTCTGATTTTTTGGGCAAGACTTGATTCCATGGTATTCCTTGGGTCCCTAAGTATCAAGGAACGGAAGATGGTCCATCAGTGTGGTTCATGAGAGATTCAATTGGCCAATGGATTGGGAATCAGGAAGAATTAGGGGAAAAGTCAACAGTGAGAGGGGAAGTCAACTGTGAAATTTTGAAGTTCTCTTCAAGGTTTTCAAGGTCTCACATCCTCATATGGTCTTCAAGAGTCAAATTTCATACTATTTATCAAGAATCAAGGGTTGGTACAAAAGTTACTAAATATGGAAATGACCTATAATTTGAAAGTTTCCTTTTTGGGCAAGTTCTTACACTACATTCAGCTTGATTTTTCATCATCAAAGAAGCTTCAAATGAATTTTCCTCAAACATGAAAGTTGAAGATCTTTTTCTCCCGTTTCCAACAAGTACTAGATGGTCTCCATATCATTTGTGAAACTCAAGTTATGACCAAAAGAAGGCAAGGTGGTTTTTAGGGTTTCCTTATGGTTCCATTTTCACAACTTTTGCATTTTGGGACATAGTGACCTATAATTGATTCCTTTGTTTCAAGCCACATTCTAACATCAAAGAACAATCCATAAGGATCATTTTTGGCCTTTGAATCAAGTGGATCCATGGTTTATTCATCACTTATTTTCAATTATGTAAAATTGCAAGATCATTGAAAACTCATGAACCAAGACATCTCAAGGCCCAAATCCAATTCAGGTGTGATTAGCAATTGTTAATTAAGTGATCCATCATAAAAATTTTGGGTGTGCATGCATGGAGGAGGGTGTATTTCACATAATGCAAATTTCCAAAATCACCCAAAACTCTTTAAGTGAGGAATTAACAAGGCCCAAGTGATTATCAGTGGATTAACCCTAAGTATTTAAACTAACTCATGCACTGGTTAGAGGGGAACACACGTGATTTTGAGAAGGACAAAGTTTGCAACCCTAAAACTTCAATCATTCGAATCTCATCATCCACAAGAGCTTTTCCAAAAATTCCTTCACCATCTGAACCCTTGGGATCCCGAGAGCACGAAGCAACCACCATTGGAGGCTAATAGCAAAGGCAAAGGTTGCATAATCTCAGGTCAGTGATACTTTTCATGATCCTAAAACTCTTCTTTTAAACGTGCATGATGATCTGTGGTGTGTACTGATGATTCTGATGTGTTTTGCTTTGAGTTTGGACGCATGGCATGGTTGTATCGTGAGTTTCAAAGTTTTGGACCTAACCTTTTTTCATTCGTGTTGCCTTATGCATTGCTTGTGTTGGGATTTTTGATGTTGTATTATTGACCCTGGTGAAATTCTGGTCAGAATAGTGTGTTCGTTTGCGTGTTCTGGGATTTTTTTTGTTGCAGGCGGCCGGAAGTGGTGACCGGAGCCCTAACTCCGGCGGCTGGCATAGTTTCCGGTGAGATTAGGGTTTGGGTGGGGAAGACGATCTCCCAGCCATTGATGCATTTCATCGTGTGGCCCTCATGCTGCCACACGTTTTAAGTTTTGTTTTTATTTTATTTAGTTGTGTGTTTGCTCACCCATGATTATTATCGTGTACGTGCAATCACGTCCTCTCATCAGACTTACTTTCTTATTATGTTGACTAATCTGGGACGTTGGTTAGATCAGGTGGTTGGAAGTTTGCCAACGAATTAAAATAACATGTGCTGCTCACGTGTTACTTTCTAATTTCTGAATTGATTTGGTGTGTGCATGTGTATTGTCCTTATGGTGTGCGTGTGGATCATGGCCATTGATCTGGTTTACTTTGTTTTGGGTTGACTTAATGATGAGCGCATGATCAATCTGATGGTGAGTAGTGAGTCAACTGGGTTGACTAAAGTCCACGCGTGCTTCACTTTTTATTTTATTTTTTTGCTGATGGATTTAAGTTTTGGACTTACTATCTGCACCCTCCCACCTAAGCCCATTATCATTTCCCAACGTATTTGGCTTGCTGCATACACCCCCGTGTTATTTCTTTATTTTCATTTTCTATTTTATTATTGCATTTCATTTTTTATCTTTAAAAATAGATACTTGCATTAAAAAAAATTCCCAAAATATTCATGAACCATATTTATAGTTTTATAAAATTTTCCCAAATTTTATTTTTTATTTTTATTTTATTTTTAGCATCTGAAATAATTATTTGTTTATTTTCTTTTGAACTTATTCCATATATGCATACTCTAACTTGTTTATTTTATTTATCATAGTCTATGAAACCTTTTGAGTCTATTATTTTTGCATTGCTTCACCAACATATTGAATTGCATTAAAACATTTTTCTCTCATTTTTAAAATCATTTCATATTGCATTTTAATCCTCCTCTTTTGCATATTGAACCATGTTTCTTGTCTGAACTTTGCATAATTGTTTGAGTGACCTATCTGGGGAATTTTGGCATGAGTTTTTGACATGTTGTTTGTTTCTGGTTGAGCTATCTTGATAATTAATTTGGAAATTTTATAAGATATTTTGCTAATTGTTTGATTGCTATTTGCTGGAAGTCTTCTTGTATGCACATCTTTGACCATGTCTGATTACTTGTTTGAAAAGGCACTTGTGCCATCATTTGGGTTTGCTTCTTTGACTTCCTAATTCATGTTTAGGTCATCCACATTCTGTCTTGGTTGAAGTCCACTTGGTTTATAATCATTTCTCTTTGGCTTGTGATTTGTTTGGGTTTCATTCGTCTTATCGTCACTTATGTGTGTTTTGTACTAACCTTTTATGCAGGGGCTGAGGTAAGTTATTTGAGGGTGTGGATAGTTATCCATATCCACTCTCACTCTTTCTTTTCCTCATCTTTTCTTTTCTTTAGGTTTAGGTTGTTGTCAAACCTCCCTTTGGGGCCATCTTTGCATGATAACATTAGGATAGATTTTTCCCCATAGTGTTTTTTTCTTTTCTTTTCTTTTGAGTCCCTCTTCTCATCTTAAAACATCTCTAAGATACTTAATAAGGTCAAATTGCCTTGCACACAAGCCTTAAACATAAAAAATGAAGATTGAGGGGTCCCCCTTCTCTCTTCTAGAGTGTTGAGCGTACGTCCCATTGGGGACGACCATGCGACGCATTCGTTCCCGTGTCATAGACTTTGGTTCAAGTTGAGTTATGAACTAACTCAAGTCACTTCTGTCCTAAAAAATACAAACAAACTTTAAACCTTTTTATCCTGCGGGATTGTCAAACTAAAGGCTATTTTCAAAAAGGGCACGTTACTTTCCGTCTGAGTCGCAAACAGGCATCGACCCTAACTGCCGGACGCGAGCTTAACGTCGCTCATAAAAAACACAAAAAGAACTTAGTCCGAACTACGTTGACTCTTAATTTCCCATTGCACAAAGGGAGTACGTAGGCCTAGGACGTCGACGTCCTACCGAGTCTGTCTTTGTTTTCCCCTCCCCCGTTTTAGTGTTGCCATAGATGTTAACATAACTCACCCTTAGAATAGACAACAAGCGTGGATCCCATCGAGTACGATGGACGCGTGGGGTGCTAGCACCTTCCCCTCGCGTAACCGACTCCCGAACCCAGGTTATGGTTGCGATGACCATTCCTTTCCCTCTTCCTCAGGTTTATGCGGTGTTCCCTTTCCCTCTCTTGGGATAAATTTACACGTCTGGCGACTCTGTTTTCCGTGCCACTCTCGTGTTTGTACCTGGATGAATATCCTGGGAGCGACAGCTGGCGACTCTGCTGGGGACATGGTTGACCTATGCTGGTCCATCCCCTTTAGCGAGTCAATCCTAGCGCTTGCTTGTCTTTGTTCTCTTTGGGTGTTTTTGTTTTTGTTTAGCTTTATTTGTTGTATTTTATTTTTACCGCATTTTCTGCATTGCATATTATTATCAGCTGTTGCACTGTTTTTCTGTTTGGCGGGTTGGGGGTTCCGAGAGATAAGCCCAATACCCAGGCTTGAGCGTACACATAGGATTAGCGTGGCAAGTAGTGTGACTCGTGTGGCGTTTGGTCAGACGTAGTATACATGAAAACTCCACATCCAGACGAGGTTTTCTTCAGTAGTGTTCTATCCTGCGCATTGGTGCAGATGATTGAATGTAACCTGGAAAGCTGTCGACTCTGGCGACCATTCCCGAGAACTCAGTAATGGCACTCCTCCCGAGACGTGATAATGGCAGACCAGAAATGGCAAACCCATTACACATGTCGATCCGAGGACCCAATACTGGGAACTTGCTATAGGGTGTCCTTTTGGAAAAGAATCGGTGGAAGCACTCCTCGTTTGGCGATAGTACTGTACCCCGAGGGATGAATGTACTATTGCTTCTCGACCTCAGTGCCGAAGCTGAGGACTTGCCATGGGATATTTTCTTTTTTAGGGGAATCAGTTGAGGCCTCCTCGATTGGTGATGATGCCAAACCAGAAATGGTGAATGTATCATCATTTCTCGACCTGAGAGCCCGTGATATTGAGGATCCTCGGCTTTCTAGTACCCACATGTGAGAGGGCAGGGTGTTTACAGGTTTGCAGGTAACCTTGACCTTCAACATACCCGATTTTCTGATCAGCAGATTTATCAGTGTGGTACTATGGTTATTCTGGTATTCGGGGTATTTGGGCAGATCCTTGAGATTATACAGTGGTTCAGTGCAGCAGTTGTCCAGTCTGTGTGGCATCCTTGATCCCATGTGTGCATTTGCATCATCATTCTGCGTCCTAACATGTTTATTCATTTGCAGGGCTGCATCCTAACTTTGATTCTGGTTTTTGAAGACTATTAAGGATGAGTACTGAGAAGAGAAAGAGCATCATAGTGTACAAGTTCCCATCACTTTTTCTGGATACTGTTCACAAGATTGTGTCTATGGCAGAACCTGGGGTATTGGCAGACTTTAGAGGAGAGTATGGAAGAATTCTGAATTTTGCTCGCAACATCACTGAATACGAGTATAGGGCTTTGCACACTCTGGTGCAATTCTATGACCCTCACCTGCGCTGTTTTCTATTCACTGATTATCTTTTGGCTCCGACATTGGAGGAATTTGCTCTCATCCTGGATGTTTCTATTAAAGAAGAGGCTCCTTTCTATCCTTCTGAAGAACTTCCTGATTTAGAAAGGGTCTCCAAGGCTTTGCATTTGGATCCATCTTTGTTGAAAAATAATATTGCCAGTAAGGGAGGGTGTAAAGGCTTCCATGTGAAATTTTTGATAGAACAGGCTGCTGTGTATGCTAAAGCTAGATGTTGGTCAGTTTTCAACGCCATCTTGGCTACGTGTGTCTATGGAACGGTGTTGTTTCCAAGTATGAAGGATTTTGTGGACAAGCACGCTGTCCGGATATTTACCATGAAGAATCCGGTACCTACTTTGCTTGGAGATCTGTATTATTCAGTGCATTATAAGAACGAGAAGAGGAGGGGAGGACCCCTTTATTTTTGTGCGCCAGCTTTCTACAAATGGTTTGCTGATCGTCTTCCCAAATCTGGGGCATTTGTAGATACTCAAGGAACATTTGATTGGTCCAAAAGATTAATGGGCTTGAGGGCAGACAATCTAATTTGGGTTAACCGTGACTTGTTGGGCCAAGATATCATGATCAGTTGTGGAGGTCTCCCGAATGTGCCTCTAATAGGAAGGAAAGGGGGAATTAACTACAACCCTATTCTTGCTATTAGGCAATTCGGGTATGCCTTGAAAGAGCCACCAAGAGACGAGGAGGTCCAAGAATCTTTATATCTGAGTGGGGAAATTGATCCAGAACTGTTAAAAGAAGCTGCAAATACTTGGATTCAGAAAAGGGTAGAGGAGGAGCTTTTACCATTCTCCAAAGAACCACCATCTTACCCCTTGCTGATTGAGCCTCCTACCACAGTTGAGATAGAGAAGTTTAACAAGTTGTGGGCTGAAAAGGAAAAGCTGCGAGGAGAAAACAGTGAGCTACGAAGAGAGATTTATCAGTTGAAACATGAGCGGGGTGAAGCTGTTCATATCGCCAAGTTGAAGACAGAGCTTCTCACTAAGGCAGAAAAGGAGCTAGATGACAAGGTCACATCCAGACAAAGGATGAAGCAAGCTCTAGACGGTATCAGTAAGGTTCTTGAGTCTAAGAAGGAGGAATTGGACAAGGCTTTGTTAAAAATTCACAGGTTTAATGCTCACTGAGACACTGCAATGGCTGAGAACAAGCGAAAGGAAGACGATTATCTAGCTCAGATTGATCAATTGAAGTCGAAGCTCAAGAAGAAAGACGCTGAGATCCTATCAGGGGTATTCCAGAGACAAGCAGTTGAGGGTCGACTTAATGAAGCCATAGCCTCCATAGAGGAACTGAAGATCCAAGCTGAAGTGAAGAGACCTAGAAATGAGGGTCCTAGCATGGATGGTGTTTCTGGAGAAGACGCTTGGGAGTTGCATTGCCGATACTTGGAGGGGACCATGCATAGGAGAGACGTTCTCATTCAAGAGCTAATTCAAAGGCCGAAGCATCCCGACACCAAAAAGTTGTTCAAGGAAATTCAAGACTGGAGCAGAAAGCATAATGGATTGGGGGATTGGCACTTGTGGACTTTGATGACATGTCGTAGTTTTCTATTTTCTTTCGTTATTTGGACCACCGCCAGGCTTGTTGGTTAGGATCTATGATTATTGTGTTCAGACTTGTTATCTTGGATTTGTGATTGTTGGCATTTGGTTTTCCTCTGGTTTTCTTAATACATGAGCAGAAGTCCCGTTCTATCTTGTTGTTAAACTAGAATCAAGGGGTGGATCGCCCTGCGAATATTCAAACATGTTCATTTGCATTTGCATATTCATGATCATTTTGCATAATCATTTTGCATGACAGGTGTTTATCTCTGGTGTTCTTAATTTGTTCTCCTCCGCAGTCAGGATTGATCAGACAGTTCATCGGTATTCTACTCAGTCTGTGATAACTAGAGGATAGCCATGGAACAACCCCGTGCAGAGATGCTTGAGATGAAGGTTCAGATGAGGCAATTTGGGGAAGACATGCTAGTCATGTCCCAAGAGCAGAAGATGCTGAAGGAGGAGGTCAATCAGATGAAGACTCAGATGGGTTTGGTCATGGAAATTTTGAATATAGTGTTAAAGGAGGAAAACAGTCATGTACTTGCTTCCGCGACGGAGGTCCTTACTCCTCCCATCCCTTTGGGATTTGATCTATATCATGGATTGCCTCGTGAATCTCTTCCACAAATTGAGGTTCCAGAGCTTTCCCAACAGCAGCCAGGTCGTGTCTCCCAAGATAAGCCTAAGAATAAAAAGTGTGCACAGAGACTGAAGCAGCCTGAAAGATTTTTTCATCCACTCCATATGCCATATTCTCAACTATTGCAGCATCTCCTTCAGTTGCAACTAGTACAGAAAAGGACTTTGGCTCCTCTCACTGGTAATCCCCCACCAGGCTACAATGCAAGAGCCCATTGTGATTTCCATTCTGGGGCACCGGGGCATACTGTGGAGAAATGTAGGGCCTTTTAGCACCAAGTCCAGGATTTGATTGATGCAGGGGCAATTGAATCAACGTCGGGTGGCGCGAGTATACAAAGTGATTTTACCCCAATTGTTGCAAAAGAAGTGGAGACTCCTCCCCTCTTTGCAGGATCCACCTCATGTCATGGACTTTCTCCACAACCTTTTGCTGCAGAAGCTCTACGTCAGCAACCTTTGTTTGTGCCTCAGTCAAATGTGGAAAGGAAAGTGCAAGCGCAGGTGGGGCGCCCAAATCAGCATTGACGGCAGGATTATCAGCAGCAGGGGCAACCGAGACCAAGAAGGCCCAAGAGGGTATTTGATCCTATTCCTATCCCTTATAGTCAGTTGTTTGCTCGTCTGCTCAAGAACTCTCTGATTCAAACGAGGAGTACCACGCCGGTACCATACCCTATTCCTCCGGATTATGACATGACTGCTAGGTGCGAGTTCCACTCGGGAACGTTTGGGCATACAATTGATAAGTGTAATGTATTCCAGCACAAGGTGCAGGACCTGATCGACTCGAAGGTCATCACGCCAGATGGTACCCCTTTGGATTGAAGCTTCTTTGTCAGAGTAAGCATCAGATTGTAAGAGCGTCATCAGAAATAATAAGTCCAGACTGATCCGAGTCTCCTCGACGATGGCGATCTTCAGTTTCTTTACTGCATTTTCATTTGTAGTTTTTTCATTTCTCGTTAAAGCATTGTATGCATGTAAGACTTGTTTGTTTTTTTAATGTGATATTAATGCAATGAGTATGTTTTCCTTGAAGTAATTCATTCGTGTTCACTCTTAAATGTTTATATGCACTGCAATACCAATTTTCTTGTCTAGAACTCTCGAGGGAGGATGATGAGATGAAAACGCAAAATCTCTGGTTGTATGTTCAAGGATAGAACCCTGTTAAGGATGTACAGGCATTGTTTCAAATCCCTAAACACTGGAGATATAAGGGAGATAGACCTTCATTAACCCCTTTGCGCCTTGAATTAGGAGTTTCTTTCGTACGAAAAAACCCTCATACTTAACCCAGGGGCAGGGTAAGCATCAGTTAGTTTGACCGAGCGTTCAAATTTCAAGGAGAGTGTGCATCTGAGGATCCATTACCTTCTATCCCACCGTCAAGAGGTCAAGAGATGTGAAACCACAATGGTTATCCATCAACAATCAAGGAGTGGCGCAGTCACAACCCTTTCAAGTAAGTAAGACAACCAGTGTCACACGCTTTGTTCAAAAGAGGAATAAAAAAAAAAGAGAAAGCCCGCTAAGTCGAAACTTGAAAACAAGTGACTTAGGAAAAAGTTAGGGCATCCCGCTGGACTTCAAAATCGAAAAAACTCAAAAGAGTCAGTCCAGGCAAAAATTAGGGATCAAAAAGGGGCAAAAGAAAGAAAAAGCGAAAAAGCATTACAAAAGAAAATCCTCGATAAGAACAAATTCGTGTGATTACGAACACAAAGGATAAAAAGGGGTGGCTGTCATTCCAAAACCTCCTTAGGTGCCAAACCATTAGTGGCATAGGTTCCTTAAAGATCATAAACCTTTGAGAGATGAGTGTTTGTGTCAGATTAACTGAACATAGAACTGGAGAACATCACGAAGAGTGGGTGGGCACCGATAAATTTTTGAGCCATAAATCCTTTTTGCTGAAACCGTGAACCAGACCACGTTACAACCCTTAAAAGTCCTAATTGAAACAGGTTTGTTTTCCTAAAGCATACTTCAACAGGATAGCGTTCCTGACTCCTATGAGTTGTGCTAATAAGATTGGTTGGTATTGCATGTGCGCATTGTTTTGCCATTCAAAAATCAAGGTCGCATCCCAGTTAGTGATTCCTTCACAAGGCTTGGCGACGCATTTTCAATAAAGCTTCAAGGTTAACATGAGTGTTGCATTAGAATTGTCATTCTCATAATAAACATTTTCTGCTTGCATGTGTTTGATATCCAAGAAGCTTACACGATGAACGATAGTCGAGAAGCTCGATCACGCCAAGTTGAGATGGTGAAAACTCAGGGGGACAATCATGTCAAGGGGTATGTGGCTAAGAGATTGTGCGCAGCCTAGAGGATCCCGATAAATGGTGATAAGATGCAGCTAATCTGGAGCAGTCGCGCTAAAAACTCTCCTTAAAGCTGCCAAACAGGGGCAATCAGGTCGATTTGACAAATCTCGGTAAGATCAGTCAGGGGAAAAGTTTCTTCAAGACTTGGGGCAGGCCATCCCTAGAGCGTGAGAAATTATCCACTCCTGAAAATGGTTAATTGAAAACACCTCTTCAAAGTTCAGAATGCTGGGACAGAGTATTTTCGAGTCATTACAAATCCTTTCGAGGTAATGCATTTCATGGATTATGAAGTCTGGGGCAGTTATGTCGAGATCCGATAAATCTCTCCGAGAGTTTGAAGACCCCGGGGCAGTACGAACGCCTGGTCTTCTATAAAATCCTCTTGAGATGATTTTTTCCATTAGACCTGGTGGTCTGGGGCAAGTGGAAAGTTCAAAGGGCCGTTTACGACCTTAGAAACAAGTCAGGATTGGATGGCAACAGGATTGTATTTCCCCAGCAGTTTGCTCTCCCCAGCATTGAGATTGCACTTTCCTCAGCAGAGCGGACCTTCCCCAGCAGGAGACCTAGAAAGTATTTTCTCTGAATCAAGACGTTATTTCCCCACAGAATCAGGGTGTTCACTTCCCCCATCCAGTCAGGAAGCGGGCCTTCACCGACAATGTCATATTCTAATCTCCAGCAAGAAGGGAGTAAAGTCATTCTCCCCATCGGCAGGCTAAGTTCAGCAGTATCCCCAAGCAGGATGGTATTATGGACTGTTTTCCCCAAGCGGGATGGTATTATGGGCTGGCATCCCCCAGCAGGTCCTAAGCCCATCTGTTCTTGGCAATCCTCAGTAACAGACTTCCGGTTCCGTTATTGGCATTCATTCTCAACTCCCCCAGCAGAGGAGAAATCTCAGGTTTTGGATGTTACCTTCAGTAAAGGACAAGTGTAGCCCCGATAGTTCTTTCGGGATTTCATCCCCAGTAGAAGTTATTGATCCAAAGAGTCGGTCAGTGTGATCCTTCTTAGCAGAGTTCATGGATTCAGAGGACAATTTATTTTTGTCATCCCCTGCTGAATTGGTCTTTTCTCTCCAGCATTTATTTTGCTGGAGGGACCCCTTTTGCATATCATAAGCATTTGCATTGCATCCTCAAACGTGTAGCATTTCCACTTCGTGTGGAGCAATACGGTAAAATTTAAACATTTGCATTCGAAGCATAAGCCAGGTTTGATACTTTCCTTGCCCGTTCTCTTCCTCGGCAGAGATGGCATAACTCAGGAGATTTTGGAGGGATGCGTTCCTCATACTTGTGCTCCCCGGCAGAGTCTTTTATTTAGACTTCTCCTTTCCCCAGCGGAGTCATCTTATCTGTGGATCGTGAGTCCGTTGGAAGTTTGCCTTTGTTTGGCCTCTCTCTTTAGTGAAATCCTGTTCTCGCCTGGTAGTCAGTTCTCGCTTGACATATCTTGTTTGCCGGTTTCCCTTTCTCGGTAGGGGTGGTATAAACCAGAAGTTTTGTTTTACGTTATCCCCAGCGAAGTCCACTTTCTGTTTGTCCTCCTTTGTGGGTACAATTGAGGTTGTATTCGTTTTGTGGGTGCGATTGAGGTCGTATTCATGTTTTCTTTATGGGTAGAGTGATTGAGGTCAGTCTTCCTTTGCGGGTACAATTGAGGTTGTATTCATTTTGTGGGTGCGATTGAGGTCGTATTCATGTTTTCTTTGTGGGTAAAGTGATTGAGGTCAGTCTTCCTTTGCGGGTGCAATTGAGGTTGTATTCGTTTTGTGGGTGTGATTGAGGTCGTATTCATGTTTTCTTTGTGGGTAGAGTGATTGAGGTCAGTCTTCCTTTACGGGTGCAATTGAGGTTGTATTCGTTTTATGGGTGCGATTGAGGTCGTATTCGTGTTTTCTTTGTGGGTAGAGTGATTGAGGCCAGTCTTCTTTTGCGGGTACAATTGAGGTTTATTCGTTTTGTGGGTGCGATTGAGGTCGTATTCATGTTTTCTTTGTGGGTAGAGTGATTGAGGTCAGTCTTCCTTTGCGGGTTCAATTGAGGTTGTATTCGTTTTGTGGGTGCGATTGAGGTCGTATTCATGTTTTCCTTGTGGGTAGAGTGATTGAGGTCAGTCTTCCTTTGCGGATACGATTGAGGTCGTATTCGTCTTATTTTTGTGGGTATGGTTGAGGTCGTACTCCTTATTTGCCAGCACACTCCATTTCGTTATTCTCACCATTAGCAAATTTCCGGGGCTCTTTCGGTATTCAATCCCCGTGTATCCTGGAATGTCTGAGAGCCGTCGCTATCATACCTTTAGGACCAAGTTGATTGAATAGGGGCAGCTGTAGTACCCCAAAATTTACCCTCCTTACTTTAGTATTAACTGGCTTATGTTTCATTTCATTATTGCATTATCATGTGTGTATATCATTGGTTCTTAGCATGGGGTCAAGGTGCCTGAGGCAGTTCAAGAGGAGAAGATGTTCTTCAAGCAAGAATCCTTATATTGTCTAAGAGATCTCCAATGGATCACTCTCTCCTAACCAGTGCAGAGATTAGGGTTTTGAGATTCTTGGGTTAATTGCTCCAATGGGAAAGCTTCTTGGGTTTTTATCATCACCAAATGACATATCTTATCTTTGTTGGAGAGGATACACATCATATTCAGAGGAATTTGGATTTGGAGACTGTGTTATTTCATCCTAGACTGTGGGTACCAAAACTAGGGTTTGCTATGAAGTCAGTTTATTTCTGATTTTTTGGGCAAGAATTGATTCCATGGTATTCCTTGGGTCCCTAAGTATCAAGGAATGGAAGATGGTCCATCAGTGTGGTTCATGAGAGATTCAATTGGCCAATGGATTGGGAATCAGGAAGAATCAGGGGAAAAGTCAACAGTGAGAGGGGAAGTCAACTGTAAAATTTTGAAGTTCTCTTCAAGGTTTTCAAGGTCTCACATCCTCATATGGTCTTCAAGAGTCAAATTTCATACTATTTATCAAGAATCAAGGGTTGGTACAAAAGTTACTAAATACGGAAATGACCTATAATTTGAAAGTTTCCTTTTTGGGCAAGTTCTTACACTACATTCAGCTTGACTTTTTATCATCAAAGAAGCTTCAAATGAATTTTCCTTAAACATGAAAGTTGAAGATCTTTTTCTCCCCTTTCCAACAAGTACTAGATGGTCTCCATATCATTTGTGAAACTCAAGTTATGACCAAAATAAGGCAAGGTGGTTTTTAGGGTTTCCTTATGGTTCCATTTTCACAACTTTTGCATTTTGGGACATAGTGACCTATAATTGATTCCTTTGTTTCAAGCCACATTCTAACATCAAATAACAGTCCATAAGGATCATTTTTGGCCTTTGAATCAAGTGGATCCATGGTTTATTCATCACTTATTTTCCATTATGCAAAATTTCAAGATCATTGAAAACTCATGAACCAAGACATCTCAAGGCCCAAATCCAATTCAGGTGTGATTAGAAATTGTTAATTAAGTGATCCATCATAAAAAGTTTGGGTGTGCATGCATGGAGGAGGGTGTATTTCACATAATGCAAATTTCCAAAATCACCCAAAACTCTTTAAGTGAGGAATTAACAAGGCCCAAGTGATTATCAGTGGATTAACCCTAAGTATTTAAACTAACTCATGCACTGGTTAGAGGGGAACACACGTGATTTTGAGGAGAACAAAGTTTGCAACCCTAAAACTTCAATCATTCGAATCTCATCATCCACAAGAGCTTTTCCAAAAATTCCTTCACCATCTAAACCCTTGGGATCCCTAGAGCACGAAGCAACCATCATTAGAGGCTAATAGCAACGGCAAAGGTTGCATAATCTCAGGTCAGTGATACTTTTCATGATCCTAAAACTCTTCTTTTAAACATGCATGATGATCTGTGGTGTGTACTGATGATTCTGATGTGTTTTGCTTTGAGTTTGGACGCATGGCATGGTTGTATCGTGAGTTTCAAAGTTTTGGACCTAACCTTTTGTCATTCGTGCTGCCTTATGCATTGCTTGTTTGGGATTTTTGATGTGATATTATTGACCCTGGTGAAATTCTAGTCAGAATAGTGTGTTCGTTTACGTGTTCTGGGAATTTTTTTGTTGCAGGCGGCCGGAAGTGGTGACCAGAGCCCTAGCTCGGGCGGCTGGCATAGTTTCCGGCGAGATTAGGGTTTGGGTGGGGAAGACGATCTCCCAGCCGTTGATGCATTTCATCGTGTGGCCCTCATGCTGCCACACGTTTTAAGTTTTGTTTTTATTTTATTTAGTTGTGTGTTTGCTCACCCATGGTTATTATCGTGTACGTACAATCACGTCCTCTCATCAGGCTTACTTTCTTATTATGTTGACTAATCTGGGACGTTGGTTAGATCTGGTGGTTGGAAGTTTTCCAACGAATTAAAATAACATGTGCTGCTCACGTGTTACTTTCTAATTTCTGAATTGATTTGGTGTGTGCATGTGTATTTTCCTCATGGTGTACGTGTGGATCATGGCCATTGATCTGGTTTACTTTGTTTTGGGTTGACTTAATGAGAAGCGCATGATCAATCTGATGGTGAGTAGTGAGTCAACTGGGTTGACTGAAGTCCACGCGTGCTTCACTTTTTATTTTATTTTTTTGTTGATGGATTTAAGTTTTGGACTTACTATCTGCACCCTCCCACCTAAGCCCATTATCATTTCCCAACGTATTTGGCTTGCTACATACACCCCCATGTTATTTCTTTATTTTCATTTTCTATTTTATTATTGCATTTCATTTTTTATCTTTAAAAATAGATACTTGCATTAAAAAAAATTCCCAAAAAATTCATGAACCATATTTATAGTTTTATAAAATTTTCCCAAATTTTATTTTTTATTTTTATCTTATTTTTAGCATCTGAAATAATTATTTGTTTATTTTCTTTTGAACTTATTCCATATATGCATACTCTATCTTGTTTATTTTATATCTCATAGTCTATGAAAGCTTTTGAGTCTATTCTTTTTGCATTGCTTCACCAACATATTGAATTGCATTAAAAAAAATTTCTCTCATTTTTAAAATCATTTCATATTGCATTTTAATCCTCCTCTTTTGCATATTGAACCATGTTTCTTGTCTGAACTTTGCATAATTGTTTGAGTGACCTATCTGGGGAATTTTGGCATGAGTTTTTGACATGTTGTTTGTTTCTGGTTGAGCTATCTTGATAATTAATTTGGAAATTTTATAATATATTTTGCTAATTGTTTGATTTCTATTTGCCAGAAGTCTTCTTGTATGCACATCTTTGACCATGTCTGACTACTTGTTTGAAAAGGCACTTGTGTCATCATTTGGGTTTGCTTCTTTGACTTCCTAATTCATGTTTAGGTCATCCACATTCTGTCTTGGTTGAATTTCACTTGGTTTATAATCATTTCTCTTTGGCTTGTGATCTGTTTGGGTTTCATTCGTCTTATCGTCACTTATGTCTGTTTTGTACTAACCTTTTATGCAGGGGCTGAGGGTGTGGATAGTTATCCATATCCACTCTCACTCTTTCTTTTCCTCATATTTTCTTTTCTTTAGGTTTAGGTTGTTGTCAAACCTCCCTTTGGGGCCATCTTTGCATGATAACATTAGGATAGATTTTTCCCCGTAGTGTTTTTTTCTTTTCTTTTGAGTCCCTCTTCTCATCTTAAAACATCTCTAAGATACTTAATAAGGTCAACTTGCCTTGCACACAAGCCTTAAACATAGGAAATGAAGATTGAGGGGTCCCCCTTCTCTCTTCTAGAGTGTTGAGCATACGTCCCATTGGGGACGACTATGCGACGCATTCGTTCCCGTGTCATAGACTTTGGTTCAAGTTGAGTTATGAACTAACTCAAGTCACTTCTCTCCTAAAAAATACAAACAAACTTCAAACCTTTTTATCTTGCGGGATTGTCAAACTAAAGGCTATTTTCAAAAAGGGCACGTTACTTTCCGTCTGAGTCGCAGACAGGCATCGACCCTAACTGCCGGACGCGAGCTTAACGTTGCTCATAAAAAACACAAAAAGAACTTGGTCCGAACTACGTTGACTCTGAATTTCCCATTGCACAAAGGGAGTACGTAGGCCTAGGACGTCGACGTCCTACCGAGTCTGTCTTTGTTTTCCCCTCCCCCGTTTTAGTGTAGCTATAGATGTTAGGATAACTCACCCTTAGAATAGACAACAAGCGTGGATCCCATCGAGTACGATGGACGCGTGGGGTGCTAGCACCTTCCCCTCGCATAACCGACTCCCGAACCCAGGTTATGGTTGCGATGACCATTCCTTTCCCTCTTCCTCAGGTTTATGCGGTGTTCCCTTTCCCTCTCTTGGGATAAATTTACACGGCTGGCGACTCTGTTTTCCGCGCCACTCTCGCGTTTGTACCTGGATGAAAATCCTGGGAGCGACACAAGGTAATGCCGTTCGGTTTGAAGAACGCCGGGGCAACCTATCAAAGGGCCATGACTACTCTGTTTCATGACATGATACACAAGGAAATTGAAGTATATGTCGATGACATGATTGCCAAATCTAAGACAGAAGAGGAGCATGTGACCCACCTGTCAAAACTATTCGAGCAGTTGAGAAAGTACAAACTCCGCTTGAATCCCAACAAATGCACCTTCGGTGTCCGTTCAGGGAAACTTTTAGGGTTCATCGTCAGCCAGAAAGGAATTGAGGTTGATCCTGACAAGGTCAAGGCCATTCAAGAAATACCTTCTCCGAAAACTGAAAAACAAGTCAGAGGATTCCTGGGACGTTTGAACTACATCTCCAGATTCATATTCCTCATGACCGTGACATGTGCGCCGATTTTCAAATTACTAAAAAAGAACCAGGACTGCGTTTGGATAGAAGATTGCCAAATCGCTTTCGACAATATTAAGGAATACCTATTGAATCCGCCGATTCTATCACCTCCAATGGAAGGAAGACCACTAATCATCTACCTCACAGTCCTAGAGGACTCCATGGGGTGTGTACTTGGTCAACAAGATGAAACAAAAAGAAAGGAATCCGCCATCTACTATTTAAGCAAGAAATTCATCGACTGCGAGACTCGGTACACTATGCTTGAGAAAGCTTGCTGCCCTTTGGCTTGGGCAGCCAAACGTCTTCGCCAGTACATGATTCGTCATACTACTTGGTTAATCTCAGAAATGGATCAAATCAAGTACGTCTTTGAAAAACCTGCTCTCACGGGAAGAATCTCCCGTTGGCAGATGTTGTTATCAGAATATGACATAGAATACCATGCTCAGAAAGCCGTTAAGGGAAGTATTTTAGCCGATCATTTGGCTCATCGATTGATTGACGATCAGGAATCAGTCAGATTTGACTTCCTAGACGAAGATGTCATGTATTTAAAAATGAAAGACTGCGATGAACCACTACCCAGTGAAGGGCCAGAACCAGGTTCCTAATGGGGACTAATCTTTGACGGAGCTGTCAATCAGTATGGAAACGGAATTGGGGAAATCATCATAACACCTCAGGGTACCCACATTCCTTTCACTGCCAGACTTACATTCAAGTGCACAAACAACGAGGCCGAATACGAAGCTTGTATCATGGGTCTCGAAGAAGCAATCGACTTAAGGATCAAGAACTTTGATGTATATGGCAACTCAGCTTTGGTCGTCAATCAGATCAAAGAAGATTGGAACACATACCAATCAGGACTAATTCCTTACAAAGATTACGCAAGAAGGTTGTTACCTTTCTTCAACAGAATTGAGTTTCATCACATCCCCCGTGATGAGAATCACATGGCTGATGCATTAGCCACTCTCTCTTCCATGATTAGTGTAGGTCAATGGAATGACTTACCTAAGATCGACATAATGCGCCTTGAGAGGCCCGCTTACATCTTCACGATTGAAGCAGTCACAAACGACAAACCTTGGTATCACGATATCAAATGCTTCCTTCAGAAACAAGAGTACCCACCTGGGGCACTAAGAAAAGACAGAAAAACCCTCAGAAAACTGGCTGGAAACTTCTTCCTGAGCGGTGATACACTCTATAAGAGAAATTTTGGCACGGTCTTGCTCCGATGCGTAGACAGACCAAAAGTAGACATGCTGATAAAAGAAATTCACGAAGGATCCTTTGGCACTCATGCCAACAGGCACACAATGGCGAGAAAAATTCTAAGAGCAGGGTACTATTGGTTGACCATGGAATCTGACTGCTACAAGTACATGAGGAGGTGTCACAAGTGTCAGATATACTCCGACAAAATTCGTGTACCGCCAACGCATCTCAAAGTTCTTTCTTCCCCATAGCCTTTTTCTATATGGGGAATCGACATGATTGGCATGATCGAACCTAAGGCTTCGAACGGACATCGGTTTATCCTGGTAGCCATTGATTACTTCACCAAGTGGGTCGAAGCAGCGTCATACGCCAATGTAACCCGACAAGTGGTGGTCCAATTTATCAAAAACAATCTCATTTGTCGTTATGGTGTTCCGAGCCAGATCATTATTGATAATGGATCTAACTTGAACAATAAGATGATGAAAGAGTTGTGCGCAGAGTTCAAGATCAAACACCATAACTCATCTCCCTACTGTAGCACGAATTTTTGGACGTGGTTGCGAAGCACTTATCGCTTTTGGGGTACTACAGTTTGATTCATTTTTTATCCTATTGAAGCTGATGAAGGAAAGGAAATAGATGTCTCCAATTAACCCTACTTGTATACTGAGTTTAAATAGATGACTGTTGGTTTATAGATGATATTGAGATTGTGGGTCTCTCTTAAGTTATTTTGTTAAAATAGTGCATAGGCGATTGGTGGGAATTTAAGACTGATGCTTTTCGTTTGATATGTGAAGGTATGGGATTTTGGGTTTTTGATTAGTGTAAGATTTTTCTTGCAATCTTATGCCTACATATTCCCGTTTACCGAAACAGGGAAATCAGAGCGTTCGTAGTTCCTCCTATTCTATGGGAGGAAATGGTTGTTTTGGTGTCTTGTTCAAAGCCCAAGATGTGAAGCGAAAGGTGATTTGTATCTTGTTTAAAGCCCAAGATGTGAAGCTAAAAGTAGTTTGTATCTTGTTCAAAGCCCAAGATGTGAAGCTAAAAGGGTGTTGACTTTAGAGAGAATTTGTCATCTCTAAAGGGGTCTGTTTGTCACAACTGTTGGGTGACTGACTGTAAAGGAGGATTACTTTAACCGGGATACGCGGATCTGACAATGCCATAATTTCCTTTATAGGAGATTTTAACCTGAAGGAGAAGACTTTAACTCAGTTTAGAGCAACGCTATCTTTCCTTAGGAATTTCTCATGCTAAAAGAGGGACATTGGCATGGATGTAGATGATCCAGAGGCTTGCCGCTTACAGCAATTAGATGAAGGGGAAAGAGTTGTTGAAGTTTGTATACTGTGAATGAGGCACAGCTTTAATGCTAAAAGGTTGATTGGACCATTCAGTGGTTTTCTTATACAAAGGCTAAGAGGAGGCTAATATGTGTCTCGTACAAAGCCCGAGAGAGAGGCTAAAAGATTTTGACTCGACGATGGAGTCTTTTGGTATCTCGTATAAAGCCCGAGATGGAGGCTATTTGACTCAACAAGAGAGTTTTTGTATCTCGTACAAAGCCTGAGATGGAGGCTAAAATTTGTTTGGCTCAATAAGAACCTTTTTGTATCTCATATAAAGCCCGAGATGGAGGCGAAAGGGTGATTGACTCAACGAGGGAGTCTCTTATGTGTCTCGTACAAAGCCCGAGAGAGAGGCTGCACGTTGTTTGACTCCGCTGGGGAGAATCATTGTATAAAGTCCAAGAGAAGACTATCATTCCCGGAGGAAGAGATCATTATACGAAGCCTAAGAGGAGGCTGTGAATACTTCCAAGAAGCCGTAGGGTCCTTGTACTAAGCCCAAGAGGAGGCGGAGTTGCTTTTAGGAAGCCTGTGGGTCCCCAAACCCCGAGAAATTCAAGACAGGCTATTCACGAGGACTAGATCGAGCCAGGAAAGTTCGAGAATTTGGAAGAAACTCAAGAGATGCCTTTCACGGAGAAAAGATCATCTCTGGGGAATAGAGTTTCTTGACAAGTGCTTTTAAGAAGCCTGTGGGTCCCCAAACCCCAAGAAATTCAAGACATGTCATTCACCGAGAATAGATTAAGCCAGGAAAGTCCGAGAATTTGGAAGAAACTCAAGAGATGCAATTCACGGAGAAGAGATCATCTCTGGGGAGTAGAGTTTCTTTGACAACTTCTACGAGTGACAGTCTATGAAAGGGTTCACCGAGAATGCTGCCTTTCATATCTCCATATTGTTTAACCCCAAGAGGAGGGAAGACTGTGTCTGGTAATCCTATGGAGATCTAGTTTTGACTATTTAAGAGTGATCAATGGGCTTAATGCTAGACGTAGTTGCCGGGGAAACTCTAAATATCTATACTATTATTACGCAGTTGATATGAGTTTATGAAAGAAGACTTACAGCGAAACAGCCCCACAATACAGTTATATGTATATGAAAGCGGTAAATGAAAGCAATAACCACTTACTCGGTTGTAGAGCTTCCATGCCGTTTGGTTAGTTGTTGAACAAAGAAAGATTGAAAACAACAGTATATTCAAAATCAAAGGAGAAAGTGCTTTGAAAAAGAAAGATTTGGGGCTTACAGCACAAGGAGAGGCCCAGGGTTTTATCAGTGAGCGCACTGTTTGAATTTGTACAGAGGGACTTATACAAGTGACTGAGGCCCAAAAAGGTTTTCTGTACAAAGGGATGGGTCTTACACTCTCTTAAGAGGCCCAAAAGGTTTTAAAGAAAAAGAGTGGGGCTTATAACACGAGGGTAGGCCCAAATGATTTTTCGTTTAAAATGGCGATCGCGCCAATATTTTCTTTTAACGCAAAGGGGCTTATACAATATCTGAGGCCCAAAATGATTTTGGTTAAAAGGGGGTTGGGTCTTACACTCTATTAGAGGCCCAAAAGTTTTGAATGGGTCTTATAGCTCAAGGAGAGGCCCAGAAGGTTATTTTTCAAAAGGCGACGATCGCGCCGTTTGTTTTTGACGGTATCGGGACTTATACAATACACTGAGGCCCAAAAATGATTTGGTCAAAAAAAGGATTGGGTCTTATACTCTATTAGAGGCCCACAAGTGTTTTGAAAATGATTTATGAGGGTTGAATTAATCCAAAAACCCTAATTTGTTTTCAAAATGTGTTTTAATTGAATAAAAATTCAATTAAAATGATCAAAATTGTTTAACATATGGAAAACAAATTGTGATCTTGGATTAATGCTTTCAAAATTTAGTATTGACCTACAAAATAATTAGAAAACATTAAAAGTTGCAAAATCAAGGTGGAAAAAATATTTTAAATGTCAAAAACAATTAAAACATTAATTCTTTGCAAAAATATCAATTATACAAAATAAATAATATTTTTGGGATTTTTTGGGAAAATAAAATATTTTAACATTTTTGTGAATTATTAAAAAAAGAATCAACTCAAAATCATTAAAACTCAGAGACAAATTAATTTTTGAATCAATTAAATAAAATCACAAAATTCAAATATTCAAATATTCAAAAAATGGCGCCAAGAACACCCAAGAACACGCGCGTGTTTTGGGTTTGCCCAGATTTGCATTTTCTCTCCAATCTCACTGAATACTTGATCATATCATGCAATCCACATACCAATCAACTCGTTTTAACCTCACGATCATGTCTATGGTATTTAATTTCATTTAAATTAAACATATAACAAGAAATCATGAAAAATCCTCAAGAACCCTAATTTCTGCATGAAGGCTAGGATTTTTTATACACGATTCAAACAATGCAATTAATTGAGGGAAAACATTCCATGCATGATTATGAACATATGGCCAAATTATTGTGCAGCAAAAATTGCATGGATCATAGAGTTAGAAGAGCTCATGCTTACCACTTGCAGCTGGTGATCGTGATTTGTGTTGGAGGTGTTACAGCTAGGTTCCAATTATCTGGATAGCTTCCCTAGGTGCCATGGAATGTGTATGAATGCTTGGAATGGATTGAAATGGTTTGGAGTTGAAGATGGTACCTCAACTGCAAAACTATCAAGAACTTGAGCAATTGGATGGTGATTTTGTGAAATCTGTGTTCCAGATGTTATGTGAGTGTTTGGATCACTTCTATATGATGTATGTGAGGAGTGTGAGTGATTGGTTTGATTGGCAAAGCTCTCAAACTCAAAACCCGATAGTGACTTACCTTAGAAGGAAAAATTGGAGTGAAAGAAGAGAGTTTGAGGAAAGCATCTGTTTGATGGCTTTGGTGTACTCAAACTGATCACAATTGAGCTCTATTTATAGTAGAGCAAGTTTGTTTTGGGATCCACAGTGAATGGCAACTGCAGCAGGTGTTTGTTCAATGTTGGCCAATGGAAATGCAAGTCTCCTCTAGCCATTGACTAGAGCTTAGGGAACAGGGCTGTGGTTCCCTTGGTCTTGGATAAGTCTTGACTGAATTTAGTTGAGAATGGCTCGGTCCATGCCACCTTGATGCTTCCATTGAATGCTCCAATCCAAAATTGGAGTCTTGTCCCTATTTTGGCCATTCTAGGTTCAACATGCTATTTCTTGTTCCAAAGACTTTGGAGGCTTGGCTCAGTGATTGTCCCCTTTAGATTCAATCCTCAGAGGTGTCCAAGTGGATAGGAGCATTTGGATTTGTCTGATTTTGGCAAATTGACCAAAAATGCAAAATCTGCCTTGCCTTGACAGATTTCAACAAGGCAACTTGCCAATGTCATATCTCATGACTCAAATTGAATTTGGTAATGTTCTTGGCCATTTTGGAAAGCCCTTACATGATACAACAACTGTTTGAACATGTTTGGTTTTGATCTCTTTTGAATCCAAGTGAAAAATCCCCCTACATTTGGCAAAAAGTAAGGTAAAATCTGACTTAGTGAAATTTTCACTAAGTGTTGGAACAAAGTGACTTTTCTTGATTTTGATCACTCCATAACTCAAAATCCATGAGGAATTTGGACATAGGTCAGTATGAAGCTTTTGTAGAGGGCAATGAGATCTACAAATCAAGCTTTGAATGGGGAACAATGGCCTTGTGGTTTAGGAGTTATGATCCTCCAAAGTTGGCACATTAGTGTCACTTTTTCCATAACTTAGAAATTTTTCTAAGTTTTTATGGTTACCCCCGTTTACAAGTTATCCCACTTTCTTTGATTTTTCTTGATGAATGATGATTCAAATCATACATTAACATCATTTTAGGGTTAAAAATCCATTTTGGTGAAAAATCTCAAAAAGTCAAAGTTGACTTTTGTGCACAGTTGACTTTTTATCAGATGAATTCCAAACTGTGCAATTCTTCAGGAAATCATGTCCTTGACCTAAATCAAACTTGATGGACATGTTCCATGGGTGTCATAGGGTATATTGAATCATGTCTTAGGGCTTGGGAGCATGTCCTGGTCAAAAGTCAAAGTTACAGTTGACTTTCCTCGCGAAACCCTAATTGTAGTGCAGATGAAATTGAGACTTGTTGCTCAAGCTTCTTGGATTAATCCATTGTTCCAAATGGATCAATATAGTTCATTAGAGACCCTCAAACCCTCTCTTGAGGTCTTGGCTCATGATTTGCCCTAAAAGTCAACTTAGGGGTGAATCAGGTCAAAAAACCTTAATTCCTGATTTTTGCTGAATGCATCCTCTGAGGCAAAATTGACTTGATGATTGGGTCCATGAGGTTCCATGGAGTATATTAGGTTATGTTTTGGATCATTGGCTTGTGCCCAGATGAAATATTTCCATCTGGAGGCCCTGGTCGACCAAAACCCTAATTTGGAGACACTGTCGACCTTGAGACTTGATCCACCCAGAAGGGAGCAGCTTTGTGCTTAATCCTTGGAGTGGGAGTCCTTTTGATCTATTGTGGATATTCTAGAGGCTAGACAAGTTGAAGATCAAGTCTTTCCTTGATTGATCATTTGTCTAAGGCTCTGAGAGGGCTTGAAACCCTAATTCTTGATGGTAGTGAATGCTCAACAATCCTCGAGGAGATTGATGAGGCATGAAAGTACATCCATATTGTGATGATGATTTGCACAATGATGGAAAATCTAAGTGGTCAAAATTTAGGGTATGACAGATGCCCCTATTTAATCTTCTTGGACACGAAGGTGTGAATGACGAAGGTATTCGGGCATTCGGATTGCAAGAGGATTAAATATCGGAATACCCAAAATTTTGATGGCGTCTATGAATGGTAATTCACGCATTCATCTTCTTTCGCTAAGCAATGATGCTTAGAAAAGCTAAACTTCCCCTCGATCCTGGTTTCCTATCAAGGAACTGGTCTCAGTTTCTGATTTTAAACTTCCCCTCGATCCTGATTTCCTACCAAGGAACTGGTCTCAGTTTTTGATTTTAAACTTCCCCTCGATCCTGGTTTCCTACAGAGGAACTGGTCTTAGTTTCTGATGTAAACTTCCCCTCGATCCTGGTTTCCTACCAAGGAACTGGTCTCAGTTTCTTATTTTAAACTTCCCCTCGATCCTGGTTTTCTACCGAGGAACTGGTCTTAGTTTCTGATGTAAACTTCCCCTCGATCCTGGTTTCCTACCAAGGAACTAGTCTCAGTTTCTTTCGTCAATAAACTTTATTGACAAGGGACGCTATTCGTAGCGGCTTTCCTTCAAACTTATCGCCAAATTTTCCTGGGGAGGTGCCATTTGAGTGGAAAAAGTTTTGATGTCAGACTTGCTGGGGAACCCAGTCGTCTGAATTGTAGAGGTGCACAAACTTCTCTGTTTGGAGATGCCATTTGCCGAATCTACTGGGGAAAACGAGTCTCTTGAGAGACTGCCTTCGTTCGGGGTCTTTACATCATACTTTTCTCAGAGATCTTCTCGGAGAAATGCCATATGATGTGATCCAATTTTGAGGTGCCGATGACCTTTTCATCAGTGGGTTTTTCGGAGAAAAACTGCCGTACTGCCGAATCTCTGTTTAAGAGGCTTTCTCTGGGGATTTTCCTGAATCCGGGAAAGCAAGGATATCATCTTCAATGGCGAAGAGTGACATTTGGTAAAGGTTCTCTGGTCTTTCAGAGGTTCAAGTTATCAAAGTGGTCCAGGACCCAACTTCAATCCAGAAATAAACTGGAGGAGAGATCGTTCAAACACAACATTTCTTAATCGAGGAAAGAACTGACAACTCGACCGAGAGGACAGCTATCACTAGGGATAAGACCGACTGGAGTGATAGTGATGCGATATGAAATGTGAATGCAAATCAATAATGCATGATGTATGTATGTATATGCTGACAAAACTGACGCGACACACAAACTAAAAAAATGAACATGACTGGATACTCGGCCATCGCGGGGCGAAGAAGTACCGCTGGTTCCGAATAACAATTCCACCTTGCTTAGGAAAGATAGTCCTTGTTGGGAGCTATGTTGGTCGGGCTTAAGAGATAAGAACTCGGCCGAGGGTATCAGATGGAATAGTTGCATCCGACACTATTGATCCTTCATTCAGGCGCACTGGCGTAGAAGGAGTGCTTTGATTTTGCACTTTGAAGTTCGCTTACTTCCGGAGAAGCGGTTGATGCTCTTTTGATGTTCAACAGTCAAAAGAAATTGCCGACTTTATTAAAAAGCAGAAAAATTTTTAACAAGTAAATTCATTTTTGTTTCATTTCAAGAATCGTTAATCATATTTAAAACGCCATTTTGTAAAGCTAAAACAAATAAGAATTACAAACAAAAGCACAAGGGCTCAAATTTTATTGATAAGATGGAGATCAGCCAAACGCGTGATTCCAAAGAGTATATACAAAGTTTGAAAATGGTAATTTACAGGGAAAAGGGCTACGTTGAAACATAACGACCACTATCCTTCTACCAACTTTGAATTCGGGGCATCCTGAGCTTCTGTCGAAGATGACCTTGACTGGAATTTTCCTCTGATGGATGGTATAACTGCTGCTGCTGAGGGACTTGCCTCTGTTGAACATAGTTACTTGCCATTATCCCTAATTTTTGCCTGGATTGTACTATGATGTTTCCAATCCATCGGGATGATTTTTTTCATGTCTCTAACTTTTGCCTGGACCGCCCTTTCGGGTTTTCAATCCACCGAGACGTTTTTTTTAGTTTAGGCGAAGTATTTCTTGACTACATCAACATTCGTGGGGTAGGCAAATTCCTCTCCGTCCATGGTTGCAAGTCTCAAGGCGCCGCCTGAGAAAGCTTTCGTGACCACATAGGGGCCATCATAATTTGGGGTCCATTTGCCTCGAGAGTCAGTGAGAAATGATTGTATCTTTTTGAGCACGAGGTCTCCTTTTCTGAAAACACGAGGTCGGACCTTTTTGTCAAACGCCTTCTTCATTCTCTATTGATACAATTGACCATGGCATAGTGCCGTGATTCTCTTTTCTTCGATCAGATTCAGTTCGTCGTGTCGGCTTTGACACCATTCAGCTTCGGTGAGCTTAGCTTACATCAATACTCAGATTGATGGGATCTCTACTTCTATGGGGAGCACTGCTTCCATGCCATACACTAGAGAGAAAGCGGTTGCCCCTGTTGAAGTGCGGACAGATGTGCGATAACCGTGAAGAGCAAAGGGTAGCATCTCGTGCCAGTCTTTGTAGGTTACAACCATCTTTTAAACGATCCTCTTGATGTTTTTGTTAGCCGCTTCTACCGCTCCGTTCATCTTTGGTCGGTAGGGAGATGAGTTATGATGTTCGATCTTGAACTCTGCACACAACTCTTTCATCATCTTGTTGTTCAAGTTAGATCCATTATCAGTAATGATCTCGCTTGGAACACCATAACGGCAGATGATATTGTTTTTGACAAATCGGACCACCACTTGTCGGGTTACATTGGCGAATGACGCTGCTTCGACCCACTTGGTGAAGTAATCAATGGCTACCAGGATGAACCGATGTCCGTTTGAAGCCTTGGGCTCAATCATGCCAATCATGTCGATTCCCCATATCGAGAATGGCCATGGGGAAGAGAGAACTTTGAGATGTGATGGCGGTACATGAAATTTGTCGGAGTATATCTGACATTTGTGACACCTCCTCATGTACTTGTAGCAGTCGGATTCCATGGTCAACCAATAGTACCCTGCTCTTAAAATTTTTCTCGCCATTGTGTGTTCGTTGGCATGAGTGCCAAAGGATCCTTCATGAATTTCTTTCATAAGCATGTTTGCTTCTGGTCTGTCCACGCATCGGAGCAAGACCATGTCAAAATTTCTCTTATAGAGAGTGTCACCGCTCAGGAAGGAGTTTCCAGCCATTCTTCTGAGGGTTTTACTGTCTTTCCTGGATGCCCCAGGTGGGTACTCTTATTTCTTAAGGAAGCATTTGATATCGTGATACCAAGGTCTGTCGTCTAGGACTGCTTCAATCGTGAAGATTTAAGCGGGTCATTCAAGGCGCATTATGTCGATCTTAGGTAAGTCGTTCCATTGACCTACACTAATCATGGAAGAGAGAGTGGCTAATGCATCAGCTATGTGATTCTCATTACGAGGGACGTGATGAAACTCGACTCTGTTAAAGAAAGGTAACAACCTTCTCGCATAGTCTTTGTAAGGAATCAGTCCTGATTGGTATGTGTTCCAATCTCCTTTTATCTGATTGATAACTAAGGCTGAATCGCCGTATACGTCCAAGTTTTTGATCCTTAAATCAATCGCTTCTTCGAGACCCATGATACATGCTTCGTATTCGGCCTCGTTGTTTGTACACTTGAACGTAAGTCTGGCAGTGAAAGGAATGTGGGTACCCTGAGGGGTAACAATGATTGCCCCAATTCCGTTTCCATAATGATTAACTGCTCTGTCAAAGATGAGTCCCCACTGGGAACCTAGTTCTGGCCCTTCACTGGGAAACGGTTCATCGCAATCTTCATTTTTAGATACATGACATCTTCGTTTGGGAAGTCAAACCCGATTGATTCTTGATCGTCAATCGGTTGATGAGCCAAATGATCGGCTAAAATACTTCCTTTAACGACTTTTTGAGCGTGGTACTCTATGTCATATTCTGATAATAGCATCTGCCAACGGGAAATCCTTCCCGTAAGAGCAGGTTTTTCGAAAACGTACTTGATTGGATCCATTTCGGAGATCAACCAAGTAGTATGATGAATCATGTATTGACGTAGACATTTGGCTGCCCAAGCTAAAACGCAACAAGTTTTCTCGAGCATCGTGTACCGAGTTTCGCAGTCGGTGAATTTCTTGCTCAAATAGTAAATGGCAGACTCTTTCCGTTTGGTTTCGTCTTGTTGGCCAAGTACACATCCCATTGAGTCCTCTAGGACTGTGAGGTAAATGATCAGTGGTCTTCCTTCCACTGGAGGTGATAGAATCGGTGGATTCAACAGGTATTCCTTAATACTGTCGAAGGCGGTTTGACAATCTTCTGTCCAAACGCAATCCTGGTTCTTTTTGAGTAATTTGAAAATCGGCGCACATGTCGCGGTCATAAGGAATATGAATCTGGAGATGTAGTTCAAACGTCCCAGGAACCCTCTAACTTGTTTTTCAGTTTTCGGAGAAGGCATTTCTCGAATGACCTTGACCTTGTCAGGATCAACCTCAATTCCTTTCTGGCTGACGATGAAGCCTAGTAATTTCCCTGAACGGACACCGAAGGTGCACTTGTTGGGATTCAAACGGAGTTTGTACTTCCTCAAACGGTCGAATAGTTTTGACAGGTGGGTCACATGCTCCTCTTCTATCTTAGATTTTGCAATCATGTCATCGACATATACCTCTATCTCTTTGTGTATCATGTCATGAAAAAGAGTTGTCATGGCCCTTTGATAGGTTTCCCCGGCGTTCTTTAAACCGAACGGCATCACCTTGTAACAAAAGGTACCCTATGGGGTAATAAACGAAGTTTTCTCCATGTCTTTTGGCGTCATTTTGATCTGATTATAGCCCGAGAACCCATCCATGAAGGAGAAAATTTTGAACTTTGCTGTGCTGTCTACCAGCATGTCAATGTGTGGTAATGGAAAGTCATCCTTTGGACTAGCCTTATTCAGATCCCTGTAATCAACACACATTCTGACCTTTCCATCCTTTTTTGGAACGGGTACAATGTTGGCTAACCATTGAGGATATTCAGATGTGGCGAGGAAACCTGCATCAATCTGTTTCTGTACCTCCTCTTTTATTTTGATGGCCATGTCCGGGTGAGTCTGTCTCAACCTCTGCTTTACTGGCATACATTCTGACCTTAACGGTAAACGATGTTCCACGATGCTGGTATCCAACCCTAGCATATCCTGATAGGACCAAGTGAATGCATCGGGAAAATCTTTGAGAAGCTTTATCAAATTCTCTCTGGCAGTTGGACCGAGAAGTGCCCCAATCCTGATTTCTTTTCTCTCTTGTTCTGAACCCAAGTTTACCATTTCCAACGGCTCTTTGTGAGGTTCAATGGACCTTTCCTCTTGTCTGAGTAATCGAGACATCTCTTCTGGAATTTCGTTGTCAACTTCTTCTTCAGCCCCAAATACCGGGAACTCAAAGTCGGGAGAAGGCATCGGATCGTATGTTTCAACGGGGTTTAAAATAAGCAATCTGTATGACGTGATGATTCGTGTTTAGAAGAGATAGAGAAAATGCAAGTGTGTGCAGTGTTTTATTTTACTGCTTGTTTTTATTTTTAATTGTTTTTTAGGATTACCATTTTCTGAAAAAGCAAAAAGAGAAAACAACAATTAATACGGAAATTACAGAACGACGTTATTTTATTAATGAACAAGTCGATTCTTGAAACTACAGCCCTATAAAACAAAACTCTGTCGCTTTGGGCGAAGCGAAGAGGGAAAATTTATAGAAAGCGAGCCCTATCAAAACATCTGTTTCACCTGAGCAGGGTGAAAGGTTAAAGATGGCAGTTACTTTGACTGATGAACGATCTTCGGAATCTCGACGGCAACCCATTGGCGGCGAACTCCTCGGTGAATCACAAAGTCTGGCACCTTCCTTGATTTATCTTCAGAAATGACGCTGATTTCTGGTGGAGCAGGATCATTGGAATCTGTCTCCCTGGCAGAATTATCGTAGGGGAATTCCTCAGTTGTATTTTGCATAGTATTTGTGCTCTCAGCTGTATCTCCCCATCCAGTTGGCTGGATATCTTCGAGCCTGATACGAGAGCTTTCAGGAGTGGTGTACTTGACCATATAGTCGTATTTTCCACTTGGTTCTCCCAAGGTGTCCCAAACTTCTTTGGAACTGGAGGAGTCATTTCTCTCGATGATGTTGACCTTGGGAAAAACATAGTTGATGAATTCAAGTCCCGCAAACGTTGCCAATTCATCTTCATGTTGAGTAGTTTCTGAATGACCTGAGTGTTGATCCCAAGACATGGTGGGGACACAGGTATTCTGTTCAATGATGCTCAATTGATTTTCATTGTTCGGCTGACTCTCTTGCCCCAAGTTTCCTGGGTAAGGTTGCCACATTGGCAGACCATCCATTGGGCCATAGTAGTTATAGTCAAAGTTGTCTTTCATCAGAGTGTCTTCCTCTAATGAATTTGGCGGAGCACGACATCCTTCCGGATCACAATCTCCATATATCATTTCGACATCTGACCGTGGTATAAATATCGGACTCTGTGCGAGATAGAAAAATGGTATAGGCACCTCTTCCCGAGACATATAACCGTCCTCGTTAAGATAGGACTTCCATTCTTCATCTGTGTCAGAGAGATCTTCCTCATTGATAGCATGGACTATTTGAGACACTGGGTGAAGGAAACCTCCACTGTGGAAGAAGTTTTGAAGGGGATGAAGACTTTCATCGTTGGCAGCTGTCTGAGTACAGGTTGCAGAAAAACCAAGACCCTTCTTTGTTGTATTGTTAGTAGGAATGACAAGCTTTCCCCATCCTGTCGTATCGACACTCTCGATTGCTTTGATAGCATCATTGTATGAAGAAATGGAAGCCCCTCCTTGGGATTGATTGTCCTTGCTGACCGACAGCACTTGGAACTGCGTTCAAATAACCTCCTCGTGTTCTATATCAGCAGATGATGACAAGTTACTCACCAGCAAGGCCTGCTCCCCGCAGACTGTGATGAGTTGATTGTTTCGAACGAACTTTAGCTTTTGGTGGAGGGTTGAAGTGACCGCTCCAGCCTGATGTATCCAAGGTCTTCCTAATAAACAACTGTATGTTGCCCGGATGTCCATGACCTGGAAAGTGACTTGGAAAGTGTGAGGACCAATAGTTATGGGAAGGTCAACTTCGCCGATAACCGTTTTTCTGGATCCGTCGAACGCTTTGACGACGACCTCGCTGATTCTCATCGGAGGGCCTTTGAATGATAATTACATCAAAGTGGACTTCGGTATAACATTCAGGGCTGACCCTGTGTCTACCAGTACGCTGGCCAACGCATCGTCCTGACAGTTAACTGTAATGTTGAGCGCCATGTTATGACGGCGACCCTCTTCGGGTAATTCCTCATCACTAAATCCCAAATTATTGCAGGAAGTGATGTTAGAGACAATGCTATCAAACTGTCTGATGGTTACATCCTATTCCACAAAGGCTTGCTCCAAGACTTTCTGTAGAGCCTCCCTGTGCGCTTCTGAACCGAGTAACAGTGATAATACCGAGATCTTTGAAGGAGTCTGTAACAGCTGATCCACAATGTTATATTCACTCCTTTGGATGAGCTTCATCATCTCATCATTATTTTTTGAAAGGTCGGGATTACTGGATTGACCGACTGATGGATCAGGATCTCCTGTCTGAAGTTCCTTTTCCTTGTTAGGTTCTCCAACTCCTCGGTTGAAGATTCGGTCGCTCCGTGTTACATGACTGATGTCTGCAATATTCACGACGGAGGGTAACGAAATTTCCTTTCCATTTTCGACTATTGTTGCACCGTATTTGTAAGGGATAGCCTTAGTTGATTCATACGGTAGTGGTCCCGGTAGATAGATGACTATGGGAACCTTCTGATTTTTCTGACCATCATAAGTAATCTCGATCCGTTCTCGGTTGGGAATTCTAGATTCGTCAAGTAGAGGGATGATGGGAAAAACATCCCTGGTCCTATGATGACCAGAGATTGTGACAACATCCTCAACTTGCTTGGCAAGGTAGTTCGGCGTCCAATTGATGGGTCCAGAACCCGGATATGGGCGAATTTCTCCACGATCCACCTGACCCTGAAGAGCTGCTCTCACAAGGTAACACCCTTAGTTACTTTCCGAACAGACGCTACAACGGTCATAATTGTGTGGTGGCACCTGGCCACGCCCACTTTGAATACAATGTAACCTCACTAGGTTAGCTTCCACAGATCGGACATCCTGACTTTGACGTCGAGTAGGATTCCTGTTACTGATACTAATCTGCTGAGTATCTTCATCCATATAGATTGGCATTCACCAGTGATTTAACAAGTGCTTAAGTGCCTCCTGGACAAGGATACAACCTCGATCGTTTTCGCAACCTGCTTTACAGCTTTGATAGTCGTGTGATATTAAGAATCCGAGTTGGACCTGCTCAGCATGTAACTCTACCAGGCTGGCATTCATCACGCGAATATCAAAGATCTGAACCATGTTGATCTAATAAGGGTTCCTATCATGGTAGTCTTGGATCCATCCAAGATCCATCTGACGCTGGAGGGCCTCTTGTATGAAAGAGCATCCCTGTTTGTTTACCGAGCAAGTCAGACAGGAACTGTAATCGTGCCACGGCAGATTATGGTACTGGCTTTGCCTTGAGTGCATCGTCACCAAGTTGAAATTCATCGCACGGATGTCGTGGTTCTGAATGATGTTAGAATTCGTGTAGAGCATGTTAACTCCACGAACTCGGTGCTCTTGGATCCATCCGAGATCCATTTGTTCCTGTAGGGCTGCTTGCACCACAGAACATCCTTGATTGTTTTTAGAGCAGATATCACACTGATGATAATTATGAGGTGGCATATGGCCATATCCACTCTGTCTACAATGCATCTTGACCAGATTGGTTTTCAACAAGAGTACATCGTGAATTTGATAGACATCGTTAGTCTCTCCTTCTATCAAATTGACTGCAGCCTTCTCATGTTGAGGCAGAGGGTTCGTAAGAACATTCGGATTCGTATCCTTGAAAGATAAGAGCCCGCTCCTAACAAGCTTTTGCATGTGGGATTTGAAATTGAGACAATTCTCTATGTTATGCCCTGATCCTCCTTGATGGTAAGGGCAAGTTTGATCCACCTTAAACCAAAAAGGCGGATTTTCCGGTACTGTAAGAGGAGGTTTAGTCTGAATGTGCCCCTTAACCAGTAGTAATGGAAACAGCTCTGCGTACGCTACGGGTATAGGATCAAATCCTGGTGGCCGTGTTGTACGGTTGTTGTTATTTGGAGGACGAGCCTGCTGAAGAGGCTGTTGTGTCCTTTGCTGATCAGGTTGGCTCTGCGCAACCAGAGGTTGATACGTAGGAATAGACGTAGGGCTGATAGCAGGAATTACAGCTGCTACTGGCTGATAACGTCGCCTTTGCTTTCTGAGAGAGATATTCCCAATATCTTGCTCTTTTTTCTTAGGGAGAGCACTACCGTATCGCTTTGTACTACTTGATGATCCAGTTTCTTTGACTAGACGCCCTTCTTGGACGACTTCCTCAAGACGAACTCCCATACCGACCATCTCGATGAAGTCACTGGGCGCACTGGCAACCATTCTGTCGTAATAAATTGAGCTTAAGGTCTTTAAGAAGATCTTTGTCATCTCTTTTTCCTCAAGAGGTGGACAGATTTGAGCAGCAATTTCACGCCATCTCTGAGCGTATTCCTTGAAGGTTTCTTTGTCCTTTTGTGACATTGATCTGAATTGACCTCTGTCCGGTGCCATGTCCAAATTGTATTTGTATTGTTGGACGAAGGCAGTACCAAGATCTCTGAATGTACTAATCGTAGCACGGTTTAAACCCATGTACCATTTTAAGGCGGCACCGGTTAGACTATCCTGAAAGTAATGAATCAGTAGGTCCTGATTCTCTGTCTGAGCTGACATTCGCCGAGCGTACATCACCAAGTGACTTTGAGGGCAAGATTTACCCTTGTACTTTTCAAAGTCGGGCATTTGGAACTTGTGCGGGACTTTCACATTGGGGACCAAGCAGAGGTTTGCGGCGTCCTTTCCAAATAAATCCTGACCGCGAATGGCTTGCAGTTCTTTCTGCATTTCCAGGAACTGTTCCTGGAATTCATCCATTCTATCAAACATAGTTTCCTTCTTATTAGAAGGGATTAGTGGAATCTGTCCTTCTGGGACAGTGTGCACCATAGGGGGTGGTACCGTGACTACGGCAGTGAATCTTGGCGTTTCCCGAAGTTTGTAACCTTCAGGAGCCTTCAGTATGCCCCTGGCATCTTCGCTTTCCCGAAGTTTGTAACCTTCAGGCCCAACGGCTTCTATCGCGATTCCCTGATCTTCAGTGATCGGAGGAACATATCCTTCCGGGATATAGTTAACAGGCATGCCCCAGGGACGATCTTTCGGCATTTGATACCTAGGATCATACTTCTCCACTATGGGCGTTGAGGTGATCTCTGAGATCACAATTCGTTGTAGCTGAGCTTCTGCCATGGCTTGCATGTCGTTACGAAGCTTTCTCATATCCTCTCTCAGAGCGTCAATCTCTTCTTTCAACTCTCTATTTTCTTCCTCAAGATCATCCATCTTTTTCTGACGATTAGCCCGAGTATTATACGAATGAGACAGTTTGACTCTAGAATCGAGACACAAACTTGAGATTCGTAGGTAAGAAGAATACGCGACGTGAGAATGATGAATGCAATGATTATATTAATTATTTTTTGGTTTAATCAAAATAAACTTCGACAATTAGATTGCAAATATCAAATAGTGGGGAAACCCCTTTTTATTGAATTCAAAGGATTACAGAAATGGAAATACAGTAGATTACAAGGTGCAGAAATAGAAACCTAAGCTAATGGGTCCCGAGTCCTCTCTGAAGAGAAATCGGGTGCTGACTCTGGTACTTTCCTTTTCTTTGACCAGGGCTCTTGGGCCGTTGTCGGGTTGTCATTCCTTTGCCAAGTGAAAGGAACGAGCAAATTCCTTTGGTCATCCTGATTATCCACAACATGTTGCTCTAAAATCTCGATCAGAGCATCCTTATCTTTCAGCAGTCGCTGTATTTTGGTACACTCTACATTGAGAATGCGGTACTTGTTCTTCCAAGACCTCCTCTCCTGTTGAACTTTGTTGAGAGTAACCTGAAGTTTTTCTGTTTCAGTCATGAAGTACATGACAGATTCCCTCGGCGGAAGAACTCCGTGACGAGGATAAGGCATCTTTAGCTTGAGATCCCTAGTTTGTACCCAGTGGAGATAAGGCTCCACCGAGACACAATCCAGTTTTCCTAGAGACTCTCATCCTTTCTCATGAACATGTTTCCAAGCGTGCACTATTTCCATCTTTAGTGCCCTGTCACTTTCTCCTTCTTTGAAGAAAAGACCCTCCAGATGAGCATTACGAGGGACATGCCTCATCGGGTATCCAAATTGACGATGAACCAATACTGGATGGTAGTTGATTCCTCCTTTAGTTCCTATGAGGGGTACGTTGGGGAAGTTTCCATAATAGTCAATGATCCTGATCCTGACATAAATCCTATTGCACCAATCTATATCAGAGTTGGTAAGAGACATGATCTTCCGCGACCAGCGCAATGCACTCTTATGATCCCAAAATGCAGCAGACTTGGGTAAATGGGAGATAAACCATTTGTATAGCAAGGGTACACAGCATATGATAATTCCTCCGCTGTACAAATTTCCTAAGTGTACAAAATGATACATGTCCGCGAGCAAAGTTGGCACAGGGTTTCCAATGAGAAAAACCTTAATGGCGTTGATATCGACGAAGCTATTAATGTTGGGAAACAGAAATAACCCGTAGGTGAGTAAGACAAAGATGCTTTCAAAAGCAGTCATGTTCCCTATACTAGCAAAGTACAGAGCCTTCTTTGTCAGGAACGAGGCTGGCAAACCTGGGAGCCCACCCTTGGTGGTCATGTGAGTCTTGATTTTTGACTCATCCAAATAGATTTCTCTTGCAATGGTCTGATCCTTTGGAATTTCTTCCAGTCCAGAAAAAGGAGCTCAATCAGTAATGTGTAAATCGATCAGATGAGAATACTCCTCCAGCGTTGGTGCGAGCTGGTAATCCGGGAATGTGAAACAGTGATAAACTAGATAATAAAACTGAATGAGCGCATCCATGATTCCCTCAATCACATGGACTCTTAGCAGAGATAGCAAACCTCCGTATTTGGCTCTGAAGGCCTCTTGGTTTGTGATCATTCTCGCCAAACCTCTTAAATCCTCTAGCTTTGAAACCCTGAAGGTATACCTATGGGTTCTCCTTCTACCGAAATCCATTAGCACAATCCTTTTCTCTGATATTTACAATCACAGTCTTAGTTTAATTTGAAAAACAGAGAGACTAGAAGAGAAATTTTTTTTGAATGTTTTAATGTTTTTTAAAATGAATGCATGAATGCAGCACACAAAAACATAGAAAAAACATGGGGTCAAAGGGTCGTTGTCATGAAGTCAAGGCTCTACCCATCCCCAAAGGTTTATACTAGGGTGATTTTTGTACCTGTACTCATTATCATCAGCTCCTCCCAGGAAAGCAAAATAACAAGCGGATCGCCAGCGAGTTGTAAAGCAATCTTAGAGTAAGTGACATTCACCGAGAATAGATCACTAGCCTCAAATGAGGGTAGTATCGCGTAACAACTATTCCCGATAGTTTCCGCACTACAAAAGGGTTTGGCTCCTCAGCTTCTCAGACATCACAATCGGCCCATTGTCTAGGTGAGAGAATGGGTTGCATTAGTCAGCCTCCACTGAGGTTGATGGTCGACCTCGTCGCCATCACTTATCTTAAGTGTATACTCAATCTTTCCACATGCGGCATCACACGCATTCCCATTAGAAGAAAAATAAACACGTATAGCAATTAGGAAAAGCAGTATATATATTTGTCCTAATCATCCTAGACCTTTAAAGCTATGAATCCTAAGTTCCTGACAGAAAATGGGTTCCCCGGCGGAATTACCATCTTGTGGTTTCATTCCAAATTAACGGCGTTTTGACCTAAGATCCTAATGACGTCAAGGTTTCTACCTAGGGGACAAAAAAAAGAACAAGATCCCCAAAGAGACCTGTCATAATTCTCCCCAACAGAGTCGCCATTTTTCTGTGGAAAATAGGGACGATGATGACTAAGGTAAAACAGATCCTCATGTGACTCCCCAGCAGAGTCGCCATTTTTTCTGTAGCACGAATTTTTAGACGTGGTTGTGAAGCACTTATCGCTTTTGGGGTACTACAGTTTGATTCATTTTTTTATCCTATTGAAGCTGATGAAGGAAGGGAAATAGATGTCTCCAATTAACCCTACTTGCATACTGAGTTTAAACAGATGACTGTTGGTTTACAGATGCTATTGAGATTGTGGGTCTCTCTTAAGTTATTTTGTTAAAATAGTTCCTGGGCGATTGGTGGGAATTTAAGACTGATGCTTTTCGTTTGATATGTGAAGGTATGGGATTTTGGGTTTTTTATTAGTGTACTCGCTAAGATTTTTCTTGCAATCTTATGCCTACATATTCCCGTTTACCGAAACAGGGAAATCAGAGCGTTCGTAGTTCCTCCTATTCTATGGGAGGAAATGGTTGTTTTGGTGTCTTGTTCAAAGCCCAAGACGTGAAGCGAAAGGTGATTTGTATCTTGTTTAAAGCCTAAGATGTGAAGCTAAAAGTAGTTTGTATCTTGTCCAAAGCCCAAGATGTGAAGCTAAAAGGGTGTTGACTTTAGAGAGAATTTGTCATCTCTAAAGGGGTCTGTTTGTCACAACTGTTGGGTGACTGACTGTAAAGGAGGATTACTTTAACCGGGATACGCGGATCCGGCAATGCCATAATTTCCTTTATATGAGATTTTAACCTGAAGGAGAAGACTTTAACTCAGTTTAGAGCAACGCTATCTTTCCTTAGGAATTTCTCATGCTAAAAGAGGGACATTGGCATGGATGTAGATGATCCAGAGGCTTGCCGCTTACAGCAATTAGATGAAGGGGAAAGAGTTGTTGAAGTTTGTGTACTGTGAACGAGGCACATCTTTGATGCTAAAAGGTTTATTGGACCAACCAGTGGTTTTCTTATACAAAGCCTAAGAGGAGGCTAATATGTGTCTCGTACAAAGCCCGAGAGATAGGCTAAAAGATTTTGACTCGACGATGGAGTCTTTTGGTATCTCGTATAAAGCCCGAGATGGAGTCTATTTGACTCAACAAGAGAGTTTTTGTATCTCGTACAAAGCCCGAGATGGAGGCTAAAATTTGTTTGGCTCAATAAGAACCTTTTTGTATCTCGTATAAAGCCCGAGATGGAGGCGAAAGGGTGATTGACTCAACGAGGGAGTCTCTTATGTGTCTCGTACAAAGCCCAAGAGAGAGGCTACACGTTGTTTGACTCCGCTGGGGAGAATCATTGTATAAAGTCCAAGAGAAGGCTATAATTCCCGGAGGAAGAGATCATTATACGAAGCCTAAGAGGAGGCAATGAATACTTCTAAGACGCCGTAGGGTCCTTGTACTAAGCCCAAGAGGAGGCGGGGTTGCTTTTAGGAAGCCTGTGGGTCCCCAAACCCCGAGAAATTCAAGACAGACTATTCACGAGGAATAGATCGAGCCAGGAAAGTTCGAGAATTTGGAAGAAACTCAAGAGATGCCATTCACGGAGAAAAGATCATCTCTGGGGAATAGAGTTTCTTGACAAGTGCTTTTAAGAAGCTTGTGGGTCCCCAAACCCCAAGAAATTCAAGACATGCCATTCACCGAGAATAGATCAAGCCAGGAAAGTCCGAGAATTTGGAAGAAACTCAAGAGATGCAATTCACGGAGAAGAGATCATCTCCGGGGAGTAGAGTTTCTTTGACAACTTCTATGAGTGATAGTCTATGAAAGGGTTCACCGAGAATGCTGCCTTTCATATCTCCATATTGTTTAACCCCAAGAGGAGGGAAGACTGTGTCTGGTAATCCTATGGGGATCTAGTTTTGACGATTTAAGAGTGATCAACGAGCTTAATGCTAGACGTAGTTGCCGGGGAAACTCTAAACATCTATACTATTATTACACAATTGATATGAGTTTATGAAAGAAGACTTACAGCGAAACAGTCCCACAATACAGTTATATGTATATGAAAGCGGTAAATGAAAGCAATAACCACTTACTCGGTTGTAGAGCTTCCATGTTGTTTGGTTAGTTGTTCAACAAAGAAAGATTGAAAACAACAGTATATTCAAAATCAAAGGAGAAAGTGCTTTGAAAAAGAAAGATTTGGGGCTTACAGCTCAAGGAGAGGCCCGAGATTTTATCAGTGAGCGCACTGTTTGAATTTGTACAGAGGGACTTATACAAGTGACTGAGGCCCAAAAAGGTTTTCTGTACAAAGGGATGGGTCTTACACTCTCTCAAGAGGCCCAAAAGGTTTTAAAGAAAAAGAGTGGGGCTTATAACACGAGGGTAGGCCCAAATGATTTTTCGTTTAAAATGGCGATCGCGCCGAGATTTTCTTTTAATGCAAAGGGGCTTATACAATATCTGAGGCCCAAAATGATTTTGGTTAAAAGGGGGTTGGGTCTTGCACTCTATTAGATGCCCAAAAGTTTTGAATGGGTCTTATAGCTCAAGGAGAGGCCCAAAAGGTTATTTTTCAAAAGGCGACGATTGCGCCGTTTGTTTTTTACGGTATCGGGACTTATACAATACACTGAGGCCCAAAAATGATTTGGTCAAAAAAAGGATTGGGTCTTACACTCTATTAGAGGTCCACAAGTGTTTTGAAAATGATTTACGAGGGTTGAATTAATCCAAAAACCCTAATTTGTTTTCAAAATGTGTTTTAATTGAATAAAAATTCAATTAAAATGATCAAAATTGTTTAACATATGGAAAACAAATTGTGATCTTAGATTAATGCTTTAAAAATTAAGTATTGACCTACAAAATAATTAGAAAGCATTAAAAGTTGCAAAATCAAGGTGGAAAAAATATTTTAAATGTCAAAAACAATTAAAACATTAATTCTTTGCAAAAATATCAATTATACAACATAAATAATATTTTTGGTATTTTTTGGGAAAATAAAATATTTTAACATTTTTGTGAATTATTAAAAAAAGAATCAACTCAAAATCATTAAAACTCAGAGAGAAATTAATTTTTGAATCAATTAAATAAAATCACTAAATTCAAATATTCAAAAAATGGCGCCAAGAACACCCAAGAACAAGCGCGTGTTCTGGGTTTGCCCAGATTTGCATTTTCTCTCCAATCTCACTGAATACTTGATCATATCATGCAATCCACATACCAATCAACTCGTTTCAACCTCACGATCATGTCTATGGTATTTAATTTCATTTAAATTAAACATATAACAAGAAATCATGAAAAATCCTCAAGAACCCTAATTTCTGCATGAAGGTTAGGATTTTTGATACACGATTCAAACAATGCAATTAATTGAGGGAAAACATTCCATGCATGATTATGAACATATGGCCAAATTATTGTGCAGCAAAAATTGCATGGATCATAGAGTTAGAAGAGCTCATGCTTACCACTTGCAGCTGGTGATCGTGATTTGTGTTGGAGGTGTTACAGCTAGGTTCCAATGATCTGGATAGCTTCCCTAGGTGTCATGGAGTGTGTATGAATGCTTGGAATGGATTGAAATGGTTTGGAGCTGAAGATGGTACCTCAACTGCAAAACTGCAAGAACTTGAGCAATTGGTTGGTGATTTTGTGAAATATGTGTTCCAGATGTTATGTGAGTGTTTGGATCACTTCTATATGATGTATGTGAGGTGTGTGAGTGATTGGTTTGATTGGCAAAGCTCTCAAACTCAAAAGTCGACAGTGACTTGCCTTAGAAGGCAAAATTGGAGTGAAAGAAGAGATTTTGAGGAAAGCATCTGTTTGATGGCTTTGGTGTACTCAAACTGATCACAATTGAGCTCTATTTATAGTAGAGCAAGTTTGTTTTGGGATCCACAGTGAATGGCAACTGCAGCAGGTGTTTGTTCAATGTTGGCCAATGGAAATGCAAGTCTCCTCTAGCCATTGACTAGAGGTTAGGGCACAGGGCTGTGGTTCCCTTGGTCTTGGATAAGTCTTGACTGAATTCAGTTGAGAAAGGCTCAGTCCATACAACCTTGATGCTTCCATTGAATGCTCCAATCCAAAATTGGAGTCTTGTCCCTATTTTGGCCATTCTAGGTTCAACATGCTATTTCTTGTTCCAAAGACTTTAGAGGCTTGGCTCAGTGATTGTCCCCTTTAGATTCAATCCTCAGAGGTGTCCAAGTGGATAGGAGCATTTGGATTTGTCTGATTTTGGCAAATTGACCAAAAATGCAAAATCTGCCTTGCCTTGACAGATTTCAACAAGGCAACTTGCCAATGTCATATCTCATGACTCAAATTGAATTTGGTAATGTTCTTGGCCATTTTGGAAAGCCCTTACATGATACAACAACTGTTTGAACATGTTTGGTTTTGATCTCTTTTGAATCCAAGTGAAAAATCCCCCTACATTTGGCAAAAAGTAAGGTAAAATCTGACTTAGTGAAATTTTCACTAAGTGTTGGAACAAAGTGACTTTTCTTGATTTTGATCACTCCATAACTCAAAATCCATGAGGAATTTGGACATAGGTCAGTATGAAGCTTTTGTAGAGGGCAATGAGATCTACAAATCAAGCTTTGAATGGGGAACAATGGCCTTGTGGTTTAGGAGTTATGATCCTCCAAAGTTGGCACATTAGTGTCACTTTTTCCATAACTTAGAAATTTTTCTAAGTTTTTATGGTTACCCCTTTTACAAGTTATCCCACTTTCTTTGATTTTTATTGATGAATGATGATTCAAATCATACATTAACATCATTTTAGGGTTAAAAATTCATTTTGGTGAAAAATCTCAAAAAGTCAAAGTTGACTTTTGTGCACAGTTGATTTTTTATCAGATGAATTCCAAACTGTGCAATTCTTCAGGAAATCATGTCCTTGACCTAAATCAAACTTGATGGACATGTTACATGGGTGTCATAGGGTATATTGAATCATGTCTTAGGGCTTGGGAGCATGTCCTGGTCGAAAGTCAAAGTTACAGTTGACTTTCCTCGCGAAACCCTAATTGTAGTGTAGATGAAATTGAGACTTGTTGCTCAAGCTTCTTGGATTAATCCATTGTTCCAAATGGATCAAAATAGTTCATTAGAGACCCTCAAAACCTCTCTTGAGGTCTTGGCTCATGATTTTCCCTAAAAGTCAACTTAGGGGTGAATCAGGTCAAAAAACCCTAATTCCTGATTTTTGCTGAATGCATCCCCTGAGGCAAAATTGATTTGATGATTGGGTCCATGAGGTTCCATGGAGTATATTAGGTTATGTTTTGGATCATTGGCTTGTGCCCAGATGAAAGATTTCCATCTGGAGGCCTTAGTCGACCAAAACCCTAATTTGGTGACACTGTCGACCTTGAGACTTGATCCACCCAAAAGGGAGCAGCTTTGTGCTTAATCCTTGGAGTGGGAGTCCTTTTGATCCATTGTGGATATTCTAGAGGCTAGAAAAGTTGAAGATCAAGTCTTTCCTTGATTGATCCTTTGTCTAAGGCTCTGAGAGGGCTTGAAACCCTAATTCTTGATGGTAGTGAATGCTCCACAATCCTCGAGGAGATTGATGAGGCATGAAAGTACATCCATATTGTGATGATGATTTGCACAATGATGGAAAATCTAAGTGGTCAAAATTTGGGGTATGACACCTACCGACCCAAGATGAACGGCGCGGTAGAAGCGGCTAACAAGAACATCAAGAAGATTGTTCAAAAGATGGTTGTAACCTACAAAGATTGGCACGAGATGCTACCCTTTGCTCTTCAAGGTTATCGCACATCTGTCCGCACTTCAACAGGGGCAACCCCTTTCTCTCTAGTATATGACATGGAGGCAGTACTCCCCATAGAAGTAGAGATCCCATCAATCTGGGTATTGATGGAAGCTAAGCTTACAGAAGCTGAATGGTGTCAAAGTCGACACGACGAACTAAACCTGATCGAAGAAAAGCGAATCACGGCTCTATGCCACGGTCAGTTGTATCAGCAAAGAACGAAGAAGGCGTTCGACAAAAAGGTTCGACCTCGCGTCTTCAGGAAAGGAGACCTCGTGCTCAAAAAGATACGATCATTTCTCATTGATTCTCGGGGTAAATGGACTCCGAATTATGACGGCCCCTATGTGGTCAAGAAAGCTTTCTCAGGCGGTGTCTTGAGGCTTGCGACCATGGACGGAGAGGAATTTGCCTACCCCACAAATGTTGATGTAGTCAAGAAATACTTCGCCTAAAAAAAAACATCTCGGTGGATTGAAAACCCGAAAGGGGCGGTCCAGGCAAAAATTAGAGACATAATAAAAAAAAAATCATCCCGGTGGATTAGAAATCTCAAAGTACAATCCAGGCAAAAGTTAGGGATAATGGTAAGTAACTACGTCCAACAGGGGCAAATCCCCTAGTAGCAGTCCTGCCATCCATCAAAAAACTCCACTCAAGGTCATCTTCGACAGAAGCTCAGGATGCCCAGAATTCAAAGTCGGTAGAAGGACAGTGGTCGTTATGTTTCAATGTAGCCCTTTTCCCTTAAATTACCATTTTCTAACTTTGTAAATACTCTATGGAATCACGCGTTTGGCTGATTTCAATCCTATCAATAAAATTTGAGCCCTTGTGCTTTTGTTTGCAATTCTTATTTGTTTTAGCTTTACAGAACGACGTTTTTAACATGATTAACGATTTTTGAAATAATACAAAAATGAATTTACTTGTTAAAACTTTTTTGGCTTTTAAAATAAAGATGGCAATTTCTTTTGACTGTTGAACATCGAAAGAACATCAATCGCTTCTCCAGAAGTAAGCGAGCTTCAAAGTGCAGAATCAAAGTACTCCTTCTAAACCAGTATGCCTGAACGAAGGATCAACTGTGTCAGATGCGAATATTCTGTCCGACATCCCCGACAGAGCTCTTGCCTCCTAAGCCCGACCAACAGTGGTCCCCGCATGGACTATCTCTCCTAAGCAAGGAAGAATTGCTACTTTTGAACCATTGATACTTTTCATCCCCCACAGTGGCCGAGTATCCCGTCGTGTTCATCCGTCAGTTTGTATGTCGCGTCAGTTTTGTCAGCATAAACATACATACACCATGCATTATTGATTTACATTCGCATTCTTATTGCATCACTATCACTCTAGTCGGTCTTACCCCCTGGTGAAAAAAGTCCTCTCAATCGAGTTGTCAGTTCTTTCCCTGTCAGGAAGTGTTTCGTCTGAACAATCTCTCCTCCAGTTTATTTCTGGGTTAGGGTCGGTCCTCGACCACTTTGATAACTTGAACCTCTGAAATACCAGAGAAAACATTCAACAAATGTCACTCTTCGCCATTGAAGATGATATCTTCGCTTTCCCGGATTAAGGAAAATCCCCAGAGGAAGACTCTTAACTGAAGACTCTCAACAACACATTGGTTCTTCTCTCCAGAAAGTCAATGTTTACAAAGTCATCGGCACCTCAAAATTGGATAACATCATATGGCATTTCTCCGATAATTTCTCTGAGAAAAGTATGATGCAATATCTCCAAGCGAAGGCAGTCTCTCAAGAGACTCGTTTTCCCCAGTAGAGTCAACAAATGGCGTCTCCAACAGAGAAGTTTGTACACCTCCACAACTCAGATAGATGGGTTATGTAACACCCCATTTCTACCCAGTAACTATTATTAAAAATCAGAGTTACAAAATTTCAACAGACAAATGAGATGCTACACTTACTTCTTAAAATCAACTTCATTTAATCTCATGTAAAACAGATACATAACACATTAACTCGGATGAACCGATAACAATATAATTAGTCTTAAAAAACAAAGCCACTTTTAACAACTAAGTAGTGGAATCACAATTTTCAACTTAATTGTCATAACATCTTTTGTTCAACTAAAAACAACTTCAACACAATCAAGTATTCAATGACGTCAACTTATAATTCAATAACTGAAATATAACAACTATAAAACTACGATCGTTCATCCCCCCGAGTGTTACGTATCAGAGCAAGACCCTCTTGACTTGCAATAAAGCAACATAAGGACTCCAAAAACTATTCTGAACTGCCACTGCTATTCTTGAGTACCTGCCCATTTCCCATGGTAGGGGAAATATCAGCAGAAGGGGTGAGATATCTAACAATACAATAAGATGTATGATAAATAATATATTAGAATTTAGATCATATAAAAATACCACTTTACAGCTTATAACAACAATTATCACATCCAGTCATCAACTTAATATCACAGCAATTTAACTAACTTAATATAACAACTTTCAAACCACAAATATAACAACAAAACCCTCAACAGGTTATAACAACATTTTTATAGCTTTCAGACAGTACCTGTCACAACAAGTCAACAACATACTAACAACGAATATATCATCACAACAACTCAAAATGCAACATGAAATGCGACTCATATGCACATGCATGTGGTACCATTGGAGCAGAACTCCCAGCTTAAAAATTTGCCAATTAATATTGACGTCAACAAGGCATAAGCCTTCCGCTTAATATTTTTGCCAATCCAGGCCCGCTTAATATTTTGCCAATCCAGACCAGCTTAATATGTTATGCCATGTGACCCAACTTGAACATCATAATAACAACATTGATAATTACATCTATCAGCACAACAACAAATCAGCATTGGCCATAGGCCTACAACTTAAATTCTTGCCAATAATTAGAGGCAATTCAACATGTTCCACAGCTTTATACTTCTCAACAACCAGGATCACAGCAACTAGAATTTATAATGCACCCACTAAAAGGTACTAAAATCAATCATTTCATTATCCGGTAATTTTCGACTGAAAATCAATTAATTAATTCCATTATCAATTTATCTGCCAGCACTACGAAATTATATAACAACAATAGTTCAACATCGACAAAAATATACAACAACGATCCGTAATTGTTCCGGACAATTCTACTAAGTTCGGTTACTTAACTACCAGCTACAAATACTAATATTTTCTACTCTACTAAAGTACTTATTATGCCTCTGATAAATTAATACTACACTATTAATGTCGGTTCTGCCATATAATGCTAGCTCTGCCACGTAACTAACCTGCTACTAAATTAATCCTACTATCCTTCTTTAATGAGCTACCATTATTATGACTCTTTTACATATATATATATTTATATATATATATATATATATATATATATATTCAGTATGCCACTTATTATAATCACCTCTGTTACTTACCCATACATACTCTGCAAATTTGGTACTTGTCTCAACTCTATATTTTTACTCTGCCAAATTAATGCACACTGCTAATTAATTATAGGTAGAAGACTGCTCTGCTAAACTCTACCATTTCCACTTCTTACTAGCTTCTTATCATTCCCCTGTTAAATTCGGGTCAGCAACAACTTACCAAAATATACTACTAAATTTTACAACACGGTTACTTAATTATCCTCCTATTAATCAGTCATAGTACTATTATTAGTTCCTTATAGCCTCCACTGGTTTGTATTACTACTACTACTTATACTGATGTTCAACTTAATTATGTTTCTTACGAATTCATCGCAACCCAACTATTAATTATTTACTCATTTCAATTATGGCTCTGTACTAAACTAAAATATATCAGTAATCAATCCAGGCTACACAGACCAAAAGACCACGAAACAGAATCTCCAAACTTCCTCACAGCCCAGAATTTGCCCGCGTGAAGCTCGTCATGAGAGTATGAGGTCGTGATGTTGTTTGTGGGTGTGACGGTCATCATGCCCTTATTACGGTCGTCATGCATACCAATTCTGCGTACGCACCAGACTTCGTTCGTCACAAGCTTGTTTCTTTCCAGTTTTCTTAATTCTACTGATTCTTCCTTCGACTCAGTTCCAGATCAAGCCCCAACCATCACGGTGTAACAGCAACGTAGGAATTATATACGAATAGCACAATCAAATTTTATACGACCAATTTAATAACATCAACCAAATTCCGAAATCAAGCATAACAATCAAACATGGACAGAAGCAATTCTACACAAATCCAATCCCACATACTATTTATCATAAACCCAATTATAGAGTCAGAACCCCACCCTTACCTTGGATTAAAGGTCGCTCTATTTTTTCGATTGGATTCTCGCTCTTGTCGTTTCTACGTGTTCTCCATCAACCCTTGTGCCTCTTCTCTCCAACTTCTCTTTTTCTTTCTCAACTTGTTTGTACGTGAAAGTTGCTCTGTTTTGGTTAACCTCTCACTAAATTCACACTTACTTATTGTTCCTTCTTTTTCTCTCCCACTGCTGACCCATTAGTCCTCTATTTTCTCACCCTAACAATTTGACTAATACGCAGTCTTCCTTACTTTTCTCCCTTCCACCCAATTCATAATAATATTGGGAATAATAATAATAGTAATTACTATAATAATTTCCATCGGGCCTAAATTCTACACCCCTACTCTTACTACTAGCCACTTAAATAAGCCCATGAATCTTTTATAATCTTAATATAATAACAACATATTGTTTCTACAAATTAAATCAACTTAATCAAATTAATTCGGCTAAAACTAACTTAGCAACTCAATACAACACAATTTCGATAATCAACACAAATCAACACCAAATATACAAATATATTTAATTAAATAACCGGGCGTTACAACTCTCCCCCACTTAGGATATTTTCGTCCTCGAAAATTTACTCGATGCACCACACTCCAGGTACGTTATCTCAGCTAACAAATCAACTTCCTTGCCCTAAAAGGCAACCCCACTTCTAACACCAAACAACGATACATCACATCAACGACAACAACAACACGAAACAATGCTCACACAACGCACCCAATGACTAACTCAAGACACAAAGAAAAGACTTTCGACTTAATCCTCCAAAAATTCCGACCAACAGGTATCCTACACTTTGATTACTGACTACTTCGAACTTAGATCCATAAATAATACCTCCGAACATCCCCGACAACTACAACTGCGGCTAATCCCAAATCTTGAATAGGGCAGATACTTTCAAGGATTCCCAATTATCGTCAACATAAGCTACAACTTCACCATCTTGTATTAACACATCGTCAAAACTCATCTCAACGCATAACAATATTACAACAGCATAAGGATACATGTGTCCAATTAATCTCAACAAGAAAATCATCTTCCAAACAGTGCTTAACACCCAATAGCCATAGATTTAGCCTTAAAACCTACACTTAACATGGCATCTTAACCAAACCAATCAAACAAACTAATTCATCAAGTCCTACTCATACTAGCACAATTTTTCATACAACTTTATCTGAATTAACACAACAAGGCAACCTCATCTTACAAATCATAATTCACACTTTACTAACTCAACATATAACTTCACTTCTTTCAACACTGGCAACTCGACACTCAAATACCCTACGCGCATTCCTTCTGATTTCATAGCAGATCAGAACGTCCACAACGAACACCAGTTATAACATTATCTGAACAAGTATGGAAAATACAATTCATATTTCCTATATACATGTTAAGGCATACCAGTCTACACCATTCTTTACCCGACCTCCTTGTCAAATCATGGTCTTACATTTCCATTTAATTCCTCCTTGGATCATCTCTACAATTCTCCAAGTCTCATGTCAATCGAATTCTTGATCCATCACAAATCAAAACCCAAGTTATCCAGAACACAACTGTGAGTTTCCAAACTACTCACCGATCAACCCGCGACCTTATTTCCCTATATAGGAATCCACATCGACAACTCAAACAATTCATAAGCACTTGTCTCAACCCCCAAGCAATTCACTGTGCATAATATTCTAGTTGGCAAGACACGTCTACTCCATCCAACATGATTCTGTCGACTATCAACAAGAGATTAAGGGTGATCAGTTTCTCAATTTGTCAATAGACAGCCGGCAACCATAATGGTGGCATAAATCATCATTACCCAACTACAATAACGTCCTTTACCTTGTGCTCAAGATTACCTAAGCATACTGCTCCACCATTCCTCTAAGGCTTACAAACGTGTTCTTAATTTCTTTATTTCCAACTTCGGCAGTGATACACAATGTCCAAAATCCCACACATATTCTCCTATACAAGTTAGTTATACAACACAATCATTAAATATCCTTCTAGTACCGGAATCGCTACCACATCAAGTACCATCCAAATCGGTCAACTTCCACCGAAACATTTATCCAAGTTAAGAGCTTTAACAACACTAACAAATCCTTCGTCTTTCTTCTTAATTTCATAACTTCAATGATCCATATAGTTTCACACTTGATTCTCATTCCAATCACAATCTCAACAATACCATCTCATCATCTGGTTGGTGATAGAACTTCCAAAAATTTCCGACTCACGTCGACACATCTCGCCAATAACACACAATCCACTTTACTATTTAACCTTCCTCAAAGATTTCTATACTTTAATCATTTTCAACTATTATACGCTGCACTTCCATGTGCTCCTCCGATACTCTTATCTTCTTCCCATTACCAAACATTTCATAATGGACTTCATCTTACTATTTCCAGCAAGAATTGTCCAACTTCAAACACGATTATCTTCTTCAATATTGACCTCCCAGACACAAAATTAAATTCCAAAATGAAGATAATTTCGTGTAGATTCCAGAACATCAAGAATCGCTCAAATATGAATAACGAGTAAAAAGTTATCGTCCTTGTAATGGGACTGGTCAAGAAATCTCGTATACAAACTTCCACCAAACAAAATCAGCATCAGACCCAACTATTCAAACGCGTCTTTCTCTCTTCTCAAAAACATGCCGAAGACAAAATTTATATGCAAACTATAGGGAATTTTGTAAGCTTTCCGAAAAGTCCATAATCGCTTTCATCGGACTTACGAGTAGAAAGTTATGCCTCTTATACTGAAGGTTGTTCCATAAATACGAAAATAAAATTGGAAATTGGTGAACATGAGTTCTACCTCTTTCTCTTGCTTCCAAACTCTTCCAACTATCCTTGCTTTTCACCCAACTGTGAAAATCATCCGACTTCAATCCAATTATACTAAAAACATACTAGTCTACCAGTTGATCCATCGAATTATCATTTTCTTTGGAGTGGATCCTTAACCTCAATCATCTCTTAACTGTCCCCAAACTCTGATCTACACTTTAGAGGTCAATCGCAATTATCGGCTCGTCCTCCCTCAAAGGCATCTCAAACTTGACCGATAAGAATCATGAGTCCATACTCTCGTCGGTTCGCAACACAGTTCCAATAACATTTGCACTCTTGCAATCAATATCGCCTTGATTCAACTTCACATACCATTAACATTTTCGGGAAGCAAGCTTCTCCCCCACTTATTTCAAACCAACTCCTGGAGACAACGGTTAGAAAACTAATAAGCAAGTACCGACAGTGTTTCACACACATGCCGCGCACTAAGGAATAAACAACATTAGACAACTTGGTCGGACTGACCGACCTGCTCTGATACCACTAATGTAACACCCCATTTCTACCCAGCGACTATTATTAAAAATCAGAGTTACAAAATTTCAACAGACAGATGAGATGCTACACTTACTTCTTAAAATCAACTTCATTTAATCTCATGTAAAACAGATACATAACACTTTAACTCGGATGAACCGATAACAATATAATTAGTCTTAAAAAACAAAACCACTTTTAACAACTAAGTAGTGGAATCACAATTTTCAACTTAATTGTCATAACATCTTTTGTTCAACTAAAAACAACTTCAACACAATCAAGTATTCAATGACGTTAACTTATAATTCAACAACTGAAATATAACAACTATAAAACTACGATCGTTCATCCCCCCGAGTGTTACGTATCAGAGCAAGACCCTCTTGACTTACAATAAAGCAACATAAGGACTCCAAAAACTATTCCGAACTGCCACTGCTATTCTTGAGTACCTGCCCATTTCCCATGGTAGGGGAAATATCAGCAGAAGGGGTGAGATATCTAACAATACAATAAGATGTATGATAAATAATATATTAGAATTTAGATCATATAAAATTACCACTTTACGGCTTATAACAACAATTATCACATCCAGTCATCAACTTAATATCATAGCAATTTAACCAACTTAATATAACAACTTTCAAACCACAAATATAACAACAAAACCCTCAACAGGTTATAACAACATTTTTATGGCTTTCAGACAGTACCTGTCACAACAAGTCAACAACATACTAACAACGAATATATCATCACAACAACTCAAAATGCAACATGAAATGTGACTCATATGCACATGCATGTGGTACCATTGAAGCAGAACTCCCCGCTTAAAAATTTGCCAATTAATATTGACGTCAACAAGGCATAAGCCTTCCGCTTAATATTTTTTCCAATCCAGGCCTGCTTAATATTTTGTCAATCCAGGTCAGCTTAATATGTTATGCCATGTGACCCAACTTGAACATCATAATAACAACACTGATAATTACATCTATCAGCACAACAACAAATCAGCATTGGCCCTAGGCCTACAACTTAAATTCTTGCCAATAATTAGAGGCAATTCAACATGTTCCACGGCTTTATACTTCTCAACAACCAGGATCACAGCAACTAGAATTTATAATGCACCCACTAAAAGGTACTAAAATCAATCATTTCATTATCCGGTAATTTTTGACTGAAAATCAGTTAATTAATTCCATTATCAACTAGTGGGAAACCCGTGCGGACGCACGGGTTCTGGTGTGGACTGGGTATGCGTCACCATTTAGATTATGAAATATAAAAAAATATATATATATAAAATTTAGTTCTAAATTTAAAAAAAAAAGGATACACCCAATAAATGATGTATTTTATCCCGTATATAAATATTACTATTGTCTTGACACTATTTTAAATATATTTAAATCAATGGTAAAATTGTTCCCATTTATAAAAATATTTAAATCAAAAAATTATTTATGTTTTAACATTATTTATAAATATATTTGAATCAAAAGTAAAGTTTTTATATTAAATTTAAGTTTAAATAGTAATAAATGTAGCAGATGAAATGTAAACCAAAATATCAAAAATAATATGATTTCAAAATAAGACAATAATTTTATAAGAGAGAATACAATTTTAAAATATCAAGACAATATTTTTGAATAGATTCCCTAAATTGTTTTCACATATTTAAAAAAAATGGTCGATAAAATTCTATTGTTCAATATTTGGATAAGTAGTAATGTTGATCCCGTATATAAGAATAGTGTTTTTCCCGCATATAAAATGTTTTAATCAACAATGTTTTTTTTTCCGTTATATAGATAATATTTTTGTTGTGATATTAATTTATAAAAATAATTGAATTAATAGTAAAGTTGTTCCCGTATATAAAAATATTTGAATCAACAATGTATTTTTTTTCGTATATAATAATTAATATTTTATGAAATCAATTATAAAATTAATTGAATCAAAGTTGTTCCCGTTTATAACAATAAAAGATTATTCGTATACATAGTAAAATTGTTTTCCGTATATAAATATTTTTCTCGTATATAAACATAATTTTTTTCTTGACTTAATTTATAAAAATATTTGGATAGTATAAGAGTTGAACAACCCAAAAGGTCACGTGCCTGGATGTTTTCAAAGACAAAAAAAAATTGTAGTTTAAAATTCAAAAAGAATTAAAATGAAACACTCAATAAACGATGTATTTTTTCCCGTGTATAAATATTATTTTTTTGTTGACACTATTTAAAAGTAAATTTGAATCAATAGTAAAGTTGATCTCGTTTATAAAAAAATATAAATGAAAATAATATATTTGTTTTGACATTATTTATAAAAATATTAGAGTCAATAGTATAGTTCATCCCGCTTATAAAAATATTTAAATCAATTATAATGGCTATTAAGAAATTGAATGATAAGAAATTGAATGGTAATGAAATTAATCTAATTTATTGAAATTTATTAATTACCATAAAATAATAACAAAAGATCCAAATTTCTAGTTGTAGGCACGTTATATAAATAGTAAAATTGTTTTCCGTATATAAATATTTTTCTCGTATATAAACATAATTTTTTTCTTGACTTAATTTATAAAAATATTTGGATAGTATAAGAGTTGAACAGCCCAAAAGGTCACTTGCCTGGATGTTTTCAAAGACAAAAAAATTGTAGTTTAAAATTCAAAAAGAATTAAAATGAAACACTCAATAAACGATGTATTTTTTCCCGTGTATAAATAATATTTTTTTGTTGACACTATTCATAAATAAATTTGAATCAATAGTAAAGTTGATCTCGTTTATAAAAAAATATAAATGAAAATAATATATTTGTTTTGACATTATTTATAAAAATATTAGAGTCAATAGTATAGTTTGTCCTGTTTATAAAAATATTTAAATCAATTATAATGGCTATTAAGAAATTGAATGATAAGACATTGAATGGTAATGAAATTAATCTAATTTATTGAAATTTATTAATTACCATAAAATAATAATAAAAGATCCAAATTTCTAGTTGTAGGCACGTTATATAAATTATTTTTTATTGAATAGTAAAAGTAAGTGAAGGTAAAGATAAAATAAATTATAGATTATTTTATTATATTTTTATACTAAAGAAGTGGTCTAGTAAAACATATAAGTCTATTTTTTCATGACATTTTATACATTAAAAATAATGATTCCATATAATTGATTATAACTATTTTAGTGTAGTTCAAGATACCTTTTAGAATACAAAATAATTGGCCTGAAATCAATACCCGTGTGTTTGCAAAAATCAAATAAAATTGTAGTCAATGTCTTTATTAAATAAAAGTAAAATCCCTAATAATTTATTTAATTAAAATTATTTAATTAAATTAGAATGTTGGGTATATCTATTCTCTCACAAAAATTATGAATCTTAATATTATTTACTATCCAAATCATTAAAATGGCTATTAAGAAATTGAATGGTAATGAAATTAATCTAATTTATTGAAATTTATTAACTACCATAAAATAATAACAAAAGATCCAAATTTCTATTTGTAAGTAGGGGTGGGAATAGGCTAGGCCGAGCTAGGCTTTGCCAAGCCTGAGCCTGGCCTGCTAAAAAATTCAAAGCCTAAGCCTGGCCTGTTGCTTATCATAGGCTTATTTTTAGGCCTAAGTCTGGCCTTTTCGAAGGCCTGATTAGCCTACTAGCCTATTTAAAAGCCTACTTCATTTGAATATCTGTAAATAAGAAATTCAACTAATGTTAAATAGACTAATAAGTTAAAAGATCAATGAGATTAAACGTTTGTTTTCATTGTCTCGTTCAAGTTTTCTTATTAGCATAAGTTTGGTGATACTATTTGTTGAAGATAACTTATGAGAAAAACTTATGACAATAACTTATGACATTGTTTATAATGTTTTTTCAACTTATTTTCATAAGTTCTTCAAGATAACTAAGTTTTATTTTCGTATTTTAGTTCAAAGTACAAAATAGAATATAATAATAATAAATTTATTGATTTTTTCTTAAATAGGTCAACCTGATAGGCTTAAAAGGCTTTTCTTACGGCCTGTGGCCTAGCCTCTTTAGCTAAATAGGCTTATAAAAAAGCCTAGGCCTTTTCTATTTAAGAAAAAGCCTGGCCTGGCCTGAGCCTATGTAGGCTAGGCTGTAGGCCCCTGTTAGTTGGCCTGACCTATTCCCACCCCTATTTGTAAGTACGTTATAAAAATCAATTTTTATTGAATACTAAAAGTAGGTGAAGGTAAAGATAAAATAAATCATAAATTATTTTATTATATTTTTATACTAAAGAAGTGGTTTAGTAAAACATATAAATATATTTTTTCATGACATTTTTTCCATAAAATTAACTTAAAAAAAATTAATTTCATTTTAAAACCAAAATTGTTCTTATATATTATTATTTTTTTAAAGTAGAAAATTTGAAAATTATTGATTAAAAAATTTAGTCATAACTTTATTTTAAATCTATTGTCGTAGAAAATCATGTAGAGTCCTTTGAAATTTTCCTTTAGGTTTTCCATTATATTGCATTAAATAATATTAAAAATATTGAATTGAAAGTTTTAATAAAAATATTTTTAAAATGGCTCTTTTAAAGTTGCTAGGAGAAATGTGCTTTTAAAGTTGCTTGTACTTAGACCCTATTTTCTGCATTCTTTATGCTATTGTAAATGATAGTATTTTGTAGCTACCCGTTTTTCCTGCTCTGATGTAACAACACATATACATCTATTCAAAAGTCCAATCCTTTAACATATTATATATCATAAGGATGACATTTTACAATATCCATGTATTTGTGGCTACTACTAGAGACAATTAACATAGTCTTTTGGTTCCCAATTTGTTCCCAATGGCTACATATGTTGATACATTTTCCTTGCTGCTAATGAAACATGTTTGAAATGCCCCTTCATATGAGTGACATAATAGTTAAACTCTTTGGAAAAACATGTATTACCTGCAGTAGCAATATGAAACATTTTTTCATTAACAAAGAAGAAAACTTACATTATCTTGATCAATTTCCTTGACCATTTCATCGATATGGATACCATCCAAACCAAACTCCTTACAAGCTACTTGAATCTCATTGACCACAAATTTCTTCCTCCGACAGCCTCTCTGCAATAGCCTAGGAATAACTATATAAAACAGGAAACACCATATCAAGAGTTCACATACGGAGGACTGTTAAATGAAATCCCTTTCAACTTCTCATCCATGACAATGCGGCCCTGATAGAAAGATCCAAAAACAGACGATAATTTAACCTCTGGCACTCCACAATTTTAACGCAGACGGGAACCCGTGCGGACGCAGCGTAACATACCTAAAACCTGCAACCGCAGACGATAATTTAACGTATAAATGAAAAATATATACTATCCCATTGCTCTTTTAAATCCATTTATTTCCTGAAACATGTTATAATCAAGCAAGTGCAGCAGTGAAATCAGAATCAGATTGGCACAACACAGCCATTCCCCAAAAAAACAGCAAACCAAAATCAACAGATTGAAATCAGAACAATGACCCATATGCAAAAACATGATCAAATCACTCATCATTTGATCAATCAAACTGAATCAGATCGGAATAGAAAGCAAAAGCAAGAAAATATATGGCTTGTAAAAAGCAGACAACCCAAAATCAGTAGTTTTGAGAACATCATCTTCTTCAACAGTATCAAACAAAAAATTCTCAGGCTTAAGGTCTCTATGGATAACACCAAGAGATTAGTAAATATAGTCGAAATGGTTGTTATATTGAACAATCTTTTCTAAAAAATTATCAGGCTTAAGGTCTCTATTTGTTGTCTCTATGCATAAAAACCAAATGTGACATATTTTTTCGCAACAGAAACAACGGTTATTTAAAACCAAATGTGAGTAATTTTTTCTGTACCTTGGTGAATGGATAGAAAACAGACCCAACCAAAATGCAATTAAGGTCAACAACCTGAAACAATTTCAAACTAAGCAACCAGAAAGAATAAATTACTGAAAAAAAACATACTTTCAAGCAGGAATAAAGTTGATGTCCTCGACATATCAAATCGAGAAGACTTCCATATGAAGTTCAACCAGGCAATGGAAAATAGTGTCACTCATCCAGACATACTAAACTGAATTGTTACAACAAAAATAGTGTCACTCATACTAAACTGATTTTAACAGCTTCACTCGTCTTTCTGTATTGGTTTTAACAGCTTCCAAAGGATTGCGAAGACAACAACAAATTATCCTCCTAGAGAAAATCTGAGTGAAGCTTGTCCAGCCCCTAAAATAATTGAGATGTAGTCAGAAATAAGATTGCTCGCCCAGTGGAAAAATCATAGATACACCTAAGTTAGTTAGACGGATTTAAGAAAAAGTGAAGATGAGGAAAATATCTTATATTATGTTATTTTGCCACTTCCTCACTGCAGAATTTGAAGCACAATAAATTAATAAAGCAAAGTATCATGATTATTATCGCAACTGATTATTGGCCATTTTTTCACATCTCGTATTATAAGTTAAGTCTCTAACCCAGAAGCCAATTAAGTAGTTGTTCTGCACAAGCTAGGTAATGTCCCTAAACCAAATCTCAATGCACATACTTAAATTCGACATCTGAAAAAACCAATTTAAGTTCACAAATTCATAACTAAATATATAAAAACAGATCACAAAGCATCAAAAAGTTATATAATAGTTAAAATTAATCAATAAATAATTGTTCTACAGTCATATTTCATAGAAAATAAAAAACGAAATAACAAAACAATACCGGTGAAATTATAACCTCCAAAGATCTATAGACTGAGTTGAAACACATGATCATGATTTACGTATCTGCAAATGAATATAAATAGATTAAACCCTAACTCCGTAGTGTAAATCGAATAATCATAAGATCTGTAGAAGAGGAAAAAGGTGGATGCCGTAAAACCCTAATTTCTTCTTTCGTTGGCTAAAAAAAACCAAAATATGACATACTAATATCAAACCACAGATCTACCGCTCAAATCGTCGACAAGTTCTTAAGATAGAAGAACGATTTTATATGAATAACTTAATAAACGATGATGGCTTCATGGAGCTTCAAACCCTAAAACCAAAATAATTATATTGCATTGAAATGATGAAAGAAGAAGAAGAAGATATAGGCATTAAAAGAGAGCAGAAAGAAGATTAAGAGAGAGGCATAGAGGAAAGGAAGAGAGACAGAAGTAGAGGACGAGAGAATAGAGAATAAAGAAGAAGATGAAGAGAGAGAATCTGATTTTGCATTTGGGAAAGCAAAACATTATTTTGAATTTTGAAAAAGTACCGATTAGACATAAAAAAGTTTTACCTTTTTTCAATTGGATTGTAAAAGAAAATGTATTTTTCAGTTAGCATGACAATGAGTACATATAAAATGGACTAATTTGACCAATCAAAATAGTTGAGAAAGAAACTTAGTTACTTTTTGAAATTTTTGGACCAATTTTACCCCCAAAAGCATGACATGGCAGCAAAAGAGAGAAGGTTATTTTGGTGTTTTCCAGAGCCTTAGATTTTGTTATATAGTAAGATTTATCTGCCAGCACTACGAAATTATATAACAACAATAATTCAACATCGACAAAAATATACAACAATGATCCATAATTGTTCCGGACAATTCTACTAAGATCGGTTACTTAACTACCAGCTACAAATACTAATATTTTCTACTCCACTAAAGTACTTATTATGCCTCTGATAAATTAATACTACACTATTAATGTCGGTTCTGCCATATAATACTAGCTCTGCCACGAAACTAACCTGCTACTAAATTAATCCTACTATCCTTCTTTAATGAGCTACCATTATTATGACTCTGTTACATATATATATATATATATATATATTCAGTATGCCACTTATTATAATCACCTATGTTACTTACCTATACATACTCTGCAAATTTGGTACTTGTCTCAGCTCTATATTTTTACTCTGCCAAATTAATGCACACTGCTAATTAATTATAGGTAGAAGACTGCTCTGCTAAACTCTACCATTTCCACTTCTTACTAGCTTCTTATCATTCCCCTGTTAAATTCGGGTCAGCAACAACTTACCAAAATATACTACTAAATTCTACAACACGGTTACTTAATTATCCTCCTATTAATTAGTCATAGTACTATTATCAGTTCCTTATAGCCTCCACTAGTTTGTATTACTACTGCTACTTATACTGATATTCAACTTAATTATGTTTCTTACGAATTCATCGCAACCCAACTATTAATTATTTACTCATTTCAATTATGGCTCTGTACTAAACTAAAGTATATTAGTAATCACGCCAGGCTACACAGACCAAAAGACCACGAAACAGAATCTCCAAACTTCCTCACAGCCCAGAATTTGCCCGCGTGAAGTTCGTCACGAGAGTATGAGGTTGTGATGTTGTTTGTGGGTGTGACGGTCATCATGCCCTTATTACGGTCGTCATGCATACCAATTCTGCGTACGCTCCAGACTTCGTTCTTCACATGCTTGTTTCTTTCCAGTTTTCTTAATTCTACTGATTCTTCCTTCGACTCAGTTCCAGATCAAGCCCCAACCATCACGGTGTAACAGCAACGTAGGAATTATATACGAACAGCACAATCAAATTTTATACGACCAATTTAATAACATCAACCAAATTCCGAAATCAAGCATAACAATCAAACATGGACAAAAGCAATTCTACACAAATCCAATCCCACATACTATTTATCATAAACCCAATTATAGAGTCAGAACCCCACCCTTACCTTGGATTGAAGGTCGCTCTATTTTTCCGATTAGATTCTCGCTCTTGCCGTTTCTACGTGTTCTCCATCAACCCTTGTGCCTCTTCTCTCCAACTCCTCTTTTTCTTTCTCAACTTGTTTGTACGTGAAAATTGCTCTGCTTTTGGTAAACCTCTCACTAAATTCACACTTACTTATTGTTCCTTCTTTTTCTCTCCCACTGCTGACCTATTAGTCCTTTATTTTCTCACCCTAACAATTTGACTAATACGTAGTCTTCCTTACTTTTCTCCCTTCCACCCAATTCTAAATAATATTGGGAATAACAATAATAATAATTACTATAATAATTTCCATCAGGCCTAAATTCTACACCCCTACTCTTACTACTAGCCACTTAAATAAGCCCATGAATCTTTTATAATCTTAATATAATAACAACATATTGTTTTTACAAATTAAATCAACTTAATCAAATTAATTCGGCTAAAACCAACTTAGCAACTCAACACAACACAATTTCGATAATCAACACCAAATATACAAATATATTTAATTAAATAATTAATTAAATAACCGGGCATTACAGGTTCCCCAGCGAGTCTGACATCGAAAGTTTTTCCCATCAAATGGCATCTCCCTAGGAAAATTCGGCGAGAAGTTTGAGGAAAATCGCTACACACAGCGTCCCTTGTCAAGAAAGTTTATTGACAAAAGAAACCGAGATCAGTTCCTTGGTAGGAAACCAGGATCGAGGGGAAGTTTATATCAGAAACTAAGACCAGTTCCTTGGTAGGAAACCAGGATCGAGGGGAAGTTTATAGCAGAAACTAAGACCAGTTCCTTGGTAGGAAACCAGGATCGAGGGGAAGTTTAGATCAGAAACTAAGACCAGTTCCTTAGTTGAAGACCAGGATCGAGGGGAAGTTTTTACCTTTTCCGAGCATCATTGCTTAGCAAAATAAGAAGGATGCTTGAACTACCATTCTTAATCACCATCAAAATTTCGGGTATTCCGATATTTAATCCTCTTGCACCTCGAATGCCCGAATACCTTCGCCATTCACACCTTCGGGTCTAAGAAGATTAAACAGGAGCATCTGTCATACCCCAAATTTTGACCACTAAGATTTCCCATCATTGTGCAAATCATCATCACAATATGGATGAACCATTAGTCTCCCCAAAGATGGGTGAGCATCCACTACAATCAGACTTAGGGTTTCAAGCCCTCTCAGAGCTCTTAGACAAAAGATCAATCAAGAAATGACATGATCTTCAACTTTTCTAAACCTCTCAAACATCCACAAGGGATCAAGAGGACTCCCACTTCAAGGATTAAGCACAAGGCTGCAACATTCCAAGTGGATTAAGCCTGCAGATCATCAGTGTCACCAAATTAGGGTTTGGTCAACCAGGGCCTCCAGATGGAAATTTTCCTCTGGGCATGAGCCAATGCTTCAAAGCATAACCTATGATGCTCTAAGGGACATCATAAACCCAATCATCAAGTCAATTTAACCTCAGGGGATGCATTCACAAAAAATCAGGAATTAGGGTTTCTGTCATGTCTTGATTCAGTCACTTTCCAAACTAGATAAAACCTCAAACACACTCCAAATATCATCCTTGAACTATCCCAAATGGTTCCCCCCATCTGGAACATCATTTGAGAGAGTTGCTATTTTGGCCACTTTTGCCCCTTTTGCAAGAAAGAGCTCAAACTTGTTCTTGAGGTTTCTAGCTGATTCTAACCATCCTAAAAGCTTCTAAGAGATCATTTGAGGGTGTCCAAGGCATCAAATCATTTCTGGAACAAGTGGCTTGGCAGATTGCACAAAAGCTCCAAAAAGAGGTAAGCATCACAACTTGGATTCTTTGAACCATGCTTTCTTTTGATGTTCACTGATCATGCATCTCTTATACATGTTATATGTGTTGTGTTTGCACCAATTTATCATGTAATTCATGCTTGTACCAAGAGATGGCATAGAAAATGCAAATCATGGCCTATTTCAAAACCACTATCGGGTTTTTCAATAGGAGCATGATCTGAAAAAAATACCACCACCATTGGATTCCTTGTGAAATTCTAGGCAGGATAGACCTAAATTTTGTCCCAATCCATGGAGAAATGAGAAAGTTATGGCCTTCACGTTTTCAACCAAAATCTTGCCTTGCCTTGCCTTGGGCCAGGCAAAAAACAAGGCAAGCCTTGTATATTTGTGGTTGTGTTTCAATCAACGGATGTATCACCAACCCAGTGGTAAGATGCGCGCCCTATACACAAGAGGTCTGGGGTTCGAATCCTCCTCGCCCCAAATCCTCTTTTTGCTATTTTCTCCACTTTTTTTATTGTTTTTCTTATTATTTTTAATGATTTGAAAAATTAATAACTCCCTCAATTTTAACTATTTTTGAGTGGTTCTTTTTGCAAAAAATCACAAAAATGTTGAAATATTTTATTCCACAAAAAAATAAATTTATATTAGTTATTTAATATAATGAGTATTTTTGTGAATAAATTCCTTTTTAATTGTTTTTAAACATTTAAAAGTGAATATTTACTTTGAAAATCAAAACTAAGTGAGTTTTAATTCATCTTGTGATAAACACCTCATTTTTCAAACCCTCAACAAAAATCACAAGTGGTTTATTCAAACTTATTTGGTATTTTTATCATTTTTATTTGATTTTCTTTAAATATTTACTTTTAAAAGAAAACAAATTTAGGGTTTCCTTGATTTTCACTCAAACAAAACTTTTAAACACTTTGGGCCTCTAATAGAGTGTAAGACCCAATCCTTTGTAAATACAAACAATTTTGGGCCTCAAATATTATATAAGTCCCGTTGTATTTCAAAAGTTCAGCGTGATCATCGCCCGTTTAAAACAAATCATCTGGGCCTCTCCTCGAGTTATAAGACCCATTCAAAATCATTGGGCCTCTAATAGAGTGTAAGACCCAATCCCCTTTTAACCAAAACAATTTTGGGCCTCAGATATTGTATAAGTCCCTCTGCGTTAAAAGAAAATCTCGGCGCGATCGCCAGTTCAAAAATCAAACCCTTGGGCCTACCCTCGTGTTATATGCTCCATTCTTTAAAAATCATTGGGCCTCTAGTAGAGTGTAAGACCCAACCCTTTTTGAAAACCAAAATAATTTGGGCCTCATTGTATTGTATAAGTCCCGATAACGTCAAAAAGTTCGGCGCGATCGTCGCCTTTTAAAACAAACCCTTGGGCCTCTCCTTGAGCTGTAAGCCCTACCACTTGTACAAAAATAAACCTTTGGGCCTCTTGAGATAGTGTAATACCCATCCCTTTGTACAGAAAAACTTTTGGGGCCTCAATCACTTGATTAAGTCCCTGTACAATATACAAAACAACAGTGCAATCACTGATAAAACCATGGGCCTTTCCTTGAGCTGTAACCCCCAACAATCTTTTCAAAGCACTTTCTCCTTTGATTTTGAATATAATATTGTTATCAAAGTTTTCTTTGCTGAACAACTAACCAAACAGCATGGAAGCTCTACAACCGAGTAAGTGTTTATCCGCTTTCTTTATCTGCTTTCATATATATATATAACTGCATTGTGGGGCTGCTCACTGTAAGTCTTCCTTCACAAACTTTTATATACTCGTCAAATATCCTCTGTGTAATACTAGTATAGCTATTTAGAGTTTTCCCCGGCAACTATGTCTAGCACTAGGTAAAGCCCTATTGGTCAATCTTAAATACAAACAAAACTAGATCCCCATAGGATTACCAGACACAGTCTTCCCTCCTCTCGAGGTTAAACAATATGGAGACGTGAAAGGCAGTATTCTCGGTGAACCCTTTCTCAGACTGTCACCCTTAGAAATCGTCAAAGAGACTCTACTTCCCAGAGATGATATTTTCTTTGTGAATGGCATCTCTTGAGTTTCTTCCAAATTCTCGGACTTTCCTGGCTTGATCTATTCTCGGTGAATGGCATGTCTTGAACTTCTCGGGGTTTGGGGACCCACAGGCTTCTTAAAAGCATCCCCGCCTCCTCTTGGCCGTTGTACAAGGACCCTTCGGCTTCTTAAGAGCTCTCATGCCTCCTCTTGGGCTTAGTACAAGGACCCAGAGACCTCTACAGGTATAGGAACAGAACCTAATCATTAATTTGCTAGAGCTGTCTTTCTGAGTCAAGTGTCAGACCAGTTAATGGGTTGACGTTCATCCCTTAACATGCAAGCCTTCTCTTGGGAATCATACAAAGATCATTCACTACCTGAGAATCGATTTCTCAAAACACCCGTAGACTTGGATAGTCTCAATACCCTTTGTATTTTCCATTTCCTTAAAGAACAGGAAATCTCCCTGATCCTCTGATCAAACTCAAAGTACAACATTACCCATATAATAACTGATTTTCTCTTTATCCAACATACTGGACCTGTCACTCAAGTGAAACAGTTACCAGCACCAATAGCCTCCTCTTGGGCTTTGTACAATGATTCTCCCAACACTCTCTTGTTGAATATAAAAGACTCTCTTGTTGAGTCAAACCTTTCAGCCTCTATCTCGGGCTTCGTACGAGATACAAAAACACTCTCTTGTTGAGTATAAAAGACTCTCATGTTGAGTAAAACCTTTCAACCTCCATCTCGGGCTTCGTACGAGATACAAAAACACTCTCTTGTTGAGTATAAAAGACTCTCTTGTTGAGTCAAACATTTTCAGCCTCCATCTCGGGCTTCGTACGAGGTACAAAGACTCTCTTGTTGAGTCAAGCGCCTTTAGCCTCCGTCTTGGGCTTTGTACAAGACACATACCAAAAGCACTCTCTTGTTGAGTCAACCCTTTTAGCATCTCTCTCGGGCTTCGTACGAGACACATAAAAACACCCTCTTGTTGGGTGAATAGCCTCCTCTTAGGCTTTATATAAGGAAACCCCGGTTGAGTCAATCAACCTTTTAGCATCAAAATATGTGCCTCGTTCACAGTATACAAACATCAACAACTCCTTTTTCCCCATCTAATTGCTGAAAGCGGCAAACCTTTGGATTATTTACATCCACGCCATTGTCCCTCTTTTAGCATGAGAAATTCCTAAGGAAAGATGGCACTGCTCTAAACTGAGTTAAAGTCTTCTCCTTCAGGTTAAAATCCCCTATAAAGGAAATTATGGCATTGCTGGATTCACATATCCTAGTTAAAGTAATTCTCCTTTATAATCAGTCACCCAACAGTTGTGACAAACAAACCAAATACCCCTTTAGAGATGACAAATTCTCTCTAAAGTCAAACCCCTTTAGCTTCACCTCTTGGGCTTCGAACAAGATACAAATAGACCCTTCAGCTTCACATCTTGGGCTTTGAACAAGATACAAACCACCTTTAGCTTCATGTCTTGGGCTTTGAACAAGACACCAAAACGACATTTTTCCTCCCATAGAATAGGAGGAACTATGATCGCTCTGATTTCCCTGTTTCATGAAACGGGAATACGTAGGCATAAGATTGAAAAAATCTTAGCGAGCACACTAATCAAAAACCCAAAATCCCGTACCTTCATACATCAATCGAAAAGCATCAGTCCTAACATCCTACCAATAGCATACTCCCATCATTTCATTCTTAGCAAAATAAGCAGAGAGAGGCCCACAATCTAAACTGCATCTGTAAACCAACAGTCATCTGTTTAAACTCAGTATACAAGCAGGGTTAATTGGAGACATCTATTTCCCTTCCTTCATCAGCTTCAATAGGATAAAAAGTGAATCGACCTGTAGTACCCCAGAGCGACAGTGCTTAAGAACCACGTCCAAAATCGCTCGCTACAGCCACCTCAGAATATCCTCAATGGCTAGCTAACAAAGTGCCAATTCCGAAAAAGGATGAAAAAGTCAGAATGTGTGTAGACTACAGCGATTTGAACATAGCAAGTTCACAGGATGACTTTCCCATACCACACATAGACATGCTGGTAGACAGTACAGCAAAATTCAAAGTCTTTTCCTTCATGGATGGATTCTCGAGCTATAACCATATCAAAATGGCACCGGAAGACATGGAGAAAACTTCATTCATCCCCCCATGGGGGACCTTTTGTTACAAGGTGATGTCGTTTGGTCTGAAGAACGCGGGGGAAACCTATCAAAGGGCCATGACGACTTTGTTTCACGGCATGATGCACAAAGAGATTGAAGTGTACGTCGATGACATGATTGCCAAATCTAAAACAGAAGATGAACATGTGGAACACCTATCAAAGTTATTCGAGCGTCTGAGAAAATATAAACTCCGCTTGAATCCCAATAAGTGCACATTCGGTGTTCGCTCAAGAAATCTCTTGGGATTCATCGTTAGCCAAAAAGGAATTAAGGTTGATCCCGACAAGGTCAAGGCCATTCAAGAAATGCCTTCGCCGAAGACTGAAAAATAGGTCAGAGGATTTTTGGGACGTCTGAATTACATCTCAAGGTTCATATCCCTCATGACCGCGACATGCGCGCCAATCTTCAAATTTCTCAGAAAGAACCAAAGTTGTGTATGGACAGAAGATTTCCAAAAAGCTTTCGACAACATCAAAGAATATCTGTTGAATCCACCGATTCGGTCTCCTCCAGTGGAAGGGAGACCACTGATCATCTACCTAACAGTCTTGGAAGACTCCATGGGTTGTGTACTTGTCCAACAAGACGTAACAAAAAGAAAAAAGTTTGCCATTTATTACCTAAGTAAGAAGTTCACGGACTGTGAAATTCGATACACTATGCTCAAGAAAACTTACTGTGCTCTGGCTTGGGCAGCCAAACGTCTTCGCCAATACATGATTTGTCACACTACTTGGTTAATCTCCGAAATGGATCCGATCAAGTACGTCTTTGAAAAACCTGCTCTCATGGGAAGGATTGCCCGTTGGCAGATGTTGTTATCAGAATACGACATCGAGTACCATGCTCAGAAAGCTGTCAAAGGAAGTAATTTAGCCGATCATTTGGATCATCAACTGATTGATGATCAGGAATCATTCGAATTTGACTTCCCAGACAAAGATGTCATGTACTTGAAAATGAAAGATTGCGATGAACCGCTACCCAGCGAAGGTCCAGAACCAGGTTCCCAATGGGGATTAATATTCGACGGAGCTGTCAACACTTATGGAAACGGAATTGGGGCAATCATCGTAACACCTCAGGGTACCCATATTCCTTTCACTACCAGATTGACATTCAAATGCACAAACAATGAGGCAGAATACGAAGCTTGTATCATGGGTCTCGAAGAAGCTATTGACCCAAGGATAAAGAATTTGGATGTGTATGGCGACTCCGCCCTGGTTATCAATCAAATCAAAGGAGAGTGGAGTACATACCAATCGAGATTGATCCCATACAAAGACTACGCGAGAAGGTTGTTACCATTCTTCAACAGAATCAAGTTTCATCATATCCCTCGTGAATAAAATCACATGGCTGATGCATTAACTACCTTATCCTCCATGATTAGCGTAAGTCAGTGGAACGACGTACCTAAGATTGACATAATGCGCCTTGAAAGGCCCACTTACATCTTCACAATTGAAGCAGTCATAGATGACAAACCATGGTATCACGTTATCAGATGCTTCCTTCATAGACAGGAATACCCGCTCGGGGCATCAAGAAAAGATAGGAAGACTCTCAGAAGATTGGCTGGCAACTTCTTCCTAAAACGTGATACACTCTACAAGAGAAACTTCGACATGGTTTTGCTCAGATGCGTAGACAGACAAGAAGTAAACATGTTGATGAAAGAAATCCATAAAGGATCCTTTGGCACTCATGCCAATGGACATACAAGTACATGAGGAGTGTCGCTCCCAGGATTTTCATCCAGGTACAAACGCGAGAGTGGCGCGGAAAAATAGAGTCGCCAGCCGTGTAAATTTATCCCAAGAGAGGGAAAGGGAACACCGCATAAACCTGAGGAAGAGGGAAAGGAATGTTCATCGCAACCATAACCTGGGTTCGGGAGTCGGTTACGTGAGGGAAAGGTGCTAGCACCCCACGCGTCCATTGTACTCGATGGGATCCACGCTTGTTGTCTAATCTAAGGGTGAGTTATCCTATCATCTAGGGTCGTACTAAAACGAGGAGGGAGACAAAGACAGACTCGGTAGGACGTCAACGTTCTAGGCCTACGTACCCACTTTGTGCAATGGGGAATTCAGAGTCAACGTAGTTCGGACCAAGTTCTTTTTGTGTTTTTTATGAGCAACATTAAGTTCGCGTCTGGCAGTTAGGGTCGATGCCTGTTTGCGACTCAGACGAAAGGTAACGTGCCCTTTTTGAAAATATCCTTTAATTTGACAATCCCGAAGGACAAAAGGTTTGAAGTTGGTTTGTGTTTTTTAGGACAGAAGTGGCTTAAGTTAGTTTATAAGTTGCATTGCACCAAAGTCTAGGGCATAGGGGTGAATACTTAACGCATCGTCCCAAGACAGGACGCTCGCTAAGCACTCTAGAAAGATGAGAGGAAGCCCCTCATTTCTCATTCCCCACGCCTAAGGCTCGTGCGCAATACACCTTATTCTTATTACGTGTTTTTCAAGAAATTTTGAAATGAGAAGAGAGAAGACACAAGGGTAACTCTAAAGGGAACTATGAGTCCTAAAGTTATCATGCATGGGTGACCTACGGTTAGTGAGCTTTGACAACAACCTAAGCCTAAAGAAAAGGAAAAGATGAGAGAAGAAAGAGTTGAAGGTGAACATGGATACTTATCCATACCCTCAGATAACTTACCTTAGTCCTTGCATAAACGGTTAGTACGAAACAGACATAAGTAAAATAAATGAGATAGATGAGACCCAAGCAGTGACATATAATAGTGATAAATATCCAAACATGAATTAAGAAGTCAAATAAACAACCCCACAACAATGGCACAAGTGCCTTTTCAAACGGATAACCAGACAAGGTCAAGGATGTACGTACAAGAAAAATCTCACACAAAGAGCCATTAAACAAATAGTAAAACAACTTATAAAATCACCCAATTAAATATCAAAGTTGCTCAACCAGATACAAACAAAATACCAAAAACTCCTGCAAAAATTCAAAGTATTAGTCATTCAAACAATCATACCAAGTTCAGATGAGGAATATGACTTAATATGCAAAAAAGAGGACCAAAATGCAATATAAAATAATTTTAAAAATGATAGAAAAATGTTTTAATGTACTTCAGAATGTTATCTAACAAATGCAAAAAGAACGGATCACCAGGAAGAGGTTTGTGGAAGAAGTTCTTAAAAAAACCTTATGGATTGTGAGATTTGTTGAAGAAAAGCTTTAGGGTTGCACACTTCAATTCTCCTCCAAATGTACGTGAATGAACCCTAACCAGTGCATGAATGAGCTTATATAGACTAGGGTTTTTCACTGATAATGATTCGGGCTTGGGCAATTCCTTGTTTTAAGAGTTTTGGACAAATTTGGAATTTTGCATTATGTGAGATACACCTCCCCCCATGCATAGATATCCAACTTTTTCATGATGGATCACTTATATCTGAATTGCTAACCACACCTCAGTTGAAATTGGGCCTTGAAACCATTTGATTCATGAGTTTTAAATAATTTGGCAATTTTGAATAATGGAGAATAAGTGAAGAATAAACCATGGAATTTCTTAATTCTTGGGCCCAAAATAATCCTCAAGGAATGTTCTTTGATATTAGAATGTGGCATGAAGCAATGGAATTGGTTATAGGTCATTATGCCCAAAGTTGTGAAAATGGAACCATGAGAAACCCTAAAAACCACTTTGCCTTCTTTTGACCATAAGTTGAGTTTCACAAATGATATGGAGACCCACTAGTACTTGTTGGAAAGAGGAGAAAAATATCTTCAACTTTCATGTTGGAGAAAAATTCATTTGAAGCTTTCTTGATTATGAAAAGTCAAGTTGAATGCAGTGCAGGAACTTGCCCAAAAAGGAAACTTTCAAATTATAGGTCATTTCCAAATTTAGTAACTTTTGCACCAACTCCTGATTCTTGATAAATGGCATGAAACTTGGCTTTTGAGGACCATATGAGGATGTGAGACCTTGAAAACCTTGGAGAGAACCTCAAAATTCCACAATTGACTTCTCCTCTCACTGTTGACTTTTACCCAATTCACCTGATTCTCAATCTTCTGATCAATCAAGTCTCTCCTGAACCAAACTGATGGACAACCTCCCTCCCCTAGATACTTAGAGACCTAAGGAATACCATGGAATCAAGTCTTGCCCAAAAAATCAGAAATAAACTGACTCTATGGCAAACCCTAGTTTTGGTACCCTCAGTCTAGGAGGAAATAGCACAACCTCCAAATCCAAATTCCTCTGAATATGATGTGTATCCTCTCCAACAAAGATAAGATGTGTCATTTGATGATGATAAAAACCCAAGGAGCTTGCCCATTGGAGCAATAAACCCAAGAATTTCAAAACCCTAATTCATGCACTGGTTAGGAGAGAGTGATCCATCTGAGCTCTCTTGCTTGACCCTTTAAAGAATATCTTCTCCTCTTGAACATGCCTCAGGCACCTTGACCCCATGCTAAGAACCAATGATATGCACACATGATAATGCAAAATGCAATGCAACATAAGCCAGTTAGTACTAAAGTAAGGAGGGCAAATTTTGGGGTGCAACAGCTGCCTCTATTCAATCAACTTAGTCCTGAGGGTATGATAGCGACGGCTTTCAGACAATCAGGATGCACGGAGATTAAATACCAAAGAACCTAGAAATTTGCAATCCTCCACCAGAAACAAACTCTCCCAGGTTATGTCATCTTTGTTGATAAAAAGAACTGACAAAGGAGTTTCAAAATACGCCATCCCTGCTGATAAAGGGAGCTGACGAAAGAACAACTTCAAAAGATTGCTATCTCTGCTGATAAAGAGAAACTAGCAAAATAAATGCCATCCCTGCTGGTAAAGGGAACTGACGAAAGAAAATCTTCAAAAGATTGCTATCTCTGTTGATAAAGAGAAACTAGCAAAATAAACGCCATCCCTGCTGATAAAGGGAACTGACAAAGAAATATCCAAAAGGTTACTACCTCTGCTGATAAAGAGAAACTAGCAAAATAAATGCCATCCCTGATGATAAAGGGAAACTGACGAAAGAAAATCTTCAAAAGATTGCTATCTCGGCTGATAAAGAGAAACTAGCAAAATAAATGCCATCTCTGCTGATAAAGGGAAACTGACGAAAGAAAAATCTTTAAAAGATTGCTATCTCTACTGATAAAGAGAAACTAGCAAAATAAATGCCATCCCTGCTAATAAAGGGAACTGACAAAGAAATATCCAAAAGGTTACTATCTCTGCTGATAAAGAGAACTAGCAATACCAATGCCATCCCTGCTGATAAAGGGAGCTGACGAAGAAAATATTTAAAAGATTTCTATCTCTGCTGATAAAGAGAAACTAGCAACACAAATGCCATCCCTGCTGATAAAGGGAAACTGACGAAAGAAAATCTCCAAAAGCTTGCTATCTCTGCTGATAAAGAGAAACTAGCAATATAAATGCCATCCCTACTGATAAAGGGAAACTGACGAAAGAAACTCTCCAAAAGCTTGCTATCTCTGCTGATAGAGAGAAACTAGCAATATAAATGCCATCCCTGCTGATAAAGGGAAACTGACAAAAGAAAATCTTCAAAAGATTGTTATCTCTGCTGATAAAGAGAAACTAGCAAAATAAATGCCATCCCTGCTAATAAAGGGAACTGACAAAGAAATATCCAAAAGGTTACTATCTCTGCTGATAAAGAGAACTAGCAATACCAATGCCATCCCTGCTGATAAAGGGAGCTAACAAAGAAAATATTCAAAAGATTGCTATCTTTGCTGATAAAGAGAAACTAGCAACACAAATGCCATCCCTGTTGATAAAGGTAAACTGACGAAAGAAAATCTCCAAAAGCTTGTTATCTCTGCTGATAAAGAGAAACTAGCAATATAAATGCCATCCCTGTTGATAAAGGGAAACTGACGAAAGAAACTCTCCAAAAGCTTGCTATCTCTGCTGATAGAGAGAAACAAGCAATATAAATGCCATCCCTGCTGATAAAGGGAAACTAACAAAAGAAAATCTTCAAAAGATTGCTATCTCTGCTGATAAAGAGAAACTAGCAATATAAATGCCATCCCTGTTGATAAAGGGAAACTGACAAAAGAAAATCTTCAAAAGATTGCTATCTCTGCTGATAAAGAGAAACTAGCAAAATAAATGCCATCCCTGCTGATAAAGGGAAACTGATAAAAGAAAATCTTCAAAAGATTTCTATCTCTGCTGATAAAGAGAAACTAGCAATATAAACGGCGACTTCACTGGGGATAATGTAAAACAAAACTTCTGGTTTAAGCCACCTCTGGCAAACAAAATATGTCAAGCAAGAACGGGATTTCACAAAAGAGAAAGGCCAGACAAACTTCTAACGGACCCATGATCCACAGATAAGATGGCTCCGTCGGGGAAAGGAGAAGTCTAAATAAAAGACTCTGTCGGGGAGCACCAGTATGAGGAACGCATCCCTCCAAAATCTCCTGAGTTATGCCATCTCTGCTGAGAAAGAGAACTGGCAAGGAAAGTACCAAACCTGGCTTATACTTCGAATGCAAATGTTTGAATTTTGTCGTAATGCTCCACACGAAGTGGAAATGCTACGCGTTTGAGGATGCAATGCAAATGCTTATGACATGCAAAAAGGGTCCCTCCAACAAAATAAATGCCGGAGAGAAAAGATCCATTCAGCTGGGGATGACAAAAATAAATTGCCTTCTGAATCTAGGAACTCTGCTGAGAAGGGTCATACTGATCGACTCTTCGGATCAACAACTTCTGCTGGGGATGAAATCCCGAAAGAACTACCGGGGACCCCACCTGTCCTTCATTGAAGGTAACATCCAAAACCTGAGATTTCTCCTCTGCTGGGGGAGTTGAGAATGAACGCCAATAACGGAACCGGAAGTCTGTTACTGAAAATTGCTAATATCCAATTGGCTCAGAACCTGCTGGGGAAAACAGTCCATGATACTAGCCTGTTTGGGGATACTGTTGATCTTAGCCTGCTGGTGGGGAGAATGACTTTACTCCCATCTTGTTGGGGACTAGAATATGACATTGTCGGCAAAAGTACACTTCCTGACTGGATGGGGGAAGTGAGCACCATGATTCTATGGGGAAATAATGTCTTGATCCGGAGAAAATACCTCCCAAGTCTCCTGCTGGGAGAAGTCTGCTCAGCTGAGGAAAGTTTGTCCTGCTGGGGAAGGAGTAATCTCAATGCTGGGGAGAGCCAACTGCTGGGGATGTACAATCTGTTGCCCTGCAACCTGACTTGTCTTTATGGTCATAAGCGACTCTTTTAACTTTTCATCTCAAGAGGATTTTACAGAAGATCGGGCGTTCGCACTACCCAGGGTCTTCAAACTCTTGGAGAGATTTATCATATCTCGACATAACTGCCCCAGTCTTCATAATCCATGACGTATATTACCTCGAAGGGGATCGTAATGACTTGACAATACTCTGTTTTAGCATCTTGAACCTTGAGGAGGTGTTTTCAATGAACCATTTTCAGGAGTGGACGATCTCCCATGCTCTAGAGGTAGCCTGCCCCACTATGGGCTTTGAAGTGACTTTGCCCCTGATCCTAGAATGAATGCCCCAGAATAACTGAATTTTGTAGAGTTTTCTCGACGTGACCGCCCCAGGTTGGCTACATCTTAACACGACTTACTGGGGAGAGCACACTCTACACTAAGTCTCTTGGCAGCCTCCCCTTTGATATGATTGTCCTTCAGAATTTCCAAGCATCCCAACTTGGCAGGATCAAGCTTCTTGACTGACTTTCACTGTGTAAGCTGCATTGATGCTTAGGCACATATATGCAAACAGAAAATGTTTATTATGAGAATGACAATTCTAATGCAACACTCATGTTAACCTTGAAGTTTTATTGAAAATGCATCGCCCGGCCTTGTGAACGAATCATTAGCCGTGATGCGACCTCGATTTTTGAATGGAAAAACAATGCGCACATGCAATACCAACAAATCACAACTCATAGGAGTCAGGAACGCCATCCGGTTGAAGTTCACTTTCGGAATAAACCCTGTTTCAATTAGGACTTTTAAGGGTTGTAACGTGGTCTGGTTCACGGTTTCAGAAAAAGGATTTATGGCTCAAAATTTATCGATGCCCACCCACTCTTCGTGATGTTCTCCAATCCTATGTTCAGTTAATATGACACAAACGCTCATCTCTCAAAAGGTTTATGATCTTTAAGGAACCCATGCCGCTAATGGTTTGACACCTAAGGAAGTTTTGGAGTGACAGTCACCCCTTTTTATCTTTTGTGTCTGTAATCACACGAATTTGTTCTTATCGAGGATTTTCTTTTGTAACGTTTTTCGCTTTTTCTTTCTTTTGCTTTTTTGATCCCTAATTTTTGCCTGGACTGACTCTTTTGAGTTTTTTCGATTTTGAAGTCCAGCGGGATGCCCTGACTTTTGCCTAAGTCACTTGCTTACAAGTTTCGACTTAACGGGCTTTTCTTTCTTCTGTTTTTTATTCCCCCTTTTGAACAAAGCGTGTGACACTGGTTGTCTTATTTGCTTGAAAGGGTTGTGACTGCCTCACTCCTTAATTGTTGATGGATAACCATTGTGGTTTAACCTCTTGCTGGTGGAATGAAAGGTAATGGATCCTCGGATGCACACTCTCCTTGGAATTTGAACGCTCGGTCAAACTAACTGACGCCTACCCTGCCCCTGGGTTAAGCATGAGGGTTTTTTCGTATGAAAGAAACTCCTACTTCAAGGCTCAAAAGGGGTTAAAGAGGGTCTATCTCCCTTATATCTCCAGTGTTTAGGGGTTTAAAACAATGCCTGTACATCCTCAACAGGGTTCTATCCTTGAACATGCAACCGGAGATTTTGCGTTTCATCTCATCATCCTCCCTCAAGAGTTCTAAACAAGAAAATTGGTATTGCAGTGCACATAAACATTTAAGAGTGAACACGACTGGATTACTTCAAGAAAACATACTCATTGCATTAATATCATCATAAAAACAAACAAGTCTTACATGCATACGATGCTTTAACAAGAAATGAAAAACTACAAATGAAAATGCAGTAAAGAAGCTGAAGATTGCCTTTGCTGAGGAAGCTTAATTCTGTCCGGACGTACTTGCAGACTGAGTGTTCATTTGAGAAAGGAGACCTCCATTGATGTACATATCATCTTCAGTGAATACAATGATCTCTGAGTCTACCAGGTCTTGCACCTTGTGCTTGAATACATTACACTCATCAATTGTGTGCCCAAACGTTCCCGAGTGGAACTCGCACCTAGCAGTCATGTCATAATCCGGAGGAATAGGGTACGGTACTGGCGCGGTACCCCTCGTTTGAATCAGAGAGTTCTTGAGCATATGAGTAAGCAGCTGACTATAAGGGATAGGAATAGGATCAAATATCCTCTTGGGCCCTCTTGGTCTCAGTTGCCCCTGCTGCTGATAATTCTGCTGTCGGTGCTGATTTGGGCGCCTCACCTACGCTTGCACTTTCCTTTCCACATTTGGCTGAGGCACAAACAAAGGTTGCTGGCGTAGAGCTTCTGCAGCAAACGGTTGTGGAGAAAGTCCATGGCATGAGGTGGATCCTGCAAAAAGGGGAGGAGCTTTCACTTCTTTTGCAACAGTTGGGGTAAAATCACCTTGCATATTCACGTCGCCCGACGTGAACTCAATTTCCCCTGCATCAATCAAATCCTGGACTCGGTGCTGAAAGGCCCTACATTCCTCCACGGTATGCCCTGGTGCCCCGGAATGGAAATCACAATGGGCTCTTGTATCATAGCCTGGTGGAGGATTGCCGGTGTGAGGAGCCAAAGTCCTTTTCTGTACCAGTTGAAACTGAAGGAGATACGGCAATAGTTGAGAATATGGTATAGGGAGCGGATGAAAAACTCTTTCAGACTTCTTCTGCCCCTGTGTACACTTTTTACCCTTAGGCTTCTCTTGGGAGCCAAGACCTAACTGCTGTTGGGAAAGTTCTGGAACTTCAGCTTGTGGAAGAGATCCACGAGGTAATTCATGGTTTAAATCAGATTCCAAAGAGATGGGAAGAGCAAGGATCTCTGTTGTGGAGGCGGGCATATGACTGTTTTCCTTCTTCAACATCCTATTCAAAATTTCCATGATCAAACCCATCTGAGTCTTCATCTGATTGATCTCTTCCCTTAGCATCCTCTGCTCCTGGAGCATGTCTTCCCCAAATTGCCTCATCTGGCCTCGCATTTCCGTCAACTCAGCTTGAACTCGCTCCATGATCAACTCTTGAATGGCCTAAGGAGTTAAATCTGCAATTCTGAGATGGGAACAAGATAAGAACACCGGAGATAAATACCTGTCATGCAGAATGATTATGCAAAATGATTATGCAAATGCAAATGAACATGTTTGAATATTAACAGGGCGATCCACCCTTTGATTCCAGTTTAATAACAAGATAGAACGGAACTTCTGCTCATATATTAAGAAAACCAGAGGAAAACCAAATGTCGACAATCACGAATCCAAGATAACAAATCTGAACACATAAATCATAGAGGTCCCAACCAACAAGCCTAGTGGTGATCCCAGTACAATAAAAGAGAAAAGAAAACTATGGCATATCATCAAAGTCCACAAGTGTCAATCCCCCCCCCCCCATCCACTATGCTTTCTGCATCAGTCTTGAATTTCCTTGAACATCTTCTTGGTGTCGGGATGCTTTGGTCTCTGAATTAGCTCTTGAATAAGGACGTCTCTTCTATGTATGATCCCTTCCAAGTATCGGAAATGCATCTCCCAAGCGTCTTCTTCAGAAACACCTTTGTCTAGATGTGACCATGTCAGCTAGCTCTCTTTCTGCCTTAGCAAGAAGCTCTGTCTTCAACTTGGCGGTATGAACAGCTTCACCCCGCTCATGTTTCAACTGATAGATCTCCATTAGTAGCTCTCTATTTTCTTCTCGCAGCTTTTCCTTTTCAGCCCACAACCTATTATACTTCTCCAACTCAACTGTGGTAGGAGGCTCGATCGTCAAAGGATACAAAGGTGGTTCCACCAGGAAGGGAAGAAGCTCCTCTTCTACTCTCTTCTTAATCCACTCTTTATAGGACGGGAAAGCCCGGTTATTACATTTCCCAAATGACATTTTACCCTTCTTGGTTACCTGTTTCCAAGCATTCACAACCTTCCTTATCATCTCTTGATCCTCAATACCATTGAAGAATAAGGACTCTCTGACATCTCGCTCTTCGGGTGGACTTTTCAAAGGATAACCAAACTGCCTGATAACTAGGGAAGGATTGTAGTTAATTCCACCTTTCCTCCCTATCAAGGGTACATTAGGGAATTCTCCGCACTTGTAAATAATCTCCATTCCTAGCAAGTCATGATTGATCCAAACAATGTTGTCAGCAGTCAAGCCCATAACCCTCTTTGACCATTTCAGAGAATCTTTCGTATCAACGAAAGCGCCAGATTCAGGGAGACGACTCAGAAACCAAGTAGATAAGAGTGGTGCACAACAACTCACAGTTTTTCCACGCCTATTCTCATTCTTGTAGTGAACTGAGTGATACACATCACCTAGCAAGGTAGGTATAGTATTCTTCGAAATAAAGATTCTAACGGCATGCATATCCACCAGATCAGGAATATTCGAAAACAGGACAATCCCATAGATGCACATAGCTAGGATAGCTTGGAAAGCAGTCCAATTCTTCTCTTTGACATGTATGCAGGCTTGATCAAATAGGAACTTCAATAGGAAACCCTTAGCTCATTGTTTTTCTTCAATATTACTGTTCAGAACGGATTCACTAATATGAAGAGCAACAACCATTTCTTTTACCCCGGGGTGTTCTTCAGAAAAGAAAACTATATCATGCCTGATGGGGATTCCCAAAATAAATGAGAACTCCTTCAACTTTGGGGCCAAGATGTAGTCTGGGAAAGTGAAGCAACGCAAAGACGGATCGTAAAACTGAAGAAGTGTATGAATGGCATCCTTCTCATACTTGGAGATATTATAAACAAACTTCAGAAGTCTCCCATACACTCCACTGAACTCTGTACGAACTCCGAGACCAGCCATATTAATCAACTTGTGAATCAATGTCAAAGTCGGATCTGGGAACGAATAGGCAACAGTCTTCTTTCTCTGGACATCCATGCTGAAGTAATCTCAGAAAATCGGAATCAAGAGTAAGATGCAAGCCCTGTAAAATGCCAAACATGTTAGAATGCAAGAAAATGACATGCTCATGCAAATATGGGGTCAAGGCAACACTGCTGGATGTGTTGTGCTGTTAACTGAACGAGAACCACAACCCAGAAAACCAGAATTCTGAACCACTGAGATAACCAAGAACCCAAATAATCAGACAGTGATGAGAAATCCAGAAAAACCGGGTAGGTTGAAGGTTTCGGCTACCTGTAAACCTGCAAACACCCATCCCCTCTCACGTGTGTGTACTAGGATGTTCAGTATCCCGGGCTCTCAGGTCGAGAAACGATGATACGTTCACCATTTCTGGTTTAGCGTCATCGTCAATCGAGGAGGCCTCAACTGATTCTCCAAAGCGGAAGGTCCTCAGCTTTGGCACTGAGGTCGAGAAACAATAGTACATTCATCCCTCGGGGTACAGTACTATCGTCAATCGAGGAGTGCCTCCACTGATTCTCTTCAAGAAGTAGGGGCCATCCTATGCGAGCTCCAAAACGGGCCCTCGGGTGCGAATGGGTTTGCCACAGGATGTGGTCTGCCATTGTCACCACTAAAGAGGGATGTTTCCACTAAGGTCCTCGATGATCGGTCACCAGAGTCGACAGCTCTCTAGATCAACACCCCAACATGCGCAAGACACACACGTTAGAATGCATCCCAAGATAGCCTCGTCTGGTTGTGAATTTCGTGAACACACAAACGTACCAAGCGGGCACATAGGTCCCACTACTTTCCACTCTAGTCCTAGGGTATACTCAAGCCTGGGTATTGAGCTTATCTCTCAGACCCACCCAACCTGCAAAACAAGAACAGCCAGTACAACACAGTAGTATGACAGTAATAAAAATGGAATGCAATGCAGAAAAGCTGTAAAAATAAAATACAACAAATAAAACAAAACAAACACAAAGACACCCAAAGAGAACAAAGACAAGCAAGCGCTAGGATTGACTCGCTTAGGGATGGACCAACATAGGTCAACCGTATTCCCCAACAGAGTCGCCAGCTGTCGCTCCCAGGATTTTCATCCAGGTACAAACGCGAGAGTGGCGCGGAAACACAGAGTCGCCAGCCGTGTAAATTTATCCCAAGAGAGGGAAAGGGAGCACCGCATAAACCTGAGGAAGAGGGAAAGGAAGGGTCATCGCAACCATAACCTGGGTTCGGGAGTCGGTTACGCGAGGGGAAGGTGCTAGCACCCCACGCGTCCATCGTACTCGATGGGATCCACGCTTGTTGTCTAATCTAAGGGTGAGGTATCCTATCATCTAGGGCTGTACTAAAACGAGGAGGGAGACAAAGACATACTCGGTAAGACGTCAACGTCCTAGGCCTACGTACCCTCTTTGTGCAATGGGGAATTCAGAGTCAACGTAGTTCGGACCAAGTTCTTTTTGTGTTTTTTATGAGCGACGTTAAGTTCGCGTCCGGCAGTTAGGGTCGATGCCTGTTTGCGACTCAGACGGAAGGTAACGTGCCCTTTTTGAAAATATCCTTTAATTTGACAATCCCGAAGGACAAAAGGTTTGAAGTTGGTTTGTGTTTTTTAGGACAGAAGTGGCTTAAGTTAGTTTATAAGTTGCATTGCACCAAAGTCTAGGGCATAGGGGCGAATACTTACTGCATCGTCCCAAGACAGGACGCTCGCTAAGCACTCTAGAAATATGAGAGGAAGCCCCTCATTTCTCATTCCCCACGCATAAGGCTCGTGCGCAATACACCTTATTCTTATTACGTGGTTTTCAAGAAATTTTGAGATGAGAAGAGAGAAGACACAAGGGTAACTCTAAAGGGAACTATGAGTCCTAAAGTTATCATGCATGGGTGACCTACGGTTAGTGAGGTTTGACGACAACCTAAGCCTAAAGAAAAGGAAAAGATGAGAGAAGAAAGAGTTGAAGGTGAACATGGATACTTATCCATACCCTCAGATAACTTACCTTAGTCCCTGCATAAACGGTTAGTACAAAACAGACATAAGTAAAACTAATGAGATAGATGAGACCCAAGCAGTGACATATAATAGTGATAACAATTCAAACATGAATTAAGAAGTCAAATAAACAACCCCACAACAATGGCACAAGTGCCTTTTCAAACGAATAACCAGACAAGGTTAAGGATGTACATACAAGAAAAATCTCACACAAAGAGCCATTAAACAAATAGTAAAACAACTTATAAAATCACCCAATTAAATATCAAAGTTGCTCAACCAGAGACAAACAAAATACCAAAAACTCCTGCAAAAAATCAAAGTATTAGTCATTCAAACAATCATACCAAATTCAGATGAGGAATATGACTTAATATGTAAAAAACAGGACTAAAATGCAATATAAAATAATTTTAAAAATGATAGAAAAATGTTTTAATGTACTTCAGAATGTTATCTAACAAATGCAAAAAGAACGGATTGAAAATATTTTATGGATGCAGAGAAATAAAATAAACAAAATTAGACATGCATGATGTGGATAATTCAAAAAGAAAATGAATAAATATTTAATTTAGATGATAAAAATTAAAATAAAATAAAAAATAAAATTTGTACAAATTTTACAAAATGATAAATATGATGCATAAATTTTATGGGAATTTTTAAATGCAATTATGTATTTTTAAAAATAAAAAATGAAAATGTAATGAGTTAATAAAAATAAAATGGAGAAAATAGCATGGGGGTGCGTTAAGTAACAAAATGAACTGGAATAAGGAAATGGGCTTAAGGGGGCGCGAATAGCAGCCCAATCACAAAAATCCAGTCAGTGAAAAAATTAAAATAAAAAAAAAGGAACACAAGACTCTAGTCAAACCAGTTGACTCATGTTTACCCCTGGATGCATCTGACGTTCAGCATTAGTCAAGCAAAAGTCAAGGTAATAATGATCAACAACTGGGATTGAGAAGCACACCATAAGTACATACGCACACACACACACACACACGAATGGTCAGTGCATCATATACGCTCCATGTGCCAGGCACGTGGTAATTTTTATTCGTTGGCGGCATCGTGGCCACATGATCTATCCAACGTCCCTGATTTGGTCAACTAAAATAAAAGTAAATAAAATGAAATTAAATAATTGGAAGGCACATGGTAAGAGTGTGGGGTAATAAACACAGGATTAAAAAACAAAAATCAGAAAAAAAAATATAAAGGAGAAGACGTGGCAGCGTGAGAGCCGTTAGATCAAGAGAATGGATGGTGGAGATTTCATCTTCAACCTTCCTTCGCCGGAACCCTCACAGCCGCCGGAGCTAGGGTTCCGGCCACCGTCCTCCGTCACCTGCAACCTAAAACAACCCAGAATTTTGGTGCGAATATACTATTCTGACCAGAAAAATGTGAGGATTAATAATATCCAATCCAAATTTGCAAATAATCAACGCATAATAAAAAACGATGAGAAACATGTTAGGGCATAAAACTTTAAACGCACGGTACAAGCAATATACGCATCCATATTCAAAACAAATTATATCAGAATGATCAGTGACAATCACACCACATTATGCACGTATAAAATTTGAGTTTCGTGATCATGCAAAAAGTGACTAACCTGAGATGGCACAGTCTGAATCCTTGCTTTTAGCTGCGAATGATGGTTGGTCTTTACTCTATGGATCACCAGGAAGAGGTTTGTGGAAGAAGTTCTTAAAAAAACCTTATGGATTGTGAGATTTGTTGAAGAAAAGCTTTAGGGTTGCACACTTCAATTCTCCTCCAAATGTACGTGAATGAACCCTAACTAGTGCATGAATGAGCTTATATAGACTAGGGTTTTTCACTGATAATGATTCGGGCTTGGGCAATTCCTTGTTTTAAGAGTTTTGGACAAATTTGGAATTTTGCATTATGTGAGATACACCTCCCCCCATGCATAGATATCCAACGTTTTCATGATGGATCACTTATATCTGAATTGCTAACCACACCTCAGTTGAAATTGGGCCTTGAAACCATTTGATTCATGAGTTTTAAATAATTTGGCAATTTTGAATAATGGAGAATAAGTGAAGAATAAACCATGGAATTTCTTAATTCTTGGGCCCAAAATAATCCTCAAGGAATTTTCTTTGATATTAGAATGTGGCATGAAGCAATGGAATTGGTTATAGGTCATTATGCCCAAAGTTGTGAAAATGGAACAATGAGAAACCCTAAAAACCACTTTGCCTTCTTTTGACCATAAGTTGAGTTTCACAAATGATATGGAGACCCACTAGTACTTGTTGGAAAGAGGAGAAAAAGATCTTCAACTTTCATGTTGGAGAAAAATTAATTTGAAGCTTTCTTGATGATGAAAAGTCAAGTTGAATGCAGTGCAGGAACTTGCCCAAAAAGGAAACTTTCAAATTATAGGTCATTTCCAAATTTAGTAACTTTTGCACCAACTCCTGATTCTTGATAAATGGCATGAAACTTGGCTTTTGAGGACCATATGAGGATGTGAGACCTTGAAAACCTTGGAGAGAACCTCAAAATTCCACAGTTGACTTATCCTCTCACTGTTGACTTTTACCCAATTCACCTGATTCTCAATCTTCTGATCAATCAAGTCTCTCCTTAACCAAACTGATGGACAACCTCCCACCCCTAGATACTTAGAGACCTAAGGAATACCATGGAATCAAGTCTTGCCCAAAAAATCAGAAATAAACTGACTCTATGGCAAACCCTAGTTTTGGTACCCTCAGTCTAGGAGGAAATAGCACAGCCTCCAAATCCAAATTCCTCTGAATATGATGTGTATCCTCTCCAACAAAGATAAGATATGCCATTTGGTGATGATAAAAACCCAAGGAGATTGCCCATTGGAGCAATAAACCCATGAATTTCAAAACCCTAATTCATGCACTGGTTAGGAGAGAGTGATCCATTTGAGCTCTCTTGCTTGACCCTTTGAATAATATCTTCTCCTCTTGAACATGCCTCAGGCACCTTGACCCCATGCTAAGAACCAATGATATGCACACATGATAATGCAAAATGCAATGCAACATAAGCCAGTTAGTACTAAAGTAAGGAGGGCAAATTTTGGGGAGCAATAAGGAGGTGTCACAAGTCTCAGATATACGCTGACAAAATTCATGTACTGCCAACGAATCTCAAAGTTCTTTCTTATCCATGGCCTTTTTTTATACGGGGAATCGACATGGTTGGCATGATTGAACCCAAAGCTTCAAACGGACATCGGTTCATCCTGGTAGCCATTGATTACTTCACCAAGTGGGTCGAAGCAGTGTCATACGCCAATGTGACCAGACAAGTGGTGGTCCGATTTATCAAGAACAATCTCATATGTCGTTATAGTGTTCCAAGCCAGATCATTACAGATAATGGATCTAACTTGAATACAAGATGATGAAAGAGTTGTGTTCTGAGTTCAAGATCGAACACCATAACTCATATCCCTACCGACCTAAAATGAATGGAGCAGTAGAAGTGGCTAACAAGAATATCAAGAAAATCGTTCAGAAAATGGTTGTGACCTACAAAGACTGGCACGAGATGCTACCCTTTTCTCTTCAAGGTTATCGCACATCTGTCCGCACCTCAATAGGGAAAACCCCTTTCTCTCTAGTATATGGCATGGAGGCAGTGCTCCCCATAGAAGTATAGACACCATCAATCAGGTTATTGATGGAAGCCAAGCTAACAGAAGCTGAATGGTGTCAAAGCCGACATGATGAACTGAATCTAATCGAAGAGAAGAGAATGACGGTTTTGTGCCACGGTTAGTTATATCAACAAAGAATGAAGAAAGCGTTTGACAAAAAGGTCTGACCTTGTGTCTTCAAAGAAGGAGGCCTCGTTCTTAAGAAGATACAATCATTTCTCACTGATTCTAGAGACAAAAGGACTCCGAATTACAATGGCCCTCATGTTGTTAAGAAAGCCTTTTTGGCGGTGCCTTGAGACTCACAACCATGGATGGAGAGGAGTTTACCTACCCCACAAATGTTGATGTAGTCAAGAAATACTTCGCCTAGATAAAAATAAACATCTCGGTGGATTGAAAACCCGAAAGGGCGGTCTAGGCAAAAATTAGAGACATAAGCAAAATCATCCCGATGGATTGAAAACCCGAGACGGAGATCTAGACAAAAGTTAAGGATTCATGGCAAGTAACTATATCTGACAAGATTGACTCCTCAAAGGCAAATGTCATCTTTCAGGAAAACGTCAAGTCAAGGTCATCTTCGACAGAAGCTCAGAATGTCCAGAATTCAAAGTTGGTGGGAGGATAGCGGTCGTTATGTTTCAATGTAGCCCTTTTCCCTTTAAATTACCATTTTCTAAACTTTTTAATGCTCAATGGAATCACGCGCTTGGCTGATTACCATTCAATCAATAGAATTTGAGCCTGTGTGCCTTTTGTTTACAATTCTCATTTATTTTGCTTTACAGAATGACATATTAATATGATCAACGACTCTTGAAACAAAAATGAATTTATTTTTTCGAAGCGAGAAGTTCAAGTTTTATTTTTAAAACAAAGATGGTATTTTCCTTTCGATTAATGAGTGCAAAAAGGGGGAATATCGACTGCTTCTCTGGTAGTGATCGAACTTCAAAATGCAGAATCAAAGTATTCCTTTAGACCAGTACACCCTGAATAAAGGATCAACTATTTCAGACGAAATGATCCATCTATCATCCCCGACGGAGTTCTTATCTCAGAAAACCAATTGATTGTTTTTCTCCCCAGTAGGGTCCACCTCTGAAAAATAAGGATGGATGTTCATCCCTAGCAGGGTTGTACTTCCGGAAACCGGAACGAATGCAGGAATCCCTATTCCTGAGAAAAAGTACAAATTTCAGAATCTCCAGTGATATCCCTATCTCCCAGAATGGCCGAGTATCCAGTTGTATTCCTCGCTAGTCTATATGTTGTGTCTATTTTATCAGCATAAACATACATCATGCAAAATTGATTCATATTCATACACATGTTGCATTAATATCACTCTGGTCATTTTCATCCCCAAGTGATAAACGTCTTCTCTCCGATAGAGTTGTTAGTTTTCCTTTCTGCGTCAGATAGGACAAAATCCCGGTCTAAGTTCTTTCCTCGTCAGGAAAATGTACCGTCTAAACGATCTCTCTCCAGTGCATTCCTGGATTGAAATCAGTCCTCAAACCACTTTGATGACTTGAACCTCTGAAAGGCAAGAAGTCATTCAGATAGATACCTTTGGAACATCACTCTTCATCAATGAAGATGATATTTTTGCTTTCCCGGATTAAATAAAATCCCCAGAGAAAGCCTCTCAACGGAAGACTCTCGGCAATACAGCAGTTTCTCCCCGAAAATTTTGCTGTCAATGAAGTCATCAGTACCTCAAAAACTGGATTACATCACATGGCATTTCTCCAAAAAAGGTCTCAAAGAAAAGTATGAAGTAACATCACCAAGCAACAAGCAATCTCTCAAGAGACTTGCTTTCCCCAGTAAGGTCGATAAATAGCATCTCCCAGAGAGAAGTTTGCACGCCTCTACAGCTCAGACAAATGGTTCTCCCTAGCAAGTCTGACATCAAATCTTTTTCCATCAAATGGCGTCTCCCCAGTAAAAACTCGGCGAGAAGTTTGATGAAGACTGCTACAAATAACATTCTTAGTCAAAGGAAAGAACTCGACAAAAAGAAGCTGAGACCAGTTCCATGGCTGAAGACTAGGATCGAGGGGAAGTTTATTTCAAAGAAACTCATACCAGTTCCATGGCTGAAGACCAGGATCGAGGGGAAGTTTATTTCAAAGAAACTGAGACCAGTTTCATGGCTGAAGACCAGGATCGAGGGGAAGTTTTACCCTTTTCTAAGTAGCATTACTTAGCAAAATAAGATGGATGAGCAAATAACTACTATTCAACACCATTGTCAAAATCTCGGGTATTCCGATATTTAATCCTCTTTTACCTTGAATGTCCGAACGTCTTCGCCATTCACACCTTCAGGTCCAAGAAGATTAAATGGGGGCATCTGTCATACCCCAAATTTTGACCACAAGATTTCCCATCATTGTATAAATCATCACCACAATATTGATGTACCTTCATGCCTCATCAATTCTCTCAAAGATTGTTGAGCATTCACTACTATAAAGAATTAGGGTTTTGAGCCCTCTCAGAATACTCAGACAAAGGATCAATAAAAAATGGACATGATCCTCAACTTGTCAAACCTCTCAAACATCCATGAAGGATCATGAGGTCTCCCACATCAAGAATCAATCAAAAGAGTGCAACATTTCAAATGGATCAAGCCTCAAGATCATCAGTGTCACCAAATTAGGGTTTTGGTCGACCAAGGCCTCCAGAGAGAAATTTTCATCTAGGCATGAGCCAATACTTCAAAACATGATCCAAGAAGCTCAAAGGGACCTCATGAACTTAATCACAAGTTCAAAATAGCCTCAGGGGATGCATTCATCAAAAATCAGGAATTAGGGTTTCTTGACCTAATTCACCCCTAAGTTGACTTTTGAAGCAAGACATGAGCCAAGACCTCAAGAAGTGTTTTGAAGACCTCCAATACATCATATCGATCTAATTAAAAGATTGGATTGACCCAAAGAACTTGGTTCATAAGCAATACAAGGATTCAAATTCATTTGGACCAATTAGGGTTTTCTGATGAAAAGTCAACTGTACCTTTGACTTTTGACAAGACAAGACATGACCTCCAATACATCAGATTCCAAATCCTCATGGAGTTTGAGTTATGGATTAATCTAAATCACAAAAAATGGAAAATGGACACTTTTCCAACACTTAGAAAAATTTGAGACAGAATCTGTCTCATGATTTGTCCAACTTTGAGGTCATTTTTCATTATGATCCAAGATGATTCAAGACCAAAGTTGGATATCAAAATTGAAGTATGTTATTAGGGCTTCCAAAAAGTACAAGAACATCCATTAATTCAACTTGAGCAAGGAGTTATAAACCTCACAACATGCCTTACTCAAAATGATTTTCATGACAGCATTTGGCAGATTGTGTGCATTTCTTGTGCCACACGATTTCCATTTCCAATTTTGTCATCTTCCAAGATTTGTCCTCTTCCAAGATCAGAAAGAATCTTGATGAATCACTTTATGATTTCAACTTTGGACCATTGAGTCAAGAAATCAACTTGGCATGTGCAAAATCATCATTTACATGAACCTTGAATTTCAAAATTGGCATCAAGCATTTATGTGATGCATAGAGGCGGCATGAATCAGTTACAAACCGGCCAAAAGGAGTCAAGAAACATGAGTGTTCAAACCTACAAATCTGGTTGAAGTCAAGATAAGAGGAGACATGGCATCTTGGCATTTAAGAAAGTGCTACATGACAAAATCCATTGGATAATAGCATGCTCCCTCATCCACTCACTATTCCTTAAAAAAAACTTCCTCTACTATAAATAGAGGTCATTTCTGATGTTTCAAACCACACCAAAACAATACCAAAGCCTTGTTTTCTCACTCTCCCTCTCTTCCTTCAATTTTAAGTCACAATGGAGCAATTTGGGGATTCTTGAAACTAGAGAAAAAACCACTCAAATAACTATCCAAACACATCATAAATCATCTATTGGAGGTGTTCAAACCTTCATCCTCATTGTATAACACCAAAATCAGAAAGTCAACCTCCAAAACCTCAAATTTTGACTTTTCTGCATTTTTCAAGCCATGTCTTGATCCAATCACTTTCAAAGCCAAACAACACTTCAAATACTCTCCAAATATCATCCTTAAATTGTTCCAACAAGTTTCCCTCAATTGTAACACCATTTGAGCAAGTTACCATTTTGGTCATTTTTGCCACTTTTGCAAGAAAGAGCCAGTTCTTGTTCCTGAGGTTTCCAACTGGTTTTGATCATCCTAAAAGCTTCTAAGGGATCTATCAAGAGTGTCTAAGGCATTAGATTATTTCTGGCACAAGTATTTTGAAAGATAGCACAAGGAGCTTCAAGAGGTAAGTGCATAACAACTTGAACTCTTTGAAATATGAATTGCTTTGAAGTCCATTAATCATGAACATATCATACATATCATATGTGTTGTGTTTGAACCAATTTACCATGCTATTATTGCTTGTATGAAGTGGTAGCATAGAACTTGCAAATTTTTGCCTATTTTGAAACCACTATCGGGTTTTAAAATTTAGGCATCTTTAAAAAATTCTAAGACCACCATTGGATTCCTCATGAAATTCTAGGTAGGATCCATCTAAATTTCATCCATTTTCATGGAGAAATGAAGAAGTTATGGCCTTCTTGCAAATGCCCCAAAATCTGGTTTTTGCCTTGGCCTGAACTAGAAATTAGGTCACCCTTATATGCATATGGGGTGGTTTTGATACACGGATGTATCACCACCCCAGTGGTAGCAGCGTGTGTTTGTTAGGTTAGAGGGCGTGGGTTCAACACCCACCCAGTCCATTTTTGGTTCCCACTCCTTTTTTGCTATTTTTCTCATTTTTCATTATTTTCTTAATTAATCTCAAAATTAATTTCTATTTCAATTTTAGTTATTTTTTATTGGTTCTTTTTTTGAAAATTCAAAAAAATGTTGAAATATTTTATTCTACAAAAAAATCAAATTTATATTATTTATTGAATATAGCTTGAATTTTTGTAATTTATTTCATTTTATTTGTTTTCAAACATTTTTAAAATGTGATTTTCACCTTGAATTTTCAAATTCAATTGGATTCCAAGCTTTCATGTGATTAAACATGGTTTTTCAAAATATTTTTCAAAGTTAAAAACTTATTTTTGAATATATTTGATATTTTATATCATTTTTTATTTAATTTCCTTTGAAAATTATATTTTTTTTAATTAAAATTAGGGTTTTTCTTAATTTTGATTTTTTCAAACTTCATTTGAAACACTTTTGGGCCTCTAATAGAGTGTAAGACCCATCCCCTTTGTAAATAAATAAATTTGGGCCTCAGTCATTGTATAAGTCCCGATACGATAAAGGGCGCGATCACTGTTTTTCATCTGGGCATCTCTTTGAGCTGTAAGCCCCAACTCTTGTATAAAAATAAACTTTTGGGCATCTATTATAGTGTAAGACTCATTCCTTCTTGTACATAAATAATTTTGGGCCTCAATCATTGTATAAGTCCCTCTGTGGTTTTCAAAATCACGGCGCGATCGTCGCCTTTTCAAATAAATCATCTGGGCCTCTCCTTGAGTATAAGCCCCGTTATTCTTTTTTCATAAACACTTTTAGGCCTCTATTAGAGTGTAAGACCCATTCCCCTTTGTACAAAAACAATTTTGGGCCTCTGCTATAATATAAGTCCCACAACGTCTGTCAGTATCGCAGTGCGATCAATGTTTTCAAATAAGTCATTTGGGCCTCAGTCATTATATAATCCCCAAACCCTCCTCTCTTTTTAAGAAAACTTGTTTTTAATTTAAATTCAAATTCAAAGCTTCCTCAAAACTTTCTTCAATTTCTTGAAACCTTAATCAAGCATACAGTTGTAGTCGATACTATCGATCATAATACACTTGGGCTTCTTCTCAGAAGGTAAGTCCCCACATCTTTTTCAATGCATATTTGTTTATATATATTTGTCAATATAATTGTTTGTATATATACTTGTGCATATCTTGCTTAGAGTTTTCCCCAGCAGCTAGGTCTATGTTTAGGTCAAACTAGAGGTTACTTTACAACATAGTCAAAACTAGTACCCTCATAGGAAATTCCCTATACAGTCTTGCCTCATCTTGGGTTTATACAATATGGAACAGAGAAATGCATTATTCCCGGTGAAACTTTTCTCAAGACTGTCAGAACTTAGAAATATATGTGCATACAAGAAATTCATTTCCCTATAGAGGATTAATTCCCGGTGAAACCTCTTTTGAATTTCTTCAAACCTTAGAACTGTTCAACAAAGAAAGGCACTATTCCCGGTGAAACTTTTCTTAGGCTTGGACCCACAGGCTTCTTAGAAGTTCCTCAGCCTCCTCTTGGGCTTAGTACAAGGACCCACAGGCTTCTTAAAAGTTCCTCAGCCTCCTCTTGGGCTTAGTACAAGGACCCAAAGGCCTCCTAAAGGCATAGGGCATAAATTAGTCATCTATACTAGTTTAATCCTCAGGAGAGTCAAAATTCCATAACATCAAACCATTCTAGGGTTGATCTTCATCCCTTAAACCCTCAGCCTCCTCTAGGGCTTCATACAAGCAAACTTGGACAGTCTCAGCCTCCTCTTGGGCTTCATATAAGCAAACTTGGACGGTCTCAACCTCCTCTTGGCTCCTCTTGGGCTTCATTCAAGTAGACTTGGAAAATCTTATCTCCTCTTAGATCTCACAGAGACCCTCAAGTTCCCTAAAAGCATAGGAAACAACCTGATCATTTCAACAATATACTAATCTCCAGCAGAGTTAAAACCTCTAAGGTCTTCAAACTCAACTTTTAAACTCCTCTGACCCCCAACAAGGTGTAAACGTTTACCTTAAAAATCCCCAACCAGGGTCAATTACCATCAACAAATCCCCAAAGAGAATCAGAGCCTTATGGCATTTGATATCTCAACTCTTCTCTAATCGCCAGAAAGAGTAAAAACATTGGATTCCCCAATACCATTTGGACCTGCTTCTGGATTTCTATAAGTCTTCAACAAGAGATAGTCTCCTCTTAGGCTTCATATAAGAATTTCCCCCAGTGGAGTCAGTCATCCTCAATCTTGGGCTTTGTACAATACAGATAAAACATTCCCCAATGGAGTCATTTTCCTTCAGCCTCAATCTTGGGCTTTGCACAAGACAGATAAAACCCTCCTCGGTAGAGTCAGTTTCTTTTAGCTTCAAACCTTGGGCTTTGATCAAGGCACACAAAAACCAACATCCCCTCAGATGAGACAATGAGTCCACTATGCATGAGGATATTTCCTCTATACATCACATATCAAAACAAATAATCAAAACCTTTTTCCCAGATAATTATTGTAAGTGGCACACTTGTTGATTCAAAATCCAAGCTGGAGTCCTTCTTTTATCCTGGCTAAAGTTCATTTTCATCAAACAGCTATAAGTGGCACTACTACAAAACGCTAAAACAACAACGCCAGGCTTACAACGCATCCTTTTATGTCGTTGTAATAGGTTAAAAATTTCGCGCCCATTTAAAAGCTGAGTCATTTAATGACGGTTGAATGAAACCACCGTAGTATAAATAAAATGTATCAAGCTTTGATTCCCTGCAACTACATTTTTTCCATTTTTTAGAGTACATTTAGCATGTGTCAATTAAGTCAATTATTTATAAAATAAATTGTAAATTATTTTACAACGGTTAAGATGAGCAACCGTAGTAATAAATGAAGTGTATCAAGCTTCGATTCCCTGCAACTACATTTTTTTCCATTTTTTAGAGTACATTTAGCGTGTGTCAGTTAAGTCCATTATTTATAAAATAAATTGTAAATTATTTTACAACGGTTAAGATGAGGAACCGTAGTAATAAATTAAATGTATCAAGATTCGATTCCCTGCAACTACATTTTTTCCATTTTTTAGAGTACATTTAGCGTGTGTCAGTTAAGTCCATTATTTATAAAATAAATTGTAAATTATTTTACAACGGTTAAGATGAGCAACCGTAGTAATAAATATAATGTATCAAGATTCGATTCCCTGCAACTACATTTTTTCCATTTTTTAAAGTACATTTAGTGTGTGTCAATTAAGTCCATTATTTATAAAATAAATTGTAAATTATTTTACAACGGTTAAGATGAACAACCGTAGTAATAAATGAAATGTAACAAGCTTCGATTCCCTGCAACTACATTTTTTCCATTTTGTAGAGTACATTTCACTTAAGATTCCACTACGGTTTGTTTCTCCACTGAAATTAAAAGGTTTACTGATAAATTAAAATAAAACTTATTATGTATTTCTTTCATAAGACGCCCTAATCGAACAAGTGAGCCAGCGACGCCCTAACCTTTACACTCTTCAACATCTTCATTCCTTTTTTCTTGGTTTATGCTCAAATATTGACCGTCTTCATTCATTTGCTTCTTCAGCTTCGAAGTAAGGTTCTCTTCAACATCTTCATTCCTTTTTTCTTGGTTTATGCTCAAATATTGACCGTCTTCATTCATTTGCTTCTTCAACTTCGAAGTAAGGTTCTCTTCAACATCTTCATTCCTTCTTTCTTGGTTTATGCTCAAATATTGACCGTCTTCATCATTCATTTGCTTCTTTAGCTTCGAAGTAAGGTTCTCTTCAACATCTTCATTCCTTCTTTCTTTGTTCATATTGTATATGCTCAAGTCAGAATGAGATGTTTCATATGCTTTACGTTTAGTATTAGAGTACATCTTCATTGATTTTTTCTTTGTTCATATTGTATATGCATATGCTTGAGTTTTTGGATTAGATTTTGGTGTGTCATTCACATTATTATACTTGTATAAATTTGAGAAGTTGTAATGGATCATAGTTGGATGAAAGCCAATATATTAGATCCGGTTTATGAGAATGGAGTTTGTGAATTCCTTGAATACGCTGATAAACATCTTCCCGGCAATGATGGTATCTTTTATTGCCTTGTGTTGTTTGCGCTAATATCAAAAAGGGTACAAAGAAAGAAATACACAATCACCTTTGTTGTGATGGTATATGTCAAAATTATATAATATGGGTGTGGCATGGTGAGATGGATAATAAGGAAAGTCGGGCGTCACAAAGTCAAAGAGTGGAGGAAGATGAATATATGGAAGATCACCTAGAGGATATGTTCCGTGATATTGGGGAATCTTCTTTTATGAATGCTCATATTTATGATAATTTATGTAGTGATAAAGACACCCCTTTATATAAGGGATGCACAGAGTTCACACAATTGTCGACGGTGTTAAAGTTGTTTAATCTGAAGGCAAAAAATGGATGGTCGGATAAAATTTTCACGGAATTACTTGAATTGCTACAGCAAATGTTACCAGAAGATAACAAATTGTCGGATCGTTGCTATGAGGCCAAGAAGATATTGTGTCCACTGTGTCTGGAGTATATCAAGATACATGCTTGCCCTAATGATTGCATATTATTCCGGAAAGAGTATGAAGACTTGTTTCAATGTCCGAAATGTGGTGTGTCGCGTTACAAGGAAAAGGCTAGCAATGGTGATGACAATGATCACTATGACAATGTTAGTAGGAAGCATCCTCCTGCTAAAGTGTTATGGTACTTGCCAATACTTTCACGATTAAAGATACTTTTTGCTAATTTGAATGACGCAAAGAATCTTAGATGGCATGTAGATGAAAGGATTCGTGATGGAAACATTCGCCATGTAGCTGATTCTTTGCAATGGAAGAAAATTGATTCGTTGTTTCCGGATTTTGGAGTCGAGCCAAGAAATCTTAGGCTTAGGCTTGCCACCGATGGAATGAACCCCTTTGGTAATATGAGCACTAATCATACTTCGTGGCCTGTTATTCTCACTATTTACAACCTATCTCCTTGGTTGTGCATGAAGCGCAAGTATATACTGTTAAGTATGATGATTTCTGGACCACGACAACCTGGTAACGACATAAATGTTTATCTTAGTCCATTAATTGATGATTTACGACTCTTGTGGGATGAAGGCGTTGAAGTTGATGATGCATATTCTGGGGAAAAGTTTAATACGCGTGCAATGTTATTTTGCACAATTAACGACTTTCCGGCTTACGGTAACTTGGCGGGATACAGTGTCAGAGGACATAAAGCGTGTCCTATATGTGAAGATGATATTTGTTATCACCAACTTGAGTTTGGAAAAAATACTGTTTACCTTGGGCATTGAAAATTTCTAAAATCGGGTCATCCTTATCGTAGATTGCGGAAGGCTTTTAATGGAGAGCAAGAGTTTGGTGAGGCTCCTAAACCTTTAACCGGTGATGAAGTTTATCAACGGCAGGAATACATTAATGTTGTCCTTGGGAAGAGAGAAAAAGAAAAAGGTGGGAAGAGAGAAAAAGAAAAAGGTGGGAAGAGAGGAAAAGAAAAAGGGGCAGTTGCGTAAAATATATGGAAAAGGAGGTTCATCTTCTTTGATCTTCCATATTGGTCAAGTCTTGATGTTAGACATTGTTTTGATGTGATGCACGTGGAGAAAAATGTGTGTGATAGTTTGATTGGCACACTTCTAAACATTCCGGGAAAGCCTAAAGATAGTAAGACTTCCCGTCTTGATATGGAGAAGATGGGTATACGAAAACAGTTGGCTCCAGTAGAGAAAGGAAAAAGAACTTATCTGCCTCCAGCATGTCACACTCTATCTAAAAAGGAAAAGAAGATGTTCTGCGAGTGTTTGCAAGGTATTAAAGTTCCGCAAGGTTACTCATCAAACATCAAGAAACTTGTATCAATGAAAGATCTCAAGTTAATTAGTTTAAAATCTCATGATTGTCATGTATTGATGCAACAACTTCTACCATTGGCTATCCGTGGGATCCTTCTAAAAAATGTGAGAGTAACTATAACGAGACTGTGTTTATTCTTCAATGCCATATGTAATAAAGTTCTTGATTTCAAAAAATTGGATGAATTAGAAGATGAGGCTGCCATAATCTTGTGTCAATTGGAGATGTATTTTCCGCCATCATTTTTTGACATTATGGTTCACTTACTTGTTCATCTCGTAAGAGAAATCAGAATTTGTGGTCCAGTTTATTTAAGGTGGATGTATCCAATAGAGCGATATATGAAGATCTTTAAAGGATATACGAAGAATCATCACCGACCAGAAGCTTCGATTGTTGAAAGGTAGTCACAGAAGAAGCTGTTGAGTTTTGTACAAACTATTTGTCGAATGCAGATTCTATAGGAACTCCAAAGTCTCGTCATGCTGACACAGACGGAAGAGGTATTCAAGGTCTAAATGTTAGGTCAATGGCTCGGGATGTAGTTATTCAATCACGTTTCTATATTTTGAATAATATAGATGAGGTTCAACCTTTCATAGATACTCACAAAAGACTTATGAAGAAAAAATATCCCCGAATGAATGACAAGTTGTTGTTGATAGAGCATAAAAATAGATTCATGGATTGGTTTAATAAAAGTGAATCTAATGATCCTAGTGCATCCGAGATACTTAGATGGTTGTCGTACAGGCCAAAATTTTGTGTCATTACCTGGAGTGCATACGACATTGGTCATTATACCTTTTATACAAAATCAAAAGATGATCGTAGTACAATGCAAAATAGTGGGGTTATGGTTGAAGCCGAATCGATGTATTTCTCTAGTTCGAAAGATAAGAATCCGGTATTGGCAACTACCGTGTTTTATGGTGTCATTGATGAGATTTGGGAGATTGATTATGTTATTTTCAAAGTGGCTTTATTTAAATGCAAGTGGGTTCCCAATAATAGTAATGGTGTAGACATTGATGACTTAGGATTCACCCGGGTCGACCTTGGCAAGGTATCTTTTAATACAGAACCATTCATCATGGCTTCTCAAACAAAACAAGTTTTCTATGTTTCCGATCCATCTGACAAATCGGGGAAATGGTCAATCGTTCTCCAAGGAAAATACATTCCTCTTAGTGATGAAAGTCTTGATATTCCGTCCACACCTTCTTACACAACACAAGTTCCTACCTCATATGTTGAAGTTGATGGAGATGTCGTGCATGCTATACGACTCGATCATGAAGAAGGCATATGGGAAAATTAACAAGTACGTAATTTATTATTTATTCATAATATATTAATTGTATGTTATAGTTTAGAAGTATTTTTACTAACAAGTATAATTATTTGAAATCATAGGTATTTTGAGTCCAGACACCAGGCCAGGAGACAAGACACCAAGAGACAAGTACCAATACGCCAAGTTACAATTATGTGAAGTTATGTAATGTGTGTAAACTGTAATATGGTATATATGATATTTTATTTATGTAGGTTGTTTGTTCTGATAAATTGTAAACTGGTATATGTGATATTATGAATATGACATGATTAATATTATTATGAAAACTGTATCACAAAATGTGAATTGTATTTTTCTGTTGTGCTGAGATATGGAGAACAATAATACAGGTAAAAAAATGGGATTAATTATAAAATCATGATGATATTTGTTAATTTTGATAAAACTTTAGCGACGGTTATATTTCCGAACCGTTATAATATCTGGCGCGCTGGCCAGCAAAAAATAAATATCAAAAATGTGCTGCTGGGAATCGAACCGAGGACAATTATATTTATTACAACGGTGTAATGTAAAACCGTTGTGATAGTTAGCGCACTTTCCTCATTATTACAATGCTACACAAGGTCGTCGTTGTAAGTATCATATATACAACAATAATCTACATAACAACGCCCTCGCCCGCGTCATTATATGTCATTCCCAACCGTTGTTAAATGGGTTTTTCGTAGTAGTGTGGCAAGCCTCTGGATTCCTAACATCCAAGCCAATGTCCCTCTCTTAGCATGGAAGATTCATAAGGAAAAAGTAGCATTGCTCTACACTGAGTTAAAGCTTTCTTTCTTCATGACATCATACTTATAAAGGAAATTATGGCACTGCTGGATTCACATATCCCAGTTAAAGTAATTTCCCTTATAATCAATTTCTCAACAATTTTTGTGATGAATAGGTGAGATATTATCCCTTTAGAGATGACAAATTCTCTCTCAGTCACCCTTTTAGCTTCAATCTTGGGCTTTAAACAAGACACCAAACATCTTTCCTCCCATAGAAATAGGAGGAACTACGATTGCTCTGATTTCCCAAATCTCTTTACGGGAATACGTAGGCATAAGATTGTGAAATCTTAGCGAGCACACAAATCAAAAACTTTAGGTCCAGTACCTTCCCAAATACAACGGAAAACAACAAAACAACAAAAACATTCTCTCAATTCTCCCAAAGGAGCAACTTTCCCAAGCCACAACAGATAAACACAAGAAAGCATTTCAAATTAATAGAGAAACATGCAATAAAAGGCCTATGGATAACCATATATACACTGGGTGTTAATAGCTTCCCTTTGTATAACCTGACCCCGTTCCCCGATCTCTTAGCATTTGTTAAAGAAAATATTTGCGTGCAAGGTTAGTTTTAGATATCTTCCCTTTCCTTTCCAGCTTCATAGGATAAATAAGAAATCAGAAAGTAGCACCCAATTCCAACCATTGCGGTAAGGTGGTCGTGTCACCGACAAAAATCGCATGTTACACCAGGCTTAAGTATACACATAGGATTAGAGTGGAAAGTAGTGTGGCCTGCGTAGCGTCTTGGTACGTTTGGTTTACACGAAATCCATATTCAGACGAGTTTTTCTTGGGAGATATTTAGACTTGCGCGTCTTGTGCATGTCAGGGTATCAACTTAGAAGGCTTATGACTCTGGAGACCATTTATTAGGAATCAGTTGAGACCTCCTTGATTGATGATGATGCCAAACTAGAAATGGTGAACGTATCATCATTTCTCGACCTGAGAGTCCCTGATACTGAGGACCCGCTAGGATGCCTTGTCCAAGGCTATAACCCACATGTGAGAGGGGATGGGTCTTTGTAGGAAACCTTGACCTTCAGCCAACCCGATTTTCAAGTCGGTGGGAACTTATCAACCTGCTATTCTGATTATCCCGGTATTCTTGATTTCTGGTATTCTTGTCAGAGTGGATTTCTGGTTCCTATTCAGTCAACATCATAACAGATGTTCATAGCTTTTTGATACCTTGATCCCATGTTTTCATCTGCATCATCATTGCATTCTAAAATGTTTGTTTATTTCCAGGGTTTGTATCTTATCCTTGATTTCAGTTTCTAAAGTTTTCCCGACATGGACACCGAGAGAAAGAAGAATATAGCGTACAAGTTTCTGAAGCCGGCTCTGGACTTACTTCATGAAGTGGTTGTTATGGTTGATCCTGGTGTTCTGACTTATTTTAGAAAAGAATATGGGAGGTTATTGAATGTTCTTCGTAATATTATGAAGTATGAACATGGTGCTATTTATACACTCTTGCAGTTCTATGATCCTCCGTTGCGCTGTTTCACCTTTCCAGATTATATTTTAGCTCCGACATTGGAAGAATTCTCTTTCATCTTGGGGATCCCTATCAAGCAGAGAGTACCTTTCTTTTCTGAGGAGTGTCCGAATTTGGAAGAAGTTGCAGCTGCTCTTCATTTGGGTCAATCTATTCTGAGTGATAATGTTGCCGGTAAAGGAGGTTTTCAAGGTTTTCATCTGGAGTTTCTGGTTGGCCTAGCTCGCAAGTATGACGATGCGAAAAGTTGGACTGTTTACAACGCTATCTTGGCTTTGTGCATTTACGGGACTGTCTTGTTTCTCAAAATACATGACTTTGTAGATATGCACGTCGTCCGGATCTTCGTCATGAAAAATCTGATACCTACTCTTCTTGGTGATCTATATCACTTTATTCACTTCAAGAACGAGAAGAGAAGAGGAGGGTCTATAAACTGGTGCGCGCCGCTTTTATCCAAATGGTTTATGAATCATCATCCTCAGTCTGGTGCGTTTGTCGATATGAAGGATTCTTTGAAATGGTCTAAAAGGATAATGGGGTCGACTGCTGATAACATTGTCTGGTTTGATCATAAATTGTTTGGGATATAGCTCATTTCTAGTTGTGGAGAATTTCCAAATGTGCCCTTGGTGGGTAGAAAAGGTGGGATTAATTATAATCCTTTTCTTGCTGTCAGACGGTTCGGGTATGCTTTGAGAGATCCTCCCGAAGACCAAGATGTCGAAGAGTCCTTGTTCTTTAATGGTACCGAAGACCAGGAGATGCTTAGGAAAGTTGTACGTGCTTGGGTAAATGTTCATAAGAAAGGGAAGACTGTTTTCGGAAAGAGTAACTGTAGAGCTTATCCTCCTTATGTTGAGTAGATTTAGAAGAGAGTGGAAGAGGAGCTATTGCCTTTCTCAAGAGAGCTACCTTTGTACCCGTTGATGATCGAACAGCCCACTACCATGGAGATTGAGAAATATAACAAGTTATGGGCTGAGAAAGAAGAGCTGCGTAAAGAAAATCAAAAGCTGAAGAGAGAGATTAGTCAGCTGGGACATGAATAGAGTGAAGCTATCTATACGGCTAAGGTGAATTCAGAGCTATTCGTTAAGAAAGAAAAAGAACTGGCTGAAGAGATCGCAAGCAGACAACTGGTAGGCTTAGATCTTAAAGGCGCCCATAGTCTATTCAAGTCAAAGAAAGAGGAGTTGGATAGAGCTTTTGTCAGAATCCATAAGTTCGACAGTCAGCGGAACACTGCATTGACTGAACATAAGAGGAAAGAAAACGACCTTCAAGAACAGATCAAGAAGTTGAAGACGCAACTCAAAAAGAAAGACGAAGAAATCATAACAAAGGCATATCAGAGACACTTGACTGAAAAGCGACTTAATGAGACCTTATCAACCCTGGAAGAGCTTAAGATCCGAGCCAAAGTGAAGAAGCCCAAAGTTGAAGATCCTAAGCTGAAAGATGTTTTCGGTGATGACGCTTGGGAGACGCACTATCATTACTTGGAGGAAGTCACGCACAAGCGTGATACTCTTATTCAAGAATTAATCCAGAGGCCAAAGCATCCAGATACAAGAAAGCTCTTCAAGGAGGTACAAGCTTGGTGTAAAGAGTGTAAAGGTTGGGAAGGGATGACTAGGGTAGATTTTGATGAAGTATCTTAGTCTTTCTCTTGTATTTGATCGCCACCAGGCTTGTTGGTCGGGATCGCTGACTTCTGTATTCAGATATCTTTCTTTTCTTTGGGGTTATATGTATTGACTGTTGATTACTCTCTGGTTTTCTTATATTTGAGCAGATATTATTGGTGTTCGGTCTATTCTTGCTGATTATTATTAAAATTGGAATCAAGGGGTAGATCGCCCCGAGAATACTTAAACATGTCATTTGCATTAGCATTTTCATACTCATGTGCATAACAGGTGTTTCTGATTGGTTTTCTTATCTCTGCCTGGTGTTCTATAGCAGGATTGCGGAATCTCACATTCATCGGTACACTACTCGCAACAACCAACGAAGAGTTATGGATCAGGTCTAAGCAGAACTCCAAGACGTCCGTAACCATATGGCTCAATTTATGGAGCTGATCCAGAATGTAGCTCAAGGCCAAGAGCAGTTGAGGACTCTGGTCCAACCCTTAGTCGCACGTGTTGATGAAGAGGGTATTGTTCATGGAGGTATGCCTACCATTGTTGTTCCTCCCAGTGGAGGTAGTCATGGTAGTGTTCATGTTGTTCCTCCGGGCGGAGGTGTTCCTACTGTTGTCGTTCCTCCGGGCAGAGGAGCAGGTGGCGGAATTCCTACAGTGGTTGGAGGAGGTAATAGTGTATGTGCAGTGCATGTTGTTGGGGGCCATCACTAGGAGGAAGACCATCAAGATGACTTTTTCTCCATGCAATGTGTGGATGCTGGTATTCCAACTGAGGCTGATAAAAAGTTTAAGATGATTGAGGAGAGGATGAAAGCTTTTGAGAATCAGAATTCTTTGGGTCTTGACATGGCTGATTTTGGATTGGTCCCAGGTGTGAAAATTCCTCACAAGTTCAAGGTGCCTGCTTTTGACAAATACACTAGAACTGCCTGCCCTAAGACTCACATTAGGGCATGTTACAGAAAAATGTCTGCGTATTCGAAAGATGAGAAGCTACTGATGCACTTCTTTCAGGATAGTCTAACTGGGGCATCCTTAGAGTTGTACATGCAACTGAAGAGGACTCATATCCGCAGTTGGTGTGAACTTGCTGAGGCGTTTGTTAAGCATTACCAGTATAATACGGATATGGTGCCGAACATAATGCAGCTACAGAATCTTTCGCAGAAGAACAATGAGAGCTTTAAAGAGTACGCCCAGAGGTGGCGTGAGTTAGCTGCTAGAGTTCAACCACCTATGATGGAGAAAGAACTTATAGACATGTTCATGGCTATGCTACCCAGGCCATACTATGAAAGGTTGGTGGAATATTTGTTTGCAGGAATTTTTGATCTGGTATTGGCTGGCGAGAGAGTTGAGAGTGGTATTAAGATCGGTAAGATACCAAGCAACGGTGGATCCTCATCTGGAGGAAATAAGAAGCCATATGGGGGAATTGTCAAGAAGAGGGAAGGTGATGCAAACTCTGTTTCTTCAAATCGGCAGAAAGGCAGGGCCCATCAAAACTACACTCAACAAGTTGCTACTGTAGCCATCCCGGCTGCACCACAACAACAAAATAATGCTCCACGACGGTATCCTCATAGGCCAAGAATGGAAGACAGGCTTTTTGAAACTCCGCCTATGTCGTACTCTCAATTATTACAACATTTGCTTCAATTGAAATTGGTCCAAAAGAGAACTTTGGCTCCGCTTACCAGCACTCCTCCACCCGGTTATGATGCCAACGCCCACTGTGAATTCCATTTTGGAGCGTCGGGGCATCACATTGATAACTCTAAAGCATTCAAACACAAGGTTCAGGATTTGCTGGATTCAAAAGCCATCAATTCACCAACGATACTCTAAATGTGATTCATAACCCTATGCCTAATCATGGTGGGGCAAGGGCTAATGTTACTGAGGATGGAGAGAAGTTGGATTTGGTACTGGATTTTAATGAGCTAAAAACTCCCTTATCATTTGTCAAAAAGCGTTTGCTGAAAGGTGGAGTGTTTTTGGGGTGTAAAAATGATTGTCAAGAGTGTCTACTGCAGCCAGAGGATTGTGATTTGTTGAAGTTAGGTATTCAGAAGATGATTGATGATGGGCAATTACAGTTTGATAGAGCTAAGTGTGAAGAAGGTTGTTGATAATGGTGATGATATTTATACGATACCTATTCCTTACAAGATAGTTAATATTTCAGCACCGGTGAGGCAAACACCGGTTATTATTACTGTTCCAGGTCCAATACCTTATGAAAGTACTAAAGCCATTCCATAGAATTACGAGGCTGAAGTATTTTGCAATGGACAAAAATAAGAGCTAGTGGGTTGGTCAGGTACAGGATATACTGTTGAGAATATTGTGGGGGCTGGAGGTATTACAAGAAGTGGTAGTGTGTTTTCACCATCTAATGAAAATGCGGGCATGTCTAATCAAGATAAGGGTAAGCAAGTGGTTGATAATTCTGGACAGAAGCAAGTTGTAAATGACTCTGCATAAAAATAGGTTGATGACTCTTTCTCGAAAGACGTGGATGAATTCCTGAGGTTAATACGGAAGAGCGATTATAAAATTGTGGATCAGTTGCATTAAACGCCTTCCAAGATCTCCATTTTGTCATTGTTGTTATACTCATAAGCTCATAGAAATGCGTTGCTAAAGGTGTTAAATGCCGCATACGTGCCACAAGAGATTTCTATGAATCAGCTCGAAGGTGTGGTGGCACACGTGAACGTTGGGAATGGCTTGGGTTTTACTGATCTGGATTTGACTCCCGTAGGGAGGAACCACAATAATGCTCTGCACATTTCCATGGAGTGCAAGGGTTCATTATTGTCACATGTGTTAGTGGATACTGGTTTATCGTTAAATGTTCTTCCAAAAAAGGAACTCATGAAACTCGATACTCAAGGTTTGATTTGCACGCCTAGTGATTTGGTGGAGCGTGCTTTTGATGGTTCCAAGAGATCTGTGTTCGGAGAGATTATTATGCCCATCAAGGTGGGGCCAGAGATCTTCAACACCATTTTCTATATTATGAACATTCAGCCAGCGTATAGTTGTTTGTTGGGCCACCCCTGGATTCATCATGTTGGGGCAGTGACGTCAACGTTGCATCAGAAATTAAAGTACATGGTTGATGGTCAAGTTGTCATAGTGTGTGGTGAGGAGGAGATAATGGTGAGCCATTTGTCAACCTTCAAATATGTGGAACTGGATGGAGAAATTCACGAAACTTTATGTCAGGCTTTTGAAGCTGTTTAAATTCCGAAGGAGCCTCCGGTTGAGGTTAAAGAACCTGAAGTTTCAATGTCTTCGTTCAAGGATGATAGAGTCTGGTGATTCTCAGAAGTGGGGTCAGGTGATAGATGTACAGATGAAACAGAATAAATATGGTTTGGGATACAAGCCATCCAGGTCGTCTGAAGGGCCTCCAAAGTATAGTGGTCTGGTTCAGTTTACAAGTGCTGGAGTATTCTTCAACAGAATTAATGTTATTGGGGATAATGAAGGTGGCAGTGATTGCGATATGGATGAGTGGATCTGCCCGTGTATACCTGGTCAGGAGCTGAGCAATTGGTCTTCCGAGGAAGTCATCCAAGTCACCAGCGAAGAGTAATTGTTATTGTTTTCTGCATATGTTAAATCCTACGTTCTGCCCAAGACGTAGTGATTTCTTTCTGTAGGGCCACAATGTTTTGCTTTCAATTTCATCATTAATAAATGACGCTTTTTGCATTCAAATGTTTTGCTCCCTATTTTTCCTTTTTTGCTTTTGCATTTAATAAAAGAAAAATGACAATGTGTTTTTGTTTGTTCATTATTGCATTCATAATAAACATAAAACATCACTCATGCAGGTTTATCAGTTCAGATGTCACTGATAATGATTCAACTATGGCTCGGTATGACTTCGACAATCCCATTTATCAGGCTGAATAAGAGACTAGTGAAGATTGTGACTTGCCCGAGGGATTAGCCAGACTGCTGAAACAGGAGGAACGGATCATCTTACCTCATCAGGAGGATATTGAGATTGTTAATCCGGGCACCGAGGACGTGAAAAAGGAAGTTAGAATTGGGGCCGCCTTGGAAGACAGTGTTAAGGGAATATTAATTGAAATGCTGGGAGAGTATATAGACATCTTCGCCTGGTCTTACCAAGACATGCTCGGGCTTGACGCGGATATTGTTGTACATTGGTTACCGCTTAAATATGGTTGTCCTTAGGTCAAGCAGAAGTTGAGAAGAACAAGACCAGACATGGCTGTCAAAATCAAAGAAGAGGTTCAGAAATAGTTAGATGCTGGATTTCTTGCTGTAACGAATTATCCTCCGTGGGTTGCTAATATAGTTTCTGTACCTAAGAAGGATGGAAAGGTCAGGATGTGCGCTGATTATCGAGATTTGAACAGATCAAGCCTTAAAGATGATTTCCAGCTTCCCCGCATTGATGTGTTAGTTGACAACACTGCTCAGTATTCCGTATTTTCCTTCATGGATAGCTTATCTAGGTATAACCATATCAAAATGGCCCCAGAAGACATGGAGAAGACGACATTCATAACACCGTGGGGAATGTTTTGCTACAAGGTAATGCCCTTTGGATCGAAAAATGCTGGGGCAACCTATCAGCAGGCGATGATGACTCTCTTTCATGGTATAATTCACAATGAAATCGAGGTCTATGTTGATGACATGATTGCGAAGTCACAAACGGAGGAAGAACATTTGGTGAATCTTCAGAAGCTTTTTGAAAGGTTGAGGAAATTCAAGTTAAGGTTGAATACGAATAAGTGCACCTTTGGGGTGAGATTTGGTAAATTGCTGGTCTTCATTGTTAGCGAATGAGGTATTGAGGTAGATCCTGCTAAAGTAAAATCCATACAAGAAATGCCTGAACCAAGAATGGAAAAAAGGTTTATGGTTTCTTAGGGAGACTGAACTACATAGCTAGGTTTATCTCTCATCATACAGCCACGTGTGAACCAATATTCAAATTGCTGAGAAAAGATCAAGAGGTCAGGTGGAATGAAAACTGTCAAAAGGCGTTTGAAAAAATAAAAGAATATTTGTAGGAACCTCTGATCCTCATGCCGCCAATGCCAAGAAGACCGTTGATTATGTATCTTACGGTTCTTGAGAATTTGATGGGGTGTGTGCTCGGTCAACACGACGAGACAGGTAGGAAAGAGCATGCCATCTACTACTTGAGTAAGAAGTTTACTGATTATGAGTCAAGGTACTCGATGCTGGAAAAGACATGTTGCGCACTCGCTTGGGCAGCTAAGTGTTTGAGGCAGTATATGTTAAATCACACAACCCTGTTATTTCGAAGATGGATCTGATTAAGTACGTGTTTGAGAAGCAAGCACTTTCTGGGAGAATAGCTCGTTGGCAGATGGTTCTGACAGAATATGATATTTAGTATGTTTCCCAGAACGCCATTAAGGGAAGTGTTCTGTCAGAATATCTTGCTTACCAACCGATCGAGGATTACCAAACGATGAAGTTTGAATTTCCGGATGAGCATATCATGTTTTTGAAGATGAACGACTGTGATGAGCCTTTGCCTGACGAAGGACTAGAAATTGGATCTCAGTAGAGTTTAATCTTTGATGGGGCTATTAATTCATATGGTAATGGAATCGGAGCAATCATTAGAACTCCAAGGGGTTCTCATATACCCTTCACTGCCCAATTAGAGTTCATATGCACCAACAACGAGGTAGAGTATGAAGCATGCATCATGGGGTTGGAAGTTGCTATTGATTTGAGAAGCAAGAACCTTGATGTGTATGGTGATTCTGCGTTTGTGATTAATCAAATCAAAGGAGAATGGGAGACTCGTCAAGCAAATTTGGTGCCTTACAAGAACTACGCCGGAAGGTTGTTACCGTTTTTTGATAGGGTTGACTTTCATCATGTACCCCAGGCTGAAAATCAGATGGCGTATGCTTTGGAAAATTTGGCTTCAATGTATAAGGTGAATTTGTGGAATGATGTTCCATCGATCAGAATTATGCGTCTTGACAGACTGGCCTTTGTGTTTACAGCCGGAGAGGTGTCAGATGGCAAGCCTTGGTATCATGACATCAAGTGCTTTCTCAAGAGTCAAGAATACCCGACTGGGGAATCTAATATGGATAAGAAAACTCTGAGGAGGTTAGCAGGAAATTTCCTTTTGAATGAGGACGATGTGCTATATAAAAGGAATTTTGACATGGTCTTACTGCGTTGTGTTGATGAACACGAGGCAAGCCTACTGATGGAAGAGGTTCAAGAGGGGTCTTTCGGTACTCATGCCAATGGGCATGCCATGGCCAGAAAACTATTGAGGGAAGGGTGTTACTGGATAACTATGGAGTCCGATTGTTTGAAATATGCCAGAAAATGCCATAAATGCCAGATTTATGCTGATAAGGTGCATGTACTGCCTACTCCTCTGAACGTATTGACATCTCCTTGGCCCTTTGCTATGTAGAGCATTGACATGATTGGAAAGATTGAGCTGACTGCCTCCAATGGGCATCGCTTTATTCTGGTTGTTATTGACTATTTCACAAAGTGGGTAGAAGCAGCTTTGTTTGCTAACGTCCCCAGACAAGTGGTCGTCCGATTTATAAAGAAGGACATCATCTGTCGTTATGGTATCCCAGAGAGAATCATTACTAATAATGGTTCAAATTTGAATAACAAGATGATGAAAAAGCTATTCTAGAGCTTTAAAACCGAACATCACAATTCTTCTCCATATCGTCCGAAGATGAATGGTGTTGTTGAGGCAGTAAACAAAAATATCAAGAAGATTGTGCATAAAATGGTGGTAACATATAAAGATTGGCATGAGATGTTGCCCTTTGCTTTACATGGTTATCGTACTTCGGTGCGTACATCGACAGGGGCAACTCCTTTCTCACTGGTGTATGGTATGGAGGCAGTCCTAACATTAGAGGTCGAGATTCCTTATTTAAGAATTTTGGCTGATGTGAAACTTGATGAAGCCGAATGGGTATGATCCAAGTTGGACCAACTGAACCTTATTGAAGAGAAGAGATTGGTAGCCATTGCACACGGCCGGTTATACCAGAACGGGATGAAAAAGGCCTTTGATCAGAAAGTGCGTCATCGGTGTTTTCAGACTAGCGACTTGGTTTTGAAAAGGATCCTTCCTCCTCAGACATATCACATGGGAAAATGGACTCCAAACTACGAAGGGCCATATGTTGTGAGAAATGTTTTCTCCGGTGGAGCCTTGTTACTTTCAACTATGGATGGAGAAGATTTTACGTCCCCTGTGAACACAGACGCAGTAAAAAAATACGTCGTATAAAAAGAGACCCGATGGACGACAAAAAGAAAAGTCCAGGAAAAAAGGGGCATCCCGGCGAACCACAAAAAGAAAAGGTTCGGGAAAAAATTAGGGATAAAAGAAAAAGAAAAGAATGAACCCGCAAAGTTGAAAACCTGAAAAGGCAACTTTGGCAAAAATGGGTATCCCGGTGTATTTAAAATCGGAAAGGGCGATCCAGGAAAAAGTTAGGGATTTAAAAGCGAGAGGTTGCGGTCTGCATTCGATCTGTGAACACTTTTGATACATGGGAATTTCGAAGGACAGGAATCAGTCCAGTCAGTCTTTTCAAAAGGCAAAGTATCTGTGGATATAGAAGACATATGGGTCATAGCTGAATCGAAGTAGGGTGGATATCTCTTCCCGCATTGCCGACATATGTATTTTCTTTTCACTTTTGTGCAATTACCTCTTTTCAGGAATCACTTCCAAATTGTAAATGCCTATTTACGGGCCAATTCAATCAATAAAATATTCATTTCACCCAAAAAGTGTTTCATTTTCTGTTTTTACTTTTACTGTTTTGTTTGCAAAAACGTCCGATATTTTTGATAAACATTGCATGTGAAAATATTAAGCTTTACAGAGCATATTGAAAATAATGAAAAATGCTTGAGCGATAGATACTATGGATGGTAACCGAGGAGGTCGTTTGGCATATAGAACAATTTGTAGTTTGATATGTTCTTGCAGGATAGCATGATTTCTTCTCCCTAGTAGAGTTTTTCTCACTAGCATTGAAGATCTATCATCCTCAGCAGAGTATTGGGAATTCCTCTCTCCCCAGCAAGAGTGCAGAGGATTGCTTACCCCTGTCAGATTGGTTTATTACTCCCCAGCGGGTGTTCAGAAGCAGGTTGTCCCAGACAGGACAATGTTGCATCTCCAGTAGGAGACTTGTTGGATGTCTCTCCCTAGCCGAGATCTTATATCCCCCACAGAGTCTTGGTGTCTACTTTCCTCATCAGGCCAGGAAGTGTAGTCTCGCCAGCAACGGTGTGCTATTATCCCCAGCAGGGTAAAGTCACTTCCCCAACAGCAGGTTAAGTTCAATGATATTCCCCAACAAGTTTGGTATTAGTGATTTCAATCCCCAAGCAGAGTTTGGTATTGTTGCTCCCAACAGGTGGATCAACAGTGGTTGACATCACCGGCAAATTCTAAATCCAATGGTTATTGGCGCTTTTCCGCATCAGTTTTTTGGGTTTTATCTTCAGCATGTGTTATTCATGATTGCCAGCGTAGGGGAAGTTCATTCTGGGTTTTATCTTCAGCAAAGGTTTGATCAGGAAGGTCATTCGGTTTGTCTTCCTCAGCAGAGTTTTTTTTTGGGTTTCTCAACACTCGTTTCGGTGGAGTGTCTCTTTTTCATATCATAAGCATATTTGCATTGCATCCTCCAAATGCGTAGCATTTCCATTTCGTATGGAGCATTACGCCATAGAAAAATTCAAACATATGCATTCGAAGCATAAGCCATGTTTGATATCATCTTTGCCAGACGTTTCTCACCAGAAAGTGGCATATTTCTAGAGATTCAATCTTACTTTATCCCTAGTAAAGTTGCCGATGAATTCATTCATCATGCTTGTACTCTCCTGCAGAGTTGTTTGTTTAAACTTTTATTTTGCCCCGGCAGAGTCATCTTCCCTTCAGGTCATAAATCCGTGGAGTTTACTTCCTGTATATTTTGGTTTACCCTAACTTTTGGTTGGCACCCAGTGAGATATTATTTCCCAACTCTTGGTTGGTACCTTTTCGTTGTGAGTTTGCATTTGGTCGGCGTCCTCGTTATCCTAACTCTTGGTTAGTACCCGTTATCCTAACTCTTGGTAGTATATTCTTTCCCAACTCTTGGTTGGTACCTATTCGTTGTGAGTTCGCCTTTGGCCGGCGTCCTCGTTATCCTAACTCTTGGTTAGTACCCGTTATCCTAACTCTTGGTTAGTATATTCTTTCCCAACTCTTAGTTGGTACCTTTTCATTGTGAGTTCGCCTTTGGTCGACGTCCTCGTTATCCTAACTCTTGGTTAATATCCTTTATCCTAACTCTTGGTTAGTATCTTCTTTCTCAACTCTTGGGTGGTACCTTTTCGTTGTGAGTTTGCCTTTGGTCGGCATCCTCGTTATCCTAACTCTTGGTTAGTATCCTTTATCCTAATTCTTGGTTAGTATCCTCTTTCCCAACTCTTGGTTGGTACGTTTCGTTGTAAGTTCGCCTTTACTCGGCGTCCTCGTTATCCTAACTCTTGGTTAGTGATAAGTGCAAATTGTAGCTATTTTTGTATATAAGTTTTGTTGCACTTATCGATACTTTTTGTTAATATCGTACGAATAAACCCTGCTTTGTTTGTAAATACGTTTACTTTACGTTATAGTGTATATATTGTGTTATCGTGTAAATATCATTGAGTTTAATTTTCCATTTATTTTTGCAGGTATTCAAGCAAGGATATCTTGTCATATTCCTAAAGAGCATTGAATAAGCATTCAAATGCTTCGAACTGGGCGAAAAACGGAGTTATGGTTTAAAAGTTATGGCCGTAACAAGAAAACAGAAAATGTTGTATGTCTGCTCTCGCCCCGGGCTCGCCGGGCGAAGCAGAAGCGAGCCAGACAGACAGAAATGTCTAAAAAAGTGCAGAAAAAAGGCGTCTCTTTTGCCGGGCGAATTTGCCTGGACAAAAACATGTTATAAGGCATAAAAACACAATTTTTAGGTGATGGTGGGTATTTTTTTACTCCCACTCCATCAAACATCATTTTTCATAGGATTAGCTTAGAAAACAACTATGGAGCTTGCACACGGATGATCCGAGTTGGATTGATCATCGATCGGCGGTGACAAACTAGGAGATTTTTTGTTCATTTCTCTTCCTCTTTGTGTATTCTCTCTTAGTTGGGTTTTGTATATGTATTTACTTTGATCTTATGTATATTTATCACTGATGGCGTTGTATAAAATATGCTTTCTGCCTTAGGTTTGGGTTGTGATAGCATATGCTTCACAAATCTTGATTAAGGATGATTATCTGTTAGTTTCTGGATGCTAGAGATAGATTTAGAGCTAACAATCTTTATGGGTGTCGAAGCTTAATGACTTTCGTGTTTCGAGTCGGGTGAGAGATCGTCGACGAGAGTAATACGGTTGTTCTCTCAGCTCAGTGTATCAGAGATGGACACTGTTGTGAGCGATGTCAGATGATATTGACAAGTATTGAAGGTTGAGTATGACTGGTCGATAATTTTATGTTTTTGACGAGTGGATTATATGCATGTCGGATAAGTTTCTTCTCTCTGAAGAATAAATTCTTTTTGTGTTAATATTTACTTTTCTGTTTCTATGTTTGAAACATTTTAAACCAAACTCAGAATTGCGGAAACTGTCGAACGACAGTTCAATAACACTGATCTCTGTGGACACGATAAATTCCCGGAAAAATACTTCCAAAAACTTTTTTTTCTTACCGTTTTACCGATTCAGCAAAATGACATAGTTGTTGGGGATTGGTGTTTTTATTGGATCGCATTGCGATAGTTACTTTGTTTTTGAGTTTTGTAGATATCGTACATATTGTATATTTTCACTTGTTTATATTGATACTTATACTTGTGAATTTATTATATCATTGTTTGTTTCTTTTCACGTTTGCTTGCGTGTTGGTTAGGAATAACCGGGTGGAAGCAACTTGGAGGAACGTTCTTAAATAACAGGCGTCGAGCTTACGACGTAAAATAAGCATGTCTTATTATTTTTAGTTTCTAATGTTTTCGTTTGTTGTTTGGACGCAAATTTTGGTCGGCTAATTTGAGGATGCTTGGTGATTTTCCAAGTATGATTGTTTCAACTTGCGGATGTACGGTAATGATAGTGTTTGAAGTTGGTATCATGCAAGGTGCTTGTTTACCGCTTTCTATAGCATAACATGATTAGGAAACTAGTCATTTGTACAACTACCATTCTATTTATTTTTTTTACATTACTTGTTCATGAATTGAATCACTTTAGTTCCTTTTTACCCCAATTGTGAGGAAGCTTTCCATTGTTCATATATGCGCAGAGTACTAACATTCTTGTTTTAGCTAGATTTTAATATGTTTAATCTTTTATTTATGTTGCTTATACGAATGCATGAAAAGGATCAAGGCACTTGTTTCATTTTGAGCACAACCACCTTGGCCAAATAGTCAATTTACCCTGTGAGTGTGTGAGCATTCAGTAACCCCTTTGAGCTTTTTTTATCCATGTTTTATTTGAACTTAATGTTTGTCTATGAGTATTTAGTTCACTTATTTTTTAATGGATTTTGATTTTTTTTCTTGAACCCTCAACCATGGCTTATGGTTTGAATTTTTACCTTGCCTTAGAAAGTAGGGAGTATTCACACTATGATGGTTGGTTGAATTCAAGTTGGAGAGAAAAATGTTTACTTGTTCATTTGTTGATTGCTATGAGGTTGAAAGAAAAAGAAAGAGAACAAAAAATGAAAAAGAAAAGAAAAAAAATAAAGAAAAAGAAAATCCTTGAGAAAGGAAAGAAAAAAAAGTAACAATAATTGTGCTAAATAAGTTATGTGTGTCTGGTGTAACACTTGGGATGAAAGAAGAAGTTTGACTAAAAATTTGTGTTTGAAATTTTGTGAGTTGATCACTCCCTTAGGTTTAGGCAAGTTTTTGTTTTGATTAGCTTTAGGAATTACCCCTTGTTTGTTAACAAAGCCACATTACAACCTTGAAAAGCCCTTGTGATTCTTGCCTTTGTATGTTCAATGTGAATTTTTAGATGAATGCATAATTTAGTCTTTTGTTTGCAAGATTGTTGGATGAGTGTCAAATCCTCACCTTTGTGTGTTTTTCATCCACTGATGAATTTTTTCTAGGTGTGATTCATGATTGAACGTGTGTTGTTTGGAATGTTTAGCATGATTTTAGTACTTAGGATTTGTTTCGTTTTTATGTTATCGTTGTAGTTTAGTGGTAAGCTTTATTTTGCATGTGTTGTGTTGCTTCTTGAACCATACATTGCTTGTCGATTCATCATTCTTTGGTTATTGCTTTTGTGTTTTTAAGTTTGTTTGGCTTTTTTTTAGGACAAACAATATTTCAAGTTGGGGAGAGTTTGATAAGTGCAAATTGTAGCTATTTTTGTATATAAGTCTTGTTGCACTTATCGATACTTTTTGTTAATATCATACGAATAAACCCCACTTTCTTTGTAAATACGTTTACTTTACGTTATAGTGTATATATTGCGTTATCGTGTAAATATCATTGAGTTTAATTTTTTTCATTTATTTTTGCAGGTATTCAAGCAAGGATGTCTTGTCATATTTATAAAGAGCATTGAATAAACTTTCCAACGCTTTGAACCGGGCGAAAAACGGAGTTACGGTTCGAAAGTTATGGCCGAAACAAGAAAATACAAAATGATGTCTGTCTGCTCTTGCCCAGGGCTCGCCGGGCAAAGCAGAAGCGAGCCAGTCAGACAGAAATGTGTAAAAAAGTGCAGAAAAAAGGCGCCTCTTTCGCCAGGCATATCTGTACTTCGGTAGGCGAATTTGCCTGGACAGATACATGTTATAAGGCATAAAAACACAATTTTTAGGTGATGGTTTGGGTATTTTTTGCTCCCACTCCATCAAACATCATTTTTTCATAGGATTAGCTTAGAAAACAACTATGGAACCTGCACACGGATGATCCGGGTTGGATTGATCATCGATCGACGCTGACAAACCGGAAGATTTTTGGTTCATTTCTCTTCCTCTTTGTGTATTCTCTATTAGTTGGGTTTTGTATATGTATTTACTTTGATCTTATGTATATTTATCGCTCATGGCGTTGTATAAAATCTTCTTTACAAATCTTTATCGGTGATTTTCCTTGATTTTTGCTTTATGCTTGAGGTTTGGGTTGTGATAGAGATATGCTTCACAAATCTTAATTAGGGATGATTATCTGTTAGTTTCTAGATGCTAGAGATAGATTTAGAGCTAACAATCTTTATGGGTGTCGAAGCTTAATGACTTCCATGTTTCGAGTCGGGTGAGAGATCGTCGACGAGAGTAATACGATTGTTCTCTCAGCTCAGTGTGTCAGAGATGGACATTATTGTGAGTGATGCCAGATGATATTGACGAGTATTATAGGTTCAGTATGACTGGTCGATAATTTTAAGTTTGTGACGAGTTGATTATATGCATGCCGGATAAGTTTCTTCTCTCTGAAGAATGAATTCTTTTTGTGTTAATATTTACTTTTTTGTTTCTATGTTTAAAACATTTTAAACCAAACTTAGAATTGCGGAAACTGTCGAACGGAAGTTCAATAACACCGATCTTTGTGGACACGGTAATTTATCAGAAAAATACTTCTAAAAACTTTTTTTGCTTGCCGCTTTACCGCTCCAACAATTAGTTCCCGTTATCCTAACTCTTGGTTAGTATCCTTTATCCTAACTCTTGGTTAGTATCCTTCTTTCCCGACTCTTAGTTGGTGTCTTTCATTGAGAGTTCGCCTTCGGTCGGCGTCCTTGTTATCCCAACTCTTGGTTGGTATCTTGCGCTTTTATCCCAGGTTGTGGTGAAGGTCCTTTCTGTTATTCCAATTTTTGGTCAGTATTCTTCGTTGCTAGTTCACTCTTTGTCCCAACTCTTGGTTGGCATCTTCTATTGACTCATCTGTCATCTTTCGCTATTTCAACTTTTGGTTGGTATCCGCTATCTTTGAGCCCCCTTCAGCTGGCAATCATTTTATCTCCCCGCAGTTGGCAAATTTCTGAGTTCTTTTGGTATTCAATCTTCGTGTACCCTGAATGTATGAGAGCTGTTGCTATCACTCCTTCAGGTCCAAGTAGATTGAATAGGGGAAGCTGCAACACCCCAAAATTTGCTCTCTTATTTCTAACTCTAACTGGCTTATGTTTCATTTCATTTTGCATTATCATGTGTGCATGTCATTGGTTTTAAGCATGGGATCAAGGTATCTAGGTCAGCTAAAGAGGAGAGTATGTTTCTCATAGGTTCAAGCAAGAGATCGTGCATAGGGGAATTTTGTTCAAGGAAATAAAGGGAGAGATGCTCTCAATGTCACCATCATTCAAGCTATAAAGGATTCTTAGCCCTCTAGGCATCCTAATATGTCCTTTACTTCATCAAATGGTTGAATTTGGCAAGAGGTTTGAAGTGGATCACCTCCTCTTATCTTTGTAATCAATTTAGGGTTTTGGATATTTGGGTGTGTGACACCTCCATGGGTAATAATTTTGAAGTCTCGTTATCGTTTTGTTGCACAAATCATCTTTATTTACATGATTCTCCATTATGTTCAGAGGAATTAGGGTTTTGAAGATGTGCATTCATCTTCTATCTTTTTGGACCAAAATTAGGGTTTGTGATAAAATCAGTTTATTTCTGGTTCTTTGAGCAATACTTGATTCCATGGCCTCTTATATGTTCTCAAGTATCTAGGGGTGGAAGATTGATCATCAACTTGAATCAAAGAACCTTCAATTGATCAGATGATTGAGAATCACTAGAATTGGGGATAAAGTCAACTGTGTAGGGAAAAAGTCAACTCCTGACTTTTTGAGGTCAATTTTATGTTTGTCATGTCAAACATGATTAATGAATGAGTTTTGATCAAGAAATGTCAAGGGAATCATGAAAAATTAAGGATTGTGGAAAGTTACTATTTTTGGCAAAATTAGGGTTTTAGAACTTACTATTTTTGGCAAGTTTTCATGTTGTGCAGCCACTTTCATGGCCATTTTTCTCCATCTTCAAAGCTTCATTTCATTTTTTGTCAAACATAAAAGTTGTAGTGCTCATTTCAAGCTTTCTAACCATGTAAAGAGTGCCTTATTTGGATTATTTTTTAGCAAGTTATGGTTGTTAGAAGTTGGACATTTTCACACTTTCATGTTTCAACACTTAGAATTTTTTCTAAGTGTTAAGGGTCAGCTTTTGTGTCAATTTTCCAGCTCATTTTTGAGGGGCTTCCAAATTTTATTTGAAATTCATGTTCAAATTAAAGTTATAGAGTGCAATCCCATCTTTCCAAAGAGTCCAAGAATGCTTCATTTGGATCAATATTGTGCGAGTTATGGTGTGTTCAAGACCAATGTTTCAAATAGCAAAAGTGACAAAATCTTAGAATTTTTTTAAGTTGTTTGGACAGTTTTGAAGACCTATGTTCATGGACATTTTACATCATCTTCCAAGCCTCTTTTCAACTTCATTTCAACATCAAATTTGTTCTCCATTCTTCCTACTTTCCATTGATTACAAGTTCTCATCAATTGGAGCAAGACTCACCAAGATATGATTAATGGAAGTGGCATGTATGGACATTGTTTGGTGTAGCACAAGGTTGCTATTTTTGACACATAACTTGAAGGTGCTTGCAACATGATTAACCACACACATATCATCATCATCCCCTTGCCAAAATAAGCCAAACCATCACACCATGTCACCATGCACCCCATGCATTTTTTTGTTCAAATATGGAAAGGAATAAGTGTACAACAAACCATGCTCAGCACTTTGGCCCACATCATTTTCATTCCACTCCCAAGACACACTCCTTTTTGCTTATTCACATCACACCATACACCCTTAACAAAGCCAAATCCGTATTCACCATATATGTGTGATTTTTTGGCAAACGTTTGGAACCACTCTAGTTTCTTATTTGGGCTTTCAAAAACAATCCTAACCCACTCTATATAAGTGTACCTAAATGCTAAAACACAAAAGGAAGTGATTGTGCACAAGAAAACTAGATCTGAAATCTTTTTCCCTCTCAAAGTTTTTCATCAAATCTCATTGCTCTCTCAAGGAAGCTTCAAGTTCTTGCTTATTCCTTCTTCCTTGAAGCATAAAAATCAAGATCTCTGGTTTTCTTAGTCTCTAAGCATCACAGGAGGCACTGGACTTTCTCCACTTGGTAAGGATATCTCAACTTGTTCTTATCATTTTAGATCTATAAAGGTGTTAGGATTGATCATGCATTGCATCTGGAAGTCCTGAAATGATGGCACACCATGGATCTTTGAATTTGAGTTTGTGTGTTGTTCTTGATTTTGTGAAATTCATGATGAATCCCGTGCCTTTAAGGCTTGTTTTCTCTATCATTTAGCCTTTGTTTTGCCTCATATTTGTGATGGTTGTGTTCCTCTCACTTATATCTACGACTTTGGTTTTGATTTTGTTTAATTTCGTTGAGATTTAAGTGAGTTATGGAGATGAAAACTTGGTTACATTTTGATGTTCAAAATCGGGTTCGGCATGTTTGAATTGATGTTGCTGCATTTTTTTGCATGGCTGGAGGTAGGAGAAGGACGCGTGTCGCGTCTTGGTTGGATGACCATGTTTTTCTCCTCTAGCATTTTTAAATGAAGATGACCGATTGAGGCATGTGACATGAATATGTTACACTTTCTTTTTTCTTTTATTTTCTGATTTTTTTCAGGATACAATCACATGGCCTGGGCCCAGCGTTTTTTTATCTCCATATCTCCCCATTATTAGGCCCAAACGCGTGTGTATGTAATTCCTTTTGTACTGATTTTGCTATCACACCCCCTCCCCCAAACCATGTTCTTTTTATTTCTTTTTATTTTCTTTTCTTGTTCATTTAATTTTTATTTTAATTGATAAAGGCATGATAAAAATTGGTAAAAATTTGTTTCTGGTCCTTCAATGTGTTGAGATATTTTCCATTTTTTAAAATTTTTTTTCCCATTTTTTTCTATTTTATTTGGAATTATTTTTGAAAGGTGTTTTCCATGTTTGCCCTTGTGATTAGGGTTTGGGATTGATGCTTTGTGGATCACTTCTTGAGCCAATATTTTTGCCATGTTTTGAAACTTAAATGAGGATTGTTTGAATGTCATTATGCTGCCTTGGTGATCAATTTTTTATTGTTTTTCATGTGGTTTTTAATGGTCCTCGATTGTTGCTCGATTAGTTTGCTATGTGAGATGTTTTGATCCATTTTGTGGTGCAAGTTTGCAATTCTTGTTGAGATATTTTGAAAATTTATTCTTGATGGATATAACATGAGTTTGAGAATTTATTTGGATTTTTATAAGACATGTTTCTATTTTTGGTTGATGCTTACATGTGGCTTGAATTTGAATTGAACATGCTTGATGTTTGACCAAGTTTGGATTCTTTTTTATCACTTGTGTTTAAGTGAAGCTTGAAATGATTAATTGATGTGATTATATACTATTTTAACTTGGTTGAAGATTTTTATTCACTTTCATTTGATCATTTTCCTATTTATGGTTGATTTTCCAAGTTGACAATGTTTTGGCCTTGCTCCTTTGATGTTCTTGATCTAGTCTTTTGAGATGTTTTCTTGTATGATCGAATGGATGCTTGTGGATTCCTGTATGCTTTGAATAACAAGTTTAAGATGTTGATCCTCTTGCTTTGATGCCACTGTGTGATCATTTCTCACTTCTTGCCTCACATGATCATTTGTTTCTTGTATGGATGATTTAAGTGAATGTTAGCCTAGTTTTGATGCATGTTTTGAAGTTGATCCTTAGTGTTTCTTCTTGCCATCCATGAGTTGATGTTTGGATTTATATACATGATCATGCTACTGCCATACTTGATCATGCCCTAATATCACATGTTTGCCCTTTTGAAGTGTGTCTTGCTTGAGTTATTTGTTGACCGATGTTTGAGTGTAGTTAAGATGCATGCTTTGAACCTTCTTGCTCTTTCTTTGATCATTAACATGAGTTGATTACAATGTGATTTACCTACTGCCTCATCTTAGTTTTCATGTCATTGGACCTCACTTCACTTTGTTTGATGTGTGATAATACTTCTTGTTTGGTTTTAAGTCATTGGTGCATTGTTTTGCCTAATTGTTTGACTGCCATGCTTGAAGTTTAGTTTGAAGTGTATGTACTTGGTGTTGGTGTTTGTCTTGAATGATTGGATATTGATGTTTGTATTGCTTATGTTAATCTCATTTCTTGAGTTACTTGATGTTGCATATTCTCCTTCATCTCTTTCTTCTTTCTTTTCTTTTTGAGCCTCAAGACTTGTTTAATTCTTGAGTTTGCTTTTGTTTGTGATTGATTAGTATAATGTTTGCTTGTGTTTGTTCACATGATCCCTTAGGATTCCTAGCTCAACTTAATCTTTGATTAAGTTAGAGGTAGGAGAGACATTAGGCTTTCAATCCTTTACATGATAACAATTAGGATAGTCCCTTTCAAACCTTAACCTTAGGTCTATCTCTTTGCATGCTAACATTAGGTAGAGTTCCCTTCTATCTCAACTTTAGGACCATTGTCCATAACAACATTAGGATCTAGTTTCCCCTAGTTGTTTTCTTTTCAACCTTTGAGTCATTTCTCTTCTCATCTCAAAACAAGTTCAAAACACTTAATAAATACAACGAGTATTGTACGCCACGAGCCTTAAGTACATGGGAAGTGATAAGCGGGAGTCCCTCCTTACCTTGTCTAGGGTGTTTTGCATACGTCCCGTCTTGGGTCGATCTTGCAACGCATTCGATCCTATGTCATAGACTTTAGTGCAATACAAGCTTCAAACTAACTTAACTCACTTCTGTCTAAAAAGCACAAACAAAGTTCAAATCTTTTTTTCGTTCGGGATGGGTCTCAAATCATTTTCACAAAAGAGCACGTTATTTCTGTTCTGTCGCAAACAGGCGTCGACCCTAACTGGCAGACGCGAACTTAACGTTGCTCATAAGAAATACTTAACCAATTTGTGGTTTTGTATGTCAAACTATGACTGCTCTGATTTCCTCTTTCTCCTCCGATTGAGGATGCGTAGGAAAAAGACGACGATTTCTTGGCGAGCAACCTTCCCCCCCATCACCCGTAGTCCTCCGAACTACGTTGACTCTGAATTTCCCATTGCAAGAGGGAATACGTAGGCCTAGGACGGCGAGGTCCTATCGAGTCTCCTTTTGTTTTTTTCCTTCCCGTTTCTGTTTAGCAGTAGGCTTTAGATGACACACCCTTTGATTAGACAACAATCATGGATCCCGTTGAGTATAACAGACGCGAGGGGGTGCTAATACCTTCCTCTCGCGTAACCGACTCCCAAACCCATACTATGGTTGCGGTGACCATGTCTTCTCCTTTTTTGAGGTTTCTTCGATCGTTTCCTTTCCCTCGTCGGGATAAATAACGTTCAGTGGCGACTCTTCTGTTTTTCCGCCAGTTGTTTTTCGCAGTTGCGACAAGTAGCTTTCCTCAAACCTATTATTCTATCGACGAAAATTTTGATGGGGAAAGCTAGCCTTAGACTTATGAGTTATCAACCAAATTTGGTGCTAGACAATTTGGTTTTAGCCAATTGTTACTGAGGTCTCTTTTCATCCATAAAGAAGAAATATGTTTGGCCAACACCATACTGTCTGAGAAAGACTATCAAGCATGTTTATACTTTCATGCCCAAAAAGTCATTAATATATCCCCTTTTAAATTTCGAGCTTCTTATTTATCCACCAAAGAATTTGAATAATGGTGGTCAACATATCATCTTGATGTTTCTGTGGATAACTCGACTCGGCTACAACGTTTAACTAATACTTTTTCTTCTCTACAGAAACAAACTAAAAATAAAAGTCTAGGTATGCACATCAAGAAGATTCTAGCTTTTCAACATTACTTTGAAATTATGTAAGATCCCTGTAAACTTATTTGGACTATCTTTTATGTGGCTCTTTCTTTAAAATAGAAAATTACTGATAAAATTCCAAAACTTAATTTCCTTCCTTATGTCAAAGATAGATGAGTTTGCTTTGGAATTTCATCTTCCAAAATTTCCACACCAACTTGTGAACTTGGCTTAGCTTTTCAGCTGCCACCTCCAAGATGGTATTTTTTTGGGTCTTTGTCAACCTTAGAAAATGAATTTAAAAAACCTGCCCAGAGAGTGACTTCGACTAAGTATCACATAAACAATTATCGATTGGCATTGAGAGTTGATCTCAAACACGTTTGAGTCGATTTCACTATTTCAGAAGGTGAGATACAGGGGCTCTCAAAAACTTAATAGCCCTTCTTTTGTGTTCATATTATTTACTTGTGTCAAAATTTTGTATCTCGACCTTTCGTTCTAAAAGGGTTTAAAAAGATAGAAGTTATAGCATTTAAAGTGAAGAATCCAACCAACCAAAAGGAATAAAAAAAGTACATTTTATAAACATTTACTCTCTTTTATGACAATAGGTTTTTCTTTCTTTATCCCCTATATATCCTTGTTCTTATTTTTCAGAGTAAAAAAAAAGAGGAAGTGGCTCAGTTACTACTACTCTAAATTGAAAGAAGGAAAAGAAAGAAAAAGCACTCGTCACTTTTGACAGTGAAGAAACACAAGTTTAGACTAAGCTCCAACCTTTATTAATATCTTTAATTTCTTTAAGCAAAACATTGTCGTTGAGGCCTCAGAACTTCGACAATCCAAGAAGAAAAAGATTCGCGTCTTAAGGCAAGTCCATAAAAAATCTAGAAGAAAACTTACTATCAATATTGATGACGAAGAAGAGGAAGAAGAAGAAAGTAACCAGCTAAATAGAAAGAAAACAAATCGCCAAAGGCAACCCACTCCTGATGAGCATTCAGAGAGTGGAGATTTAAGCCATGGCCACAGGACATCCAAGGTACTTTAAGTTTCATTTATATCTCATTTTCGATCTACATCATGCAATTTTATAATATCATTCAACTTATATCTTCTTTATAAGAGACCTTTATTCCTGCTCCCCCCCCCCCCAAAAGTCAATGCCTCAAATGTTTATGATGCTATGGAAAACTTTCCATCACAACAACCAACAAATGAAAATCCAGTCGAGAAGACAATTGTTGACCAGTTAAAGGAAGTGGTCAAAGATCCAAATCCTGAACAATCAACTTGTCCAGAGGTTTAAAACCCTAACCATCAATCAACTGGTTTAGAGAACAATGTTTAAACAACATAAAGCCAAGAACATGTTGATCAACCATAAAAGACCAGAATGTTGGTCGAGCACAAGAGGATCAAGACCGATGGGAATTTCAATTTTTTATGATTGGAAAAGAATAACTACAAGTTGTTCCAATTTCACAAATTTCACTTGCAGCCATTGAGCATCCTTTTTTTACTACATCTACTATAATTCATCATGAAATTGTAAATTCTTCATCCAAGACTTCTGTCACTTCTCTGAGTCTGGAAGAACTGAAGGCTATAAAAGAGAGAAACCATATGGAGGCTCTGAAGAAGCTTATGAGCAGTCAAAGTATTTAGTTGAAAAATCTCCAAGCTATTCAACGACTTTAGGCAATGAGCGTTCTGATAGTTACGTTGCTTTGCTGGTTCAACAACTAAAAGCAAAGGTTTTCAATGTAGATCTATTCTAGACCATTGAAGAAAACCCTTTCGTTGTCTCTGATATCAAGGTCTTGTTGAAACAGCTTAATGGTCTAGACTTACCTGATCTCACTGTTAGTTCTATCCTTGAGTTTGAACCATTCCTTGTGATCAAATCGCTCAAAATATAAAAATAAAAAACGGGTTTGCTAGCAAGCTTAAGCAAGAGAATTATGCTATGTCCTAACAATGGATCATAGTTGCTCAATCTTGAGGTCGAATTAATGAGCTGGAGGCACATGCTAAAAAGGATAAGGATCAGGTATCAGCTTATACTAAAGACATTTCAAATTGGATGAAACAAATGGAAAAGCTGCAACGAAAGATTGAAGAAACGCAACAAAAGAAAATTGAAATCAAAAACTCAAAACTAGCTTATGGTGAAGAAAAGCTAGTTCAGGAAGCCAGCATTGGTCTTCAATATGCAGATGTTGCTTTTAAATTTTAGAATTCTTTAATTTTAACGTCGTTTTAGCATTCTCTTTCCCTATGCATTACTCTTCTGCTATTCGAACCTCCTGCAACATAGGTTTGTACTTTTGTAAGTACTTATCATTTATCTTCAAAAATTCGACCTTCAGGAATCAATTCTTCAACTTTATAGACATTATTTGAAAATATCTGCCTAATTCAAAATGGGTCTTCCCAATTTTGTGACCATTTACCTAAAGTCTTATCTTTATAATTCATAGGTAGAATAATTTTCCAAACGTAATCATCAATTGTGAAGGCTTTCGACTTAACTTCCTTATTGTAAGTCTTAACTATTCGTTCTTTTTGTCTTATAAGAATGTTCATGACAACTAATTTTTCTTCATCTAAATCAATTAGTTCAATTAACATTATATCCCAAGAATGATTTGAAGGAATTTCAACTTGCTTTTTTGAATCTTAATATTATCACCAAATGTTTGTCGAAATAGAGTTTCTTCAAAGTTAATTTGAGATCATGAGTTTGGATTCAGTCTAAAAGACATAATAATATTAAATATTTTGAAAGTTTAAATATTTTGAAAATTTCTTTTGCCGCATATTAAAATCTTTGATAATTCGATAGATTAATTTCTACATCTTTAAACACAATGTATTTTTAATTAACTTATAATTTTTAGAAAATAATAATGATATTATTAACTTACTGATTAAAAATATATAAAATTATAAGACTTATTATAATAATAAAATTATTATAAGAGTTAGTTGAAATGAAACATTTTAGAACAAGTCTTTCATTTCTGAGAATAGTAAAAAAAAAAAAAAGAGGGAAGACAACATTACATAAATATGAATTATGCAATGAACATTCTTCAACGCATTCTTTCTAAGTGGCAGAAATTTAAGAGTTTCACAAAATTTATGAAAATATATTTAAATTAGAGAAGAAAATTGTTTATTAGACAGATGCATATATAGTCATTTTACAAAGAAAACTCCTACCTAAATTGAAAGATTTTGGTACTTTTACAATTCTTTGCAATATAGGCACTATGTCTAGTGTGAATGAATGCACCCAAGACAAATTGATGTATGCATACAAATATATATTTTGTAATGTACCTAGACTATTTCTAACTATCACGTGCATATTTTATCTTTTGTAAACCCTTGTAGCTCATATTATCACGTTCTTCTGCTTCAACTCAGATTACAAATCTATGGCCTATGAATTAAATGATACACTTTACTTAGAGCTAGGTAGAAAAAGACAAAGGGGTCTTTATTGTGGAGATTTTTAATTTGTCTCTTCTTAGCAAGTGGCTTTGGAGATTTTTCAATGTTCCAAATTCGACGTGATTTGAGTTTTTAAGATTAAGATATGGAGACATAAAAGGAATGATTTTCAATAACACTTGTCCATCCTTAAAAAAGAAGGATTCGATTTGGTAGAAGGACCTAATTAATGTTTTTTAGTCGTAATTTGAAAGAGAATTGGTTTTGCAAAGTCCATAAGATGCAAGCTTGACAACAGAAAGGAGTTAGCTTTTTAGAAGTCCGCTTGGATAGGGACCGAATCCTTGTGTAGCTTTTTTCCTGAGGCTTTTGATTCTTCTGTTGATCCTCTGGCTAAGATTACGGATATGGGAAGTTGAGTTCAAGGTAAGTGGTGTTGGAATTTTAATAACTGCTTTGATCCAACAATTGTGGTGGCGCTAGTCAACAATCTAAATTATTAGATTTGATTGTTGACATTCAACTTCAAGTGGATAAAGATGAAAGGTACATTTAGTGGAAGGACAAGCATGATTATAATGGTAAAGGCAAATTTATTGTGATCATGTCTTTTATGTATCCTGATGTGGAAGGCTTTCCTGACCAACTGTTATTGGATAGTGTCATACTCCAAACACTACAAGAAAAAAGGAGATTTACGACACTTGAGTTGCGACAGTTATCACAAAACCGTCCTTATTTCTGGATTGCGACGGTTGTCACGACAGTTAGGGTCAACTGTCGCATATTTTTTGCGACAGTTATCACAAAACCGTCCTTATTCCTGGACTGCGACGGTTGTCACGACAGTTAGGGACTGGACTGCGACGGTTGTCACGACGGTTATCACAAAATCGTCCTTATTATGTTTTTTACTTAATTTTTTGTTATAAAATAATTTTTTTGATTGAGCGCTAAATGAAAAGGGAAAATTTGTTCCTCCCAATTCATAAAAAAAATCTTTATCAACTCCTCAACTGCAAACTCAATTTACTTTAATATATTATAAATATTTTTTATATAATTGTTTTGATAAACACATTATTATATATATATTTCTCACTTTTTTAAATATAATTTAAATGATAAAATGTTTTGAATATTTTTCTCAAAATTTTATTTAACACTTTTTTAAAAAATTCTATTGTTTTAAATAAATATTAAATAAATTAAACTTATTTTAAAATTATTATAAAATTATTATTTTAAATTTAATAATTCACAAAAACTATTAAAGTTTATTAATAATTCACAAAATTTCATTGTCAATTTCTCTTTATTAACAAATGAAAAAAATTATAAAATTAAATAAAAAAATAAACAACTCATACCCCAGAACTATCACATTTCTCTTCGCACAAAAACTGCATAAACCCTTAATCCTCACTCCTTAGTTTCAGACCTCTTCAACGCCAATCATGAAACCCTTCGATCTTCCCTCTCCTAAATTTCACTAAGTTTCCTCAATTCTCAACATCTTCCCACTTTATTTTTCAGTTTTTCCCTCAAAAAAATTTGGGATTTTTCAAATCACAAAAACCCTAATTTCAGTTTTCATTCTTTGTAAACAGTTCTGCTCTCATTGCGTATCTCATTTGTTTACTGATGAAGAACAAGTTCGAAAAATAGTTGGTTTGTTGGAGAAGCAAGTTTATGAGAATCTTGATGCCAACGAGGTATGACATGACATAGTTGTTTAGCTTTTAAAATAGTTCGATAATGTCATGGATTTATTGGTTTCTGCTGCTTTGGCTTCATTTCTATTTCACCGACTTATCATATTTTCCCCTCTTGTGGTCGGTCAGCTTACTTGTGGCTCTTGTTTTTTGTGGCAATTGACTATGATAGGATGCAAGATCACTTTGAGAATATTCAGAGAATTTCTGATACAATTACGTTACCTCATTCTATGCACAACCTAAGTTGCCGGATATCAGAAGAGTTGGATCGTTCTCACCTTCTTGAGAGGCTAATGCAGGGAAAGGGTCAGCCCAACGCTTTAACGCAATCAGAGAAACTAGATTTATGGGGTAGACTCAAGATTTTAAGCATGAATATGCTCTGGCCTCTCCCATGTTTATTATATTGTTACCATTGTGGTTGTGTTAATTCATTTAATCTTGCCGCTACAATCAATGAGGCTTAAAATTCTATGCATATTTTCCTCAGGTTTCACAAGAATGGCGTTGTCTATTTGGGTAACAGTAATGCTTTGCTTGTATACAAAAGTTCAAGTCAATATACTAGGAAGGCATCTATACATCAATACTGCACGAAGCTTTGAAACCTCTAATTTAATGGTGAGAACAGGCACGCCTGTCTTTCTTCTTCTCATGATCATTCAATGTGGCACTATTTTTCTTTTCTTTTTCGATTCTCCTTTATGTATAAACTATTTCTATAACAATGTACAAATTAAAGTTATCTTGTTTTCATATATGCTATACTGGAGTGCTTATGGAAGTAAGCTGAAAACCGATCCTTAGTAGAATCAGTAAGATTTGGAAAGAAGAAATTACAATTAAACATCTTAGTACAAGTTTGTGTCATACATATTTATTAGCAAATATGATTACGGCACTTTGCGGCTTCAGTAAATGTTATAATTACTATTTACAAAACCTCTGGTTTTGATGATTGATCACACATAAGTGATTGAGTGATAAAATTATTACAGCAGCAGAGCTATTGAAACCCATTATTGGTGAATATATTGAAAATTTTAATTTCAACATTTCCTCCCTAATGGAAGGTAGCACAAATTCTTTGATAAAGGAATAACGCTAATGATATTGATAACAAGAGGAAATGTGTCTCCTTTAAGGTTTATGTTCTACTAATAGAGGTATTAGAATTTTCTTTCAATATAATATGATATCACGGATTCTACATTAGTCACGGCAACTGAACCATACATGCTAAACTTCAATGTGAATACTTTCCACCAAATTCATATATATGACATGCCACATTGAATCATAAAAGTATTTTCCTCTGAGTTGCTTTATGTGCAGGAAAGTGGAGATGTGGTCGATGGGGAGGGCCAGCAGAAATTTCTAGGAAGTGTTGATTTTCTCTCTCAGTATGGTATGCCTGCCTTGATTTCGGACATGGAGGCGGTAACAAAAGAAGTTCTCAAAGGGTGATGTTTCTTTTATTATTCTTAAGGTTAACAATTCATGAATTCAATTCATTAATAATTGAAAACATTGTCTCGGATATATAAAGGGGTTTCTTTTAATGTTTTCTGTGAAGTATAGTGTTTGGGTCAGCTTACTTGTGGCTCCAGTAAGTGCCGTGAGGGTGTGTGTGAAAAGGTGTGTTATATAGTGTTTGGATTAAGGAAAGGGAGAGGATCCTAGATGTGTTATTTGCTTAACAATAAAAAAATTTAACTACCCATTTCCACCAAGTGATGGCAGTGGCTGTAAATCCAGCCATGTAGTGTTTGGATTAGTGTGTTGGGACATAGGAGGATATATGAGTATTTTCCAATGTTGGGCTTTTGGCTCTGCCTTTGGTTGGAATCAAGTTACTTGGGCATATGTCTTAAGTTACTTTTTATCTAAAAGACTTCAGCTCTCTATATATGCTCGAGAGACACACTAATCTTTCTTCAGACGATGCTTTTAAACGACCTAGTATCCTGCTTCAGCCAATAGAATCGTCATCGTGTAGTTGCCTTGATGAACTCAGCGTTGGCTTTTATGAATAATTGTAATATCCTAAAATAATCGAGGTTTGCTATCATATTTCCTGGAAATTTGTATTTAATTTAACAATATTGGCTTAATAACTTCAGTTTGAAATTTCTGCCATTGTTTCAATTTCTTTTTGGTGCTAAAGCGCAAGAAGTAGCAGAGCTGCGCGAGAAAGGAGGTACTTTGAAAGTTCCTCTACAATTTGCCCGTGTGTTGAGGTATGAAAACATATTTTCCATTTTTTAAGCAGATTATTAACATATGCAGATTAAATTTCTGATCACTCTTTAGTTGTTCAAGGACTAAATTGATTAATCAAATTCTTAGGATGGTTCGAGATGGATATTTTGGCGATAAAGACTACTTTGAATCCTTTGTGACACGGTTGAAGTTGGTAATGATTTATATCTTCTTGGTTCGGATTTTGGGAGTTACCTTGAGGCACTGGTAGTATTTGAATCATCCATATTGTTGCTCTTTTTTTATTATATCAGAATGTAACATTTTATAATGACACTACAGACTGCGGCCGATAAAGCATTCGTGGAACCAGAGAAGTGGATCAAGATGAGTATTCTCAGTGCTGCTGGCTCTGGGAGATTTAGTAGTGACAGGACCATTCGAGAGTATGCAGAGAGAACATGGAAAATTGATCCATGCCAATGCCCTTTCTGAAGGTTCCTTTCCAATCTTTTAACGAGGAGCTATTCAAAAAAATCAATCAGCTGTTAATTCTTAATAATTTCAGGTAATATCTATAATATGTAATCTAATGTTTGTTTCATCTATTGAGTTGATGGGAGTGTGCATCTTAATCACATCTCAATTAATCTTCAGTAACTACTGCTTCGTTTGCTGCTTCATTTGTTGTATTTGTATTATGCATTTTCGTTAGTCACTTCTACATGACATTCTAAACAAAATTCCATATATGTGCTTTCTATCTTTTGTAAGTTATTGTCTGCTTTAAATTTGTAGGCTGATGACAACCCAGGTACATCTAAGGCATGGTATCTGCCCTTGGAAAAAACTCTATCATGTCTTTCAAATTTAATATCGTTAGTAATTATCATTATTAGATGTTCAACATTTTGACTTAATACTAAATTTCATAGTAACGAGTGTGATTCCTCATATTATGTATGCATTGTAAGTACTAAACTGACACTAAACAACATGGAATATTCAGGTTGAAGCAATTATATCAGGTATTCATCCTGGCCTAACTATGGTTGTGGGGCACCTGGTACCGGAAAGACTGATACAGCTGTGCAAATTCTAAATGTTCTTTATCATAACTGTCCTTCTCAGAGAACCTTAATAATCACTCATTCAAATCAAGCTTTGAATGACCTTTTTGAGAAGATAATGCAGGTATGATATTTTATTACTTCTCTAATCTATGTTCTGCATTTTCTTTTCTTTCAGATTTTTAAATTCAAATTTTGTGTAACTTTTAATGTGGTATTTCACGGTGTGTTATTTATGGAGTACTTTTGCAGAGGAAACAATGTTCAAAATCATGTCTTCATTATTAATTTTTGTATTTAAGTAAATCAATCATGCATTTCAGTCGTTCAATGTCTAAGCAATTATAAGTTGTGCAATAGTTAGAGGTTAGTTTGGTAATTGGATTGAGTTAGTTATGCACTCTAAAAGTTAGTTTGTAAAGTGAATTCTGTTAAATGCTAGCTGTCAGTTATCTTTGTATTGAAATTCTGTTATGAGATTAATTAAAGTGATTGTTAACTTGGTTCCAATGGATGTTATGTTAGAGGCAGTTTGTTGCAGTGAAACTAAATGGAACTTGCATTAAATTTCAGTGATTGGTGAAGTTTGAATTAGTGTTACAGTTAGATGTTAATTTAGTGAATTTGATTAATTTGATATGTTAGAACAGTTAAAGAGATAGAGATGGTTAGTTCAAGTTGTACCCTATTATGAAAGTGTAGTTAGGGTTGTCATCGATTCGAATTTCTGTCAAGACTTGAATGAAGCTTATGATTGTGAATGTTAAATGCAGGATCTCAAATCTTTAGCGAGGGTGGACTTGACTACTTGGGCAACCCAAGCTTGGTCCATGCTCAAAGCATCCTTGCCATCTGGGCTACTCAAGTTATCTTGATGGGAGCTGTTGAAGGTTACCGTATTGCCGGTGGGCCTCTCGGTGAGGTGGTTGATCCACTTTACTCGGGTGGAAGCTTTGATCCATTGGGCTTAGCTGAAGACCCAGAAGCATTTGCAGAATTGAAGGTGAAGGAACTGAAGAACGATAGATTAGCCATGTTCTCTATGTTTGGATTATTTGTTCAAGCTATTGTAACTGTAAAAGGTCCTTTGGAGAACCTTGCTGATCATCTTGCTGACCCAGTCAACAACAATGCATGGTCATATGCCACCAACTTTGTTCCCGGAAAGTGAACGCTATTATTATGTTTATGTTTTTGGTCAAATATTCGTTGTTGTGGTTGTAATGTTCTTCCCAATTCAATGTGAATTATTATCATTATCATTATCGTTTGTGTATGCATAGGTTCACTAATATAAAGTGACATGGTGTTTGTATAAATACAGTATGATATATATGTTGAATGAAGAATATATGGGATTATTTGCCCCATTCTGTTCAAATTTGTACTATCAATTTTTTTTTTAATTTTAAAAATAAATTACCTGCGGATTTACTTGTGGAAAGGAAATTTCCTACGGATTTACCTGCAGAAGTACCTGTGGAACAGAAAGTTGCGACGGTTGGAACCGTCGTAATCAACAATAAAACCAAAAATCAAATGGAACGTTACGACAGTTGATTACCGTCGTAATTTTCAGATTACCTCAGTTCCTTACCCGTCGTGAGAGTTAACGGCGGTTGGTGTGACGGTTTTGACAACCGACGCGATACGGCCTCGTGACACACGTTTCTGTGACAGTCCAGCAACCGTCGCGATTTGAAAATTACGTCAGTTTTAACCGTCGTAATCTTCCAAAATAACCGTCGTAATCTGCCAATTTTCTTGTAGTGAAATTTTGACCACTAATATTTTCCATCATTGTGCAAATCATCATCACAATATGAATGAACCATTAGTCTCCCCAAAGATGGGTGAGCATCCACTACAATCAAATTTAGGGTTTCAGGCCCTCTCAGAGTTTTTGGACAAAGGATCAATCAAGAATTGACATGATCTTCAACTTGTCTAGCCTCTCAAACATCCACAATGGATCAAGAGGACTCCCACTTCAAGAATCAAGCACAAGGCTGCAACATTCTGAGTGGATTAAGCCTCAAAATCGCCAGTGTCACCAAATTAGGGGTTGGTCGACCAGGGCCTCCAGAGGGGAATTTTCCTCTGGGCATGAGCCAATGCTTTAAAGCATATCCTAAAATACTCCATGGAACATCATGAACCCAATCATCAAGTCAATTTAACCTCAGGGGATGCATTCACAAAAAATCAAGAATTAGGGTTTCTTGACCTAATTCACCCCTAAGTTGACTTTTGGGACAAATCATGAGCCAAGACCTCAAGAGATGAGTTGAGGGTCCCTAACACACCACATTGATCCATTTGCAACAATGGATTGGTCCAAGAAGCTTGAGCAACAAGTTTCAATTTCATCAGAACCACAATTAGGGTTTCGCGGGAAAAGTCAACTGTGCCTTTGAATTTTGACCAGGACATGCTCCCAAACCCTAGGACATGATTCAATACACCCTATAACACCTATGAAATCAATCCATTAAGTTTGATTTAGGTCAAGGATTTGATTTCATAGAGGATCGCACAGTTTGGAATTCATCTGATAAAAAGTCAACTGTGCACAAAAGTCAAACTTTGACTTTTTGAGATTTTTCACAATTATGGTTCCTTAACCCTAAAATGATGTTAATGTGTGATTGGCATCATCATTCATCAAGAAAAATCAACAAAAGTGGGATAACTTGTAAAAGGGGTAACCATAAGGCAATTTCCCCATTCAAAGTTGGATTTGTAGCTCTCATGGCCCTTTACAAAAGCTTCAAACACAACTCATTCCAGTTCCTCATGAATTTTAAGTTATGGAATGATCAAAATCACAAAAAGTGAAAATGTCACTTTTTTCCAACACTTAGTGAAATTTTCACTAAGTCAGAATTTGCCTTACTTTTTTCCAAATGTAGGGGCATTTTTCACTTGGATCCAAAAAGTATCAAAATCAATTATGATCAAACAGTTGTTGTATCATATGAGGGCTTTCCAAAATGGCCAAGAACTCCATCAAAGTCCACTTGAGCCATGAGATATGACAATGCCAATATGCCTTGCTGCAAACTGTCATGGCAAGGCAGATTTTGGAGTTTTGCTCGATTTGCTCAAATTTTGCAAAGGGCAAGAACCTCTATCCATCTGAACACCTCAAGGGGGGACCAAGGAGGAACCAACTCTGATCCCAAGCCTCCCAAGTCTTTGGAACCAAAAGTAGCATGCCAAACCTAGAAATGCCTAAAAGAGGGACAAGACTCCAATTTTGGATTGGAGCATTCAATGCATACACCAAGGTGGCATGGACTGAGCCATTTCCAACTGAATTCAGTCAAGACTTATCTAAGACCAAGGGGACCAGCAGCCTGTGCCCTAACCTCTAGTCAATGGCTATAGGAGACTTGGATTCTCATTGCTCAACATTGGCCAAACCTCTGTTGCAGTTGCCATTCACTATTGCAGCCAAAACAAACTTGCTCTACTATAAATAGAGCTCAATTGTGTTCAGTTTGAGTACACCAAAGCACTACAACACTTGCTTTCCTCAAAATCTCTTTCTCTAGGCAAAAATACCTTCTTTAGCAAGGTAACTCTGAGTTTTTGAGTTAGAAAGCAATTCCACCACAGCTTATGATCCAAACACATCTAATATGTCCTATCTAAGCTGTCCAAACTCTCACAAGTGACCTGTAACACCAAAATCACAAAGTCACCTCTCAAAACCTCAAAATAGGACTTTTGTGCATTTTTCAAGCCATGTCTTGATTCAGTCACTTTCCAAACTAGATAAAACCTCAAACACACTCCAAATATCATCCTTGAACTGCCCCAAATGGTTCACCCCATCTGGAACACCATTTGAGAGAGTTGCTATTTTGGCCACTTTTGCCCCTTTTTCCAGAAAGAGCTCAAACTTGTTCCTGGGGTTTCCAGCTGATTCCAACCATCCTAAAAGCTTTTAAGAGATCATTTGAGGTTGTTCAAAGCATCAAATCATTTCTGGAACAAGTGACTTGGCAGATTGCACAAAAGCTCCAAAAAGAGGTAAGCATCACAACTTGGATTCTTTGAATCATGCTTTCTTTTGATGTCCACTGATCATGCATCTCTTATACATGTTATATGTGTTGTGTTTGCACCAATTTATCATGTAATTCATGCTTGTACCAAGAGATGACACAGAAAATGCAAATCATGGCCTATTTCAAAACCAATATCGGGTTTTTCAATAGGAGCATGATCTGAAAAAAAATACCACCACCATTGGATTCTTTGTGAAATTCTAGGCAGGATAGACCTAAATTTTGTCCCAATCCATGGAGAAATGAGAAAGTTATGGCCTTCACGTTTTCAACCAAAATCTTGCCTTGCCTTGCCTTTGGCCAGGCCAAAAACAAGGCAAGTCTTGTATATTTGTGGTTGTGTTTCAATCAACGGATGTATCACCACCCCAATGGTAAGGCGCGCGCCCTATGCACAAGAGGTCTGGGGTTCGAATCCCCCTCGCCCCAGATCCTCTTTTTGCTATTTTCTCCACTTTTTTTATTGTTTTTCTTATTATTTTTAATGATTTGAAAAATTAATAACTCCCTCAATTTTAATTATTTTTTATTGGTTCTTTTTGTAAAAAAATTATAAAAATGTTGAAATATTTTATTCCACAAAAAAATTAAATTTATATTAGTTATTTAATATAATTAGTATTTTTGTGAATAAATTCCTTTTTAATTGTTTTTAAGCATTTAAAAGTGAATATTTACAATGAAAATCAAAACTAAATGAGTTTTAATTTATCTTGTGATAAAAACCTCAATTTTCAAACCTTCAACAAAAATCACAAGTGGTTTATTCAAACTTATTTGGTATTTTTATCATTTTTATTTGATTTTCTTTAAATATTTCCTTTTAAAAGAAAACAAATTTAGGGTTTCCTTGATTTTCACTCAAACAAATCATTTTCAAATACTCATGGGCCTCTAATAGAGTGTAACACACAATCCTTTGTAAATACAAACAATTTTGGGCCTCAAATGTTGTATAAGTCCCGTTGTATTTCAAAAGTTCGACGCGATCATCGCCCGTTTAAAACAAACCATTTGGGCCTCTCCCCGAGCTATAAGACCCATTCAAAATCTTTTAGGCCTCTAATAGAGTGTAAGACCCAATCCCCTTTTAACCAAAACAATTTTGGGCCTCAGATATTGTATAAGTCCCTCTGCATTAAAAGAAAACTTCGGCGTGATCGCCAGTTCAAAAATCAAACCCTTTAGGCCTACCCTCGTGTTATAAACCCCATTCTTTTAAAATCATTGGGCCTCTAGTAGAGTGTAAGACCCGACCCTTTTTGAAAACCAAAATAATTTGGGCCTCAGTGTATTGTATAAGTCCCGTTGTATTTCAAAAAGTTTGGCGCGATCGTCGCCTTTTAAAACAAACCATTTAGGGTTTAGGGTTTAGGGTTTTGGGCCTACCCTCGGTGAATGGCATGTCTTGAACTTCTCGGGGTTTGGAGACTCACAGGCTTCTTAAAATCATCCCCGCCTCCTCTTGGGCGTTGTACAAGGACCCTTCTGCTTCTTAAAAGCTCTCATGCCTTCTCTTGGGCTTAGTACAAGGACCCAGAGACCTCTACATGTATAGGAACAGAACCTAGTCATCAATTTGCTAGAGCTGTCTTTCTAAGTCAAGTGTCAGACCAGTTAATGGGTTGACCTTCATCCCTTAACGTACCAGCCTTCTTTGGGGCATCATACAAAGATCATGTACTACCTGAGAATCGATTTCTCAAAATACCCGTAGACTTGGACAGTCTCCATACCTTTGGATTTCCCATTTCCTTAAAAAATAGGAAATAACCATGATCATCTGATCAATCCCAAAGTACAACATTAACCATACAAGAACTGATTTTCTGTTTATCCAATATACTGGACTTGTCACTCAACTGAAACAGTCACCAGCACACCAGCCTCCTCCCCAGTGGAGCTAACCTTTTAGTCTCCATCTCGGGCTTCGTACGAGATACAAAAACACTCTCTTGTTGAGTATAAAAGACTCTCTTGTTGAGTCAATCCCTCTCAGCCTCCATCTCGGGCTTCGTACGAGATACAAAAGCACTCTCTTGTTGAGTATAAAAGACTCTCTTGTTGAGTCACACCACTTTTAGCCTCCATCTCGGGCTTCGTACGAGATACAAAAGCACTCTCTTGTTGAGTATATAAGACTCTCTTGTTAAGTCACACCTTTTAGCCTCTATCTCGGGCTTTGTACGAGATACAAAAACACTCTCTTGTTGAGTATAAAAGACTCTCTTGTTGAGTCAAACCTTTTATCCTCCATCTCGGGCTTTGTACGAGATACAAAAGCACTCTCTTGTTGAGTATAAAAGACTCTCTTGTTGAGTCACACCTTTTAGCCTCCATCTCGGGCTTCGTACGAGATAAAAATCACTCTCTTGTTGAGTATAAAAGACTCTCTTGTTGAGTCAAACACTTTCAGCCTCCATCTCGGGTTTCATACGAGGTACAAAGACTCTCTTGTTGAGTCAAACACCTTTAGCCTCCGTCTTGGGCTTCGTACAAGACACATACAAAAGCATTCTATTGTTCAGTCAACCCTTTTAGCCTCTCTCTCGGGCTTCGTACGAGACACATAAACACACCCTCTTGTTGGGTCAATAGCCTCCTCATAGGCTTTGTATAAGGAAACCCCCAGTTGAGTCAATCAACCTTTTAGCATCAAAAGTTGTGCCTCGTTCACAGTATACAAACATCAACAACTCCTTTTCCCCCATCTAATTGCTGTAAGCGGCAAGCCTCTGGATTATTTACATCCATGCCACTGTCTCTCTTTTAGCATGAGAAATTCCTAAGGAAAGATGGGATTGCTCTAAACTGAGTTAAAGTCTTCCCCTTCAGGTTAAAAATCCCCTATAAAGGAAATTATGGCATTGTTGGATTCACATATCCCAGTTAAAGTAATTCTCCTTTATAATCAGTCACCCAACAGTTGTGACAAACAGACCAAATATCCCCCTTTAGAGATGACAAATTCTCTCTAAAGTCAGAACCGTTTAGCTTCACATCTTGGGCTTCGAACAAGATACAAATAGACCCTTCAGCTTCACATCTTGGGCTTTGAACAAGATACAAACCACCTTTAGCTTCATGTCTTGGGCTTTGAACAACACACCAAAACGACATTTTTCCTCCCTAGAATAGGAGGAACTACGATCACTCTGATTTCCCTGTTTCGTTAAACGGGAATACGTAGGCATAAGATTGAAAAATCTTAGCAAGCACACTAATCAAAAACCCAAAATCCTGTACCTTCACACATCAATCGAAAATCATCAGTCATAACATCCTACCAATAGCATAGTCCCATCATTCCATTTTTAGCAAAATAAGCAGAGAGAGGCCCCACTTCCACATAGCATCTGTAACATAACAGACCGCTGTTCAAACTCAGTATGCAAGTAGGGTTAATTGGAGCATCTATTTCCCTTCCTTCATCAGCTTCAATAGGATAAAAAATGAATCGACCTGTAGTACCCCAGAGCGACAGTGCTTAAGAACCACGTCCAAAATCTCTCGCTACAGATAGTCTTGCAACAACAAACCCTATGTTGTTCAATGTCTCTTCCTAATGCTACCCAATGACTTTTTATTTGGAGTCTCTCCATAAATATGAGAACCTATCCACTTTCTTCTCTACCACACAATCCGTGATAGGGGATTGCAACTTAATAATCAATGTTGAATATTACCATTCAACTCTAGGCAAACCTTCTATGTTAAGTTACTGAAACATAGAGGTGTACATACAACAATAACCAGGACTCAAAAATAAACCTTAGCACTCTAAAATCTTCAGTGTATTACGTGGATTCTAATGTAAGTTTTAAACTCCTTATATAGCATAATAATTCTTGGCTTTTCTCCTTAGATAATATATTTAATTTCGTCCCTAATTAATGCAAAATTTGTTGGATATTTGATTTTTTTTCCTTGAATATCTCTAAAAAGATATGATTTGTTTTAATTTAAATTCGAATTTAAATCTGAATCAATCTTTGTTTAATTGTCAAATAAATCACGTAATCATATTGCTAAGTCAATTAGCAATAAAATATAACTTCTCAAAAGATTCATTGAAAACGCAATAATCTGGCGCATGTTAAGCAAGGTCCATATGTCGTACCAACATGTTGGAGCATCATGCCCAACATGTGTCCTTTATACGCTTAAGCAAGCCATACCAATCTTGAAAACTTGGACACTACTCCATATTGTTGTTTTGTTAAATGCATCTAATCCAAAGAGACAATCCAATAGGAAGTGTAATTTTCCTAAAAGAGCCTAACTTTGGCATCATGGAGTGTTGACTGGTGATAAAATACTAAATTGTGTTTTATGTGAATTAAGCATGGAAGATGAAACTCATTAATTCTTGAACTGTCCTTTTGCACTATTAGTTTCGAATAAAATCTATAGGTGGACAGGAATTAGAGAAGTGCAAGAAAACTCTCAATCAAAATGTATTTTGAGAATTTTTGTGATGCTACAAACTTAAATTTTAAGGAGATCCTGCTTGGCTTCTTTTGGGTATCGGCGTGCTTGAATCTTTGGATATTCATAAACAATCTTATTTTCGGAGGCTAATTGGAAGAGTGAGATCTTCTTTCACGAATTCAAAAGAAATTGTGGGATTGGTTTCAAGTTAACTATCAAGGAAACAACAAGCAAGTCTACTGGATTCATTAGTAAACTCATATTGGAAACTATTTGTTGTTAAATCAAAACTAGTGTTTCTTTTCCTTTTCAGCCTTATGATCGTTTGTTATTTTTCTTCCCTGGATTGATACTGGTTTCTCTCTTTTGTATTAAAGGTTGAGTACCCCTTATACTCTCTTTAATATAACTGGTTGCTTATCAACAACAAAAAAACTTAGAGATGGGTAGAAACTTAGTATATAATTTATCATAAAGTAATAAGTTTTGAGTGATATACAAGAGATTTTAAAATTCGTCCTCCGATGATATTATGATATTTTTAAGGTATTTTTTGTTGGAGTTGGTTGAAAATATACATGTTGAAGAAGTCTCACATCACATTGTTCTATAAGGAAAGAGGGAGTCCAAGGCTATTTGGGGTTAGTTGAAAAATATACATGTTGAAGAAGTCTCATATTGCTTAGTTTTGTAAAGGAAGAGGAGGTCCAAAGCTATATAAAAGATTTAAGTTCTTCGTTACAAGATGAACTAGTCTAAAGCACTTTAAGCTTGTATTCACAATGCCAAAAAAGACCTTTAGCAGCGCTTTTTTTGGCCTTTAGCAGCGCTTAAAAGCGCTGCCAAAGGTGGCGCTGCTACAGGTAAAGACAACGCTTTTTTTCCTGCAAAAGCGCTGCCTTAGGTCCCCTTTAGGCAGCGTTTTTCCACTAAAAGGGCTGCCTTTTGTTCCCCTTTAGCCAGTGCTTTTTAAAGCGCTGCCTAATGTGTATTATTTTCCAACTTTAGGCAGCGCTTTTTTTGGAAAAAGCGCTGGTTTTTCCCCCCTTAGGCAGCGCTCTTTAAAGCGCTTTCTTTAGTTCCACTTTTGGCAGCGCTTTTTCAGTAAAAGCGTTGTCTTTTGTACACGTAAATTGTTTTAAAAATTATTTGTTTTGCATGCGTTTTTTGTCAAAAGCGCTGCTAAAATTCCTTTTTTTAAGAAAACTTTTTTTTAAAAAACCTTATAATAGACCTGTATATTAACAAACCTGTATAACATAATTTTTTATCAAAACTTATCATAATTATATACTTCAATTCACAGGCCTTTATTCAACATAGGCCTACATAATTATATACTTCAATCACCATATATAGACCTTATATTTCATAATTATACACAAGACTTTATCAATTAACCATTCTAATATTCAACATATGGTCGACAACTTTCAAATTAATTAACCATTCTAATAATAACTATTCATACACCAAATAACCATTCCACTTCTAAAATAAAATAACCATTCTAATAACCATATACAACAACTTCCAAAACTATACAAAGTATATACAACAACTTCCAACTTCCATACCTTATATGATTCTTTGCTCAATAAGGTATTGACATCAATCCTCCTTAATTTCTTCCAATTGTACTTTGGAGTAAGTAGCACACTTGAATTCATCAAAATACTACATAATATAACATAATATGCATGATTTAGTTAAAAGTAATTAATTATATCAAATATCCGATAAATATTAAAATAGCTCATAAGTTATAAATCCATACCATGATTGGAATCTCTATTTGATCCAAATGAATGATTTCTTTCATAAACCTCAAAACGAAATAACCGCAATCTATACCATTTTTTTGACGAGGACACTACACAGTGAAAAATAATAATAATATATATCAGGATATATAGTCTAACTTGTTTTACCAAGTAGCATCACTATTATAAGCAAAATTGTGAAAATATACCTCCACTCTGATCCATGTAATGTTGGTTGACTTACTCTTTGATACTTGGGCTCCTATTTGTGATCGAAATATTTGTATAGCTCTAACATAATATAAACGAATATTTAGAACAATCTCACTTAAATAAATTAATAAACAAATACACACGAATATTTAGAACAATTTCACTTACGTATCAATCGTCGTCTTCATATCTGGGTATTTATCTACATCACCATCTAACGAATCCACATAATACACTATTTCTCTTATCGAATTTATCGCAACCAACAACCAGTGTCCACTGTAAAATAAAATAAAAGTATCGATATAGTAATTTTATACGCAACATCAAAAAACGAAAAATGATAATAAATGAAGTAAGAATGCAAATCTAACCCGTTGCCAGTATTATATGGTAAAAGATACAACTTTTCTGTATCTATGCTGGCCATAAATCTTTCGACTAAGTGAGATTGTACTGAAGTTGGATTCATCGCAATTAACAGTGCATTGATACAGTTGGCAGATAAGAAACTGAATCTTTCTGACAATTGATGTGGGCGCACCAATTTCTCATACAAGAACATTAAATAAAAACATAATAAACATTAGATTATTCGTTGAAATGAGTAAATAAATTGTTTAAATAATTAAAGAGAGTTAATCGGAATACCTGACGTATGTGTGCATAACACCGATGCCTAATTCAGAATGATTAAAAATTTGATCCAAATCCTCTTTAGAAATTGTTTCTGAATAGGAATAACCGAAAATACCTTCCTCCATAGGTACTGCACGAATACCTCCGTCCATCAAATTCGATGTTTCTACAAGTGTTTCAAGAGATGACCTAAATCGGGATACAATTGCTTTTTTCCCCGTCCTTGCAAGAGTCTTTTTTTGGTTGGACGTGTTGCCTAATTCTGGCTGCCTATTCTGACTTTCTTTTATTTGCAACTCTTGGGCATGAATCTAAAAATCATATAAGTTAGTAAAACATTTGAATATAGAATTAAAACTTCTAATGTGTATATATTGAAAAATTTTTGCTAAATTAATTTCATAATAAGCATATATAATTACCTCGGCAAGTTTCTATTGACAATTGATACTACCTTTGTCACTAGTATCATTAAACTCTGAACCAAGCCTTTCTGACATATATTTTTCCTTGTCCTTTTGTAATTCACTGACTTAAGCTCTTAATTCTTCTATGGCTTCCATCACTTGTTTATTGCTAGGATTTTGGATCTTTGAACGGTTATAAAAGGATGATGGAGTGACCCCAAAACCCTTACCCCTCACACGACCGGAATACTCAGGAACATTTAACACTCGAGTAAGTATGCTCCTGCAATCTTGGTCTTCACCTAGAGTTGCGGACTGAGACAGAGTCTCCTGGAATTCATATGCATGAATATCGAAAAATATTAGCGGGGATTAAAAAGCATAAATATTATATATATGTCAATAAGTGGGATATAAAATGCATAACGTTATACTTACACATTGCTCAAAAACTTGTTGAACATTTTCCGCAACAACTCCATCCTTGCTCACACAAGCAGCCTTCCACAAAACATGTTCCAGAACACATGTTTCTTCACTTTTCTCTTCTTTTAACTACACATTAAGACAAATAATAAAATCAATTATAACACATGGGAAAGAAACAAGTAAATCAAAGCATTTATATATACTTACTATTTTTCGTTGTAAGCGTGCATATCCTAAACGCCCCTTCCTGTATGGATACGCGGGTTTTGATGCTCTTTGGCGATTTACGCCACTCAACTCCTGGAATGCTTCGGTTCTTCTTTTGGCTAGAAAAGTTGCCCATTCTTCAAGTGAAATAAATTCCACATACTTCACTGGACGTTCTGCTTCAATAAAATTTCGTTCGGCATCCCGAAGATACTTGTTTGATAGAAATGCTCGAAACCCTCTGTGTCTTTTTCCGGCTAATTGAATACAATACTTCTTTCGGTCATCACTAATATTAAAAGACCTCTACAAAAACAAATAACATAATTAGTAATTTAAAGACATAATCGGCAACAAAAACAAATAACATCAATATGGTACATGTATCTCACTCCATATATTTTCTTTGGCGGGTTTCAACAATGCATTTCTCCAATTATCACAAGTAATTGGAATATACGAACGAACAAGTGTACCAATGTAACTTGTCAACATTGCTCTGTTAGGCTCAACAAGTTGGTTTGTATCATTCCAATAAACGTCATACTTTATTCCTTTATCTCTAGCACGAATGATGTTCTTCATGATAGTTACTCCTCGCGTAATATCTCCTTCCGCTTCTTGAATTGTTTCATGTCCATCATTTTTTGAAGTATCATGTGAATTTTCCACTTTACTAGCCATTTCACCTGTAATTAAGAAAAACATCAATATAAAATGACACAATTATATTAAAAAACTTATAAAGCTAAACAAACTTAGAGGGATTAAGTTCAAAGTCATTTTAGACACAATTATAAATAATGAACCTGTGAGTGAAATCGATACAGATACGTAAACGGATAGGCAATCAAAAATCAAATCAAAAATCAACTAACAATACAACTAATATCATTTTCAATTAAATCAAAAATCAATCAACTAAATATCAAAAACTAATATCATTTTCAATTAAATCAAAAACTAATATCAAAAATCAACTAACAATACAACTAATATCATTTTCAACTAACAATACAACTAATATCATTTTAAATCAAATCAAATCAAATATCAATAACTAATCACATTTTCAATTAAACACTAACAAACTTCTACAAACCAAAAAATCAAAACCTAACATCAACAACTAATAATACAACAAATTTATATCACATAAACAGCAGAGAAACAATCAACAATGGAGAATATTAGGCATTTTCATTATTGGAGAGAAAACCAGAAAAAAGGAGAGTAAAAACCTCAAATGGCGGACGACGGTAGCACGGATTGAAGTCACGAACGACGGACGATGGTAGCTGTGAGGGTAGCCTCGACCGGAATAAAGTCACGAACGGCAGACGACGGAGGACGGAGGGAGTTTCGTTTGCCGAAGAAGAAGAAGACGAAGATACAGTGTCGTGAGAGATTAGGGCGAAAATAGAAACGGTCATAATGAAAATAGAGGGAGATCAGAATCTGTTTTAATTTTAATATTTTAAAAGACCTTTAACAACGCTTTTAGAAAGCGCTTTCTTATGTTAATCCTTTAGCAGCGCTTTTGGGGTAAAAGCGCTTTCTTATGTGGGATTAATGAAAGGCCTTTAGCAGCGCTTTCCAAAAGCGCTGCCTAAAGCGTGTTGTACGAAAGCCCTTTAGCACGCTTTTCAAAAGTGCTGCCTTATGTTACACCTTTAGCAGCGCTTTTCATAAAACGCTTTCTAAAGTTCACTTGCCTTAGGGTTTTAGCAGCGCTTTTCAAAAGCGCTGTCTTATGTCCCCCATTTAGCAGCTCTTTTTTCTTTCATTTTTTATTTTAGTTTTTAGCTAAACATGTAGCAGCACTTCTGCAAGAAAGCGTTGTCTTTGTTGCGCTGCGAAAACTCATTTTTGGCGTAGTGATTTGACTTTTATATTTTCTCTTATACTCTTGTGTTAGAATGTTGTGAGGGGTAGTTAAATACTTGCTTTGGAGAGTGCGGATGTATTGGGGCCTTGGGTGGTTGAGGGTAATCTATGTGTTGTAACAATTTTCACATAGTGTTATTCTCTGGTTATCATTTGACAATGGTCATGATTTTTTCTCTGAGTTTGGAGTTTCTACGACAATCTTTTGTGTTATTGTTGTGTTCCTCTTTTTTCTATATGTTTTGTTTTTTCCAACAAGTGGTATCACGAGTCTTGCTTTTGTGGGGTATATTTTTTTAGTATGCTTTGTGGTTGCATTTTTTTCTGATCTTCCACATCCGAAAAGAAACTTTATACTCTGTGTTAGTTAGAAAAACTTTGTTTTTGTAGGAAATATTTTGGCTACGATGTCAAGTTTTTCAAGTGCAATGAAGATTGACTTAGAGAAATTTGATGGAAGAATCAATTTTGGCTTGTGAAGAATTCAAGTCAAAGATGTTTGATACAATTAAGATTACACAAGACATTGAAAGGAAACATTTCAAGCATGGACAATGAGGAGTGAAAGGAACTAATTTTGAGAGCTTCGAGTACAATCCACATGTCTTTGGCTAAGAATATTCTTGTGAATGTTCTTGGTACGTCATCAATCAAAGAGCTTTGGGAGAAACTTAATGTGGTATATCAAGGAAAAGGTATATCAAATCGGTTGTTGTTGAATGAGCAGTTTCATACCTTACGTATGAATGAACATACAAAAGTATATGATCGTCTAAGTGTTCTAAATTATAATGTTTCTGAATTAGGAACTACTGGACTCAAGATTGATGATGAAGATAAATATTTTAGACTCATATGGTTTCTTCAATATTCGTAGCGTATATAAAAAATGTTTTGATATATGGTGTTCCATGCCAGTCAAATGTCCAATAATATTAAGCCCATTTACTATACTCGCTCCATTGAGGATAATGTATAAATGCCTTAACAAAGGGATTTTAGAGACATGACCTCTAATATGCACTTTCACTATTGTTATCTTGAACCCTAAATGACTTGGACATTGGAGTACTAACCATACAGGTACCCCCTAAATCCACCATATCATATATTAACAATGATAGTTCAAGATTAATCTTAGCGATTCCAAAAGCATCGAGATTGCAACCTCTGATCCAAGGTGTCGTATCACAGAAACACTAAGGAATCTTCACTCTGCTATGGTTTTTAGAATCACATCTATTTTTGGTTCTGCAATGGAACAATATAGCCTTCTGTGGGAAAGACCTCTGATTCTCATGTTTTCTATAACTCTCTGTCTTTGCATTCAGATTTTCGGTGAGAAGTTCTCCCCCAACCTCTGAACGGAGATAAAAAATCGATTGCAAAGCTCGATTATATTCAATCAAATCAAATTCGATGTCGATAACAACTTCTTATTCCAACGAATTAATTAAGGTCAAGTCTGATCCTCATATATAGAATCCTAAATCATCTCCAGCGAAAAAATCAAGGATCCCTGAAGTAAAGATCTCAAATCCATGGCATGTGGATCCATTGAATTATGATTCATCCTCGATCTATCAATCATCTTAATCTCGTGGCATCGTGGTAAGACACCAACAAACATCCTTAGATTGGGACTCAGATCTATAGTGCGCAGACCGACTAGGAGTCTTGATCTCGAACCCCTTTCAGAGCTGGTAAATAGATCCCTTCGGATCTAGATTGCCTCCTTAGATTGCTCGCCTCCATCCGAACTACATTTTGGGCCCGCCTCCGCTCAAATGGTACCATGGTCGGCCCAAGCCAGATATCTCATCATTGTAACAATCGTAGCCTGCTCTGGGATAGTCACCAAATGTTCGGGGTTGTGGAATAATAAGGGAGTTGTATGGAGATGAGCATCCCGACGTATGGGATAATTCGGGAGATCAGATGGACGGTCGGGCATCAAACTGATGGAGAAAGTAAGGTCCACCTGGCTCTCCATCGACAGCTGGCTCTCCATCGACGGGAGAATTTACCAACACATCGGCCTTATTCCAAAGGAAAGACTATGAAGAAGTTCGGGGGTGTAAATCAAAAAGAAGGATAGTCCGTGTACGGTGGGTGTCCAGGGTGTAACTACCCGGGAGATTCTACATGCTATAAGGCCAGGGGAATAACAATGGTCAGTTAACCAACTCAAATACTACACCCAGATTTCATGGGTCATTTGTCAAGTTACCAAGCGACCCAGGTACCCTGAATGGAGCTCTAAGACTAGAGACGTCGGTCTACCATGACCCCGAGAAGCAGAACCGTGTGCATCCATCAGAGTTTGACCACCACCCAAGTTGAAGATCCCATCCTCTAGGTCAACCAACAACCAAGCCATCTGGACAACACCCTTGATGGCGAGCAATTGGTGTAAACATGCAATTGACTGCAAGATTTAATTAATTTATTTGTAAATATATTTCCTAGTTGCAACTACTGATATAATATATTTAATTCTATTTATATTATTATTGCTCTGCTCTTTGCTTTTTCCTCTCATTAGCACCACGGTGTGAATGCACCTAACAGCGATCCAGGGTACAACTAGCCAAGTTGATGCACCTAACAACAATCAATTCCCCATAGTACCGAGCATGCCTCAAGATTTCAGGGGTGTTGTCACAGATGCTTTGCAGGTCTAACTACAACAATCAATTTACCACAATGATAAACACACTTAAAGAGTCTAGGGAAGCTGTTGGAGATGATTTACACGTCCTACTACAGCAACCAATTCCTCCAAGGGTGCTGCCGGAGAAGTTTTGAATGTCTGACTAAAGCAATCAAATACCCCCTGTAAAAAAAGCTACACACACCTATGTGTAGTTAGCATGCCCCCTTCAGATTTAGCTAATCCAAAGGACGTGAGTGGTGGAGTCTGGAGACGTCTACCTCATCCGGAGCTTTTACCTTGGGGAGAAGGACGGGGATCCTCTACCCTTGGCTAGGTAATAATCATATGTGACTTGGAGTGCTATTTAAAAGTATAGTTGCATCTAGCCAGCTTCATGTTAGATGTCAATCATGCCTTAAAATTCTCATTTATAATTGGCATTTTTCAAATCTTTTATGTTGATTTGTTGAAATTTATACTTGGAAGTTTGTCATTCTGCAATAGTGTGAAAATACCTTTGGTACCTTTAATTTGTGTGTTATTGTGCAGAAAATAGGCATCAAGTCATCAAAGAGTGAGACACAAGGAAAGTGAGTCAAGTTGCCAAAGGAAGGGAAGAATATCAGTAAGTTTGCTAGGCGAACTTGCTAGTGAATGTTCGATGGGCGAACACTTGGCGAGGTACTAGCGAAGGCTCCCAGATTAGAGGCAGTAGCAAAAGGCCCATAAGTTTGATGTGCGAACAAGCCAGCGAAGGTTCCCTGTGGAAACGCTCCAGCGAAGACCTGGCGAAGCATCTCAGAAAAGAGGCAGTAGCTAAATGGACCTAAGTTCACTGTGCGAACTTGTAGGCGAATAATCATTCGCACTGCGAACTTCTGAATTATCTCAGAGGCGGTTTAACTATGCAGAGGCACATCAGGTGCCTATTTTAATGTTCACTAGGCGAATAAATTGTTCGCAGTGCGAACATGCAGATCCTGAATGTTATATTTAAGCACTTTTGGTCATTTTTGGGGATCATAACCCATTTTTACACACCACAACCTAGTTTTCTGAGTCTTCATCATCCAAGAGTGATATTTTACATTGAGAAGTTGGATTCGCATCCGAGTTCGATTATTCAAAGTGGATGCTTTTTCATCTCCTCCCGACACTTGTGAAGCAAGCTACCATGGTGATGGGTAGCTAAACACCTTTGTGTCTAAATTAGAGGTAGTTAATCTTGCTTATATGTATTTCTTTTGATCTTTTGTATATGAACAAGGTTGATGATCAATATATGATGAAGTTGTTTGCTTTTAATGTTGTATTTATGTTTTGAACCACTCTAAACATAGATTTTCCAAATCTTGATCTAATGTCTTTATCTATTAACAACCAAACTCTAAACATAGATTTGTGAGTTAATATTTGCTTTGTATTGATCTTAATGTTTATTGTTTCGATTGTTAGGTTGAGACATTGTCTAACGATTTAAACAATAATACTCACGAAGTCGCTTTAGAAATAAACGGATTCGCAAGGATACGCGATTGTATTGATCGAAACTAAGTTCATATGCTTGATTAATCAGATACGTATAAAAAGGTTTAACGAACTCTAATCTTGACATGCTTTTACCAATCGATTAAAACCGAAACTTTTTACCGTTGATTATAATTTTTATGCAATCATTGCGATACGAAATCAAACCAACCACTTTATATGTTCTATTTTAAAAGGATTCCAATTGTAGAACGGCGGTAATATCACACAATCCCTGCGGACACGATAACAAAAACCCACACTAATACTCTTTCAACAAAATGGCGTCGTTGCCGGGGATTGTTGTTTGATATTGCAAGCATTGCAATAGTTGATACATTTTAAACTTTGTTTATCTCAGTTACTTTTTCTTGAGCTTCTTAATTTATTTGGTTAAGTTTTGCAGACCCTGTTTATGCGAGGAAAGTTACCTGCAGATCAACTTATTTTTAATCCTGAGATTAAGAGAGCTGGACGTAAGTTGAATAGCAAAACTAGAAGGATGAGGAAACTTGTCAAAGAAACACGAGAAAGAGGAGAAAGTTATATTTCTACATCAACACCACAGTTTACGCCAAACATGGCAGCACCACCACCATCACCTACTTCAACGCCATGTACCCACAGTCTGAGGCACACGGCTCAGTTTGCGCGCAATGCCCACAATGGGAGGCACTCTGAGATGAAGACCGGAATTCTTGCTCTTCTATACCAAAATCCTTTCACCGGTATGGATCATGAGGATCCTTTCACTCATCTTACAAAATTTTACGAAATTGCGGGTGCAACGGGAGCGCCTGAAGCTGAAGAGGAGTCATTGTTCAAGAGACTCTTTCCTAATTTTTTCATCGGGAAGGCAAAGGAATGGTATCTTGATCAATCGACTGTGATTATGACGTATTGGAATGTGTTAGAAGAAAAGTTCCTTGAAAGATTTTTCCCACATAATCGGTTCATGGAGGCAAAAACGGAAATTGTGGTATTCTCTCAAGGCGGAAATGAATATCTCAATGAAGCTTGGGAGAGATTCAAATCCATGCTACGAAAATGCAAGGGTCACGGTTTTGATGAAGTTATGCAAGTGCACATTTTTCAGAAATGGTCTCTAACCGGTTCACAAGACCTTGTTGGATGCTACTTTGGGCGGTTCTTTAATTACCAAAAGCGCTGAAGAAGCAATTTCTATCATTGATAAGATGGCACTCAATGATCATCAAGGGAATCATAATCGTGGTACTACGCAAAGGAAGCCAGTAATGATCGAGTTGGGACCAGTGATGCGATTCTTGCTCAAAACAAATTTCTATCCCAACAATTGGAGTTGTTGACTCAACAAATGTCAAAGCTTCCACAAAAAATAAAAGAGATGCAAGAATTGCCAAGCAAGAGTGTTCAGGTAGCTGTTTGTGAATTATGAAGAGGAGATCACCATATCAGGTATTGTCCTCCGGTTGTGGAAGAAGTGAATTATGCTGGAAATCCAAATCAAGGCTATCAAGGAAGACCACCTTATCAAAACAATCAATAACCTTACCAAAACAATCAAGGTTACCACCCAAGAGGGAGTAATCCTGGTTATCAACAAGGTTACCATCAAAATCCTTATCAACCAACACAAGATCAAGGTGGAAGTTCAAAGATGGAAGATACTTTCACTCAATTCATGCAATTGTCAATGGCCATCCAAAAGAGTACTTAAGCTTCAATCAAGAATCTTGAATCTCAAGTTGGGCAACTTGCGAAGCAATTAGCCGAGCAACAACCGGGGCCATCCTTTTCCGCTAACACTCAAACAAATCCAAAGGAACATTGCAAGGCCATTTTTACAAAAAGTGGAAGAATAATAGGTGGAGAAGTTGAAAAAGAGGTGGTAGTAGAAAAGGAGAATGAGATTGTAGAGGAGGAAGTTGAAAAAAATAATGAAAAGGTTAAAGTTGAAAAGAATGATAAAGAGGAGAAGTTGAAAAAAGAGACAAAAAGAAAGGAGTATGAGAAAGAAGTTCTACAAAGAAGGTTACCATATCCTCTTGCTCCTAAGAAAAAAGAAAATGATAGGCATTATGCGAGATTCTTGGACTTATTCAGTCGGTTGCAAGTAACCATTCCTTTCTCTGAGGGTCTCGGGCAAATGCCTAAGTATGCCAAATTTATGAAGGACATACTTACGAAAAAAAGAGGTACACAGATAAGGAAAACATTAATCTCAATGCCAATTGTAGTGTCGTTGTTCAAAGTATACTTCCGCGGAAGGAAAAAGATCTGGGAAGAGTAGCTTTACCTATCAATATAGGTAATGAGTTTAAATGTAAAGCTTTGATCGACATAGGTGCTAGCATCAATTTAGTTCCGTGGTCTAAAGACTTGAGAACATGGATGTGAAATCAACCATTATAACGTTGCAACTTGCGGACAAGTCAAGGACTCGTCCTCATGGTGTTGTGGAGGATGTGTTGTTAAAAGTGGATAAATTTTTGTTTCCAGTTGATTTTGTGGTCATAAATATGGACAAAGATGAGGATACTCCAATCATCCTTAGAAGACCCTTCATGAAAAACGCAAAAATGTTGGTAGATGTTAATAAATGCATCATGAAGGTGAGGACTAGTGAGGAAGAAGCATGTTTCACACTCTTCAAAGAAGTGATGTATTCAAGTCAAGTGGAAGAAGACACTCATAAGGAAAAAGAATTTGCAAGAGAGGCTTTACAGAAAAAGAAGGATGAAGATGCTAAATCGGCAATGATGAAATCGTGTTGGGTCTTTTCCTTCTTAAGGAAAAGGGGGTCAAGAACAGGTCATGATAATGGTTGAAGTTTTTGCTATTGGAGTGTTTTTCTCGGAAGCTAGTCCATGAGCTTTTAGTTTCGAGGTTTCAAGCCTCTGGACCGTCGAGCTCAAACGACGTTAAACAAAGCGCTTGTTGGGAAGCTGTTGATGCGGTAAAGCGGCAAGCAACAAAAAGATTTGGAAGTATTTTTTCGGGAATTTATCGTGTCCACAGAGATCGGTGATATTTAACTGCCGTTCGACAATTTAAATGTTAAAGAGTTTGGTTTAAAATGTTTCAAACATAGAAACAGAAAAGTAAATATTAAAACAAAAACAATTCATTAATCAAAGAGAAGAAACTTATCCGGTATGCATATAATCCACTCCTCACAAACTTAAACTTACCGACCAGTTATACTCAACCTACAATAATCCTAAATATCATCCAGCATCGCTCACAACAGTGTCCATCTCTGACACACTGAGCTAAGAGAACAACTGTGTTACCCTCGTCGACACTCTCGCACCCGACTCGAGATACGGAGGCATTAAGCTTCGACACCCATAAAGATTGTTAGCTCTAAATCTATCTCTAGCATCCAGAAACTAACAGATAATCATTCCTAATAAAAGTTTGCGATGTTTATCTTTAACACAATCCAAACCCCGAGCATAAAGCAAAAATCAAGCACAATCACCGATAAAGATTTGTAAAGAAAATTTTATACAACGCCATGGGCAACAAATATACATGAGTTCAAAGTAAATACATATACAAAAACCCAAAAAAGAAGAAATACACAAAGAAGAAAAGAAATAAACCAAACATCTCGCGGTTTGTCAGAGCCGATTGATGAGAAATCCACCCCGGATCATCTGTGTGCAAGCTTCAATGTTGTTTTCTAGCTAATTCTACTGAAAAATGAGTTTGTTGGAGTTGGGAGCAAAAAACCCCAAAACCATAACCTAAAAAATGAATGAAATGACTTAAATATCATTTCAAAATCTGTCAAGTTCGCAAAGCGAACTTTTATTCGCAAAGCAAACTCCAAAAATTGACACTTAAGTGCCGCAGAACAGCTAAACCGCCTCTGCAATTCTGCAAAAGTTCGCAATGCGAATTTTCTGGCGAACATTCGCTGGAAAGTTTGCAAAGCGAACTTTAGTCCCTTTATCTGCTGCCTCAATTCTGGGAGCATTCGCTGGGAAGTTTGCAAAGCGAACTTGACAGCAAACCACCCCTTATTTTGACCACAACTTATGAACCGTAACTCGGATTGACGCACGGTCGGAAGCGTTGGAAAGCTTATTCAATGCTCTATACAACAATGGCAAAATATCATTACTTGAATACCTATAAAAATGAGATAAAATCAATTAAACTCAATGATATTTACACGATACGCAATATATACACTATAACGTAAAGTAAACGTAATTACAAAACGGGGTTTATTCGTACGATATTAACAAAAAGTATCGATAAGTGCATCAAAACTTATATACAAAAATAGCTACAATTTGCACTTATCAAACTCTCCCTAACTTAAACTTGTTTGTCCTCAAACAAGAATCAAACAACTCAAAGAAACAGAGTGACAACCAAAGAATCACGAATTAACAGGTTTTGAAAAATGGACAAATGAATGGTTCAAATGAAAAACGGTACACACAAAGTAAATACTTACCACTAAACTACGACGATAACATAGTCACGAAACAAATGCAGAATACAAAAATCATGCCAAACATCCTAAAACAACACAAGTTCAAACGTGAATCACACCTAGCAAAAACAATCATCGGTAGATGAAAAACAAAAAATGAGGTACTTTTCACTCACACAACAATCTTGCAAACAAAAGACTAAATTATGCATTCATCCAAAAATTCACATTGAACGTACAAAGGCAAGAATCACAAGGGCTTTCAAGGTTGTAACGCGGTCGGGTAAACAAACAAGGGGCAATTTCAAAAGGTAATTGAAACAAAAACTTGCCTAAACCTAAGGGAGTGATCAACTCACAAAGACTCAAACACAAAATTCCAATCAAATTCTTCCGAAATCCCAAGTGTTACACAACACACAATACTTATTTAGCACAATTATTTGAACTCTTTTTGTTTCCTTTCTCAAGGATTTTCTTTTTCTTTCTTTTTCACATTTTTCTTTTCTTTTCTTTTTCATATTTTTCTCTTTTTTCTTTTCTTTTTCAACCTCATAGAAACCAACCAATGAGTAAACAATCATTCTCTCCCGAACTTGAATTCAACCACATCATCATGTGAATACTCCCTACTTTCTAAGGCAAGGAAGAAATTCATACAACAACACAAAGTTGAGGGTTCAAGAAAAAATAATCAATCAAAATCCATACAAAGAGTGAATTCAATACTCATAGACAAGCATTAAGTTCAAACAACATGGATAATGATAGAAAGGCACAAAGGGGTTACGAATGATCACATGCTCACAAGGTGAATTGACTATTTGGCTAGGTAGTTATGCTCAAAATGAAACAAAATGCCTTGATCCTTTTCATGCTTTCATATAATCAACACAAACAAAAGATTAAGCATAATAAAATGCAGTTAGAACAAGAATGTTGGTACTCCGCACATATATGAACAATGGAGAGCTACCTCACAAAAAGGTGGGAACTAAAGTGATTCACATCAAGAACAAGTATACAAAAGAATGAATTGCATGGAAGTTTGTAAAAATCCTAAGTATCATGAATATGCTAAAGTCTAGAAAGCGATAAACACATACCTTGGACGTGTACAAAACTTAACAATATCATTACCATACATCCGCAAATTGAAACAATCAAACTTGGAACATCACCTTAAATTTCCTCAAGCTACTCAAAACAAGCTTTTAGACAAACACAAAAACTATTAATATAATCAACTAAAAGACAGGGTGAAATTGGATTAAACAAGTTGTAAAGTGAAGATTTGAGATTTTTACGAACAATCCGAGTACAGCTTGTTTAATGAATGTTCACCGCACTACCTAAGCTAGAATGCAAAAAAAAAATAAAACATGCTTGTTTTACGTCGTAAGCTCGACGCCTGTTATTTTAAGAACATTTCTCCAAGTTGCTTCCACTCGGTTATTCCTAACCAACACGCAAGCAAGCGTGAAAAGAAACAAACAATGATATAACAAATTCACAAGTATAAGTATCAATATAAACAAGTGAAAATATACAATATGTACGATATCTACAACACTCAAAAACAAAGAAACTATCATAATGCGAGTCAATAAAAACACCAATCCCCGGCAACTGCGCCATTTTGTTGGTGTGCAAGCTTCAATGTTGTTTTCTAGCTAATTCTAATGAAAAATGAGTTTGAATATTTTGAAGTATTTTTACGGGAATTTATCGTGTCCGCAGAGATCGGTGTTATTGAACTTCCGTTCGACAATTTAAATGTTAAAGAGTTTGGTTTAAAATGTTTCAAACATAGAAACAGAAAAGTAAATATTAAAACAAAAAGAATTCATTAATCAGAGAGAAGAAACTTATCCGGTATGCATATAATCCACTCCTCACAAACTTAAACTTACCGACCAGTTATACTCAACCTATAATACTCCTCAATATCATCCAGCATCGCTCACAACAGTGTCCATCTCTGACACACTGAGCTGAGAGAACAACCGTGTTACCCTCGTCGACACTCTCGCACCCGACTCGAGATACAGAGGCATTAAGCTTCGACACCCATAAAGATTGTTTGCTCTAAATCTATCTCTAGCATCTAGAAAATAACAGATAACCATCCCTAATCAAAGTTTGCGATGTTTATCTCTAACAAAACCCAAACCCCGAGCATAAACCAAAAATCAAGGACAATCACCAATAAAGATTTGTAAAGCAAATTTTATACAACGCCATGGGCAACAAATATACATGAGTTCAAAGTAAATACATATACAACAACCCAAAAAAGAAGAAATATACAAAGAAGAAAAGAAATAAACCAAACATCTCGCGGTTTGTCAGAGCCGATTGATGAGAAATCCATCCCGGATCATCCGTGTGCAAGCTTCAATGTTGTTTTCTAGCTAATTCTGCTGAAAATGAGTTTGATGGAGTTGGGAGCAAAAAACCCCAAAACCATAACCTAAAAAATGAATGAAATGACTTAAATATCATTTCAAAATCTGTCAAGTTTGCAAAGCGAACTTTTATTCGCAAAGCAAACTCCAAAAATTAGCACTTAAGTGCCTCAGAACAGCTAAACCGCCTCTGCAATTCTGCAAAAGTTCGCCATGCGAACTTTCTGGCGAACATTCGCTGGAAAGTTCGCAAAGTGAACTTTGGTCCCTTTTTCTACTGCCTCAATTCTGGGAGCATTCGTTGGGAAGTTCGCAAAGCGAACATTCGCTGGAAAGTTTGCAAAGCGAACTTGACAGCAAACCAGCCCTTATTTTGACCACAACTTCTGAACCGTAACTCGGATTGACGCACGGTCATAATCGCTAGAAAGCTTATTCAATGCTCTATACAACAATGGCAAAAGATCATTGCTTGAATACCTACAAAAGTGAGAGAAAATCAATTAAACTCAATGATATTTACACGATACGCAATATATACACTATAACGTAAAGTAAACGTAATTACAAACAAAGGGGGTTTATTCGTACGATATTAAAAAAAAGTATTGATAAGTGCAACAAAACTTATATACAAAATAGCTATAATTTACACTTATCAGAGGCACCCCAACATTGTAAGTATTCTTGAATTTTTACTGTTTTTGTGTTTATAAGTTGTTTAGAATAAGTTTGGAGGATGTGCTAGCAGACAGTAACAATTTTCAAATTTCTGTCAGCTTCGCTGGGAAGTTCGCACTGCGAACCTGGAGCAAGCATTCGTTGGCCAGTTCGCACGGCGAACGTAGCGAGACAGACTTAATTTGTCTGCTGCCACATCACTTAAAAAGTGTGAAATAAGTGAGTGGGCCAGATGTTAGGGCCCAAGACCCATTCTTCATACTTTGTTGAGGAAACCCTACCCCACCTCACTTTCCACTCTCATTTCACAAACTCACAAACTTTGTTACTCTCACTCTCACAACATCTCACGAGCTTTGAAGATTTTGCAGCTTCTTGTTAATTTTTTCAAACTAATCCTATCAGTATCACAGGTTTGAATTTGGTATCTCCTTTAATTCTTTATAGTAACATGTGGTTAGGGTTAGTTGTAGAACATTATGAAAAACTAGAACCTAGGTTGAATAGGTTGCCAATGCTTGTGTTGTTCTTGTTGATTATGGTATTTTGCATGTGGGTATTATCAATTAGTAGGAATAGTTATTGCATGTGGAAGAAGTTCTGTGATTGTAAGTGTAGGCAGAACCTGCAGAATCAGAAATTCGCAAGGGTTCGCCATTAGTTCGCCTTACGAACCTGGGGCGAATATTCTCCAGGACTTCCCCAAGAGAATCTGGGGCGAGTGTTTTCCAGGGCTTCGCCCTGCGAACTTTTGGGCGAACAAGACAGAGGTTTTTCAAATTTTTTCTGTGATGCTAATTTCTAATTCTGATGTTAGTTGTTTTGTTTCCTCACTAATGAAAATTGTGTATTGGCTGGTTGGTTTTGTTTGATGGTTTTGCAGATGGCTCCTAAGATCGTTCCTTTCAAGAAATGAAGAGTCAGAAGCACATCACGTCCGGCCCCAATCCAGTTTGATTCAGACCGATTTAAAGGAGCAAAACAAGTTGCTCGTTACCTCACGCTTGAGAAGAGGAGCACCCTACCCGAGAAGCACTTCAACCTCAACCCACAAGGATCCTACCGGTGGTAGCGGGAATCCTTGAAAGCAAAAATTGGGGGAAATTGATCACACCTAGTGATAGTTACAATGTGGAGTTGGTTCGAGAGTTCTGCACAAATGCACTCCCGAATGATGATGAGGTGTTTACATGGACTACTTTGGTTTGTGGTAGGGAGATAAAGTTCGACCTTGACACCATCAACACTATTCTAGTTAACCATTTGACTTTAGGAGAGAATGAGATAGATGCTTATCACCATACTTTGAGGTTGCATAGAGATACGGATACATTACTCTTGATTTATTGCTTGAAGGAAAGATTGTTGAATTAAACCCATCTGGGGTTCCTCGGAGATATCAAAGGGAGGACATGCGTCCTTTGGCACAACTTATTCTTTTGTTGGTTTTGACCAATATTAAGCCAAAGTCGCACACCTCTACTGTGCCAATCCCTATTTCTCACCTTGTCCACAGTATTCTAACAAATGTGCAGATTTATATGGCTCGAATCATCGTGGACGAGATGCGTGCAGTGGTTGAAAGCAGACTTGGTTCCGGATCTAGGAAGAACTATCCCTTAGTTTTTCCTTGTTTGATTATGTTGCTTTGTGTGCATGCGAGGGTGAAAGCACCCTCCCGTCGTCAGGTAACAGCTCTTGTCGCTATTGATGACCGATATGTGGACAAGTTCTGTAGGCCCAAAGGATGGAAGGGAGGACAGACTTCTAGCACTAGTACTGATACTGGCGGTGCATCTGGTTCAGGATTGGCAGGCTCTCATGGTTTTGATCCCTTTCAGAGGGAGGCTGCAATTTTCGACTAAGCCATATATAATTGCTCATGGAATACTTTTTCTAGTTGATTCCAAATTGTATATGGAGTACGGAGGAAGGGTAGTGAACCATGTGAAAGCGCTTTTAGATAAGGAATTATGCAAACTTTTCATCTTTAAGTTTTCATTATTGGCCAAATCACCTACCTCTGATTGATATCAAGCAATATGCTCAATGGTGGATTCACTAGTATCACCTACAAATTTAGTGAACTTAGGGATTTTCAAACCCCTTGGGAGTTCGTTTGTAATACATACTCAAACAAGGAAAAAATGAATTTCGGTCTATGAAGACCAGTGTTAAGACCATTTTGGGATACGATTTGTTCAACCACAATAGATATGTTATTTTGCACCCTAAAATTATTTAGTTGGATTCCCTTAACCACTTGGTCTGCATCTTGGTTCCTATTGCCCAATACTACCTCTGGGCCATTTCAACCTAAGTCTATTTCGAGAACCCTGGGTATGGGTTGTTCGACCGGTTAGGGCATAACCCTATGTGGAACTTGATTATTAGGAAAACCTTCATTGTTTATAACTCATGGATTTTGAAATTCCTCAACAGCTTGGATTTGAGGGCTGGTTGAATAGGCGCTTGGGGGGACCAAATAAATCAGCGTTCTGACCCATCTGATGCGCCAATTATTGGTAAGTATGGCTTGTGTTTTGGATTAGAGGATTAAAGACAGTACCAATTCTTTGGGTAATTATAATGACCATATCATGGTTGATGTCATCTATTTGTTGTAAATAGAGTTTTCACCTAAGAGGGGATGAATTAGGTACTTAAAAATTTTCCGGTTTTTAACTTATGTTATGATTACTTTCCTGCTTAATTACTAAGTGATGAAAGCGGTAAAGTGCGAAAAGTAAAGAACACCGAGAAATATCCTGGTTCCCCCACAGTCCGAGAGTACTCTAGTCCCCTTTCAACATGAAAGAGATTTTACTATTGTTAGGACTTATACAAGACTATCCTAGTCTTCCTATACGGACACTAACAACCAAAATACCAAGAACAATCCTCTTGGATTTCACTAAGTCCACTAAGAGAATAATCCTCTCCTTAATGAACCTCTTGCTTCCAACAATCCTGGACAACAAGGATACAACAAGAATTCTGAATTTTTATACAAGAGTTTGAAATGAATTTGTACACTTATCAATCTATTGGTTGATCTTCCCTTTTAAGGAAATAATTTCCTCAATGATATACAAGTGTTCACAATGTATGGAATGAAACTTATGACAATTTTTCAATGAAAATTAAGTGCAGAAAGTTTCAATAAAAATTCTGGTTTGGAACACTTAAGAGACTTTGAAAGATGACGAGAATTTAGAATGTTTGAAATTTTTGCAAAGGAGGTGAGTTTAAAATCGGAAGAAATGATGTTTATATAGCTACTATACACCTCTACAAATGAGTGCAACAAATGAAAGGATGCCATGCTTCAAGAAACATTTTTTTAAATCATTTGAATGAAAAGATGCAATATTTTCTGGCACTCATACAGTGGTAATCAATTAACATATAATGGTTAATCGGTTACACCCTTTACAACATACCAAAAAATTCAAAAATTGCACATGTTAATCGATTACCCGTATATGGTCAATCGATTACAGGTAGTCCAGAATGTAAAGATGGTCTAGAACAAAGAGGAAAAGCTATGTTTTAATGCATACAAACATTTTAATGGATCATAACATGAATGAATGATAACTTGAACACTTGTATACACAAAGAGAATTTGAGTGCTATATACCTTAACATTTATAATCAATCACTAAAAATATCTTCAAAAATTGGTTTAACTTGAAACTTGAATTGTGCTAGGAGTCTTGAACCATTTTCTTTTTGACAATACTTATACTTGCTTGTAGAATTTTGTCTTCATCAAAACACTTTGAGAAGCTTGTCTTCACATTTGTTTCCTCATAGCCAAGAGGGAACTAATAGTTAAGGGTGGAATAACCTGAAGGACATATCTTAATCCTCATAGGGGTTGTGCCATTTGACTAGGATTACTGATAGTAATTCTGATGCTAAGTATTGCTTAAGAGGAGATGTAATAGTCAATGCATTATCTACATATATAGATGCATTAGTTTGAAGGCATGCCATCATTGCATTTGGCATGCCATATGGATATTCCCTACTAATAGGGGGAGCTTAATTCTTGGGGGGGGGGGGGGGGGGGAATAAGGCCTAGGGTCTCATATAGTAGTTTGTGTAACCCTGGAAGTAGTTGGAAAACTGGTTAATTGTGGTGGTGGAACCACCACATCTAAAAATATCGTAGAAACTGACATTTAACTTATAACAGAAGTGGTTACTCCAACAGACGTTGAAGTTCCTACAACACCAATCGTCAATTTGATTGGTGTTCTTCTACATTTGGAGTGTCGTTATGGGGAATGGAATAATTTTTCGATGATTGAAGAGGCATCTTAATAATTTTACCACTCCTCAGATGCATAAACACCCAGACATTGAAAACATTGCATGTATGAAGAACAAAACAATAAAAACACAAACACTTTTCTGCAAACGTTTAAATTTCTTGCACAAAAAGGGTCTCACGGGTAGTACCAATTTGTTTACTAGTATTTTTATTAAATCAAATCACAAGTTTTAATTCACTTAAAGGATTAAACTCGAAAAAATCCTAAGGACATATTGTGCAAAAAGTGTTCGAGAAAGTGTATTCATGCTTGAAATTTAACGTTTGAATGTAGAACTATTGGATGGAAATTTCCATAAGTAAAATGCATAATTTCTTGAGAGGATAAAGTGAATGAAGAAAAAACCAACAAAAACAATTGAATAAAATGTGTTTGAATAAAAGGTGAGACGCGGATTCATACATTTCTCACAAATCTTTTTATCTCTGTAACTTGGATGTTTGAATTTCATAGAGAACAATAATGAAAAATGTGAACCCTTGTTACAAAGATCAAATTGACTTATATACATGTACATCAATAACCGTCGACAACGGTCAACTCTCCAACATTCGACACATACACTATTATGTGGCCTTTTGTCCTCCGCTTTGATTTCACATGTCTCCAGCCCTTGAACTGCTGCAAAATCATTACTTCTGTCAAAAAAATATCTCCAGGTCTTCCAACTGCCTTTGTCGAGAATCCTCTCAGTCGAACCTTATGACTTTGGTTTTGAAAACAAGATTTAGCTAGTATGTACTTGTCATGTGTATTTATCTCACCTCCACTCTTGCTGAACATGTTGAGTCGAAAATCTCAGGCTAACAAGTATCTTAGTCATGATGATTTAGGAATCTTCTTTTGGAACTACATTGCCTTGTCTTGAAGGCAACATTAATCTATTGTGATAATGTAAGCTCCATGTATCTCTCCAGCAATCTCGTTCAACATCAACGCACTAAGCACATTGAGATGAATATTCACATTGTGCGGGAGAAAGTCATATTATGGCCGATTTCGTGTGTTACATGTCCATTCACAATACGAAATAGCCAACATCTTCACTAAGAGTCATCCACGACAACGCTTTGATGATTTTCGACTTAGTCTCAACATTCGACAACCTCTAGTTTTGATTATGTAAAAAGATATATTAGAATATGTAAAGGTATTTTTTATTTAGTATATATTTATTTTGAATTATTTAGCAAATCAATCTCATTAATTGAGAGATTACTATTACGATTTAGTAACTTTCTAATATTGAAAATACTCTTGTATATATAATGATGCAATGAAATATGGCGAACCAAATATTTTCTTACCTATTCCCTTATGGTAGATAAACATTGAATATAAAAATAAATTTTTATTGGAAAATATGGACAAGAAGATTTTTCAACCATCCGATTTTGGAAGATTTTGATCTCGATCTAACCTCACTTCATGTATGAATAAAATTAGATATGAAATATTACTATCCTTTCGGTGCAATATTTAGATATGAATTTTAGTTGTAAAAGGTATTTTATATATATATATATATATATATATAGTATATATATATATATATATATATATATTGTTCTGGACCTGGCAGACGCTTGACCCACAGCAGTGCAAGGCCAATCCAGTCCAGCTCTTGGAAAGACCCAATAGCCAAAACTAGCTGTTGGGAACAATATGACCGTTGGGGACATGCCCCTCACGCGCTTGACGGTTCACGCGACCAACTGTTTCCCCGGATCTCATGGAAATAGTTGGACCAGGTCAAAGGGTCACGCGCATGACCCTTTACCTGGCAGTCTCCCATTGGTCGACAAGAGATTTCAGCCACATGGGAGACCTTGGCCCCGCGCTGGGGGTTACTTCTATAAATACCCTTTCACTTGAGAGGGACGGGTTTGATCACTATTCAATACTTAAAATCAGACTTTGTACTTGCTTTCTCCCTCTTGCTCATTTACTTACTTTGGCATCGGAGTACCTTGCAGGTACAACCCCCTTTTCTCTCCTACAAGCAGCCTCATCTGCCCTACACGAAGGCCACGATGATCCAGTCTGATCATTTTCAATCAGTGGCGTCGTCTGTGGGAAACACTACTTCCCCGTCTTTTTGATTCAAGATTCCTCATCTTTTTCACCCAAAAGACCAAAGCTCTCCCCAAACTTTATTTGATCATCATGGCCTCCAACAAGAAGGATGATGCCTGTCAAGAACTTGTCATCACCGTTATCACTGATAACGTCGATCACCTCGTCCCCGGGGCTACCTTTCCGGAGACAGATCATCGGGATGGAAAGACCACCTCTCCTACCCCCGATGATGTGAAGCCGTACGCCCAAGCTGCTGGTCCCATTTTTTAGCCTATACATGTCCCTCAAAACGCGGACCCAAGCACTGCTTCCCTAATCGCCTCCCTCAACAGGTCCAAATTTCTGATCTTCCAACAGGGTGAAAAGATCAGCATGCTCGAACACGCCCTCCAGGAGCAGCGTCCCTCGCAGAAGCCCAATAATCCTTCTCCGAGGCCACTGTCTCCTCCTCCTCAGAAGCATAGGCGAGACAGGTCCAGGAGTCTTTCTCCCGCTCGGAGATGCTCAAGATCGGAGGAACTAGATTCAAAAGTCGCCAGACGACGACACCAATCTCCCCTGCAGAGATCCAGATGCTCTCCCGCTCCGAAGAGGACCAAACCTTCGAGGAACCATCACGAGCACCGCAGGTCACACATACATTCTCCCCGATGCAGCAGGAGCCGCGGGCGTAACAACTCCCCCTATCGGTCATCCAGCGCAAGCAGTCACGACGATGTCCATGGGCCCCTATCTCAGAAGATCATGGACATGCGCATTCCTCATGGATTAGAGAATCCACCTCCCCTGGCCACTTACGACGGGACCACCGACCCAGGAGAGCATATAAAAAACATCGAAGCCTTGTTCCACTATCATAAAGTAAGCGGGGCTATTAAATACAGGTTGTTCCCCGTCACTCTCAGGAAGGGGGCCATGGCTTGGTTCAAGCGGCTTCCCCGGGGTTCGGTCACGTCCTGGAAGGATCTAAAGAGCCAATTTTCCCGCCATTTTACCGCCTCCCGGCGACATCCCAAGTCGGAGGCCACACTGGAAGCCATTATTCAAGGCAAGGATAAGCCCTTGTGTGCATATATCGAGCGTTTCAACAAGGAGGCTGTTAAGGTCAGCACGACGGACTATATGAAGAAATATCTCCACGAAAAAAGGGTTGAGACCAAAGAGCGAATTCCGCAAGGCGGTGGGTATAGAGCCTCCTCGCACCCTGGCCGAATTACTCCGTAAAGCTCAATCGTATATACAATACGAGGACAAAGAGGCGGCATACAAAGCCCGGGACTCTAGGGATCAAGAGAGTTCCCGGGCAACAAAAAAAGACGAATCAGAGGCCCCCAGACGTGATAGAGAGAGAGACGACGAGACGATCGTCCTCGTGAAGGCAAGGGACCTGCTGGTCATTTTACAGAATATACCCTACTGACAGCTCTCCGCGAGCGCATTCTCTCCAATTGCATCAATGCGGAGCTCAAGCAGAGAGGTGTCTGGTTCCCCAAACCAACGTCGTCTAAGGGCAACATGGACAAGAGTAAATACTGCCACTTCCACCGCAGCCACGGCCATGTAACTGAGGACTGCGTGCACTTAAAATACGCCATTGAAATCCTCATCAAGGAGGGTCACCTAAAGCAATATACGAAGAAGGGTGAATCCTCTCGACGAGAGACTTCGGAGACCAAGAAGGAAGCAGAGTCTACGCCACCCAGTCCTCCTCCTCAGGTCGCTATGTCCATCACATGGCCAGAGGACTTCATCATCCCCGACCATATTGAGGATCCTCCTCAGATATCTGTGCACAGCACCTGGGAGACCTTTCCGATGGCCATGGTTATCTCGTGTGGGGGATACAGCGAGCTCACAGTGAGGTCGATCAAGAGAAAATTTGACCAGCTCATCGACTGCAGTCCCGACCAGCTATCCACGCTCGAAAAGGTTTAGGGGTATTCCCAGCCAATTACGTTCTACCGTGAGGAGCTGTCTAGGGGCTCCCCAAACTCACACATTCCACTGCTCATCAGAGAGAGACTTTCCAACACCGATGTCCGACGGATCCTGGTCGACTAGGGCAGCTCTATGGACATCATGTACACCGGTTTGTTCAAAACCTTGAAGCTGGACCAGAAAAACCTGTCGTCGTACGTAGGATCTGACCTGCAAGGATTCAATGGGGAGAGTGCCAGACCCTGGGGGTACGTGGAGCTTCCGGTCACTTTTGGGGAAGAGGAGGCGTCGAAGTCGAGCAAGACTAAGTTTTTAGTAATTGATTGCCCTTCACTGTACCAATGCATCCTTGGCAGACCAACCTTAGCAGAGCTGATCGCTGTTCCTTCGACCGTTCATCTCAAGATGAAATACTATACGGAGAAGAGCCACGTCACAACATTGCACGGGGATATAGAAGTTGCGAAGAGGTGCTTTGAAGCAGCTGCCCGAGGACAAAGCTCGATCGGTACAGCGCCCAAGGCCGCCAAGCGGGCAAGGGAGGAAGACAATCTCGGTGGGGAAAGCCAGCCTGACAAGAAGCCGGCTCTCCCTGTGCATATCATCGACCTTGACAGCCAGATTTCTGAAGAGGGTGAGGACTGTGGTGAAGGCACATCAACGGGGACAGGTAGTTCCTCTACAATGGCCCGCATGCGCCCTGTCCCGGGTGGGGAGTTCGAGGTCATCACCTTCAGAGCCAACCTGAGCAGAAGAGTGAAGATAGGCGCAGGGATGCCCGACGAGGTAAAGTAACAGTTGAAGACATGTCTGGAGGACAACGCTGATTTGTTTGCATGGAATGCTGCGGACCAGCCCGGCCTCGACCCTGAGACCGCATGCCATCAACTGACCATTGATCCAACTGCTCGAGTCGTTGCACAATGCAGGCGCAAGCAATCCGATGAGAAGGCACAGGCTGCCAAAAAACTTGTACAAGACCTCTTAGAGGCAAAATTTATCTCGGAGGCCAGGTATACAACCTGGCTGTCCAATATTGTACTTGTCAAGAAACATAGTGGAAAATGGCACATGTGCATTAATTATACTGATCTCAACCGGGCTTTCCCGAAGGATGCTTATCCTCTGCCCAGCATAGATAAGCTCGTAGATAATTTTGCAGGTTTCAAGCTCTTGTCCTTCATGGACGCCTATTCGGGATACAACCAAATCCCTATGGCCGAAAAGGACAAGAAGTATACCGCGTTCATGACTTCGTCGGGGAACTATTACTACAACGTAATGTCCTTCGGTCTTAAAAAAGTTGGGGCCACGTACCAGTGTATGATGAACAAGGTCTTCAGATTAGAAATCGGAGACATGCTCGAAGTATACATGGACGATATGATCGTGAAGTCCCGAGAGGATTCCGATCACATAGTCCACTTGCAAAAGGTCTTCGACCAAGCGGGGAAATGCAAAATGTGTTTTAACCCAGAAAAATGCACTTTCGGCGTGCGGGCGGGGAAGTTCCTTGGATTCTACCTCACCAAGAGGGGGATAGAGGCTAATCCTGACAAATGTCGGGCATTCGCTGAATTTCCCACACCCAGGTCGAAGAAGTCTATACAGTCCCTCAACGGGATGCTCGCTTCACTTTCTCGCTCCGTGGCCAAGTCTGCCCAGCATGCTTTGCCCTTATTTAAACTCCTCAGAAAGGAGGCCACATTCTAGTGGAGTGAGGAATGCGAGCAGGCTCTGACCCACCTTAAGCGAGCCTTGTCCGAACCCCCCGTGCTTTCACGACTAGAGTGCGGGGAGACATTGTACCTGTATCTCTCCGCCACCAGCAAAGCCATTAGCACTGCACTCATTCGTGTGACAACGGATGGGAAAAAACCCATTTACTTCACGAGCAAGGCCTTACAAGGGCCAAAATCAGATACGCGCAAATAGTGAAGGTCGACCTCACCGTCGTCAACACCGCGATAAGGCTCAAGCATTACTTCTTGGCCCACACCATATTAGTGCGTATGGACCTGTCCATAAGACAGCTGCTTTGTCGACCAGACATGGCCGACAGAATGCTCAAGTGGTCCTTGGAGCTATTAGAATTTGACATCCACTACGAGGGCAGGAAAGCCCTCAAGGCACAAGTCCTGGCCAATTTCGTGGCGGAGATGACACCGCCATCATCCCCACCAAGCAGAACACAAAGATGAACCATCTATGTGGATGGGGCATCCAGTTCCATGGGTAGTGGCGCAGGCATCATCCTCCAGAACGAGGAGGGAATCCTAATTGAAGTATCATTAGTCCTATCTTTCCCTACGTCCAACAACCAAGTCGAGTATGAAGCCTTCCTCGCAGGATTATGGCTGGCCAAAGACTTGGGCGCTAAGGAGGTAAAGATCTTCACTGATTCCCAGCTCGTAGCGTCTCAAGTACGAGGAGAATATCAGGCCAAAAATGATCAGTTGGTCAAGTATCTGACGCTGGTAATGGAAATAATTGCTAAGTTCGGCCCGTGGGAAGTCCAGTACCTCCCTCGCGAACGAAACACACGGGCAGATGTCTTATCGAAACTGGCGAACACTAGAAAGAAAGGTGGTAACAAATCTGTCGTACAAGAGATCTCGCTCGCCCAAGTATCGAGAAGCCGTCAGAGCTGCTCGACGTTAACGTCATTGGGGACAACAGCTATTGGATGACCCCAGTGTACAATTACCATAACCACGGGGGAATTGTCTGAGGACAGTAAAGAGGCCAGCGTGACTAAACGAAGAGCCTGCTCGTATGTGCTAATCGAAGACAAACTCTATCGACGAGGATTCTCCATCCCCCTCCTGAAATGCGTTGATTGAGGAGGACAAGTTCTCCGAAATTCTCCAAGAAATTCATGAGGGCATCAACGCGCAACACTTAGGAGGGAAGTCATTGGCGCAAAAGGCCCTGCAGGAAGGATACTACTGACCGACCATGCAGCACGATGCTAAGGAGCATGTCCAAAAATGTGACTGATGCCAGCGCCACGGGGACATGCACTTGGCACCTCCTAACGAGTTGAAGACTATATCCTCGCCTTGGCCCTTCGCCTGGTGGGGGATGGATATACTCGGCCCATTCACAATGGGGTCTTATCAAAACAAATTTTTTATTGTGGTCGTCGATTACTTTACAAAATGGATCGAAGCCGAAGCTCTCGCCAAGATCACAACCTTTACCATACTCCGTTTCTACAAAAGGAACGTCCTCGCGTGATTCGGAGTACCTCAGGCCCTTGTGACCGGCAATGGAACCCAGTTCATGGATAGGAAATTCCAAGACTTCGTCGCCAAACTAGGCACGAAGCAACATTTCACTTCCGTCGTGCACCCCCAAACTAACAGGCAAGCAGAGGCTGCGAACAGGGTAATCCTTCGGGGGCTAAAACGAAGGCTAGGCAAAGCTAAGAAGAGGTGGGTCGAGGAGTTACACGGCGTGCTCTGGGCCTACAGAACAACCCCACATTCCACCACCGGGGTAACCCTTTTTCGACTAGCTTACGGAACCGAGGCGGTGATACCGGTGGAGATCAGAGAACCTTCTAGACAAATGGAATCTCCTCTCGATGAGGAGATGAACGACGAGGCTTTAAGAGAAGAGCTCTACCTGGTCGAATAAATACGGTCAGGAGCAGCTCTCTATGAGGTTTCATTAAAACAAAAAATAACCTTGCGCCACGACGCCAAGGTTATAAAACGCGACTTCCCCGTTGGCAGCTTAGTCATACGCAAAAACCAGAAGGATTCGCGCGAGGGCAAGCTGGCCGCGAACTGGGAAGGACCCTACAAGGTCAAGTCAAAAACAGACACTGGAGCCTACTACTTAGAAACTCTGGACAGAGAACCATTTGCTCGACCATGGAACACTGAAAAGCTAAAACAATATTACAGTTAGGACTAACCACTAGGTCGGGCTAACTGCCGACGAGATCACCCCCAACTGGAAGACAGCTCGGCCATGGAACCGTGCACCGGTGCAAGCACGATCCCTCACCTTACAACGTCGGCCAATTTCTGCTCATGGGACGATCAGACTCTAAGCATAACAGGGATACCTCAATCGAGCTCCGCCGTTGCCGCACCATTGAGGCAGGACACCCAGCTCGCGATGGGAATAGTCCAAGCCTATAAGATTAGTATCTCAACTGAGATCCTAGTCCCATCATCGGCGAAACTACTTCGCCTCCTCGACGAGTCTCCTAAACTGTCGAGCATAACAAGAACAAGTCGAGCAAAGCGTCCATACTTAGCATTTAAACGATAAAAGCATACACAGATAAATACAAAGAAGACAATGCCAAACGAAAAATATTTATATAATTTCGGCCACAAGGCCAGAATAAGTCAACAGTACAAGGAAAGGGTTGTGCCCGACAAAATGTTACATATCAAAAGGCACACAGGCCCACAAAATACAAATACAACTTCATCACAAAAACTAAACTGCCTCGCCAGAAACCTCCGGGGGAACCACCTTGCCATTGACAACCATGTTGAGAATGCCCATCCCCTTGGTCAGCAGCTGGACGTCGGAGTTGAGGACTTTCAACTACTCCAAAGCAGCGTTGAAACCAAACTCAACCACCCCTAAATTATCCTGCTCGAGAAGACGAATCCTCTCAACCAGGTTATTCCACGTCTTCAGAGCATTTTCGTCGTCGGTCTCATCCTGACCAACCGCCGACGATCCCTCCAGCTCAGCTCTCTTCGCCTTCGGGCGGGCATTCTCCTCGTTTACTTTGGTCACCTCCCCCTTCATCTGGGTTACTTCCTTCTGAAGTTCTATCTTGGCCTTTAGATTGCCTTGAAGCTTCTTCAGATCGTTGTAAATCTCTGCGTTCTCCAGATCCAGGTCGGTGATCTTAGTCTTTGCCCCCTTAAGGTCAGCAAGTGGAACCATCTCCGCGTCCCCGAGGGTCAGCTCCACCTCCAGCACCCTGATTATGGCCGCCGCATCTTGACAGGGGAGCTTTCTTCGCACCTGAGGGTCTGCGGACAGGATGGCCGAAGCGTCAAGTTTGGGAAGAGCGTCAGAACTCTCCCCGTCGAAAATTTTCCCCTGAAGATAGGACGGAGGTAACACGAATCTCCCTCCGACGAAACCGGTCGGGCAACCAGCCGGCGAAGAGCCAACATCATACAGTTTCCTCTTATGGGTCGTGTCCGGGGTTGGAGGAGTTAAAGTGGTCCCCGCGGCAGAGCCATTGCCGCCCACAAACATTTCCAATGTTACTTGCTACTTCGCAGCACCAGTCTTCGGCATTAGGGGCACCTTCTTCAGGTTTTTGACCGCCGAAGACCTCACCAGACGCTCCCTCATGTCCGCCATTTTCCATGCAAACATAAAAGAGGAAGATTAGTACGTTGGGCAAAAATTTTAAACACGGACAAAGGAGCAAGCTATACCGAGGAGCTGGAATGCGACAACGTCGGTTTCGCACTCAAGAAGGGCCCTAGTGTTAATATAACGAGCCGCCTGTTGAAATACAAATAGAGTAGGGTTTTTGTTATCATTCCACAGAGATTGTTTAGAGATATCACCGCCGTTCTACAGTTGAATTCGTTTCAAACTTTAAAGTAACAAAGGGTTTTGGTTGTTTTTAGTCTGAACGTTTGCATTCAAAGTTAAGTAATGAGCCGTAAAAATATTGGCTTTAACGATTTGTAAAAACATGCCAAGATTAAGGTTCGACAAACCATATTGCACGGATAGAATCGATAAAGCTAATGAACTCGTTTAGACGGTAAATGTAATCACATATCCTCCCAGTATGTTTATCTCTAACACATATTGTGAGTTTTACCATTTTGATCCTTTGATGATCTCTCACTCAACCTATCACAATGACAACATTCAAGTTCAATATTTATGAACATTAACACTCATAACTATCTCTAGCCAATGTACAATGATGGATGAAAAACCTAGGTAAAGTGTAAGAACACATTTCTCAATCATGAACCAACACAAAGAATAAACCATAAAGACAAAGTTTTTCACTATACATTCATCGTCCAAGAGTTCATAAGCTAGAATCAATACCTATACATGCAAAAGAAAGGTTTGTCTACCTTCTAACCTTGACACAAAAGAGAAATTAGCTATCCATTGACATGGAAGCTTTACAAACAAGAAGATGAAAAAGAGAAACAAGCATCAATGATGATCTCTCGACGAATGATGCTTCCAATCTTCCAAAATAGGATGCTACAGTGTTTACAATGTTTTTTCTCTTAAGGAAAATGAATAATTTCCCACAAAAATCTGATCAATTCTATTAATAAGGGGCTGAGAATCGCAGAGCGCGCTAAGCGCGGTCTCATTTATTGTTAAACCGACCTAAGAGCGCGCTTAGCGGGCTCAAGACCGCGCTAAGCGGGCTACTCTCTATAACTAGCTCCATCCCCGCGCTAGGAGTACGCTTAGCACGCTACAAGCATGCTCCAAAAAATTGCTTTCTTCAAAAACTGCTTCTAAGGAGTCTTCCTTGCTCCAAGCTTCACCTTTCCATGTAAGAACCTACAATTAAAAACACAACAGTTAAATAAATAAGTCTACTAATGTAATTAACTATACTACGGTTATTAACCAGAAACAATGGGAAAAAGCATCGATTATCAAATAAAGATCACAAAAAGGTGCTAAAAACTAAACTAAATTGTTAGTTCTTGGATTGGCTAGAATTTTGGTAAAACAAAGTTGTTCAATGTTGATGTCACATGGATGATGTCTTAACATTGGATAGTGTTAAATGTTTAAGTTGTTGAAGTTTTGAAGTCTGATGTCACATGCGATGTCATGACATCAGATATGCAGATCATTAAAACATCAGGTTTGAGATGTTTTTAGGGTTAAGCGTATTAGCTGGATTTTGGGAGAGCTGTTAGAGTTATTGGATGCGAATATCTTGGAGGAGATATTTTCTGTTGCAAACAGATTTGATGCAGATTTGTAGGAGTGTTTAAAGGCTGAAGATTTAAAAAGATTTTGAGAGAAAATCTGTTTTGAAGATTCAGTTTTAAATAACAAATCAGGTCAGATATTGTTGCAGGTCTAAGCCCAAATCAAATAGCTATATAAAGCGCATCAATCCTGAAGGAAAAGTAACGAAGAAAGAGAGCTAAAGACTGAGAGTCGTTTGTATCTTCGTGTATGTATTGTAAACCATTCTAGTGTGAATTGGTGTTGTTGTTTTGAGTTGTTCTTGATCAAAGCTGTGAAGCAGAATCAAGTTGTGTTTTTCAAAGTGTGTGATCATTGAATTATATCACTGAAGTGATTTAGGGATTGAGTAGTGTTCTCATACCTAAGTGGTCTCTTAGGTAGAAGGTTCATTATGTAGTGATTAAGTTTAGGAGATGTCAACTGGGTTGTTAAGTCTGTAAATTAATTCTACTGATAGTGAAATTCATCCCTGGCTTGGTAGCCCCCATAGTAAGTTGTTTAACTGAACTGGGTGAACAATTCTTTGTGTACTCTTCTGTTGTTTTACATTGTCCATTGCAGAGTGTGTTGTTGTGACATCACACGTAACATCACATATCTGGTACCAGAATTTCAATTGGTATCAGAGCAGGCATCCTACTCTGCATCTGGGTGAGATCTAGGGCTGATACTTTCTGGTAAGATGGACAAGGAAGTTGGAGGATTTGTGAATAGACCCCCTATTCTGGATGGATCTAATTATGACTATTGGAAACCAAGGATGTTTACCTTCTTAAAGTCATTAGATAGCAGGGCTTGGAAAGCTATCTTAAAGGAATGGAAAGCTCCTGTTGTTGTTGAGAAAGATGATGCTGGGAAAGAAAAAAAAGGCAACTCAAAACTGAAACCTGAAGAAGAATGGACCAAGGAAGAAGATGAGCTTGCTCTTGGTAATTCCAAAGCTTTAAATGCTATTTTCAATGGAGTTGATAAGAACATATTCAGGTTGATCAATACCTGTGAAGTTGCTAAGGAAGCTTGGGACATCTTGAAGACTACTCATGAAGGAACTTCAAAGGTTAAGATGTCAAGACTTCAACTTCTAAAATCAAAGTTTGAAAGTCTAAAGATGAAGGAAGATGAAACTATTCATGATTTTCACATGAGTATTCTTGAGTTGTCTAATGCCTCTAATGCTCTTGGAGAAAAGATGACTGAAGAAAAGCTGGTGAGGAAAATCCTTAGGTCCCTTCCCAAGAGATATAAGATGAAGGTGACTGCAATTGAAGAAGCTCAAGACATCAGCAAAATGAGAGTTGATGAGTTAATTGGATCTCTTCAAACATTTGAGCTAGGGTTAAGTGAAGAGGAACCTGAAAAGAAGTCCAAGAGTATAGCTTTGGTTTCCAGTTCTGAAGAAGCCAAGAAAGGGAAAGAGGATGATTCTCAGGAGGAGCTGTCTCAGGCTATTGCTTTGCTGGGAAAATAGTTCAACAAAGTTATGAAGAGGATAAATAGGAGTTATAATCCCAATGTCAAGAACATTACTTCTGACATCAACAGATCAGGAGAACAAAGGAAGAAGTCTAAAGATGAAGAAAAGTCCAGTAATGACAAAGGGATACAATGCTATGAGTGTGAAGGGTATGGACATGTCAAGAAGGAATGTCCTACTTTTCTAAAGAAGCAGAAAGGGTTATCAGCTTCTTGGTCTGACAGTGAGAGTGAATCTGAAGAAAATTCAGCTAAACTTGTTAGAGCTATGGTTGGGGTTTATGAGTCAGATGATGATTCTTGTGATGATGAGGTTACTTATGATGAACTTGCTGTCACTTATAAAGATCTTTTCATAAGAAGTGAACAAGTGTGTCTTGAAGGAGAAAAGCTGAAGAAAACCATAGTACAGTTAAAAGCTGAAAAGACTGAACTTGAATCTGAAGTCAGTATGGTTAACTATAAACTGGACTCTATGACCAAAACTATCAGAATGTTGAACAACGGTACTGATGCTCTAGACAACATTCTTAGTATTGGGAAGTTGGCGGCAGACAAATGTGGTTTGGTATTCACCAATGATGCAGGTTCTAATGATGTTATCACCTCTAAACCAGTGATGTTAAAACAGATGTTAAAACATCATGACAGAACTCCATCTAAGAAGAAATACAGGCACTGGAGATGTCACCATTGTGGATGTTTTGGACACATTAAGGCTTATTGTTATAAGCTACATGGTTATCCTCAGAAGTCTCATCAGGTTGTTCCCGGACAGAACTGTCACAGAAGTAGGCAGGCTACCAATCCTAAGAAGCAATGGGTCCCTAAAGTTAAGGTTACCAGCTTGATAGCTCACACTTCTTTAAGGGTTTCTACCAAAGAAGATTGGTACTTTGACTATGGGTGTTCAAGGCACATGACTGGAGTTAAGAATTTGTTGGTAGATGTGAAGCTTCATTCTTCAGGCCATGTTACATTTGGTGATGGGGTCAAAGGAGAGATCAAGGGGATTGGTAAACTGAACTGTGCTAGTGCTCCCAGACTAGATGATGTTCTTCTTGTTAAAGGACTGCCAGCAAATTTGATTAGCATTAGTCAACTTTGTGATCAAGGATTCAAAGTAGACTTTACAAAGTCTGAATTCATTGTCAAATATGATAAAGGAGAAGTCATTATGAAGGGAGTCAGGTCTAAGGACAATTGTTATCTTCGGGTGCCACAAGACTCAAATTCTTCCACTTGTGTTTTTGCTAAAGAAGATAATGTCAAAATCTGGCATCAGAAGTTGGGACATCTTCACCTAAAGGGAATGAAGAGAATCATCTCCTCAGAAGCAGTCAGAGGAATTCCCAAACTTAATATTGAGGAAGGAAAAGTTTGTGGAGACTGTCAAAAAGGGAAGCAGACAAAGATGTCTCATCCGAAGCTTCAACATGACACCACCTCCAAGGTCTTGGAACTACTTCATATGGACTTGATGGGACCTATGCAGGTTGAAAGTCTGGGTGGAAAGAAATATGCGTATGTAGTTGTGGATGACTATTCAAGGTACACCTGGGTGAGCTTCATCAAAGACAAATCAGAGGTGTTTGATGTTTTTAAAGATCTTTGTCAAAGACTCCAAAGAGAAAAGGAGAGTAATGTTATCAGGATAAGGAGTGACCATGGAAGAGAGTTTGAGAATAGCATGTTTGTAGAATTTTGCTCTGCTGAAGGTATAAGTCATGAGTTTTCATCTCCTATCACTCCTCAACAAAATGGAGTAGTTGAGAGGAAGAACAGAACTATCCAAGAGTCTGCTAGAGCTATGATCCATGCCAAGAAACTTCCCTATCATTTCTGGGCTGAAGCCATGAATACTGCCTGCTACATTCACAACAGGGTTACCCTGAGAAGAGGCACTTCATCCACTCTGTATGAACTATGGAAGGGAAGAAAACCTAATGTTAAATACTTTCATGTTTTTTGAAGTAGATGTTATATTCTGACTGATAGAGAACAGAGAAGAAAATTGGATTCCAAAAGTGATGAAGGAATATTTTTGGGATACTCTACCAACAGCAGAGCATATAGGGTTTTCAACTCTAGAACCAAGGTGATGATGGAGTCCATCAATATGGTGATTGATGACAATGATAAGTAGGAAGATGATGATGTCCTAGATGATGTTGGAACATCAGTTGGTGAAGTTGCACCAGAAGCTGAAGACAGAAGTCCAACTCCTAGTGTTGCTGCTGCTGAGCCTAAATCTGAGCAACCTCATAAAGATCCTTCTATCAGAGTACAGAAGGACCACCCAAAGGAGCTTATTATAGGTGATCCAAATTCTGGAGTGAGGACTAGGTCAAGAGAAGTTGTAGCAAGTTCATGTTTTGTCTCTAAAATTGAGCCAAAGAATGTCAAGGAAGCATTGACTGATGAGTTTTGGATAAATGCAATGCATGAAGAGCTGGAGCAATTTAAGAGGAATGAAGTATGGGATCTTGTGCCAAGGCCTGGTGGAGTTAATATGATTGGCACCAAGTGGATTTACAAGAAAAAATCTGATGAACAAGGAGTGGTCACCAGAAACAAGGCCAGATTAGTTGCTCAGGGATATACTCAGGTTGAAGGAATTGATTATGATGAAAGCTTTGCTCCTGTGGCAAGACTGGAATCTATCAGATTACTCTTAGGGGTGGCTTATAATTTCAAATTCAAGCTCTTTCAGATGGATGTTAAGAGTGCCTTCTTGAATGGTTACTTAAATGAAGAGGTGTATGTTGATCAACCAAAAGGATTTATTGATCCAACATTTCCTGACCATGTGTACAAACTAAGGAAAGCTCTGTATGGTTTGAAGCAAGCACCAAGAGCTTGGTATGAAAGGCTTACTGAATTCCTGGTTGTGAATGGCTACAGAAAATGAGGGATTGACAAGACCTTGTTTGTTAAAGAGGAAGGAGGAAAACTGATGATAGCTCAAATCTATGTTGATGACATAGTATTTGGTGGGATGTCAGATGCAATGGTGAAACATTTTGTGGAACAGATGCAATCTGAGTTTGAAATGAGTCTTGTTGGAGAACTCAACTATTTTCTTGGTCTACAAGTTAGACAAATGGAGGACTCCATATTCATTTCTCAGAGCAAGTATGCAAAGAACATAGTGAAGAAATTTGGCCTAGAAAATGCTAATCATAAGAGGACTCCTGCTCCTACTCATTTAAAATTATCCAAGGATGAACATGGAGTTAGTGTGGATCAAAGTTTATATAGAAGCATGATTGGGAGTCTATTGTATCTCACAGCTAGCAGACCTGACATTTCTTTTGCTATTGGAGTTTGTGCCAGATATCAATCTGAGCCTAAGGTTAGTCACTTGAATCAAGTGAAGAGGATCCTGAAATATGTTAATGGCACTAGTGACTATGGGATGTTGTATAGTCATGGATCTGGGACTGATTTAAGGGGATATTGTGATGCTGACTGGGATGGGAGTGCTGATGATAGGAAAAGCACTTCAGGAGGTTGTTTCTTCTTAGGGAATAATCTGATATCATGGTTTAGTAAAAAGCAGAATTGTGTGTCTCTTTCTACTGCTGAAGCTGAGTACATAGCAGCAGGGAGTAGTTGTTCTCAACTTGTTTGGATGAAGCAGATGTTAACAGAATACAATGTCAAGCAAGATGTCATGACATTGTACTGTGATAATTTGAGTGCTATCAATATCTCTAAGAATCCTATTCAACATAGCAGAACTAAGCATATTGATATAAGGCATCATTTTATAAGAGAATTGGTTGAGGACAAAGTTGTCGCATTGGAGCATGTAGCTACAGATAAACAGTTAGCTGATATCTTCACTAAAGCATTAGATGCAAACCAATTTGAAAGTTTGAGAAGTAAATTGGGAATTTGCATTTATGAAGATTAAATGTGCTAGAGAGTGAATTAAGCAGTTGTATTCTTTATTAGATATTGATTTTATTCAACTGCTGAAGGCATACATGTTTGAAGTACATCAATAGTTACAGATTATCCCAACCCCCTGCATCTAGAAAAGCTTTCCAGTCTTCATCCCAATCATCATCAGAAGCATGTTGTTGCACAGGAAGTTTCTTGCTGGGTTTCATGGTTGTCTCTGAGATTCTGCCTGTCTTTGTGGTTCCTGAAGTAGTTTCAGCTGCAGTTATTATTTTTCTTCTCTTCTTAGGTGGATCTGAAGTCTTTTCCTTCTGCTTGAGGTTCTTTTCTGCATTTTTGGAGTTTGACTGGCTCATTCTTGGTTGCTGTGTGGTGCTGCTAGAAGGAAGAAAAGCTTGTTTTTATAATGCAAACAAGGAGCATTGTTTGTATCGCCTGATCAGTCAAGGTATTGGAACTTGTTTTTTGGGGAAAGCTTGATGTTTGACTGTGTCATTTATTATTTCAGGACATTGTGTTTGGTGATTGTCCAATTGTGGGTAAAAAGGGGGAGAGTTAGCCTAGCCTTTGTGTGTAGAGTGTGACCTATCTCAGTTCTGGTGTGGTGCAGATGTTGAGGGGGAGTGTGCATGTTGAACAGTTGTTTATGCTGGTTCTGGTTTTGAGGGGGAGTTTGCCCTTGGTTGATAGGTGGTGTGCAGCATTTTGAAGTGGGAGCTGTTTGTTTTAAAAATTTTATCCGCTGCTGAAGTCTCTGATGTTGCAGAGATTGTTTTAGCCAAAATTAGCCAAAGGGGGAGATTGTTAGTTCTTGGATTGGCTAGAATTTTGGTAAAACAAAGTTGTTCAATGTTGATGTCACATGGGTGATGTCTTAACATTGAGTCTTAACATTGGATAATGTTAAATGTTTAAGTTGTTGAAGTTTTGAAGTTTGATGTCACATGCGATGTCATGACATCAGATATGCAGATCATTAAAACATCAGGTTTGAGATGTTTTTAGGGTTAAGCGTATTAGCTGGATTTTGGGAGAGCTGTTAGAGTTATTGGATGCAAATATCTTGGAGGAGATATTTTCTGTTGCAAACAGATTTGATGCAGATTTGTAGGAGTGTTTAAAGGCTAAAGATTTAAAAAGATTTTGAGAGAAAATCTGTTTTGAAGATTTAGTTTTAAATAACAAATCAGGTCAGATATTGTAGCAGGTCTAAGCCCAAATCAAATAGCTATATAAAGCGCATCAATCCTGAAGGAAAAGTAACGAAGAAAGAGAGCTAAAGACTGAGAGTCATTTATGTCTTCGTGTATGTATTGTAAACCATTCTAGTGTGAATTGGTGTTGTTGTTTTGAGTTGTTTTTTATCAAAGCTGTGAAGCAGAATCAAGTTGTGTTTTTCAAAGTATGTGATCTTTGAATTATATCACTGAAGTGATTTAGGGATTGAGCAGTGTTCTCATACCTAAGTGGTCTCTTAGGTAGAAGGTTCATTATGTAGTGATTAAGTTTAGGAGATGTCAACTGGGTTGTTGAGTCTGTAAATTAATTCTACTGATAGTGAAATTCATCCCTGGCTTGGTAGCCCCCAGAGTAAGTTGTTTAACTGAACTGGGTGAACAATTCTTTGTGTACTCTTCTATTGTTTTACATTATCAATTGCAGAGTGTGTTGTTGTGACATCACACGTAACATCACATATCTGGTACCAGAATTTCATAAATATTAACCCAATTTAGCACCTAACAACTCTCCCCAACTTGTTTCTTTGTTTGTCCTCAAACAAAGGTAAAATAGACTAGAAGCAAGAGGAAAATCGGATAAGCAAACACAAACAAAAATCAATGGTTCAAACCGAATTGATTCGCCTGCAAGTAATGCTCATCTCCGACAGAATAAAAATATGTATATGAATTAACCTCTAAACATAAATAACAAGAACTCTTCTAAGCAAACAAATGTTCAAACGGGAATCACCTACTTTATTCAAATGAGTCATGCTCAATATATACAAGGGACAAAACACACTCATAAGCAATTGTGCCACATCCAAAACAATTTATGCAATCATCTCACAATTCATGAAAATAATGGAAACAAATATCACAAAAGGACTTTTATCGGTTGTAACTTGGTCGGAGTTAAGAAACAAGGGTCATATGTACACGGCCATTGAACAAGAAAGGGTAAATTTCTTGAAGAGCATTTTCTTTTCTACACAACCATTCTTGCTCAAACTTCCAAATTATTCTCACAATGCATTCTATTTCTTTCTCTTTTGATTTCCATAATTTTTATTTTTCTTTCTCTTTTGATTTTTCATTTATTTTTCCTTTTTCATTCTATTCTCGATTTCATTTGAGAACGCATTGCCCACAATTCCTTCTTCTCTTTTCACAATGAACCAATTTCCCCAACTTCAACAATACTACAACTTAAATCAAAATGCTCTTCAAAACGGTTAAAGTCCGGGTTAATGCTTAGATGATACAAAATTTTTCGTTTTAGGCTCAAGAGAGCTTTTTAATGTTCACACACTCACAAGGTGACTTGAAGTGATATTTGGAAAAGTGGTTCTACTTATAGTACTCAAAAAAATTTGCCTTGATCATTTCTAAGTTTCCAAAATTTCAAAACCAAAAGTGAGATTAAACATAAAAAATTTGAGTAAGCAACAACTACTTGAATCCCTCAATAATTTGTGAACTATGGAGGGAACTCACATTTGTGGTTATGTCCTAATTGATTCCAATATGAACAAATATGCAAAATGAAGAAAAACTTGAAATTTATGTAAAGCAAAAATTTCATAAACATATTAACATTCTACAAAGCACAAACAGAGTACCTTTTTGTGCACCAATTCAGAATTTTATCATCACCATCAATGAATGGTGAAGCACATCACTTTTGATCAACGAAACTAAAACTTGCTTCATCAATCGATTACCTTAGATTAAGAACAAACACAAAAAAATTTGTACCATAAAATATAAACATCAAACATCATCCACCCGGATGGAAAATTCACTAATAATAAGAAAATGTTAACAACAATATCCAAAAATCAACATCCGCCCGGATGGAACTACAACAATCCTAAACAAAAGTTAATAATAATAAAAACATAGTAAACATAGCAAAATACAAAATACAAAGATGGATACATCAAACCCATCAATAAGAACTTGAGCTTGACACTCCATCACCAGCACCATCATCACCATCATCACCACCGTCATCATCACCTGCCCCCTCCGGAAAACCAGGCCTGCCCTCAGGCCATCTAGCAAAAGTCATGAGATCCTCTCGAGACCTCAAAGGATGATCAATATGTGGCTCCCGGATTTGGAGCTACAACTGCCTCATCGAATCATGCATGAATAAGAAGGCCCGCTGGTGAGCCTCGTGCATGACCCAATTGGCCTCAGCACTCGAATCACGAGCACACCCTGCAGGGGCAGCAGCAACTACAAGAACAGTATCATCTAAATTAAGTGCCTGGAAGTAATGAAGAGTGATAAAATTATCATCCAGCACAACCAACTTTACATTCCCATGAGTAGGAAGGGTGACACGCGCCCTATTGTATAAGGCCATAATAAGTCCAAGATATGTCAAGGTACAGGTCACCCTATCACCTAACGGTGTAGCACTCACAACGATTCTCTTAAGCTCATTGGATATGATCCGTGCTAAGTCCACGGTCTTCTCATCGTCAAGAATATAAGCTATAAGAGTTGTTGTCTCCATGGGAATGGAGGAGGTGTGGCTACGCGGCTTTAGGTTGTGCAAAACAGCCGACATTATAACTTGAGCAGCCGTAGTCAACACACTCCTCACGAACTTGAGAGGCGCTCCACTAGCGCTTAACTGGTATGTTTTCCCCCTCACACATAACACTTCCCTTAACTGCTCAGCATTCCAGTTACGCCGAGCCATCATCCTTCCAAAATCACACAATTCATCTTTGGCCATCTCAAGGTGGTTACCAAGGTATGTATTAATCGCACCCCTTGAGAAGTCAATTTCCTTCCCCCTAACCCAAGTTTTGAAGTTGAAAGGCCTACCATCGGAGGGCAAGGCATTCACGAAGAATTCCCTCACGATGTCTAAATGGTACTCGGGGTAAGGTAAAGATAGCTTGTCCCAGCCTTCACCTTGAACATAAGAAGCTATGTTGCGATAGCTTCCTTCAGGATCAATCAGAATAATTCTATCTACCCAAACTGTTCTCCTTTCTAGTTGCTGATATCTTTGTTGTTGTTCAAGACCAAGGAATCTAGTACTATCAAACTGGCCTGATGGAGTATGCCTGGGTGGGTTTGATGAAGATCCAACAACACGTTGTTTCTTACGTCCAGACATCTGAAAAGAAAAAACAGACATACACAAAACAACCACAAATGTTAATGAAAACAACATTAAAATATCTCTAAATTCCTAAACAAATACTAAGAATAACCCAAGGAAAGCAAAACAGAATTAGAAAAGGGTAATTTTTCTGCAAATCTAAGACCGCACTAAGCGCGCAGGAGCGGGCTCTGCGAAAGGCAGAAAAAATCCCCTCTATAACAAAGGGTTTCCAAGGATACACCTACTTCCTACACCAGAGATATGTACAGAAACACTTACAGCCACGCATACACAAAATCAAAAACCTAATTTATACAAAAAACCTAATTTCTAAATCAAAATCTCTAATTTCTAAAATTGAAGTTTCTAACCACATGCATTCCTACTAATTAAGCAACAATACTGTAAATTGACACAAAAAGAAGAGAAAGATGAAGTAGAACATTGAACAAACACAAACAAGCCAAAATGGGTTTTCTACATGAAAAATAAAAATTGAAAATGAAAAACTTACAGTTGACGAAGAAGATGCTGAGCAAAAAGATGAATAATTTGAAATTAGGGCACACGAAATCCAAGCAACTCACAAGAAATTTTTGTTCTTTGAGGAGAAGGGAGAAACTTGAGAAATTTGTGAAAAATGGTGAAATAAGGCACAACCTCAAAACCTTAGCAACATAATACAAAATCTAGGCCGGGTATAGCTTAGTGGGCCCAGAAAAAACATATTTGTTTTTCAAAAATAGGCAGAACGCGCTAAGCGGGCACTGGGCCGCGCTAAGCGCGCTGTCCACTGGAAGTAAAGGGTCCTTTTTCTTCATACCACGCTAAGCGCGCACTACAATACAAAAATTACTCTCAGTAGCACAATTCCAACTTCCAGCAGTTCAAAACATCATTTAGAGCAGCATAAAACATCAACTTTACAAAAAACATGATTTAAACAGCAAATTTACCAAAAAACGATAAAAACTTACAAAATTGGAGTGCCTCCCAACGAGCGCTTGTTTAACGTTGGATAAGCTCGATGGTCCAAGACGATCAATGAAGAACATCTAGGAGAACAGAACAATTGTCACGGTCAAAGTTACCACCAAGGTAGATTTTTAAGCGTTGACCATTTACGGTCCAACAGTCTTTCTTTTCTAAATCCTCGATCACAATTTCTCCATAACTCTTTACCTCCTTGACACGAAACGGTCCAGACCAGTTTGATTTTAATTTTCTCGGGAAAAGTTTCAACCGGGAATTAAACAGCAGTACCAAATGCCCGACCTTGAAGTCCTTTTGCCAGATCTTCTTGTCGTGATAACTCTTCACCTTCTCTTTATACAACCAACTTGAATGATAGGCGGCATTCCACATTTCTTCTAATTCCTGAAGTTGTATTTTTCTCTTTTCTCCGGCCAAGTTCGTATCAAAATTTAACAGCTTAAGGGCCCACAGTGCTTTGTGCTCCATTTCAACTGATAAATGACATGTTTTACCATAAACCATTTGAAATGGAGTTAAGCCAATTGGAGCTTTGTAAGCAGTACGGTATGCCCACAAAGCTTCGTCCAATTTCTGCGACCAATCTTTTCTAGAACTTTACACGGTTTTTTCTAAAATCCTTTTCACTTCACGGTTCGACACCTCGGCTTGACCGTTCGACTGTGGGTGGTAAGGGGTCGCCACTTTATGCGATACACCATAATGTTTTAAAACACTTTCAAGAGATGCATTGCAAAAGTGTGACCCGCCATCACTAATAAGAACCCGAGGAGTGCCAAAACGGGAAAAGATGTTTTTCTTCAAAAAATTTATCACCTTTTTGCCATCAGCCTTAGGTGAAGTAATCGCTTCAACCCACTTCGACACATAGTCAACTGCCACTAAGATGTACTCATTTCCAAAAGAGAGTGGAAATGAACCAACAAAATCTATGCCCCAGCAATCGAAAATTTCAACTTCTTGTATATTTTGAAGGGGAATTTCATCTCTTTTTCCATTTCCCCCACTTCTTTGACAAGTGTCACAACTTTGCGCATGAAGATTTGCGTCTTTAAAGAGAGTAGGCCAATAAAAGCCTGATTGCAAGACTTTCGTGGCCGTCCTCGAACCATTAAAATGGCCGCCATAAGGCGAGTTGTGACAATGCCAAAGAATACTTTGAGCTTCTTCACTCGTGACACACCTTCTCAAAAGGTTGTCACCTCCTAATTTGAACAAATAAGGGCCATCCCACACATAGTAATTTGCATCCGAAAAGAACTTCCTTTGTTGGTTCCAAGTTAGGTCTTCGGGTATCTAACCGGTTGCTTTGTGGTTAGAAATATCCACAAACCACGGCCTAACTTGGACTCTAAACAATTTTTCATCGGGAAATTCGTCTCAAATTTCCTTTTCAGCTTTGGTTACCTCCACATTGATCAAACGGGACAAATGATCTGCCACTAAATTCTATGAACCCTTTTTATCCTTTATTTCCAAATCAAATTCTTGAAGTAAAAGGATCCAACGGATGAGCCTTTTCTTCGAATCCGGTTTAGTGAGCAGATATTTGATAGCCGAATGATCAGTGTAGATAACCACTTTTGGCCCTATTAGGTAAGAACGAAACTTCTCAAGTGCGTAGACAATCGCAAGCAATTCTTTTTCGGTTGTGGCGTAATTTACTTGCACCTCATTTAATATCTTGCTTGCGTAATGTATAGCATGAAAAGTTTTGTCCTTCCTTTGACCTAACACCGCTCCAACGGCATAATCACTCGCATCACACATTAGTTCAAAATTTAAAGTCCAATTTGGCGCGATGATTATTGGAGCGGTAATTAGTTTCTCTTTCAAAATTTGGAAAGCAATAAGACATTCATCGTCAAAGATAAATACCTGATCTTTGTTGAGCAAGTTGCTCAATGGCCTTGCTACCTTTGCAAAATCTTTGATGAAACGCCTATAGAATCCTGCATGCCCCAAAAAACTTCTGATTCCTTTGATGTTGGTAGGAGGAGGCAACTTTTCAATTACTTCAATCTTTGCTAGATCGACTTCAAGGCCTTTGGAAGAAACTTCGTGGCCAAGCACAATTCCCTCTGTCACCATAAAGTTGCACTTCTCCCAATTCAACACCAAGTTAGTCTTTACACACCACTCAAGGACGGTTTCCAAATTCTTCAAACACAAATCGAAAGATGCTCCAAACACAGAAAAATCATCCATAAACACCTCCAATGTCTTTTCTATGAGGTCGGAGAAGATAGCTTGAACACACCTTTGGAAAGTAGTCGGCGCATTACATAAACCAAAAGGCATCTTTCGATAGGCAAAATTGCCAAAGGGACAAGTAAAATCCGTCTTCTCATGATCTGCCAGGTCAACCGCAATTTGATTATACCCCAAATATCCATCCAAGAAACAATAGAATTGTTGCCCTGATAACCTCTCGAGCATTTGGTCTATGAATGGAAGTGGAAAATGGTCTTTTCTTATTGCGGTGTTCAACCTTCTATAATCAATACACATTCTCCACCCCATCACAATCTTTGTTGGGATTAACTCATTCTTATCGTTTCGGATAACGGTCATGCCACCCTTTTTAGGAACAACGTGCACGGGGCTTACCCATGGACTATCAGAGATCGGGTAGATCATTCCCGCATCCAAAAGCATCACAACTTCTTTTCGAACAACCTCTTTCATAGTAGGATTCAAGCGGCGTTGTGGTTGAGCAACCGCCTTGAAATCCTCTTCCATAAGAATCTTGTGCATACAATAAGATGGAATAATTCCTTTAAGATCGGAAAGAACCCACCCTATAACTTCTTGATTTCTTTTCAACACTTGAATCAAATGGGTTTCTTCTTTATCGGATAAAACGTTGCTAATAATAATCGGCTTGTTCCCACTTTCATCAAGGAATGCATACTTCAAATTTGAAGGAAGCACCTTCAATTCAAGTTGAACTTTCTCATCACTTAGTTCTTTCTTCAACTCTTCATTCTCAACTTCCCACGGTTGTAATTCTTTGAGAGATTCAAGCTCTTTCAAACATTCCTTAAGAGCTATTTCTTCTTCATCGGAAAACACTTTAAAAGAATCATCAAGAGCCATTTCCAACAGAGACACTATATGAACATGCTTAGAAACCTCCAAAGTTGCTTCTTCAATTGTATCGATACGAAAGCTATCATGCTTGTATTTGGAATGCTTCATTGCTTCGAATAGATTAAAAGATACATCTTCATTTAGAACCCGCACTTTCATAAGGCCATCATCAACATCTATCATCATGCGAGCGGTCTTCATAAAAGGCCGTCCAAGAATAAGAGGAGCATCCTCATCCTCTTCCATATCAATAACAATGAAGTCCACCGGAATGAAAAATTTGTCAACTTTCACCAACACATCTTGCGCCAACCCAATCGGATGAGTGGTAGATTTGTCCGCCAATTGCAATGTCATCCAGATGCCCTTAATTTCAATGTTCCTAATCTTTTTCACAAAAGATAATGGAATGATATTGATGCTTGAGCCCAAATCAATAAGGCCATTTCCAACAAAGACATTACCAATTGTAACGGGTAAGGTAACTCGCCCCGGGTCGGCCTCTTTCTTCGGAAGAGTTCTTTGAATAATAGCACTACAATTTGCCACAAGAACAACGGTTTCCGGCTCCGAATATTTCTGTCTCTTTGTAAGAATATCCTTCATAAATTTGGCGTACTTCGGCATTTGCTCTAGAGCTTCGGAAAAAGGGATGTTGATTTGTAGTTGCTTAAAGATATCCATGAATCTTGAGTATTGCCTAGCATTTTCTTTCCTTGTAGGCACATGAGGCTAAGGCATATTTTGAATCAGTATCGGATTTATCATCTCCTTCCCCCTCTTAACTCTCACATGTTTCTCTTTTTTCTTTACTTCCTCCACACTCTCATTTTCAACTTCAACAATATCATCATTTTTCTTTTCAACCACAACGTCATCACTATTTATATTTTCAACTACTTCCTCATCACTATCCTCCTCAACAATACCATCAATTTTTTCTTCATCCACCCTCTCATTTTCTTTTGCTAACTCCTTCCCACTTCTAGTAACGATTGCCTTGCAATGCTCCTTAGGATTCACTTGAGTATTTGCGAAGAATGAAGGACCCGATTGTTGCTCGGCTATTTGTTTCGCAAGTTGCCCAACTTGATTTTCGAGATTCTTTATCGCCGCATCGCTACTCTTTTGGTTGGCCATAGACATTTGCATGAATTGAGTCAAAGTGTCTTCCAACTTAGAGCTAGGAACCGGAGGTGGTAGAGGTTGATAATGGTTTTGCCGGCTTGAAGAACCGCCACCATAACCTTGATTATTTTGATAGTTCCCCCTCGGTTGATATCCTTGATTGCCTTGGTAATGTTGTTGAGGATTGTGTTGTTGATAAGGTTGTTGTTGTTGTCTTCCTTGATAGTCTCGTTGATTGTTCATGTAGTTCACTTCTTCAAATCCCGGTGGAGGACAAAATCCGGTGTTGTGCTCTCCTTTGCAAAGTTCACAACATGCAACTTATTTACTCTTGCTTGGTTGCTCCTTCATTTCCTTAATTTGTTGAGTCAAAAGTTCCACCTGTTGAGATATAAGCTTGTTTTGCGCAAGGATTGCATCATTAGTTCCTAATTCAAGTACCCTGGGTTTCTTTTGCGAGTTGGTACGGTTTTGACTTTGAAGATCATTGAGAGCCATTCTATTGATGATATCCGTAGCTTTTTCGGCACTCTTTGATATCAAAGCTCCACCAGAAGTGGCATCCAATAATAACTTGCAATTTGGTTAGAGACCATTTCTGAAGATGTGAATTTGAGTTAACTCATCAAACCCGTGGCCTTTGCATTTTTGAATCATGGATTTAAATCTTTCCCATGCTTTATTTAAAGACTCATTAGCACCCTAAGAGAACACAGAAATCGCAGTTTTTGATTCCATAAAATGATTGTGAGAAAAGAACCTTTCTATAAATTTCTCCTCAAGAGCATTCCAATCGGTCATCACAGCAGGAGTTTGGTCAAGATACCAATCCTTAGCTTTGCCTAGCAAAGCATGAGGAAATAGTTCCTTGAATAAAGGTAACTCTTGCACTTGATCCACTCCGGCCGCTAACGCTATCTCATAAAATTTGGTGAGAAAAGCGAAAGGGTCTTCATGATCCATTCCCGTGAACGGACTTCCATATAACAAATTCAAAGTTCCCGTTTTCATCTCAGCTTGCCTTCCATTATTTGCATTGTGAGCAAACTGAGCGATGTGACGCGGACTATTTACACATGGTGTGGAAGCGGGTGGTGGTGGTGGTGGATGCTCCATGATTGGCGTGAACTGTGGAATTGGTGGAGGTGTAGAAGTCGAACCTTCTCCTTGTTCTTGCCTTTGTCTAGCTAGTTGCCTCCTCCGTCTAGTTCTGCTATTGAGTCTATGAGCGGTTCTTTCAATCTCGAGATCGAATAGAAGTTGGTCCGCCGGTAGTTTCCCTCACATAAACAAAGTCTGCACACTAAACAAAACAAATCAACAAGCACAAGAAAAACTTTAACAAGTCTAAAACTTCACAACTATTGCAATGCTTGCAATATCAATTAACAATCCCCGGCAACGACGCCAATTTGTTGAAATACAAATAGAGTATGGTTTTTGTTATCGTTCCACAGAGATTGTTCAGAGATATCACCGCCGTTCTACAGTTGAATTCGTTTCAAACTTTAAAGTAACAAAGGGTTTTGGTTGTTTTTAGTCGGAACGTTTGCATTCAAAGTTAAGTAATGAACGGTAAAAAGATTGGTTTTAACGATTTGTAAAAACATGCCAAGATTAGGGTTCGACAAACCATATTGCATGGATAGAATCAATAAAGCTAATGAACTCGTTTAGACGGTAAATGTAATCACATATCCTCCCAGTATGTTTATCTCTAACACATATTGTGAGTTTTACCATTTTGATCCTTTGATGATCTCTCACTCAAACTATCAAAATGACAACATTCAAGTTCAATATTTATGAACATCAACACTCATAACTATCTCTAGCCAATGTGCATTGATGGATGAAAAACCTAGGTAAAGTGTAAGAACACATTTCTCAATCATGAACCAACACAAAGAATAAACCATAAAGACAAAGTTTTTCATCATACATTCATCATCCAAGAGTTCATAAGCTAGAATCAATACCTATACATACAAAAGAAAGGTTTGTCTACCTTCTAACCTTGACACAAAAGAGAAATTAGCTCGCCATTGACATGGAAGCTTTACAAACAAGAAGATGAAGAAGAGAAACAAGCATCAATGACGATCTCTAGACGAATGATGCTTCCAATCTTCCAAAATAGGATTCTACAGTGTTTACAATGTTTTTGCTCTTAAGGAAAATGAATAATTTCCCACAAAAATCTGATCAATTCTATTAATAAGGGGCTGAGAATCGCAGAACGCGCTAAGCACGCTGCACCGCGCTAAGCGCGGTCTCATTTATTGCTAAACTGACCTAAGAGTGCACTTAGCGGGCTCAAGACCACGCTAAGCGGGCTACTCTCTGTAACTAGCTTCATCCCCGCGCTAGGAGCGCGCTTAGCGCGCTACAAGCATGCTCCAAAAATTGCTTTCTTCAAAAACTGCTTCTAAGGAGTCTTCCTTGCTCCAAGCTTCACCTTTCCATGTAAAAACCTACAATTAAAAACACAAAAGTTAAGTAAATAAGTCTACTAATGTAATTAACTATACTACGGTTATTAACCGGAAACAATGGGAAAAAGCATCGATTATCAAATAAAGATCACAAAAAGGTGCTTAAAACTAAACTAAATATTAACCCAATTTGGCACCTAACACCGCCCGAGCAGGCTCTCCGTCCACCCCGAACAACTCTTTGCCATCCTTGTCCACCACGAAGCTAGGGCTGAAAGTCTCCACGTATGCATGCAGAACCCGATAGAACTCCTTGTCCCCATCACAAAGTTGCTCGTGCTTGACAAGGAACTCATCGGTCCTATATCTGAAATGGGCATACACCCACTCCAAAGGGAACTTGGACACAGCCTTCTCAACTTACTAACCATCAACCTCCACGGTCTCAAGCGTAGAGATGGAACTCCTAGCCACTTCAGAGACAGGTTTCACGACCAAGAACTTGTCCTTCAAAATGCTAGACAGATTCTGAGTACGACCAAAAGAGCCTGCTCTGCTGCTTGAAAGACACCAGCTTTACTTCGGGCCCGCTGTGCTCCGCTTGATCTGGAAGATGCAGAAGAAAATATCCACGGTCGCCCCGATCCTCATGTAGCGGCAGACCAGCTCAAAAGCGCGAATAAACACCAGCGCGTTCGGATGGAATTGGGTCGGGCACAGCTCTAAGTGGCAGAAGATGGCCTCCTGAAAGTCAGTAAAGGGCAGGCAGTACTTTGCCTCCACAAAGGCGAACTCGTACATGGGGAATCGCATCCCCGGATATACCGAACAGATTCGATCGTTTTCTGTCAGGCAAATAGCTCTCCAATGCGCAGGCGCACCCTCAGCCCGATCTTCAAGGTAGGGAAACTCTCGGGCTTCCTCTTCAGTGAACGTCGACCTTGTCGATAGGGGTTCCTGGGCGATCCACTCGAGGTCCCCCTTTGCTACGTGGACGTTGACATGATCTAGGGGTTGCTCCCCCCCCCCCCTCATGCGCAGCCCCAATGTCGGGTACGATCCTTTCGCGTTGCTAAGTCATTTCACTTGAAAAGCAGAGGAAGAACAAGTGAATTCGACGACAAAGATCAAATCCACCCTTCCATCACTAATCAAGTGAAAGGGCGAGGAATAAGTCGAGGATAACCTCGAGCCCTAGTCGACCACGACAGAATATGGCAACCACTTTCCCCAACAACGCATACGAGTCTCCGCGACTTTACGAAGACCCTGTGAGGAGGAGCTCGTCGAACAGGCCTAGTGCCCGACTACAAACCTAAAACTAGTCCTAACCAGAAGCTAGAAAGATCTACACAAGCCTACGCAGTAATCATGAACATTCATTCCATGTTCTTTGTGTTCTTTATGTTCTTCATGTTCTTCATAAATTTTCCAAAAATTCATGTGTTCATCGAAGAACACATGAACATTCAACCGAAAAATTCATGTGTCACCGAAAAATTCATGCAAATCTCTAGAAATGAAGAGCACCAGGGAAATTGCAGAAAAGGATGAAGAACTTACTTGCTGAATCGAAGGAAGAAGATGAAGATCACAAACTAAGCTTTGAAGGTCGACGGTGGCGAAGAAGCTCCGGCGAGAACACAAGTTGCAGAGCGTAGAGATTTGGGACGAAGAATTTGAGTGAAGTGTTCAAATGAATCTTCTCTCGCTTGGGAATCGCAAAGGCCATCATAATCTAGGCGTCACTAGGCCTGACAAGAATTGAATGCACCACCACGTGTCAAAAAGGGAATCTTCGTTTGGCATTCCCAAAGCTAGACGGTTCAATCACCCAAGTCTTCCACAACCCCCGTGAGCACATCTTCCTCGACCATAGACACAAGTCATATCCTCGTCAGGGCTCATCGACATAAAAAACACAGGTTTTGTGGGCACGTTTCCTAAACCTGGTCGACAGAAAAACACCGTTTTCACGAGGATATTTTCCAAATATGGTAGACATAAATACGCCACTTCTGCCGGCACGTCCTCGCATACGAAAGGTTGTCGGGCTGCTAAACAACCAGCATCGACCACATAAACCACTGAACAGGTGAAGGAATGTCCCCGAACATTGTCACCCAAAGGTAGCAGTCCACGAGGCTATCTCAAGTCATCACTCTTCCTCAGAGCAAAGACTTGGGGGGCTCCTTTTCTGGACTGGGCAGGAACTTGGCCCACAGCAGGGCAAGGCTCAATCCAATCCAGCTCTTGGCAAGGCCCAATATCCAAAACTAGTCGTTGGGCACAATACGACCGTTGGGGACATGCCCCTCACACGCTTGACAATTCACGCGACCAAATGTTTCCCCGGATCTCACGGAAACAGTTGGATCAGGTCAAAGGGTCAAGCGCCTGACCCTCCACCTGGCAGTCTCCCATTGGTCGACCAGAGATTTCGGCCATATGGGAGACCTTGGCCCCGCGCTGAGGGTTACTTTTATAAATACCCTCTCACTTGAGAGGGGCAGGTTTGATCGATATTCAATACTTGAAATCATACTTTGTACTTGCTTTCTCCCTCTTGCCTAGTTACTTATTTTGGCATCGGAGTACCTTGCAGGTACAACCCCCTTTTCTCTCCTACAAGCAGCCTCATCTGTCCTACACGAAGGCCACGACGATCCAGTCTGATCATTTCCGATCATATATATATATTAAAATGATATATTAAAATATATTATCATATCTTAAAAAATATAAAATACATATTAAATAGAGGTGGCAAAATGGTTCGTCCGCTCCGCCCCGCCTCACCTTAAGTCTGCCAAAAAAGGGGCGGGGCAGGACAAGCCCGCAAAGTGAAAATGAGCTTAAAAATTTAGTCCGCCACGCCAAGGTGGCGGGTTGACGGGCAGCGGGTGTGATACCCCAAAATTTGCTCTCTCTTTTTTTACATCATAGCATGGCATTATCATTTATCATATCATATCTATCTCATTAGCATTGCATTGCATTTAACATAGAAAAATGAAGCATAGCATCCCTCTTACCATCAAGGCATGTGATCAGGTGGAAGGTGGACAATCAAGGGATCATTCAAAGCACAAAAGGTCAATCAAGTTGCCTCAAGGCAAGCCAAGAGGTCTCCCATGTCTCACACCATCTCAATTGACCATCCAATATCTCAAGGAAGTGAGATTCAATAGGAGATTGAAACAATACATACTTCATCATGCAAGAGGTTCAAAAAACTGAAGGAAAATCCTCAAAAGAGATGGTTCTTTGGTTCAAAATCACCCTCAAGTGGCCTATTTCATCATCCTTTAAGAGGATGCACATCATACTCTGAGGAATTTGAAATTGAAGACTGCATATTTTTCTCCTAGGAGGTGGGCACCAAAACTAGGGTTTTCAATAAAATCAGGGAATCTTTGATTTTTTGAACAAAATTTGATGTCATGGTATCCTATAGGTCCTTAAGTGTATGAGTGTGGAAAATTTCCTCTCAATTGGTTTTAGAAGTGGTTCAATTGGAAGAAAGATCAAAAATCAGAGAAATTGGGGCCAAGTCAAATAGTCAGAGGAAAAAGTCAACTCTTGACTTTTTGAGGCCAAATTCATAAAATTCATGTTATATGTGTCCAATGTACAAAATTTGGTCAAGAAAATCCAAAGGAATCATGAAAAAATCAAGATGTGGAAAGTTGCCATTTTTGGAAGAAGTAGGGTTTCCAAAAATAGTAATTTTGGACTATTTTGCACTACACTTTGAACCAAGGCCATTTAAAATTGAAGCACCAAATGAAAATTCCACTCGGCCACAACAAAAGATCTTGTTTTAAGCTTCACATCCATATGTGGAACATCTCCATTGGATAAAAATTGAGGGAGATATGATTGATCAAAGTTGGAGGAAAGTAGGGCAAAAACCAGGTCGTGACCAAGGACTTTCAGGTCACGCGCGTGTCATTTTCACAAGCATGTGGTGGGCCAAATGTATTGATCAATTACTCATGGTTAGAGGCCTTAAATGAAAAATCTTTCAACATGAAAGTTGTTCCTCTATGTGAGACCTTCAAAATTGGTGTTCATGATTTTTTCATTTGATCAAAGGTCAAGAAGTTATGTTGAGTCCAATGTGCTATGATCCTATTGAAATGCCATGCCATGTTTGCCTTGCCAACCAACCTCCTTGCCACGCCCTTATACAGTTCCCAAACCTTTGTGTTGTGAGTCATTTTCCAACCTTTTCCAAGCATCATTTCAAATCATTTCTCATGCCAAACATGCTCTATTACATCTCCTCTTTCCAATGTTTCCAAAAGCTCATCAAACCATTCACAATGCATGGAGAATTCCATCTTCAAACACCAACTGATCTCATCATGTTTCACATCAGAATTTGCAGTTTGGTTCACACACACAACAAACACTTCATCACCTCAGTTTTCCTCTTTTAACCAAGCACATCTCATCTACACTATGCACAATAGCACGTGCTTTGCATAGAAATAGAAAAAACAAGCTTGCTGAGAAAGTTTCTAATGCAACAGCCTTTGCCATTCGTTTCTCTTGCTGCTCCATCATAATACACCATAGGTCATCACCATAACATCACAGCCATAGCATAACTCGTCCCCTAACTAACTTGGCTCAGTTAGTTAGGATGGACTCAGTTTAACCACCTTGACTCACTCTAACCAACTCACTAAACCATGGTTAGCTCTCACTATAAATAGAAATCACACACTCTAACTTCAGTTCTAACTTCATTTTCACACATTCACTTCAGAAACACTCTCTTCTTCTCTCTCGATTCCACCATTGCCACTGATTCTTGAGCTCTACCTTGTTCATTCCACTTCAACACTCTCTCTGATTCTCTCTCAAGTTCTCCACAGTGATACTTGTTTGGAGCTTGGTTTCAACCTCTTCTCCATTGAATCATCATCAAGTTCTACATCTCAGCCTTTATATGGCCAAGTGAAGATTGTAGAAGAGACAAGACCTCTGGTTTTCTGAAGAACACTTCAAGGTTTCAAAACTTCAGGTACGAATCTCCACCATTATAGACCTAATGTGAAGTTGTTTTCAGGTTCTTGAAGCTTCTTATAAGCTCAAGAACTTGTCCGGCTATTTGATAGGCCTTTAGAGGTATAGTGCACAACTTAGGGCTTGCTTTAATCTCCTCTGTTTTCTCTGTGTGTGATTGTTATGTGGAAAATGATGTTAGATTCACGATGTGCATAGCGTAAGCTTCATTTTGATACCACATTTGCGCATTTTGGTGAAATTATGGAGTTGCAGACGGTGGCGCATGACCGGAGAAGGTGACCGGAGGTCATCTCCGGCCGGTGGTCTTAAGTGCTAGGGTTTTGTGTGTTTTAATCACAGCCGTTGATGTGTTCCAATCGTGTGGTCTAAAATGTGCCAACACATTAAAACGCATGTGCATGTCATGTGCATTGTTTCTGAATTCACTTAAGCTCTATGTGTTGCAGCGTATGGTAGCTAGGGTAGACATTCATGCATGTGCGTTGATTTCAATTACTTTGACTATGGTTTGACCTTGACTTGATCAATGGCCATAAGTGAGTCAATTTTGTTGACTGAGAATGTATGCTTGTTAGTGTGTTTTGCGCAGACTTGGACCTTGGACCAAACTGATATTTGCACCCCTATGTCTTAAGCCCAAACCATTTTTGAACTGTTAATTTGCTATGCATGCACCCCCTTCTTTATTTCCATTTCATTTTATTTTCCATTTGTATACACGTTTGCTTTTTAATTTTTAAAAATACCAAATTGCATTATAAAATTCTACAAAAATTCATGAACATCATTAAGACATTTAAAAAAATTTTGATATTTTCATATATTGATTTTATGACCTTTTTGCCCCTGTTCCACAATTTTCTTTGATTCTCTTTTGTGTGCATTCTTAATGTGGTACATGATTTTGTGTATTTTTGTTCTTGATCATTAAAAATTGTTTTGATGCTCTTCTTTTTGCATTGAGTCATTAGCCTCTTGAGGTATGTTAAGTGATTTTTATTTGATTTTTTTAGGTCAGTTTATGGCATGTTTGGTGTTCATTTTGTGTTACTTTGTATGATGTGTATACTTGACCTAAGTGCATTGTATAAAGACTCTTTGACTTGATTTCTTGTATGCTATTTTGGTATATGATTCACTTCTGATTTGTGTATCTTTAAACCATGCTTGCTTAATTTCTATGAGTCCATTTAGCTTTTGTTTAATGCATTACCTTTGAAGCATAATAACATGTCATATCATCTTAACTTTTGTGCATGTTTACATGATTTCTTTTGTACATACTTGCATGATCATTTGCATATTTGGTGAACCATTCATGTGAAATAATAGGTCATTGATACATATTATATGTCATCTTTGCATGTTGATTATCATTTGAACCTTGTGCGTCCTTTAACATGTTGTGTTTGCACTTTCTTTTTTTGAACTTCCATTTCAAGTCTACTTCTTCTATCACTTCTTAAATGTCTTGATGTGTTATGCATGAACACTTGTGAGATATTTGTGAATCATTTTTCATTTCATTTCAATTCTGATCCTTAGATCACATGTTTCATTTATGCATATTTCTTCTCTTTCTTTTCACCTTTCATTCTCCCTTTTCTTATGGTAGCATGTGCTAATGTCATGGATGATGATTGTTGGTTGTCCACTTAGACTTGCATGATAATAATCATTTGTTTTCCATATGATGCACATTCTGGTTGTGACATATAGGATTTGATTTCTCATCTAATTATTTTGAGTTTTATGGTGCATTAAATGTTCCTTTACTTCTTATACTCCTTACACATGTTTACTAACCATGTAGGGCTTTGGTAAGTCGTAATTGAGTGTGGATAAGGAATCCACATTCAAACTTCTATCCTCTCATCTCTTTTACAATTCCATCTTGTGTTTGTTAAGCACTTAGGTGCTTTCTTTTAATAACTCATTATTTCCCCTTTTGAATTACAATTCATCTTCTACTTTAGAAGTGAGTTGTTTAATTCATTTCTTCTTTAGACTCTAGGTTTTGAAACCTCACAAACCATTAAGATCACTCCCTTGACTAATCAATTAGGATTGAGTCTTAGTTCATATAGATTTTTGCCTTTCTTCCTCTCTTGAGTCTCTCTTCTCATCTCAAAGGAAAATTCAAAATACTTAATAAAGGTAGGCATTTATTGCATTTAGGCCTTTCATATAAAGAAAAGATTATAAGGGGTCTTCTCTTATCATCTTAGAATGTATAGCATATAGCCCATCTTGGGTCAATGTGTTAAACATTTGATCTTGTATGAGGGACTTAAATGCAATACTTGTTGAAGGCACAAATAAAAAACACTTCTTCATTTCATAATTAACAAAAACACTTAATAAACACAAGTATGCTAGTGTGTTTGAACCTTGATAATTGGAACTAAGTGTGGGGGTCTTCTTCACTCTTAGTGTGCTTTCTTACCCATTCCATCTTGGAATGTGAGCATGTGCACATTCCAATGACTAAGATTTAGATACACTATCATATGCAAACAAATAAAAAATTCTAAAAGACAAAAACAAACAATAACGTCTTTCCTTCGGGAATTCTTTTCTCATCTCATTCACTCTTTCCGTAAGGATGCGTCATTTCCATTCTACCGCAAACAGGTAACGCCTAAGTCTCCCTACAGCGAGCTGCAACACCTAAATTGCTGGAACGCGAACGTTGACGTACTCCACTAAAAAACACAAACAATCCATCCCTAGGTGAGGGGAACTACGTCGCTCTGATTCTCATGTTCCCGATGAGATACGTAGGCAGTGGGGTAGGGCCCATTCGAGCACTTCTTTTATTTTCCCTACATTTGTTTCTCTTTCTCTTTCCATTCCTTTTCCAGTCCTTTTCCAGTATCCTTTTCTATCACCCTTTGATTGAGACAAGCAAGCGTGGATCCCATCGGGTACGATGGACGCGAGGGGGTGTTAATACCTTCCTCTCGCGTAACCGACTCCCTTACCCTTTCTCTTGGTCGCAAGACCATGTTCTTTCCTTCCTTCAGGTTTATGCGGGGTTTCCTTTCCCTCTCTTGGGATAAATACACATTGCTGGCGACTCTGTTTCGGTGCCACTTTCGCGTTTGTACTAGGATGAAAATCCCGGGAGCGACAGCTGGCGACTCTGCTGGGGACAGGTTGACCTATTGCTGGTCCATCCTAAGCGAGTCAATCCTAGCGCTTGTTTGCTTTTCTTTTATTGGGTGTTTATTGTTATCCTGTATTTGTTGTTTACTGTATTTTATTACTTGTACCATATTTACAGCATTGTAGCATTTACATTTTATGTATTATACTATGTTGCACTGTGCTGTCTGTTTGGCGGGATTGGGATTTCTGAGAGATAAGCCCATTACACAGGCTTGAGTATACACTTAGGATTAGAGTGGAGAGTAGTGGGACCTACGTGTCGTCTGGAGTACGTTGGGTATTCACGAAATTCACAGCTAGACGAGGCTATCTTGGGACCCATCATGGCATGCGCGTCTTGCGTATTCCAGGATGTCGATCTAGAGAGCTGTCGACTCTGGTGGCCATTCCCGAGGACTCAGTTGCGGCACTCCTCCCGAGATGTGACAGTGGCAGACCACATTATGTGGCAAACCCATTGCACATTCTCGACCCGAGGACCCAATGCTGGGAACTTGCCATAGGGTTTCCTTTTTGGAAAGAGAATCAGTGGAGGCACTCCTCGATTGGCGATAGTACTGTACCCTGAGGGATGAATGTACTATTGCTTCTCGACCTCAGTGCCAGAAGCTGAGGACCTTTCGTCTTGGAGAATCAGTTGAGGCCTCCTCGATTGATGATGATTCCAAACCAAAAATGGTGAACGTATCATCATTTCTCGACCTGAGAGCCCGGGATACTGAACATCCTAGAACCCACATGTGAGAGGGGGGTTGTTTGCAGGTGACCATGACTTCCTACATACCCGGTTTTCTGTTGACTTTACACAAAGGAAGGGTTCATCCTATTATATTCAGACAGTTCCTATTTGTGGTTCCATATTGTTCCCAGGGCTACACCGACACCGCACACAGTTCAGCACAGACACCTGATTACCTGATCACATTGCCCTTTGCATTGCATTATCATATCATAACGGTTATGTTTGTCAATTTCAGGTGCATAATATACTTCTGATTCCAATCCATGGGTTCAACAGAGAATGACGAGAGAAGGAAGAACAATGTTTCTTACAAGTTTCCAGACCCTACCTTGGATTCATTGCTCAAAGTTATAGACATGGCCGGCCCCGATGTTCTTGATAGGTTTCAAAAGAAGTATGGGAATTTGGTTAGGATGGTCTGTACTATCACGAAGTATGAACATGATGCTCTACACACCCTGCTGCAGTTCTATGAGCCTTCGCTGAGATGCTTCCTCTTTCCAGATTACATTTTGATGCCGACGCTAGAAGAATTCTCATTTATTTTGGGGGTTCCGATCATGTCAACAATACCATTCTTTTCTGGTAGCTCTCCTAGTGTAAAAGAAATTGCCGCTGCAACGCAAATGGACCAGTCAGTGATCAAAAGTGGTGTGAGTAACAAAAACGGAGTTGACGGATTTCATCTGGAATTCCTTTCTGATCAAGCCCAAGAGGCCGCTAATGCTAAAAACTGGACGGTTTACAACTCCATTTTGGCTCTTTGCATATATGGCCTAGTTCTTTTTCCCAATCAGCAAGACTTTGTGGATATGCAAGCTACGAGAGTTTTCGTTCTTAAAAATCCAGTCCCTACTTTGTTGGGGGATTTTTATTATTCTGTGCACTACAAGAACGAGAAAACAAGGGGAGGCCCTGTTAGTTGTTGCACTCCACTGCTATGTCATTGGCTTTTCAAGCATTTGCCTCAAACAGGTGCCTTTGTGGAAACCATAGATGTTGCGAAGTGGTCCGAGCGAATGATAGGTTTAACTGCTGATAATATTGTCTGGTTCGACCATCGATTGCTGAGAATTGAGCTTATCACCAGATGCGGAAGTTTTCCAAATGTACCTCTGATTGGCAGAAAAGGAGGGATCAATTATAATCCAGTTTTGGCCATCCGACAGTCCGGGTATGCTTCCAGGGGTCCTCCTACAGAGCAAGACGTGGAAGAATCTTTGTTCTTCACAGGAATTAAAGATGAGAAGGTGGTAGAGGTAGTGAATGCTTGGAAAGACAAGCATAGAATTGGAAAAGCTGTTTTTGGGAAAGGAGATTGTAGGTCTTATCCTGAATATGACAAATGGATTGAGACGAAAGTAAAGGATTTGCTTTTGCCCTTTTCAAGGAGACTTCTTGTACGTTCAGTACAGCCTGAACAACCCACCATGGTGGCTATTAAGGAGTGCGACAAATGGAAGAAAAAGGTTAGAGAGCTGCAGATAGAGAACTCTGGAATGAGCAGATGTCTTCAGAAAGCTCTAGCGGACAACAAAGAGTTGGAAAAGAGAGCATTGAAAGCAGAGAAAACCCTGGAAAACAAAGAAGAAGATTTTGTTGAGAGAGCTCGATACTTCCGAAAGCTTACCTTGGGAGCAGATGATACTAGTCAGGCTCATAAGGCTACAAAGCAGGCTCTAGCCCGAAGCAAGGATTCATTAGCTAAACTCCGTCAAGCTTGGGATGAAGTCAGAATTGAGAACTCTGAATTGATGACCCAGTTAAAAGATAAAAATGAAGAGCTGAAGAAAGCACATGAAGCAAGAAGAAAGCATTGAGAAGACCTTGACAGAAGCCAAGAACAGGCAAGGAACGCTGAAGATAAACTGAAAATCGCCAATAAAGAGCTTGAAGATGTCACGGCGGATCTGAAGCTGGTTAAAATTCAAGCTGGAATTAAGAGGCGTAAAGGAGCCGGTGAAGATGAAGCCTTGCTGATGCACGAGGGTTCGTTAGAGGATGCGTTGGAAAAAAGGGACGTCGTAATCAAAGAGTTGATTGAGAAGCCACATCATTAGCGTACCCGCATCCTGTTTGAAGAGATTAAGTATTCCAGCCAGAAGCTGAAAGACGTAGAGCTATCAGATTAGTGATTTTTGTCGTTTCTTTGTAATTGGTAATGGTTACCATCAGGATTGTTGATGGATCCATTTGACTGCTTGTTTCTTATTTTGTTGCTGAAACTATGACTAATGTACTTGAAAACTTCTGGGAATTTGTATGAAAGGAGCTATTTCTGCTCACAATTTATGGTTTTCAGATATATGTGATGTGTTATCTGCACACGGGCACACTACAAAATCACTATGTCTGGTCTCCAGATATTTGTGATCGATGTATATGAATATCTCTTCAGAGCAAAACTCACTAATCATGATTTCTGGTCGTCAGGAATTTGTGGTTATGATTGGAATCAGGATGTAAAAAGTATCTTGAAATGACAAACATAATTGTGCATTTGCATTTGCATAGCATATCATTTTTGCATTGCAGGTTTTCCTTTTGCAGGCGCCTGCTAACCTTTATTTGGTTTTCAGGCACGATAGCTGATACCCCAGTTCACCGATATTCTACCCGACGCAATCAAGCAAGAGTAATGGAGCAAGTTCAAACGGAATTAGCTGATTTGAGGGGAAGGATGGAACAGTTCATGAACCTCATGCAGGGGATTGCTCAAGGTCAACAGGAGCTGAGGACAGGTCAAGAAAACATGAGGATTGGACAAGAAGCTATGAGAACCACTATCCAGAGGCTGGAAACTGAAATCCCAAATCGCACTGTGTGCACTCCTCCTGTTGGCACAATCCCTGCTGGTGGGGTACATTTGGGATTTGATAACAATGAGGATGGTCAAGATGACCAGTTCACTGCATTCAACAATGACATGGGTTTCTATAATGACGACCGGAAGTACGAAGGGTTAGATGAAAGACTCAAGGCCATTGAGAGCCAAAATCCTCTGGGAATTGATGTAGAAGACATGGGTCTCGTGCAGGGTGTACGAATCCCTCCCAAGTTCAAACTTCCTGCTTTGGATAAGTACAACGGCAGTACCTGTCCCAAAACACATTTGCAAGCTTACAATTGCAAGGTTGCCGCTTATACTGATGACCAGAAGCTCTGGATGTATTTTTTCCAGGATAGCCTGTCAGGCGCCTCCCTGGAATGGTATGTTAAGCTGGACAGGGTTCATATCAAGAGCTGGAAAGATTTGTGCGCTGCGTTTCTGAAGCAGTATCAATATAATTTGGATATGGCACCTAATCGTACTCAGCTGCAGAGTATGACTCAGGATCCTAAGGAAGGCTTTAAGCAATACGCACAAAGATGGAGGGAGTTGGCTGCACGAGTTCAACCACTGTTGGGTGATCGTGAGATGGCTGATATGTTCATGAGCACACTCCAAGGGTCGTATTTGGATAGGTTGGCTGTGTGTCCTTTCACAGGGTTTGCTGATATTGTTGTTGTTGGGGAACGAATAAAGAGTCTGCTGAAATTGGGTAAGATTCAAGACGTCGGTGGGACTGGTGCTTCGAGTTCGAGGAAACCCTTTGCCAACGGATCAAGGAAAAGAGAAGGGGAGTCCAGCGCTGTGCATAGAGGATGGGGCAGAGGTAGGAATCAGTCCTATCATCAGGTGGATGCTGTAACCATTCCGGTTCCAGCTGGACAGCAAGCTCCAGATCAGCAAGGTAGACCCCGATTCCAGAATAACAGACCAAGGGACCGTAAGTTTGATCCTTTGCCTATGTCATATACTGCTTTGTTACCGCAATTGCTCAAAGAGAAGTTGGTTGAGCTACGGACTATGAGACCGCTAGACTCCAGAAAATTGCCTCAGGGTTATGATGCCAACGCTCGATGTGAATTTCATTCTAGCGCGCAAGGTCACTCGATAGAGAAGTGTTGGGCTTTTCACCATAAGGTTCAAGACCTGATTGACGCAAAAGCTATTAATTTCTCTAAGCCGCCGAATGTTCGTGATAATCCAATGCCCCATCATGGAGGTGCAAGCATGAATGCTATTTCTGATGGTGAGAAACTGAATCTGATTACTGATGTGAATTTGGTAAAGACTCCGCTGTTGATTGTAAAAGAGCGTTTGTTGAAAGGAAAAGTGTTTCCTGGATGTGGCTCTGATTGTGAAGATTGTTCAAGACAGATTAATGGCTGCAGTAAGTTGAAAGTTGGACTGCAGGATCTTATGGACGAAGGAAGACTTCAGTTTGATAAGATAGAGAGAGAAAAAGATGTTTCTGCCGTTACTATTTACTATAATCCAGTTGAGATACAGGTGCCTGTTGAGGATCCTGTTGCTATCATCGTGCCCGAGAGGCCGAGACCAGTTACGATTATAGTTCCTGAATCGGCTGCTTATGTATCCAATAGGGCAGTTCCATGGCAATATGGAACTGATACTCATCAAGGAGGAAGCCGACAGAGAGCAGAGGTTGTTGGTACCAGTGTTGAGAATGTCAGTGGACCAAGTGGTTTCACTAGGAGTGGTCGACTGTTCGCTCCCCAGACTCTAAGGAATGATAAAGAAGCTGAAGTCGCTGCAAGAGCGAAGGGAAAACAGATTGTTGATGACAAGGTGTCTGCTCAGGAAGAAGACCCTAAAGTCAATTTTGATAATGATGTTGAGGAATTTATGAGGGTTATCAAAAAGAGTGATTACAAGATCATTGGCCAACTTAATCAGACACCCTCTAAAATTTCGATATTATCCCTGCTAATGAGTTCAGATGCACACCGGGCTGCTTTGTTGAAGGTTCTGAATATGGCATACGTTCCCCAAGAGATTACAGTGAATCAGTTAGAGGGAGTAATTTCTAATGTGAATGTGAGCCACGGGTTGGGGTTTACGAATAGGGATTTGACTCCAGATGGACGTAATCACAATAAGGCGTTGCACATCACACTTGAATGCAGAGGAGCTGTTTTGTCGCATGTGCTGGTCGATACAGGTTCTTCCTTGATTGTGTTACCCAAAAAGGCCCTGATGAAGATTAAAGTAGATGGATTGGTTCTGAGACCCAGTGATCTGATTGTGAGAGCTTTTGATGGATCCCAAAGATCGGTGTTTGGAGAGGTTGAACTACCAATACAGGTTGGTCCACAGATATTCAAGACGATCTTTCATGTTATGGACATTCAGCCTGCTTATAGCTGTTTGTTGGGCCGACCATGGATTCACGCAGCGGGCGCAGTTACCTCAACACTTCATCAGAAGCTCAAATATATGTTCGAGGTTCAAGTGGTTACTATTTGCGGTGAGGAAGATATATTCGAGAGTCATCTATCCACTTTCAAATATGTGGAAATGGATGGAGAAATTCACGAAACTTTGTACCAATCTTTTGAAGCCCTGAATATCAATAACTTACCAGAATCTACTTCAGCCGCAGTGGTGTCGAATGTGCCAGGTGGGCCGAGTGCATCAATTGCGTCATACAAGCAGGCCAGAGAAGTGGTCGAAAGCGGAAATGCCCAAGGTTGGGGTAAAGCTATTGATGTGTTTGTAAAGGAAGACAAGTTTGGCATTGGATACCAACCGGGCCGAACGCCAGTTCCCCGATTCCGTGGGCCAATCAGCTTCAACAGTGGAGGAATTATCAACCCTAATCAGTCCTGCTCAGCAATAGAAGATGGCTCTGAAAGCTCAGATTATCTGGACAGATGGGTATATGCACTGGCTCCGGGCGAGGCATTGCAAAATTGGTCTAGTGAAGAAATCGTTCATGTTGTGCACCATTCAGAGTAATAATTCTTGTCTTTCATAATGCATAAAATCCCACACTCTGCCCAAGGTGTGAGGATCCATTTGTAGGGCCACCATATTTTCTCATATAATGTTCAAATATTAATAAAAGGACGTTTTTGTTTACAAATTTGTGTTCCCTTATTCTTTCTTTATTTTTATTTTGCACAAAGAAAATTAAAAATGATAATGCACTTTCTTTTCTTTTGTTTTCAAGCAAAATAATCTAAAATAAAGCATAAATCCAATCATGCAGACTTGATTCTGTGAATTCCTCTGAAAATGATTCTGTTATGCCCACGTATGATTTCGATAATCTGATCTATCAAGCCGAGGAAGAAAGTGATGAAGACTATGAACTCCCGGAAGAGTTGGCTAGGTTGTTGAAACAGGAAGAGAAGACCATTCAGCCGCATCAGGAAGCTCTTGAGGTCATCAATATTGGGTCAGAGGAAAGCAAGAAAGAGATCAAGATCGGTGCGAGTCTGCGGGCTGATGTAAAGCAAGAGCTGATAGTCATGCTACGGGAATACGTTGACATCTTTGCTTGGTCATATCAAGATATGCCGGGTTTAGATACAGACATAGTTGTGCATAGACTGCCGTTGAAAGAGGATTGTCCACCGGTCAAGCAAAAGCTGCGCAGAACGAAACCAGAAATAGCTTTGAAGATCAAGGAAGAAGTACAGAAACAGTTGGATGCAGGTTTTCTGGCACTAACCAACTATCCTCCTTAGGTGGCCAACATAGTACCGGTGCCGAAGAAAGATGGCAAAGTTAGAATGTGCGTGGATTACAGAGATCTCAACAGGGCGAGCCCTAAAGATGACTTTCCACTCCCTCATATTGATGTGTTAGTTGATAATACCGCTCAGTTTTCAGTGTTCTCATTTATGGATGGATTCTCCGGGTACAATCAGATAAAGATGGCGCCTGAAGACATGGAGAAGACGACATTCATTACCCCGTGGGGTACCTTCTGTTACAAAGTAATGCCTTTTGGGTTGAAAAACGCAGGGGCAACTTATCAAAGAGCAATGGTGACGTTATTCCACGATCTAATTCATAAAGAGATCGAGTGTTATGTGGATGACATGATTGCTAAATCAAAGACAGAAGAATAACATCCGATCAACTTGAAGAAGCTTTTTGAGAGGTTAAGGAAATTCAGGTTGAGACTGAATCCTAACAAATGTACTTTCGGCGTGTGATCTGGAAAATTGCTTGGTTTCATTGTCAGTGAAAAAGGGATAGAGGTTGATCCTGCTAAGGTGAAAGCTATACAAGATATGCCTGTACCGAGAACTGAGAAAGAAGTTCGCGGTTTTCTAGGGAGATTGAACTACATTTCAAGGTTCATATCTCACCTAACTGCCACTTGCGAACCGATATTCAAAATGCTAAGAAAAGATCAAACGGTCAGGTGGAATGATGATTGTCAAAATGCCTTCGATAAAATAAAAAGATATTTGCAGGAACCTCCGATTCTGATACCTCCAGTTTAAGGGAGACCACTGATTATGTACTTGACAGTGCTCGAAGGATCCATGGGTTGTGTTCTTGGTCAACACGACGAGACAGGTAGGAAAGAACATGCTATTTACTACCTGAGCAAGAAGTTTACAGATTGTGAATCACGTTATTCAATGCTTGAAAAGACATGTTGTGCACTCGCATGGGGCGCCAAGCGATTGAGACAATACATGCTCACACATACAACCCTGTTGATCTCAAAGTTGGATCCGGTCAAGTACATTTTTGAGAAACCAGCACTTACAGGCAGAGTTGCAAGGTGGCAGATGGTACTGACAAAGTACGATATTCAATTTACTTCGCAAAAAGCAATCAAAGGAAGTATACTGTCAGATTATCTGGCGCAACAGCCTCTTAATGATTACCAGCCCATGAGATTTGATTTCCCTGATGAGGACATCATGTTTCTCAAAGCGAAAGACTGCGAGGAACCACTTCTGGAGGAGGGGCCTGACCCTGAATCCAAATGGAGTTTGATGTTTGATGGGGCAGTTAATATGAATGGGTGCGGAGTTGGTGCAGTCCTCATTACGCCAGAAGGTGTTCACATGCCCTTCACTGCTCGAGTAACCTTCGGGTGCACCAACAATGAAGCAGAGTATGAAGCTTGCATACTAGGGATTGAGGAAGCTATTGACTTACGAATCAAGACCATCGATATCTTTGGTGATTCAGCACTGGTAATCAATCAAGTAAAAGGAACTTGGCACACACATCAGCAGAATTTGATTCCGTATAGAGATTATACGAGAAGATTGCTGACATTCTTTACAACTGTCAAGCTGTACCATGTTCCTAGAGATGAGAATAAGTTTGCAGACGCCTTGGCCACTATATCCTCGATGATCAAAGTGCATGGTTGGAACTTTGTACCCAGGATTGATGTATCTCGTCTTGATAGGCCTGCTTTTGTGTTTGATGTGGATGCAGTGTCTGACGATAAGCCTTGGTACCATGACATCAAATGCTTCTTGAAAAATCAAGAACATCCGCCTGGGGCATCTTCCAATGACAAGAAGACATTAAGAAGGCTAGCTGGTAGTTTCTTCTTGAATAAAGATGGCGTGCTGTATAAGAGAAATTTTGACACGGTTCTGCTCAGATGTGTGGATAGACACGAGGCAGATCTGTTGATGATTGAAGTGCACGAAGGCTCTTTCGGTACCCATGCCGGAGGACATGCGATGGCTAAGAAATTGCTGAGATTAGGGTATTATTGGCTGACCATGGAGTCAGATTGCTGCAAGTATGCTCGCAAGTGTCACAAATGCCAGATCTATGCAGATAAAGTGCACGTTCCTCCCAATCCATTGAGTATCATGTCCTCTCCATGGCCATTTGCAATGTGGGGCATTGATATGATAGGGAAAATTGAGCCTACTGCTTCAAATGGCCATCGTTTCATCTTGGTCGCCATCGATTACTTCACTAAATGGGTTGAAGCAGCATCTTATGCCAATGTCACTAAGCAAGTAGTGGCTCGTTTCTTGAAACGAGATATCATTTGTCGATATGGAGTGCCCGAAAGAATCATTACTGATAATGGTTCTAATTTGAACAATAAGATGATGGCTGAACTATGCCGGGACTTCAAAATCGAACATCACAATTCTTCTCCGTACCGCCCGAAGATGAATGGCGCGGTCGAGGCGGCCAACAAAAATATCAAGAAGATTGTGCAGAAGATGGTTGTCATGTACAAAGATTGGCATAAGATGTTACCATTGGCTTTGCATGGGTATCGAACATCAGTCCGCACGTCCACTGGGGCAACGCCATACTCACTTGTATACGGTATGGAGGCAGTTCTGCCGGTAGAAGTTGAGATCCCCTCTCTCCGAGTATTGATGGATGTTAAGTTAGATGAAGCTGAATGGGTACGAGCCAGATTTGATCAGCTAAGCCTTATTGAGGAGAAGCGATTAACAGCAGTATGTCATGGCCAGCTATATCAGCGCAGAATGAAGAGGGCATTCGATCAAAAAGTTCGACCTCAAGTCTACAAGGTCGGGGATGTGGTAATCAAGAGAATACTTCCTCCGAGTACAGATCACAGGGGCAAATGGACTCCTAATTATGAAGGTCCATTCGTGGTTAAAAAGGTTTTCTCAGGTGGAGCCTTATTGCTGACAACCATGGATGGTGAAGACTTTTCATCCCCTGTTAATTCAGATGCAGTTAAAAAATACTTCGTATAAAGAGACCCGCTGGATAAAAGAAAAAATCCAGACAAAAAAGGGCATCCCGGCGAACCAAAAACAGAATAAAGGTTCGGGCAAAAATTAGGGATATAATTGAAAAAATTGTACACCCGGTAAGTTGAAAACCCGAAAGGGCAACTTAGGCAAAAAAGGGTATCCCGGTGGATTGAAAACCTGAAAAGGCGATCCACGCAAAAGAGGGATTAAAGCGAATGACTGCAGTCTGAATTAATCTGTACGTTTTCTACTCTTCAGCAAACTGGAAAAATTCCAAAGGAGGAATTGGTCCGACCACGAGCTTCTGAAGGCAAAGATAATCAGGAGAGTTGGAATACATATTGGCTATAACAGAATCAGAAATCAGTTGGAATCCAATTTCCGCATTATCATTAGGATAGATTTCTTTTCTCAATTTTATGGCAATCGCCTCTTTCAGGGGTTTGCTTCCGATTGTAAATCCTCCAATTTTGGCATTTCATCAATAAAATTGAATATTCAGTCACGAGCTTTTATTTTCATTTTACTGTTTTGTTTGCGAAAACGTCCGATTTTTGATAATAAAACGTTACTTTGAAAATATCTTGGCCTTGCAAAAACATGCACAAAGACAATTGAAACTACTTTGCTTGTTGGACAACCTTGGATGGTGGACTCAAAAGACCACGCAATATCCTGGGGCATGTGCATATTCTTTTTCTGTTGCAGGTAATGAGCACGATCGATCCAAGTAGCATGATCGTAACCACGAGCAGATATTTGCTATGACTTGATACCATTGTATCTTATTAAGTCGTTTCTTCCATTCAAGAGTTCCCACCGAGTTTCGTGACGGCAACGGTGGTCGAAGATGGATTTCTTCTGTGTTGATAACGGTTATTAATGCAGTGAAGACTCTGGGTCAATAACAAGTGCTAATCCTCCAGTACCTTGCAGACGATGTGAAGAGTGGTTCAAGGCAGAGTGTTTGTCTAAGAGTTTGAAAATGTTTGGTTTTCTATAAAATCCTCTTAAGAGACGAAACTTTTAGTACTAACATCCCTTGTGGAATTTACTCTTGGCAGGATGTACCAGCAAGTGGTAGTATCATATATCCCGCAGGTTTCAGCATGTGAAATTTGTCAAAGAATAATCCCCAGCGGAGTTGTTGACCATCCCATGCATGGGGCATGTTATCTCCCCAGCAAAAGATATTCCCGATCTATAATCCCCAGTAGAGTTTGAAGACGTTGGGTCTTCTGTAAAACCCTCTTAAAAGGGCATTCCCCAACACAAGACGCTTTAAAGCAGTTTTCTCTAGCAGGGTGTGTTGTAAACTCATTATCCCCAGCGGAGTCGTCACGGAGAAAGTTCGCCCGGCATGGGGCATTGTGACATTTATCCTAAACTCGACAGTCATCTTCCTCAGCAGACTACCGTGGAATTGCTTTGGGTTTCCCTAACAGATCCCTATGGACTCTTTCTCAGCATGTTTCAACAGTTTGTCTTTCAACCAAGATTTGTATGTCCCCGGCAGAGCAGCCCCAATCCCCAGCAAGATCATATCTCTGGTAATGGTACCCCCACAGAGTTCAGCATTGAATCTTATCTGCTATACTCCCCAGCCGAGTCGCGGTAAGTTCCCCAGCAAGGTTTAAAGAGATCGACAGAATCTCTCCTTCAGCAAGGTGTCAACATATGATATTACCCAGCAGGTGGTGTAATTCTCAGCAGTGTTCATTTACAATCCAAAGTCCAATTTATTTTTGGCATGCGTACAGTTTGTTCATGTTATTCCAGCAGGTGGAGTGATCATTTGGCAATTTTAAGCTTCCAACGACAGTTTGGTAAGCACCAAAGTCCAACGACAGTTTGGCAAAGCTTCCCACGACAGTTTGGTAAGCACCGAAGTCCAAGGACAGTTTGGCAAAGCTTCCCACGACAGTTTGGTAAGCACCGAAGTCCAACGACAGTTTGGCGAAGCTTTCAACGACAGTTTGGTAAGCCCCGAAGTCCAACGACAGTTTGGCAAAGCTTCCCACGACAGTTTGGTAAGCACTGAAGTCCAACGACGGTTTCGCAGAAGTCCAACGACAGATTGGCAGAAAGCCAGCACAAATTGGTGAAAGTCCAACGACAGTTTGGCAAAAAGTCCAACGACAGATTGGCAGAGCAGCTAAAGTCCATCGACAGTATGGTAAGCCAGTAGTCGTCTGGCGTCGTTCAAAAGACATTGTTGAAAGTCCATCGACGGTATGGCAAGCCAGTAGTCGTCTGGCGTCGTTCAAAAGACATTGTTGAAAGTCCATCGACGGTATGGCAAGCCAGTAGTCGCCTGGCGTCGTTCAAAAAGACATTGTTGAAAGTTCATCGACAGTATGGCAAGCCAGTAGTCGTCTGGCATCGTTCGAAAGACAGATCTCTCCGACAACGTTTCATTTGAAGATTCAATCTAGCAGTCCTGTTGGGTATATATCCTTTTTGTTCTTCGCCATCCTGAGCAAATTTTTGGTTATATTTGGTATTCAATCACTATATACCTTGAAGGTCTGAAAGCAATCGCTTTCAGGCATTCAGGTCTACAGTGTTTGAATAGGGGCAGCTGTAATACCCCAAAATTTGCTCTCTCTTTTTTTACATCATAGCATGGAATTATCATTTATCATATCATATCCATCTCATTAGCATTGCATTGCATTTAACATAGAAAAATGAAGCATAGCATCCCTCTTACCATCAAGGCATGTGATCAGGTGGAAGGTGGACAATCAAGGGATCATTCAAAGCACAAAAGGTCAATCAAGTTGCCTCAAGGCAATCCAAGAGGTCTCCCATGTCTCACACCATCTCAATTGACCATCCAATATCTCAAGGAAGTGAGATTCAATAGGAGATTGAAACAATACATACTTCATCATGCAAGAGGTTCAAAAAATTGAAGGAAAATCCTCAAAAGAGATGGTTCTTTGGTTCAAAATCACCCTCAAGTGGCCTATTTCATCATCCTTTAAGAGGATGCACATCATACTCTGAGGAATTTGAAATTGAAAACTGCATATTTTTCTCCTAGGAGGTGGGCACCAAAACTAGGGTTTTCAATAAAATCAGGGAATCTTTGATTTTTTGAACAAAATTTGATGTCATGGTATCCTATAGGTCCTTAAGTGTATGAGTGTGTAAAATTTCCTCTCAATTGGTTTTAGAAGTGGTTCAATTGGAAGAAAGATAAAAAATCAGAGAAATTGGGGCCAAGTCAAATAATCAAAGGAAAAAGTCAACTCTTGACTTTTTGAGGCCAAATTCATAAAATTCATGTTATATGTGTCCAATGTACAAAATTTGGTCAAGAAAATCCAAAGGAATCATGAAAAAATCAAGATGTGGAAAGTTGCCATTTTTGGAAGAAGTAGGGTTTCCAAAAATAGTAATTTTGGACTATTTTGCACTACACTTTGAACCAAGGCCATTTAAAATTGAAGCACCAAATGAAAATTCCACTCAGCCACAACAAAAGATCTTGCTTTGAGCTTCACATCCATATGTGGAACATCTCCATTGGATAAAAATTGAGGGAGATATGATTGATCAAAGTTGGAGGAAAATAGGGCAAAAACCAGGTCGTGACCAAGGACTTTCAGGTCACGCGCGTGTCATTTTCACAAGCATGTGGTGGGCCAAATGTATTGATCAATTACTCATGGTTAGAGGCCTCAAATGAAAAAACTTTCAACATGAAAGTTGTTCCTCTATGTGAGTCCTTCAAAATTGGTGTTCATGATTTTTTCATTTGATCAAAGGTCAAGAAGTTATGTTGAGTCCAATGTGCTATGATCCTGTTGAAATGCCATGCCATGTTTGCCTTGCCAACCAACCTCCTTGCCACGCCCTTATACAGTTCCCAAACCTTTGTGTTGTGAGTCATTTTCCAACCTTTTCCAAGCATCATTTCAAATCATTTCTCATGCCAAACATGCTCTATTACATCTCCTTTTTCCAATGTTTCCAAAAGCTCATCAAACCATTCACAATGCATGGAGAATTCCATCTTCAAACACCAACTGATCTCATCATGTTTCACATCAGAATTTGCAGTTTGGTTCACACACACAACAAACACTTCATCACCCCAGTTTTCCTCTTTTAACCAAGCACATCTCATCTACACTATGCACAATAGCACGTGCTTTGTATGGAAATAGAAAAAACAAGCTTGCTGAGCAAGTTTCTAATGCAACAGCCTTTGCCATTCATTTCTCTTGCTGCTCCACCATAATACACCATAGGTCATCACCATAACATCACAGCCATAGCATAACTCGTCCCCTAACTAACTTGGCTCAGTTAGTTAGGATGGACTCAGTTTAACCACCTTGACTCACTCTAACCAACTCACTAAACCATGGTTAGCTCTCACTATAAATAGAAATCACACACTCTAACTTCAGTTCTAACTTCATTTTCACACATTCACTTCAGAAACACTCTCTTCTTCTCTCTCGATTCCACCATTGCCACTGATTCTTGAGCTCTACCTTGTTCATTCCACTTCAACACTCTCTCTGATTCTCTCTCAAGTTCTCCACAGTGATACTTGTTTGGAGTTTGGTTTCAACCTCTTCTCCATTGAATCATCATCAAGTTCTACATCTCAGCCTTTATTTGGCCAAGTGAAGATTGTAGAAGAGACAAGACCTCTGGTTTTCTGAAGAACACTTCAAGGTTTCAAAACTTCAGGTACGAATCTCCACCATTATAGACCTAATGTGAAGTTGTTTTCAGGTTCTTGAAGCTTCTTATAAGCTCAAGAACTTGTCCGGCTATTTGATAGGCCTTTAGAGGTATAGTGCACAACTTAGGGCTTGCTTTAATCTCCTCTGTTTTCTCTGTGTGTGATTGTTATGTGGAAAATGATGTTAGATTCACGATGTGCATAGCGTAAGCTTCATTTTGATACCACATTTGCGCATTTTTGTGAAATTATGGAGTTGCAGACGGTGGCGCATGACCGGAGAAGGTGACCGGAGGTCATCTCCGGCCGGTGGTCTTAAGTGCTAGGGTTTTGTGTGTTTTAATCACAGCCGTTGATGTGTTCCAATCGTGTGGTCTAAAATGTGCCAACACATTAAAACGCATGTGCATGTCATGTGCATTGTTTCTGAATTCACTTAAGCTCTATGTGTTGCAGCGTATGGTAGCTAGGGTAGACATTCATGCATGTGCGTTGATTTCAATTACTTTGACTATGGTTTGACCTTGACTTGATCAATGGCCATAAGTCAGTCAATTTTGTTGACTGAGAGTGTATGCTTGTTAGTGTGTTTTGCGCAGACTTGGACCTTGGAACAAACTGATATTTTCACCCCTATGTCTTAAGCCCAAACCATTTTTGAACTGTTAATTTGCTATGCATGCACCCCCTTCTTTATTTCCATTTCATTTTATTTTCCATTTGTATACACGTTTGCTTTTTAATTTTTAAAAATACCAAATGGCATTATAAAATTCCACAAAAATTCATGAACATCATTAAGACATTTAGAAATTTTTTGATATTTTCATATATTGATTTTATGACCTTTTTGCCCCTGTTCCACAATTTTCTTTGATTCTCTTTTGTGTGCATTCTTAATGTGGTACATGATTTTGTGCATTTTTGTTCTTGATCATTAAAAATTGTTTTGATGCTCTTCTTTTTGCATTGAGTCATTAGCCTCTTGAGGTATGTTAAGTGATTTTTATTTGATTTTTTTAGGTCAGTTTATGGCATGTTTGGTGTTCATTTTGTGTTACTTTGTATGATGTGTATACTTGACCTAAGTGCATTGTATAAAGACTCTTTGACTTGATTTCTTGTATGCTATTTTGGTATATGATTCACTTCTGATTTGTGTATCTTTAAACCATGCTTGCTTAATTTCTATGAGTCCATTTAGCTTTTGTTTAATGCATTACCTTTGAAGCATAATAACATGTCATATCATCTTAACTTTTGTGCATGTTTACATGATTTCTTTTGTACATACTTGCATGATCATTTGCATATTTGGTGAACCATTCATGTGAAATAATAGGTCATTGATACATATTATATGTCATCTTTGCATGTTGATTATCATTTGAACCTTGTGCATCCTTTAACATGTTGTGTTTGCACTTTCTTTTTTTGAACTTCCATTTCAAGTCTACTTCTTCTATCACTTCTTAAATGTCTTGATGTGTTATGCATGAACACTTGTGAGATGTTTGTGAATCATTTTTCATTTCATTTCAATTCTGATCCTTAGATCACATGTTTCATTTATGCATATTTCTTCTCTTTCTTTTCACCTTTCATTCTCCCTTTTCTTATGGTAGCATGTTCTAATGTCATGGATGATGATTGTTGGTTGTCCACTTAGACTTGCATGATAATAATCATTTGTTTTCCATATGATGCACATTCTGGTTGTGACATATAGGATTTGATTTCTCATCTAATTCTTTTGAGTTTTATGGTGCATTAAATGTTCCTTTACTTCTTATACTCCTTACACATGTTTACTAACCATGTAGGGGCTTTGGTAAGTTGCAATTGAGTGTGGATAAGGAATCCACATTCAAACTTATATCCTCTCATCTCTTTTACAATTCCATCTTGTGTTTGTTAAGCACTTAGGTGCTTTCTTTTAATAACTCATTATTTCCCCTTTTGAATTACAATTCATCTTCTACTTTAGAAGTGAGTTGTTTAATTCATTTCTTCTTTAGACTCTAGGTTTTGAAACCTCACAAACCATTAGGATCACTCCCTTGACTAATCAATTAGGATTGAGTCTTAGTTCATATAGATTTTTACCTTTCTTCCTCTCTTGAGTCTCTCTTCTCATCTCAAAAGAAAATTCAAAATACTTAATAAAGGTAGGCATTTATTGCATTTAGGCCTTTCATATAAAGAAAAGATTATAAGGGGTCTTCTCTTATCATCTTAGAATGTATAGCATATAGCCCATCTTGGGTCAATGTGTTAAACATTTGATCTTGTATGAGGGACTTAAATGCAATACTTGTTGAAGGCACAAATAAAAAACACTTCTTCATTTCATAATTAACAAAAACACTTAATAAACACAAGTATGATAGTGTGTTTGAACCTTGACAATTGGAACTAAGTGTGGGGGTCTTCTTCACTCTTAGTGTGCTTTCTTACCCATTCCATCTTGGAATGTGAGAATGTGCACATTCCAATGACTAAGATTTAGATACACTATCATATGCAAACAAATAAAAAATTCTAAAAGACAAAAACAAACAATAACGTCTTTCCTTCTGGAATTCTTTTCTCATCTCATTCACTTTTTTCGTAAGGATGCGTCATTTTCGTTCTACAGCAAACAGGTAACGCCTAAGTCTCCCTACAGCGAGCTGCAACACCTAAACTGCTAGAACGCGAACGTTGACGTACTCCACTAAAAAACACAAACAATCCATCCCTAGGTGAGGGGAACTACGTCGCTCTGATTCTCATGTTCCCGATGAGATACGTAGGCAGTGGGGTAGGGCCCATTCGAGCACTTCTTTTATTTTCCCTACATTTGTTTCTCTTTCTCTTTCCATCCCCTTTCCAGTCCTTTTCCAGTATCCTTTTCTATCACCCTTTGATTGAGACAAGCAAGCGTGGATCCCATCGGGTACGATGGACGCGAGGGGGTGCTAATACCTTCCTCTCGCGTAACCGACTCCCTTACCCTTTCTCTTGGTCGCAAAACCATGTTCTTGCCTTCCTTCAGGTTTATGCGGTGTTTCCTTTCCCTCTCTTGGGATAAATACACATTGCTGGCGACTCTGTTTCGGTGCCACTTTCGCGTTTGTACTAGGATGAAAATCCCGGGAGCGACAGCGGGAAGCACGCATATTTTGTTTATTTATTTATTTTTAATTTTTTTAATAGATTAATAGACTTATTTTACATTTCAATTAAAATTTTCACTTATTTTTTAGAACGATTTATTATAAAACATCATTTTAACAAATTTCACTTTAAAAAATATTGCATATATTCACAAATAAATGTATAAAATAAAATCATAAGCAAGTATTCCAAAATATAGTTCAAATATTCACCTTCAACCAACCAAAAAAGATTTTAATGTTTGATAACTACGTTGGCACGAGTCAATCTGTCCATTTTTTTGTAGGCTTAAGGCGGAACGAGATTAAAGCGAGACGGACTAAGCAGACACAAAATCCTATTCCAATCTGCCATTTTTTAACAGGTGTGCGGCCGGTCGGCAAGCCATGCCCAATTTACCACCTTTAATATTAAAAATATAAATAATTTGCAAAATTGTATCTTTTAAAATTTTTTAAAATAAACTCAACTAATTTCTTTTTAATATAGGAGATTTTAAGCCTAGCAAATAAAGGCGACACTATAAAAATTAATTATAAAAACAAGAGTATATTATAAGCTATTTTTTATAAAGGTTATATTTTTAAATTTAATGGTTATGTATTAATATTATAAAAAAATTTAAACCGTCCTTCATAATTTTTGATTTGACGAAATAGATAATTTTATTGATTGATAGTATAAAATTCATTTATGTTATTAGTGCATATTTTATTATCAATGCATTAAAGAACTTTTAAATCATATTATTTAATTTGTAAGTTAATTCTTTTTTAGGGGAGTTTACAAATCAAACTATAGACTACTTTCCATAATTGAATTACATTTTTCTCTAAATATACAAATCAAAACTCTCTAAAATTGAGCTGAAACCGATGCAAATTAATTTTTTTCTTCTGATGTTTATATACTCCGTACACATATACTCAAAGGCTAACTAAACATCATGAATATAAAAATACAATTATTAATATTAAATACCGGACGTAAAATATAGTTTTGAATAATGTTACTTTTCTTCCTTCATAAACACGTGCATATAAGTGTATTTAATTAATATAATAAACTAATAATGCAAACATATTTTTCATTCATTGTATTATACATAATTAGATATGTTGAATTATATTTTTCACTATTTAATCTAAGGGCCCACATAGATTACTATGATGTGACATGATTTCTACTTTTGCTGCATTTCTTGAAAAATGTACCCACTGGATGTATTTTAAGGTGAATTCATCTTCTAAAGTTTATATATATATATATATATATATAAACCAACATGTTCTACATGGAGGTAAGCAAGAAAGTAACATTAAATTAAATAAACACATTATATACCATAGGTTATAGGTAATCATGGAATGGTACAGGTAAAAGTTAAAATAATATTCATGGAATTAGGGTGGGCAAATTTGAGCCGATCGATTAAAACCGACCGATCCATTGTCTTTTTGGTGTAAATGAGTCGGATCGGGTCGAGTGTCGGGTTGATTTGGTTATTTAATTTGGATGATATTGCGTTGTTTCGGTCGGGCTCGAATATTTATTTTGGATCCGACGAAAATCGAAACCGACCGAACTTAATTAATATATATATTTTATTTATTTTTATTACTATATAACCGACTCAAATTTATAATATTTGAGAATGTTATTATTTTTATAATTTAATGATGGTATTATATACTCTAAAAAAATATAAAACATGTAATATAAAATTTGGAGTATTATTTAGTTTATGGTTTAAAATATGATAATGATCAAAATTAATGTCAAATAATATTGAAAATATTATCCCATAATAATAATTTTTCTTTTAATAATAAAAAATATTGTTCTATTTCAAAAATTTGATATTTTTTATAATAAATTTAAAAAATAGTCATTTTTATATGATTGTTCTAATAAATATTAAACCGACTAAACCGATCCGACTTAACCGATAAACTGACTTAACTGAATCCGACGAAAACCGAAATTTAATCGGTCGAAATTAGACCATAAAACTAAAACCGCAATTTACGTCGGATTTAAGTTTTGAGCCCAAAATCGATCGACTCCGACCGATTGTCCACCCCTACCTGAAATGATACAAGTGTAGGTTAAAATAGGAGAATCTATTTTTTTATTTTTATTTTTATTTGATTACTTTAGCTTATTGTTTATTAGAGACGCAATTCATATAATTGCAGAACTTTTTTCATTAAATATTTTATTTGATTTTAATTAAATTGAAACATTCAAAACGTGCCCTGAATCTCAATTTGTTCAGTAGAATATTCACAAAATGAAGAACATGTTTAAGTGTTTAAGTGTTTTAGTGCAATTTGTTTTTTAAAACTTTAGTGTTTATAATTGTTGGGCTTACAATTATAAAGCCTGATTAGTTTCTTGGGCCATCATGGTCAGGGTTATTATAATTTTTGGGCTTACAATTATAAAGCCTGATTACTTTATTGGGCCATCATGGTCAGGGTAAATAAGAGAATTTAACTTTTCACCTCTAAAATTAAACTTAACACTCCCACATATTTACTATTTTTTAAATTGTCTATGGATAAATTTGAGTCAAAAGTGTAAACAAAATTTTTTAATAGTTTATTTAAATTTTTTAATAACAGACCAAATTTTCGATAATTTATTTTTAAATTTTTGATATCACGAATCTAATACCGATATTTTAAAATAGTCCATTTTATATAGAAAATTTATGAAAAGCAAAATTTCCTATGGTTTAAACTTTTCAATGCAAACCTCACATATTATAGTTGAAAGCTCCAAGAGTTTGACTAAATTTTGGTAAAACATAATGTTGAGAAAGATGTTCCAACATGAAGGTTTCAACTCCAGACTAAAGATGTCGACTGAAATGTCACAGCATGTAGATTCGACATCATGACTGTCACAACAGGTTTTGTTTAAATCTGTTCCAAGATTTAAGGCGAGATTGGCAGTGGATCAAGGATCAAAGATATGAAGCCCAACAAAACAGAAGACTATAAAAGAAGACCAAAACCTAATGCAGAAGGAGAGAGGGGACGACATAGACTTAGGAATCATATTTTGTAAAGTGGGGTTTAGGTTTTGAGAGTCGTAGGTTTCTCTTGTAAGTCTCCCTCTGTATCGATTTGATACAGTGTGGTAGACATAGGTATTTGTACAGATTCAGAAGCCCGTAGGCAATGAATCGTGTAGTGTTCTTGGATGAAGCTTTGAAGCAAATCCAAGTTAACTTGTTAGTCAAGGATGCTTGACTGAACTTTGTATTGGAAGGAGTGTCTTTCAATAGGGATGATATAGTTATGAGGTATTAACTGCTAGATAATCACAGGTTGTGATTTAGGATGTGAGATGGGTTTCTCTTATTAATTAGATGTGACTTCTAATGATAAAGTCTTCATTGGGTAGTGATAGGTTAGCGTGGGTGCTTTCTGTAAACCTGAGGTTGTTTACATAAAATTATACTACTGATAGTGAATTCTTCTTCCTGGATTGGTATCCTCCAGATGTAGGTGAGTTGCACCGAACTGGGTCATCATATTCTGTGTTGTTTATCATTATGCAAATTATAGTTCAATCTTGATTAACATGTTGGATCAGATGTCGTAACATCTGTGTTGTTGCAGTTCTGATATTCAAAGTAGCATTCTGTTGTTCTGTTCTCGTTTAAATATTTATGCAGAACAATTTCTTGACATGTGTTAGGACATCTGTTGTCTGCTATGCCAGAATTTCAATTGGTATCAGAGCAGACATCCTGTCTGTTTCTGGATGAGATCTTTGGGAGATACTTTCTGGAGTTTAAACAAGGAGGAGTTTTGAAGATCAGATCAATCAACTCAGACATACTCAAGGGTATTAATGGATGGGATGGATGTTTTGGATCAAAGGTAACAACCCGGTGGTTGTTCATGTTGCTGAGGAGGTTCTACAACAACTGCAGGAGAAATGGCTAGTTCTCTTGTTGGGGTGTCTTATAAGATGTTCTGACATCTTATTAGGACAAACAGAATTTGTTCCTTGGTGGTTCCGGTGCATATGTTTCTGATGGAAGAGCTCTGGAATTTCTGGAGTTGTTGCTGAAGACAGATGATGGAAGATCTCAATCGTCGGCCTCTATATGTGAAGATATCTGCATATTTTTATTCCAAAGTCGGGAGCGATGGAATGGAAAGAGTGGTTGGAAGATGTCTGTTATGGTGACTTGGTACTTGGAAGCTTGGTTCCATGGTGCAGTTTAAAGTCAGTTGAAGAGGAGAGGAGTTGAGTTTAGGTTTATCAAGTTCTTGCTCTGGGAGTTTGATAAATTATTGATCAACTAGGTTGTCAAAGATACTTGAGAATTCTCTCAAGTCCACTCATAAAGGCTTCTCAGTCGTGAATCTGGAGTCTTCTAGTTATTCTTCTGACTATAAGGTGTTTCTGTGAAACATAAACCTGAAGAGAGTGGAGGTGATTTATTTTCATCATCCAAAACAACAAGGAAGGATTCATCTATCCTAATCTTAAGGGAGGATCCAATATATATGGAGCTTTTAGAACTGTTGAGGTAAATAGGGTTCGTTCAGAGAGAATCTTAGTTACTGGAGTCAAGGGTGGCAGCCTTGGTATCTCAACAAGTTATGTGTTAAAGAAGATACTTGCAAAAGATTGAATACTTGACAAGTGTTCATGAAGTAATATGGTGGAGTGTGGCTTCAACAGTGAAACAGGATTATTGAACAAGGATTTAAGATCAATTGTTATTTGAGTTACTCACAAGTACTTAATTGATTATCCTTGTATGTGAAATTCAAGATTGCTAATGTTCAACATGATGTTGGAACATCTCTTCATCTGGTTTGTGCAGAATCATGGGAGGGGTACTACATAAGCTTTTGGTTATATTTATCTTAGGTGGTGACTTAAGAATCTGCTTCAGTTGGTGTGGCAGAAGCATCTGATCTCTTGATAGTTTCCTGGCAAAAAACTAGTCTAGACAATGGTGATGTGGAAGATGAAGAAGAAGACATCATAATCTTGATGGATGGTTCTTGTATCAGTTTATTTTTTATCTAAGAGTATTGAAGTGCAACAGGTGTGTTCAAGTTGTTACTAGAAACATCTGATGTTTATCTGGAAAGTGTACTGGCAAGAGACTTGTCCAGAATAGAGTGTTGGTGGTAGCACAGCTTGGATCAGTTTATTTCTGATCTAGGTACTTAGGAGCATGGAATCTTGCTCATTTTGAAGGTTAAGGTTAAGTGGCAGTTATCTCTGACTTTCTACAGACTGCTTTACTAAGGAAAGTGGCATTCTTTGGTATGGCTATGGTGTAGTCTATGACTACTTTATCTTTTGAAGATTCAGACGTGGTAGGTGTGAAGTCTTTGAAGTTTCAAAGCAGTTATTCATCAAGGTGTGAGCTTGTATGGAATATCTGTGATAAGTCTAAACACGATGGAGGTTGTCTACTAAAACTTGGTTGTTGAATCAAGTCTATGAGAGCATGGAACTCTTGTTCTATTAAAGGGAGGAGGTTCTTCTAAGTGGCAGAAGGAGGAGCTAATTCCTGCAGCTGGATGTCGTATCAGAATGTTCTGACATCTAGCTTAACATCAGAATCTCAGCTGGTGATGTGGCACATCAGCTTAAGATAAGGTGATCTACGGGAGAATGAAAGTTATGAATGCTTCAAAAAGATCTATCTCATGCAGTTTGTGGGGAGCTGTGGATGGAGTAAATGTTACATGTCTAGAGGCTTGGTGGATCCAAGATGTCTTGCTATGGAGCGAGTAGTTCATGTAACTTGAAGATCAGATTTCATTGGTGGATCAGTGTATCTTGTGGGAGCTCTGAAGAAGAGTGTGATCAATCAAAAGGTGGCATTTGGTTGGTTTCATAGTGTGCATTCAAGCAGGGTACTTGGAACTAATTCCTCTTAGGCAGAATGGTGGTTAGTTGAAAACGTAAGAAGGATCTGGTTATTCTTGGAGCTTGTGGTAGAAGTTCTAGGGTGAGGATGGAAGTATACCTTCTTTTGGTGGATGAGAGTTTATTTCTCTCTTTGGTTTCTGGAGTTCTTATTGATCAAGCTGGTGGCGCAGTGTTGTTTGAAGATCTTCATTTGGATTACTATGCAGATAGTAAGTCTAGTGGTGGAGCATATCAAGAACCATGGTGTGTGGTGTCTGTGATGTGTGATGGATGTCCTAACTGATGTTAGAACATTTTCTGGGTTGGTTATCCTTGGAGTAGGATACTAAGTTCTGAGTGTAGAACTTGACACTCACATCTTGTCTAAGAAGTATTTATCTTATCATACGGGAGAATGATGTGTAAAGGATTGTCTTGGAAGTCTGATGTGAATGGGACATGCTAGAAGTAGATCAGTTTGGTGCTTGTGGAGCAAATGGGCTGAAGATTTCTGGAGCATGTATACGATATCTGACATCGTTAAGAAGATAGCAAACTAAGGGGCCCTGTATGTCTCTTTGAGGAATGTGGAGCATTCCAGATCAATTGGATTTTATCTCAAGGAACATAGAGGTCTATACATGAGAATTCAAGAGGAATTCGTGTGGTGTATAGATGGGTTCAAGAAGAGAGGGATCAATGGAGCTTTGATATCAATTCAAGAGTTTGTTAATTTAGGATGGTGATTCTAATGTGACCTCACGGGAAGCATGATGGTGTTTATGTGTGAGTGATTATTGGTTCTTGTTAGAAGAAGCAATAAGTGCAGTTGATGATTGTGTTCAGCAGGTCGGTTCGACAGAGGGTGCGCTCTTGAAGACATGAAGATGCGTCTTATGTTTTCCATTCATCAGCATAAGTGTTCATTGGAGGAGCACTGGTTATCTTAGATAGGGGGAGTTGCTCCTTGATCTAAGAAGTATTGTTGCAGTGGTGCAGATTGTTTATCAAGATTATTTGTGGTTTCAAGCAGTTTGTGATATATTGCCTCTGGTGAGGTTGATATGTCAGACAAGATGCCGTGACATTGACCTACTGGTATGAGTTATGGGTGAAGTTATCAGGTTGTTCTGATTCTGTCATTGGGTGTCAATGGATTGAATTAGAAGTGGTACAAGTATCTTGGGAAATTCTGTTGCTGTCTGGAAGAAATTAGTTCTCTGCTAATGAAAAGATAAATAAACTAATTCTGCTGTAATCAAGTTTGCTAAATATGGATTAAGAAAGTCCTATCTGTGGGGACTATAAGCCTGTAAAAAATCAGGCTAGGTATCAGGGCACTGTTCAGAAGCAGTTTCGAGGACAAGTTAGAAAAGGTGGAATCTTTCGAAACTAACCCAACCAGCAGTTAGTGCTCTCTTTGACTAGTCTTTTGTTTAGATTTGCTCTACCTACATAACTTCTTAATATTTAAGGAAGTTCGAGCTAGAACATCCTTCTTAGGTTGAAATCAAATGAGTTTTGTTCGGGTATGGGTAAGCATTATTTGGGTTTGGGTCTGCATGGGTCACTTTTGCCATCTTTTGGCTAAAAAGGGGGAGAATGGCTGTGTTGATGCTAAGGGCGGGTTGTGTGCACTTGAGTTACTGATCTGCATAATTGTCTCAAAGGATGTTCTAACATTATGGGTTATAACATCTTGGGTAGATTGTGTTTTATGATCAGAGTTAGGAAGCAAGTTGTGTTTTGTGATCTGAGTTACATTCTCTATGTACTCAGTATTACAAGGCGAATGAGGAGGGGAACTTGAAATTATCTTCTCTCTCCCTCTTGTATTAGAAGAGGGTCTAGAGATTATCTTCTCCCTCTTTCTTGACACTTGCTTCATATTTTTCCATTGCATGCACCATCAGGCTGAAGAATGTTTTAGCCAAAATTTGTCAAAAGGGGGATATTGAAAGCTCCAAGAGTTTGACTAAATTTTGGTAAAACATAATGTTGGGAAAGATGTTCCAACGTGAAGGTTTCAGCCCCAGACTAAAGATGTCGAATGAAATGTCACAGCATGTAGATTCGACATCATGACTGTCACAATAGGTTTTGTTTAAACTTGTTCCAAGATTCAAGGCGAGATTGGCAGTGGATCAAGGATCAAAGATATGAAGCCCAACAAAGCAGAAGACTATAAAAGAAGACCAAGACTTAATGCAGAAGAAGAGAGAGGACGACATAGACTTAGGAATCATATTTTGTAAAGTAGGGTTTAGGTTTTGAGAGTCGTAGGTTTCTCTTGTAAGTCTCCCTCTGTATCAATTTGATACAGTGTGGTAGATATAGGTTCTTGTACATGAAGCCCGTAGGCAATGAATCGTGTAGTGTTCTTGGATGAAGCTTTGAAGAAAATCCAAGTTAACTTGTTAGTCAAGGATGTGTCATACCCCAAATTTTGACCACTAAGATTTCCCATCATTGTGCAAATCATCATCACAATATGGATGGACCATCATACCTCATCAATCTCCTCAAAGATTGTTGAGCCTTCACTACAATCAAATTTAGGGTTTCAAGCCCTCTCAGAGCTCTTAGACAAAGGATAAATCAAGGAATGACATGATCTTCAACTTGTCTAACCTCTCAAACATCCACAATGGATCAAGAGGACTCCCACGACAAGAATCAAGCACAATGTTGCAGCATTCCAGGTGGATTAAGCCTTAAGATCGCCAGTGTCACCAAATTAGGGTTTGGTCGACCAGGGCCTCCAGATGGAAATTTTCCTCTAGGCATGAGCCAATGCTTCAAATCATAACCTAATATGCTCCATGGGACATCATGGACCCAATCATCAAGTCAATTTTGCCTTAGGGGATGCATTCACTAAAAATCAGGAATTAGGGTTTCTTGACCTAATTCACCCCTAAGTTGACTTTTGGGACAAAACATGAGCCAAGGCCTCAAGACATGGTTTGAGGGTCTCTAATACACCACATTGATCCATTTACAATAATGGATTGATCCAAGAAGCTTGATTCACAAGTTTCAAGTTCATCAGAACCACAATTAGGGTTTCGCGAGAAAAGTCAACTGTACCTTTGACTTTTGACCAGGACATACTCCCAAACCCCAGGACATGATTCAATACACCCTATAACACCTATTAAATCAATCCATCAAGTTTGATTTAGATCAAGGGCTTGATTTCATAGAGGATCGCACAGTTTGGAATTCATTTGACAAAAAGTCAACTGTGCACAAAAGTCAACTTTGACTTTTTGAGATTTTTCACAATTATGGTTATTTGACCCTAAAATGATGTTATTGTGTGAATGGAATCATCATTCATCAAGAAAAATCAAGAAAAGTGGGATAACTTGTAAAAGGGGTAACCATAAAAAACTTAGAAATTTTTCTAAGTTATGGAACAAAGTGGCTAGGGTACCAACTTTGGAGGATCATAACTCCTAAACCACAAGGTCATTTTTCCCCATTCAAAGTTGGATTTGTAGCTCTCATGGCACTCTACAAAAGCTTCAAACATAACTCATTCCAATTCCTCATGGATTTTAAGTTATGGAATGATCAAAATCACAAAAAGTGAAAATGTCACTTTTTTCCAACACTTAGTGTGAAATTTTCACTAAGTCAGAATTTGCCTTCACTTTTTTCCAAATGTAGGGGCATTTTTCACTTTGATCCAAAAAGTATCAAAACCAACTATGATCAAACAATTGTTGTATCATATGAGGGCTTTCCAAAATGGCCAAGAACCCCATCAAATTCCACTTGAGCCATGAGATATGACAATGGCAACATGCCTTGCTGAAAACTGTCAAAGCAAGGCAGATTTATGCATTTTGCTCGATTTGCCAAATTTGTGCAAATGACAAACACACTTATCCATCTAAACACCTCAAGGGGGGACCAAGGAGGAACCAACTCTGATCCCAAGCCTCCAAAGTCCTTGGAACTAAAAATAGCATGCCAAACCTAGAAATCCCTAAAGAGGGGACAAGACTCCAATTTTGTTTTGGAGCATTCAATGGATGCCCCAAGGTGGCATGGACTGAGCCATTTCCAACTGAATTCAGTCAAGACTTATCCAAGACCAAGGGAACTAGCAGCCTGTGCCCTAACCTCTAGTCAATGGCTAGAGGAGACTTGGATTCTCATTGATCGACATTGGCCAAACCTATGCAGCAGTTGCCATTCACTATTCCTTGCAAAACAAACTTGCTCTAGTATAAATAGAGCTCATTTGTGATCATTTTGAGTACACCAAAGCCATCAAACAGATGCTTTCCTCAAAATCTCCTTCTTCACTCCAAAATTGCCTTCCAAAGCAAGTCACTATCGGGTTTTGAGTTTGAGAGCTATTCCAACCAAACCAATCACACACACACCCCTCATAAACATCATATAGAAGTGATCCAAACACTCACACAACATCTGGAACACCAAAACCACAAAATCACTAGCCAATTGCTCAAGTTCTTGACAGATTTGCAGTTGGGGTACCATCTCAAGTTCCAGATCATTTCCATTCATTCCAAGCATACAGACACACTCCATAGCACCTAGGGAAGCTGTCCATATCCTTGGAACCAAGCTGTAACACCTCTAACACAAAACACGATCACCAGCTGCAAGAGGTAAGCATGAGCTCTTCTAACTCTATGATCCATGCATTTTTTGCTGCACAATAATTTGGCCATATGTTCATAATCATGCATAGAGTGTTTTCCCTCAATCAATTGCTTTGTTTGAATTATAGAATTTCTGAACCTTCATGCAAATTTTAGGGTTCTTGAGGTTTCTCTTTGATTTCTTATTCCATGGTTAAAATAAATGAAATTAAAGACCATAGACATGATCGTGAGGTGAAAACGAGTAGATTGATATGTAGATTGCATGATATCATCAAATATTCAGTGAGATTGGATAGAAAACGCAAATCTTCAGAAACAGAGGTTCTTGGCGCCATTTTTGAACATTTGAATATTTGAATTTTGTGATTTTTATTTAATTGATTCAAAAATTAATTTCTCTCTGAGTTTTAATGATTTTGAGTTGATTCATTTTTTAATAATTCAAAAAAATGTTAAAATATTTTATTTTCCCAAAAAATCCCAAAAATATTATTTATTTCATATACTTGATATTTTTGCAAAGAATTAATATTTTAATTGTTTTTGACATTTAAAATATTTTCTCCCTCTTGATTTTTCAAATTTTAGTGGTTTCCAATCATTTTGTGAATAGAAACATAATTTTTGAGACAATAATCCAAGATCACAGTTTGTTTCCACACATGTTTAACAATTTTGATCATTTTAATTGAATTTTTATTCAATTAAAATATATTTTGAAAACAAATTAGGGTTTTGATCAATTCAACCCTCATCAAATCTTTTTTCAAACACTTTGGGCCTCTTGGTAGAGTGTAAGACCCAACCCTTTGTAAATACAAACCTTTTTGGGCCTCAGTGTGTTGTATAAGTCCCGATATCGTCAAAAGGTTCGACACGATCGTCTTTACAAAAAATCTTTGGGCTTCTCCTTGAGTTATAAGACCCATCTTTAATCAGTGGGCCTCTTGAGAGAGTGTAAGACCCATCCCTTTGTACAGAAAACCTTTTTGGGCCTCAGTGTGTTGTATAAGTCTCTCTGTACAGTTTTAAAACAACGGGGCGATCGTCGTTTTCAAACAAATCTTTGGGCCTCTCCTTGAGCTGTAAGCCCCACCACTTGTACAAAAATAAATCATTGGGCATCTAATAGAGTGTAAGATCCAGCCCCTTTTTAACCAAAACTTTTTGGGCCTCAGACATTATATAAGTCCCCCCCCCCCCCCCGCGTGTTAAAAGAAATCTCGGCGCAATCACCAATTCAGAAAAACAAATCATCTGGGCCTACCCTCGTGTTATAAGCCCCATTCTTTTTCTTTAAAACACCTTTGGGCCTCTTGAGAGAGTGTAAGACCCATCGCTTTGTACAGAAAACCTTTTTGGGCCTCAGTCACTTGTATAAGTCCCTGTACAATTTCAAACAACAGTGCAATCACTGATAAAACCTTGGGCCTTTCCTTGAGCTGTAAGCCCCAACCATCTTTTCAAAGCACTTTCTCCTTTGATTTTGAATATAATATTGTTATCAAAGCTTTCTTTGTTGAACAAACTAACAAAACAGCATGGAAGCTCTACAACCGAGTAAGTGTTTACCCGCTTCCTTTATCCGCTTATATATATATATATATATATATATAACTGTATTGTGGGGCTGCTCATTGTAAGTCTTCTTTCACAAACTTTTATATATTCGGCATATATCAACTATGTAATACTAGTATAGCTATTTAGAGTTTTACCCGACAACTACGTCTAGCACTAGGTAAAGCCCTGTTGGTCACTCTTAAAAACAAACAAAACTAGATCCCCATAGGATTACCAGACACAGTCTTCCCTCCTCTTGGGGTTAAATGTAACGCCCCAGTTTTTGTCAGTTTTATTTAATCGAGCCGATTTAATTATTTTCTTTTTATATTATTTTATTATTGACTTTTATTTGACAATATATTATTTTTCATCGATGTTTATGTTTTATCACATTTTGAGAGCGTTTGGGAGATATTTGAGCTGAGGGATATTTTGGTCTTTTTGGGGGTAGATATTTTCATAAATAGAAAGAAAAGAGAGAAAAATAGGAAGGAAAAAGAAAAAGAGAAAGAGAAGAGAAAAAGAGAAAGAAGAAGAAAGAAAGGGAGAAGAGGAAAAAAGAAGGAAAATCAGGAATTCATCCGTTTAAAGCGCGAATAATCGGGTAAGGGTGAGAAGTTTCAATTATATCTTGCTTGTGTATGTATATGTGTATGTTTTCTTGGATTGTTTTGGATATTTTCTTATAGTTTTCATTCTAGGTTGAAATGATAAAAATGAGTAGAAATCAATTTTTTCACGGATGAAAGTCGGAATAAATCGCGTAGTAGAGTCGTGTGATGTTGGGTCTTGATTTAGCGTGATCGTTTGATTGAATCGAGTTGAATATGTACCTTTTGAGTTTTTGATATATATTGATGTTTTTGTGCAAATTGATGTTGTGATCGAGTAAAAGTTTTTGGATATGTCCGGTAACATTGGTATAGGTTGATATTTAATCGGGTAAGGATAGAAATTAATCGGGAATGGTTATTTGTGTGTTTTCGAGTGGTTTTGAGCGAGTTTGGAGTTGGGTTAAATTGATAAAACTATGTTTCAAAATATTTCAAAAATGGAAAATGTGTTGGATGGCTTTTTAATAGTGAAAATATTGTAGTATTTCAAATTCTGAGATCACAGCTTTTTACGAAATCGAAATCGGAGGTCCGGAAGTCATTTAACTATCGAAAACTGATTTTTCAGCAAAATCTGCACCTCGTGCGCTAACCCCTGCAACTGTGAGTCGACTCGTAAAACCATGCGCTGACCCGGGCAAAATTTTCAGGTTTATGCGTCGACTCATGATTCTATGCGTCGGCTCATGATCTCAAATTTTCCAAAATGTCCGATTTTGTTTTCTTCATAACTTTTGAACCGTAAGTCCGTTTTGACCCCCGTTTGAAGCGTTGGAAAGCTAATGAAAAGTTCTTTCTATTAAAAATGGTTTGGAGGTCAAAATATGATTTAATTAATTCTTGTTTTTGGAAAATAGTCAGGTTGTCGGGTATTTATCGCGTACAATGTGTGCGATTGATGTGTTATCATGCTATATGCTTTTGTTATGTAACATGTAGCTTGTGTGATGTTATATGATATGAATATACATTATGAAATGTTGTGATGATGGGTTGTGGCCTTATGGCAAGTATGTGCATTGTTTTGGATTAGACTTCGATGCGTGATTAATGATGTTGTTGTGTGGTAAAATACATTGTTTGATTGAATATCAATGTATGTTATTATGATGTGTTGTGGGTAGCCTTTGTGGTGTGAATCCCTTGTGGAACTAATTGTGATTGTATGATTGTTGTGGTTTGTGATGAAATGCATTGTTTGAATTGTTGTCAATGCATGAATATGCTGATGTGATAATCATATTGTTGATGTGTGAAGATGCATTTGATTGTCATGAGTCCTTGTATGCCAACCATCATGATATGCATTATTGTGACGTCCTGAGTGACGGTTTGGTTCTAGAGGGAATCTGCTATAACAATGTGAGCCTTAAAAATATGAGGTATGAATCGCCTGAGGACTGAAAACGATGGTTATAGACGATCGTGTGCCCATGTGGGGACCTAAAGCGATCGGGTTGTGTGCCCATGTGGGGACCTAAAGCAATCCATAAACGTCGTGTGCCCATGTGGGGACCTAAAGCGATGGGGAACATCGTATGCCCGACGGGGAGTTACACTAAGTAACGAGCGATGGTTCCAGCAGAGTTCCTGAGTGAACTAGTGATGAGAAACATTGGAAGTCGGTACCGCATGGCATTTGCATAGAGTCGTTGTGTCGGTCTCTGTGCATTTGCATAAATCATGGATGCATTATGTGTGGAAAATCATGGATTGATTATGTGTGAGAATTGTGAATGGATGCATTATGTGTGGAAAATCATGATTTGATTGATTATGTGTGGGAATTGTGCATTGATTTGTTATGTGTTGAGATTGTGATAGCATTCGTAATTTGATGTGCATATTTGATAAATGCATTGGTTGTGGATAATATGATTATACGTAGACAAATGCTATGTGATGTCTGATGTGTTTCTAAATGCTATAACTTGGTATGCCTTATGTGCAAATATGTGAGTATATTGGATACTTGATATATGCTATATTGTTGGATTAACAGATATATGTTACGTATATGTGGTATGTGATATGTATTAGTATGTGGTGTTTGTGGTGAGAATAGCTATGCATGTGAATTGTTATGTATTTGCATATTATTATGCAACTTTGATTTTAGTTGTTATTTCTCACCCTTCTGCTATTTTATAATGCTCTATGAGGCATTGCAGATTAGAGTTGCTGGAGGTCTTTTGTGGAGATTAGCCCTCCGTTCTGTTGTCGGTCTTGGTGTCTACTCTGATACGTAGCATGGGAGTCGGGGAACGATTATGTATATATGTATACATTTGTTGAATGTGTTTGTAGCACCTTTGTATATGTAGTTGATGTTCTAAAATGGTTTATTTTGTAAAACAAGTCGGTTATGGATCTTTCCGCTTTATTCCATAATTGACCTTTCCTTTTATATGGAAAAGTTTCCCCTTTGATGGTATTCTATTTTATGCTATGTATCAAGTTTATGAGCAGGGATGATGTTTTGTGTATTTAAATGTGACATCCTTGTTTCTGTCGGAAAAATAAATTTTTAGTTACTCTGATTTTATTTATGTATTATTTATTCGCGATGGGAATTGGGGTGTTAGATTAGTGGTATCAGAGCAGGTCGGTCCGTCCGGCCAAGTTGTGGAGTCAGTTGGTGTGACAGTTGAATACTGTCGATGTTGTTTGTTCCTTAGTACGTGATATGTGTGTGAAACACTGTCAGTACTTTCTGGTTTTCTAATCTTTTGTCTTCAGGATTGTGAATGAGATAAGTGGGGGAGAAGCTGGTACTTCTCCAAGTTGCTTCAGGTGTGGGGCGTTGGCTCAGTGTGTTGTAGATTGCAAGAGTGTAAGTGTTGTTTGGACAGTGTTGTTCCCAGTTCCGGAGGGAATGTGGAGGTAAGGTTTATGTCAACTAAGGATTTTTGCTTTAGGTAGTTTTGTGCACAGGATGCAAGAAACGCTATTATAGTTTGGTGAAGACGGTATATGCCCCATCATGATTGTCGGCTGTCTATTGGCAAATTGAGGAACTGATCACCCTTAATCTCTTGTTGATAGCAGACGGAAATTATGTTGGATGGAATAGGCGTGTCTTTCCGGCTTTGATAGTGTGTACAATGAATTGTTTGGAATTGAAAAAATGATTACGGATTATTTTGATGGGTCGAAGAAGATTCTAATATCGGAAGATGAGGCAGATTAGAGGTTTTGGTATGTTGGTCAAGTTGGGAAGTCATTGAGAGGGAACGATTGGGTATCGTTAAGGGTTGTTCTCAGAGAGTAGAGATTGAACTTAATTGGACGAAGGTGAATAGTTGAGGCTTATATCTGCTAAGTAAGTAGGAAACTCTTAGTAGATGGGAATAAGATGTTTGTTTTGTCTGCGATGGTAGTGTTCTGGGAATTGGAAGGAAGTCACAGTGATGTCCGTCAGTTGGGCATAATGTTCAGATGTGTTTTTGGATGGAACATTAAGGTGTTGTCTTAGAGAGCTCCAGTATTGATAGTAATACAAGGGAATGATGATTGAATGGAATAACAAGCATGATGTGTATGAAGGTATTGAGACTATGGAAAGCAAAACTTAGAGTTCTTGTGAGGTTGGGAGTCTTTGGAATTTTAGAGCATTAATGGAAATTTTGAGAGAACCTTTAGGTATGGATGTAATATTTAAGAGTTCTTTTTGGTTGGTTATGGCTACATGTTGGGATTTATGGAATTTGGACGGTTAAGAGAAGGACTTGTGTATGGATTACTAACAGTGGAGTAAGGTAACGATTGAGAATAAGTGTCCACTTTCATGGTTAGATAATTGGAATGGTTTGGTTGAGTTTGATTGAAATTACAATTGTTTGGAATGTTTGATAAGAATGGTGAATTGTGTGAGTTGAGGCTTTGATCGATTTAATGTGACTGGTTAAGGTTATTATCCTCAGAATAGGTTGTTATTTACTTGGTTAAGCTTGTATGTGAGTAACCAGTTACCCAGTGGGAAGTTTTGCAAAAGCTCTAAGAATTTATATCTTTTGGAATTTGGTTGGGCATTACAATGCACAGTGATGTTATTTGGTGTTAGTAATGCGTCGGTAATGTTTGTGGAGTAGAGGAATCGTATCTTCCATATTTATTTGGATAAGTTCGTAATGGTTTTGATGGAGGATATTCGGATCTGTTGTAAACTCAGAGGAAGAACAGGTAGAGTGTTTGAGAATGGAATTACAAGTGTTGAAAAGAGACGAAGTTTTATGCTAAGTTATTCGAGTGTGAATCTTGGTTGAAAAGGTTAGTTTTCTTGGATACGTTATTTCAGATGAGAGTATGATTATGGATCCATCGGAAGTAGATGTAGTTCTACATTGAGAGACTCCGAAGTTGGTTAAGAAGACTAGAAACTTTTGAGCTCAGTTGGTTGTTACTGCAGGCTATGGAAAACTTTGCTAAGTTCGTACTTCGGTTATCTCAGTTGACTTGTAAAAGGCAAGTCGTTTGTTTGGGATGTTCGTTGTAAGGAAAGTTTCAGAAAGCTGAAGTAGAAGTTGTCTACGGCTCCAGTTTTGATTTTGTGTGATCCTGTTCAACCGTTTGTGAGGTGTTGGGATGTGTCTTTGATGAGTTAGTCAATGTGCTAATGTAAGAGGGTAAAGTCATTTCTTATGCTTTACGACAATTGAGGATTTATAAAAGGATCTATACTATTCTGGGTTTGGATTTGGTCACGGTTGTATTATGTTGGAATATTTGGAGGTATCATCTTTATGGTTCTAGGTTCGAAGGGTTGGGTAACCGCAAAAGTTTAGAGTATTTGTTTGGTCTGAAGGAATAGAGTATGAGACAACGAGGAGAGTTGGAATTCGTGATGAGTTACGAATGTGGTTTGGATTATCCTTCGGAAAAAGCTAATGTGGTGCCTGAAGAGTTAAGTCGAAAGTTTTTATACATGTCAGTTTTGATGGTTGCGAGTAATCAGAGTACGCAGCGGAAGCGTGATGTTGCGCATTTCGTATATGCGTGTGGGACTGGTAAGAGTTCATAGGTTGAACATTGGGAATATGTAGGAATGATGAGACCATTGGACGTTCCGGAGTGGAAGTGTTAGGTGAAAGGTTTGAATATTATTCATGGGCTACTGTGTAGATGGATGTTTTGGTTATATGGTCGATTGGGGAATCGTAGCATGGTTGTAATAATGTTGTGTGACAAGGATGTTGGTATTATGGTTGTGTGGAGGTTGTTTAATCGATGTTGTGTCGTGGGACCTTGTGTTCTTGTTGTGTTTCGGTTCAAGAGTGAACCTGTGTGTGTTCGTAACTTGGGTATTCCTTGAGTCGTGAGTTGGTCGTCAAGTGCATTGTATGGTCTTTGCATCTTGTCGTTGTAGTGGTCGTCGTGTCGTGTTGTTGTAGCAGTTGTTGCTAGCGGGGTGGTTTGTCAGTTATGTTATTCGTGGGTGCCTTTTGTGGGCATGTTAGTTTGTTGGTCGGATGCGAGAGTCGTATCCGGAGTGTTCGTATCGGTTATATTTTCGAGGATGAAAATGTCTAAGTGGGGGAGAGTTGTAACGCCCCAGTTTTTGTCAGTTTTATTTAATCGAGCCGATTTAATTATTTTCTTTTTATATTATTTTATTATTGACTTTTATTTGACAATATATTATTTTTCATCGATGTTTATGTTTTATCGCATTTTGAGAGCGTTTGGGAGATATTTGAGCTGAGGGGTATTTTGGTCTTTTTGGGGGTAGATATTTTCATAAATAGAAAGAAAAGAGAGAAAAATAGGAAGGAAAAAGAAAAAGAGAAAGAGAAGAGAAAAAGAGAAAGAAGAAGAAAGAAAGGGAGAAGAGGAAAAAAGAAGGAAAATCAAGAATTCATCCGTTTAAAGCGCGAATAATCGGGTAAGGGTGAGAAGTTTCAATTATATCTTGCTTGTGTATGTATATGTGTATGTTTTCTTGGATTGTTTTGGATATTTTCTTATAGTTTTCATTCTAGGTTGAAATGATAAAAATGAGTAGAAATCGATGTTTTCACGGATGAAAGTCGGAATAAATCGCGTAGTAGAGTCGTGTGATGTTGGGTCTTGATTTAGCGTGATCGTTTGATTGAATCGAGTTGAATCTGTACCTTTTGAGTTTTTGATATATATTGATGTTTTTGTGCAAATTGATGTTGTGATCGAGTAAAAGTGTTTGGATATGTCCGGTAACATTGGTATAGGTTGATATTTAATCGGGTAAGGATAGAAATTAATCGGGAATGGTTATTTGTGTGTTTTCGAGTGGTTTTGGGAGAGTTTGGAGTTGGGTTAAATAGATAAAACTATGTTTCAAAATATTTCAAAAATGGAAAATGTGTTGGATGGCTTTTTAATGGTGAAAATATTGTAGTATTTCAAATTCTAAGATCGCAGCTTTTTACGGAATCGAAATCGGAGGTCCGGAAGTCATTTAACGATCGAAAACTGATTTTTCAGCAAAATCTGCACCTCGTGCACTAACCCCTGCAACTGTGCATCGACTCGTAAAACCATGCGCTGACCCGGGCGAAATTTGCAGGTTTATGCGTCGACTCATGATTCTATGCGTCGGCTCATGATCTCAAATTTTCCAAAATGTCCGATTTTATTTTCTTCATAACTTTTGAACCGTAAGTCCGTTTTGACCCCCGTTTGAAGCGTTGTAAAGCTAATGAAAAGTTCTTTCTATTAAAAATGGTTTGGAGGTCAAAAGATGATTTAATTCATTCGTGTTTTTGGAAAATAGTCGGGTTGTCGGGTATTTATCGCGTACAATGTGTGCGATTGATGTGTTATCATGCTATATGCTTTTGTTATGTAACATGTAGCTTGTGTGATGTTATATGATATGAATATACATGATGAAATGTTGTGATGATGGGTTGTGGCCTTATGGCAAGTATGTGCATTGTTTTGGATTAGACTTCGATGCGTGATTAATGATGTTGTTGTGTGGTAAAATACATTGTTTGATTGAATATCAATGTATGTTATTATGATGTGTTGTGGGTAGCCTTTGTGGTGTGAATCCCTTGTTGAAGTAATTGTGATTGTATGATTGTTGTGGTTTGTGATGAAATGCATTGTTTGAATTGTAGTCAATGCATGAATATGCTGATGTGATAATCATATTGTTGATGTGTAAAGATGCATTTGATTGCCATGAGTCCTTGTATGCCAAGCATCATGATATGCATTGTTGTGACGTCCTGAGTGACGGTTTGGTTCCAGAGGGAATCTGCTATAACATCGTGAGCCTTAAAAATATGGGGTAGGAATCGCCTGAGGACTGAAAGCGGTGGTTATAGACGATCGTGTGCCCATGTGGGGACCTAAAGCGATCGGGTTGTGTGCGCATGTGGGGACCTAAAGCAATCCATAAACGTCGTGTGCCCATGTGGGGACCTAAAGCGACGGGGAACATCGTATGCCTGACGGGGAGTTACACTAAGTAACGATCGATGGTTCCAGCAGAGTTCCTGAGTGAACTAGTAATGAGAAACATTGGAAGTCGGTACCGCATGGCATTTGCATAGAGTCGTTGTGTCGGTCTCTGTGCATTTGCATAAATCATGGATGCATTATGTGTGGAAAATCATGGATTGATTATGTGTGAGAATTGTGAATGGATGCATTATGTGTGGAAAATCATGATTTGATTGATTATGTGTGGGAATTGTGCATTGATTTGTTATGTGTTGAGATTGTGATAGCATTGGTAATTTGATGTGCATATTTGATAAATGCATTGGTTGTGGATAATATGATTATACGTAGACAAATGCTATGTGATGTGTGATGTGTTTCTAAATGCTATAACTTGGTATGCCTTATGTGCAAATATGTGAGTATATTGGATACTTGATATATGCTATATTTTTAGATTAACAGATATATGTTATGTATATGTGGTATGTGATATGTATTAGTATGTGGTGTTTGTGGTGAGAATAGCTATGCATGTGAATTGTTATGTATTTGCATATTATTATGCAACCTTGATTTTAGTTGTTATTTCTCACCCTTCTGCTGTTTTATAATGCTCTATGAGGCATTGCAGATTAGAGTTGCTGGAGGTCTTTTGTGGAGATTAGCCCTCCGTTCTGTTGTCGGTCTTGGTGTCTGCTCTGATACGTAGCACGAGAGTCGGGGAACGATTATGTATATATGTATACATTTGTTGAATGTGTTTGTAGCACCTTTGTATATGTAGTTGATGTTCTAAAATGGTTTATTTTGTAAAACAAGTCGGTTATGGATCTTTCCGCTTTATTCCATAATTGACCTTTCCTTTTATATGGAAAAGTTCCCCCTTTGATGGTATTCTATTTTATGCTATGTATCAAGTTTATGAGCAGGGATGATGTTTTGTGTATTTAAATGTGACATCCTTGTTTCTGTCGGAAAAATAAATTTTTAGTTACTCTGATTTTATTTATGTATTATTTATTCGCGATGGGAATTGGGGTGTTAGATTAAACAATATGGAGACGTGAAAGGCAGCATTCTTTGTGAACCCTTTCTCAGACTGTCACTCTTAGAAATCGTCAAAGAGACTCTACTCCCCAGAGATGATCTTTCTCTGTGAATGGCATCTCTTGAGTTTCTTCCAAATTCTCGGACTTTCCTGGCTTGATCTATTCTCGGTAAATGGAATGTCTTGAACTTCTCGGGGTTTGGGGACCCACAGGCTTCTTAAAAGCATCCCCGCCTCCTCTTGGGCGTTGTACAAGGACCCTTCGGCTTCTTATAAGCTCTCATGCCTTCTCTTGGGCTTAGTACAAGGACCCAGAGACCTCTACAGGTATAGGAATAGAACCTAGTCATCAATTTGCTAGAACTGTCTTTCTGAGTCAAGTGTCAGACCTATTAATGGGTTGACCTTCATCCCTTAACATACCAGCCTTCTCTTGGGCATTATACAAAGATCAATCACTATCCGAGAATCAATTTCTCAGAACACCAGTAGACTTGGACAGTCTCAATACCCTTTGGATTTCCCATTTCCTTAAAGAACAGGAAATAACCCTGATCCTCTGATCAGTGCCAAAGCACAACAATACCTTTAATCGTTCCCTTCATAAGAACTGATTTTCTCTTTTATCCAACATACTGGACCTGTCACTAAACTGAAACAGTCACCAACACTTTTAGCCTCCTCTTGGGCTTTGTACAATGATTCTCCCCGGCGGAGCTAACCCTAAAACACTCTCTTGTTGAGTATAAAAGACTTTCTTGTTGAGTCAAAACCCTTTTAGCCTCCATCTCGGGCTTCGTACGAGATACAAAAACTCTCTTGTTGAGTATAAAAGACTCTCTTGTTGAGTCACACCTTTTAGCCTCCATCTTGGGCTTCGTACGAGATACAAAAACTTTCTTATTGAGTATAAAAGACTCTCTTGTTGAGTCACACCTTTTAGCCTCCATATTGGGCTTCGTACGAGATATAAAAACTCTCTTGTTGAGTATAAAATACTCTTTTGTTGAGTCACACCTTTTAGCCTCCATCTCGGGCTTCGTACGAGATACAAAAACTCTCTTATTGAGCATAAAGCACTCTTCTGTTGAGTCAAACCCTTTTAGCCTCCGTCTTGGGCTTAGTACAAGACACCTAAAAAGCACTCTCTTGTTGAGTCAGTCACTTGTTAGCACTCTCTTGTGGAGTCAACCCTTTTAGCATCTCTCTCGGGCTTCGCACGAGACAAGTAAAAAACACCCTCTTGTTAGGTCAATAGCCTCCTCTTAGGCTTTGTATAAGGAAACCCCGGTTGAGTCAATCAACCTTTTAGCATCAAAATATGTGTCTCGCTCACAGTATACAAACATCAACAACTCCTTTTACTTCATCTAATTTCTGTAAGCGGCAAGGCTCTGGATTATATACATCCACACCACTGTCCCTCTTTTAGCATGAGGAATTCCTAAGAAAAGATGGCATTGCTCTAAACTGAGTTAAAGTCTTCTCCTTCAGGTTAAAAACTCCCATAAAGGAAATTATGGCATTGCTGGATTCACATATCCCAGTTAAAGTAATTCTCCTTTATAACCAGTCACGCAACAGTTGTGACAAACAGACCAAATACCCCTCTTTAGAGATGACAAATTCTTTCTAAAGTCAAAACCCTTCAGCTTTGAACAAGATACAAACCACATTTAGCTTCACGTCTTGGGCTTTGAACAAGACACCAAAACAATCCTTTTTCCTCCCATAGAATAGGAGGAACTATGATCGCTCTGATTTCCCTGTTTCGTTAAACGGGAATACGTAGGCATAAGATTGAAAAATCTTAGTGAGCATACTAATCAAAAACCCAAAATCCCGTACCTTCATGCATCAATCAAAAAGCATCAGTCCTAACATCCTACCAATAGCCCAGACACTGTTTTTTTTAACAAAATAACCTAAGAGAGACCCATAATCTTTATAGCATCTGTAAACCAACAGCCATCTGTTCAAACTCAGTATGTAAGCAGGGTTAATTGGAGACATCTGTTTACCTTCCTTCATCAGCTTCAATAGGATAAAAAATGAATCGAACTGTAGTACCCTAAAGCGATAGTGCTTCGCAACCACGCAAAAACTCGCGCTACAGGATGCTTGACTGAACTTTGTATTGGAAGGGGTGTCTTTCAATAGGGATGATACAGTTATGAGGTATTAACTATTAAATAATCACAGGTTATGATTTAGGGAGTGAGATGGGTTTCTCTTATCAATTAGATGTGAATTCTAATGATAAAGTCTTCATTGGGTAGTGATAGGTTAGCGTGTGTGCTTTATGTAAACCTGAGGTTGTTTACATAAAACTATACTACTGATAGTGAATTCTTCTTCCTGGATTGGTATCCCCCAGATGTAGGTGAGTTGCACAGAACTGGGTCATCATATTCTGTGTTATTTATCATTATGCAAATTACAGTTCAGCCTTGATTAACATGTTGGTTCAGATGTCGTAACATCTATGTTGTTGCAGTTCTGGTATTCAAAGTATCAGTCTGTTGTTCTATTCTTATTTAAATGTTTATGCAGAACAATGTCTTGACATGTGTTAGGATATCTGTTGTCTGCTATGCCAGAATTTCAATAGTCACAGACCAAATTGTGTGTGTGTGTGTGTGTTTTTTCATGGCACTTTCATATGTATTTTCTTCATGGGTTTTTCTGTAAATACATGATTACAAAGGACGTTTTTGGCAGATGAATGAGGTCTATAAATTTAAAATATATAGGATCAGAGGAAAGATGTTGTTATGCTAATAGATCACAATTATATCCGAACCTAATTCATGTTATGCTACATCATTCATCTTGTTAGAGAAGATGCTCAGATGAAAGCTAGGGTTCGTCAACTTCGCGTCGAGCTCAAATCTACCAAGAAAGGTAACAAATCGATTACTGAATTTGTGTTACGCATCAAGGCCATTGTGAATTCCTTACTAGCAGTAGGTGAATTGATTACTGAACAAGATCAGGTAGATTCCATTCTTGATGGTTTACCTGAGGAATATAACCCCTTTGTTATGCAAATGTATGCATGTTTGCCGCCCTCTACGTTGTGTGATGTTGAAGCTCTATTGTATATGCAAGAAGCACAACTTGACAAATATCGTCAAGAACTCGCCACTACAAATTTTGTTGCAAATGTGGCTCATTTCAGTCTAGCTTAGAATAACTATAGAGGAGCTTATTCTAACTATCGTGGTCGTGGCAGGTCGAATCGAGGGTGATATCGTGGTAATGGAAGACACACAACTGGTAATCGACCTACTTGCCAACTCTGTGGAAAATATGGACATGTTGTCACTACCTGCTGGCATAGATTTGATGAAAACTATATGCCTCCCTCTCCTTCAAGTAACCAGTCAAAGGCTTCCAAGACTTCAACTCTCACAAATTCGTCAACTCAAGAAACTGCTCAAGAAGCTCAAATCGTGGCAATGATGGCTACTACAGGTAAACTAAAGCCTTTCACTCAAGAGTACTCACTGCCCGCTGAACTAGAATCCCAAGCTTGGTTTGCTGATTCAGGTGCTTCTCACCACCTAACCCCCTATGATTTTCTCTTACAAACTAAATGTAAGTATGTAGGGCCTAATAGGATGTATGTGGGAAATGGTCAAACTCTTAACATTGAATCTGTAGGTTCCTCTCAAGTGGTCTCTAGTCTTATTCCTAATTATAAGTTGAAATTGATCAATATTCTACATGTTCCCTCAATCACTAGGAATTTATTATCTGTTTCCAAGTTCTCTAGTGATAACAATGTTGTGTTTGAGTTTCTTCCTAACAAGTGTTATATTAAATCTCAGGATTCTGACTAAATCATTGTGGAAGGAATTTTAGATGCTAGTGGTCTCTACTGTTTTCCTCAACTAGCCTTGGAGCTCACAAGGTCTCACTATTTGCATCACAACTTGAGTGTTATTTCTGCTGTTCAAAGCTATGTTGCTTCTCACTCAAGTTCCATGTCTTCTAATAATTGTAACAATACTATGTTATGGCATAATAGGTTAGGACATACAGATTTTGCTTCTGTTGCTCATGTTCTAAAGCTGTGTAATATACATTCATCTAATAAACATGATTTTTGCAATTCGTGTAATCTTGGTAAAGCTCATAGGTTGCATGCTCCTCTAACTGATACAGTATACCACAAACCTTTTGATGTTGTTTACACTGACTTGTGGGGTCCAGCTCCCATTCCTACTAGTTCAGGCTATAACTACTACATTGCTTTAGATGGTTGTACTAGGTATACCTGGCTGTACTTTCTCAAATCCATGGCTGAAGCCTTACATGCCTTCAAACTATTTTATGAATTTGTTCAAACTCAATTTCAAGTCACTATCAAGTCTGTTCAAAGTGACTTTGGTGGAGAATTTCGCCCATTCACTAAGTTTCTAACTGAGCTAGGCATAACTCACAGGCTTATATGTCCTCACACTTCCCATCAGAATGGGTCTGCTGAAAGAAAACATAGGCATATAGTAGAGATGGGACTTACATTGTTAGCTCATGCCTCTTTACCTTTATCCTTTTGGGATCATAGTTTTTCCACAACTGTCCATGTCATAAACAGAATTCCCACCTCATCCCTTCAAAGTGCACTTTCAACTTTTCATGCTCTCTATGGAAAGCAACCTGATTACTCATCCCTCAAAGTCTTTGGTTGCTCTTGCTTCCCACTTCTTAGACCATATAATAAAAACAAGTTACAATTCAGAAGTCAATAGTGCATTTATCTAGGAGTTTCCCCTCAACATAAAGGTTTCAAATGCTTAAGTAGTGAAGGTAGGATTTATATCTCTAAGCATGTTAATTTTAATGAACAGTCCTTTACCTACACTAAACTATTTGGGAATGAGTCCAAATCCAGCATACCTAGTACTACCAAGGGTTTAACTAGCTTTACTGGTGCTCCCTTAGTGTCTGCACCTACTACACATGTGCCACCATTATAAAACTATGCCAGATCTCATCCTGTCAGCACTAGCCCAGGATCTTAGCCCATAGCTGACTCTACTTCACCTAGTGGTTCTCTTCTGCCATAATAGGTTGTCAGTTGTCCTTCTAAGCACATTTCTAGCCAGCCTGTGACACCTAGTCTAGGCCATGACACATCTAATCATAAGTCTCAATATGTTCAACCTGTGGCCATTCCTACTGATGTAGTCTATGAGCCATTGAATTATTCTCTGGGTAATGACCCTACTGAACATGTGTCTACACCCATAAGTCCGGTTGATAGGATGTCTCCATCTAATTGTGATGCCTCTAGTTATTCTAAGAACCTTAATCCTTCAAGTAGCTTTCATAGTCCTGAACCTATTGTCTCAGAACAACATATATCTCACAAGTCTGATGAGTTAACCTTGTCTTCTTGTATTCCCTTATCAACATCCTCTCAATCTCCTTCTATTCAATCAAATGTACCACCAGAACCTCTTATTAAGAATGCTCATCCTATGCTCACCAGAGCAAAAACTGGTCATTCCAAACCCAAAGCATACCTTGTCCATTCTGAACCCACAAGTGTCAAGCAGGCCTTACTTCAACCTGAGTGGACTCAGGCTATGAAAGAAGAGTACAATGCTCTTCAAGCCAACAAAACTTGGTCTCTCACTACATTACCCCCTGACAAAAGAGCTGTAGGGTGTAGGTGGGTGTTTAAACTTAAAGAGAACCTTGATGGCACCATTCACAAATATAAAGTCAGGTTGGTGGCTAAAGGATTTCACCAAGAACAAGGCTTTGATTATACTGAGACTTTTTCTCCTGTGGTTAAGCCAACAACTGTTAGAATCATTCTGACTCTGGCTATCACTAACAATTGGGATATCCAACAAATTGATATCAACAATGCTTTCTTGAATGGTTTCTTACATGATGAAGTCTACATGACACAGCCTCCAAGTTTTTCTAGCTCTGATAAGACTTTGGTATGTAAGCTTCATAAAGCCATCTATGGCCTTAAACAAGCCCCAAGGGCTTGGTATGAGAAACTCACACAGGCACTTCTTCATTTTGGCTTTACTACATCCAAATATGACAATTCCTTATTTGTTTACAACAAGCTGGGTGTGTCTATGTATGCTCTTGCCTATGTGGATGAAATTTTACTCACTGGCTCTAATGCTCCTCTTATACATGATCTTATCAATAAACTTCACACTACTTTTGCTTTAAAGAAACTGGGCAGGCCTAGCTACTTTCTGGGCATTGAAGTAAAGACTTGCAGCAATGGTGCTCTCTTTCTTACTCAGTTCAAGTATATTTAGGACCTGCTTGTTAAGGCCAAGATGAGTCAGGCTAATGGTGTTCCAACTCCCATGATGAGTACTTGCAAACTTAGCAGACATGGCACTAACTATTTCTCTGGTCCTCAGTTGTACAGGTCGATTGTAGGAGCTCTTTAATATGTGACATTAACTCGCCCTGACATTTCTTTTAGTGTCAACAAAGCATGTCAGTTCATGGCAAGTCCTCTTGAGTCTCATTGGTTAGTTGTGCGACGAATTCTCGGGTATCTCAGTGGTACAGCTCAGTTTGGCTTATTGCTTTCTCCTTCTGTAGTTGCTCCAAAGTTTTCACTGCGTGCCTATAGTGGCTCCGATTGAGCTAGTGATCCTGATGATCGAAGGTCTACGTCAGGTTCATGTATTTTCTTTGGGCTTAATCTAGTTTCCTGGGGTTCTAAGAAACAATCTCTTGTTGCTCGCTCGAGTACTGAAGCAGAATATCGAGCTCTTGCCCACACAACATCTGAGCTGGTCTGGATTGAACTTTTACTATTTGAACTTACGGTACTGTTTCACACGCCAACATTACTTTGTGACAATGTAAGTGTTGTTATGCTAGCTCATAATCCGGTTCTTCATGCTTGCACCAAACACATTGAATTAGATATTTAATTCGTGCGAGAAAGAGTTGTAGCCGGTACGATGCAAATTCAACATGTACCTGCAACACTGCAAATTGTTGATGTGCTTACAAAACCCTTAGGTTTTGCAGCTTTAACCGAGTTACGTGGAAAATTGAAAGTGGTCTCTTTAGCCCAACATCCTTCAGTTTAGGGGGGGGGGGGGGGTTAGAGAAGTGTGGATAACTTCTGTTACTGTGGAGTTAGTTGTTGTTAGTGTTTAGTTGTTAGCTGTTAGTTCTAACAGTTTTCGTTTTCAACTCTTGTATAAAAGTTAGACTTAGCTTTCTCTTATTTCAATTCAATACATTGAACACTATTGTAATAGCTGCAGTGTGTAAAGCCTCTGCATCATACTTTTCTGTTATGGCACAGAGTGCAAGCACGAACTGAGTTCATAGCTTAATACATCTCTATCCATGTTTGTACAAATGTTATATATTATGAGTTTTCTTTGATTTTCTTTTATGTACTTCTTAAAAAAAACTATTGACATAGTTCTTCATTTTCCACTTATTTAGGCCCATTGAATACACTACAAACTTTTGTCAAGGATTAAGAAGAGTTGAATTAGAGGTGTGCAAAAATGTGATTAACCAAACTATATTACTAAACTGAATTGTATTGCACCATAAAAAAACTGAACCACTTAAATGGTTAATGAACTGAATCATTTAATTCAAACAATTCTAATTCAGTTTAAAACCGATTCATAATCAGTTTTTTTTATAAACTGCTTTAATTATATAAATAAGTTTTTCATACAAAAGGAAGAAAAACTATTGAGAGTGGAAAAAAATGGAAATAATTTTATAAAAACAATTTTCCCCAAATTAAAAAAAAAATGTAATTTTTTTTATCTTGAATTTTTTTTCGAAAAATAAAAAAGAAGTTTAATTTTTTTTTATTCAGGATTTTTTTTTTTGAAAATAAAAAAAGTTTAATTTTTATTTGAAAAATAAAAAATTTTTAATTATTTTTTGAAAAATAAAAAAATTTTAATTATTTTTTATTCTGAATTATTTTTAAAAAAAATTTTAAAATTATTTTTAAAAAAAAAACAAAATTATTCTGATTTTTTTTTCGAAAAATAAAAAGTATTTCAAAATATTTTTTTATTCTCCAATTTTTTTTCAAAAAATAATAAAAAATTAATTTTTTTAACGAAAAATAAAAAATAATTTAATATTTTTTTTATTCAGAAAATTCTTTTTTCGAAAAATAAAAAAAAATTATTCTGAATTTTTATTTTTCGAAAAAAAATATATTATTTAAAATTTTTTTTTCGAAAAAACAAATTTAATTTATTTTGAAAAAAAAAAATATATTTTTTCGGAAAAATAATTTTTTTTTTTATTCTGGAATATTTTTCGAAACATAAAAAAAATAATTTGTTTTTTGAAAAATAAAAAAAATTTAAAATATATTTTATTCACCAAATTCATTTTTCGAAAATAAAAAAAATTCCAAAAATTTTACTTATAAAATGAAAATAATTTATTCCGAATTTTTTTTCTGTTTTTTAGAAAAATACTAAATTATTATTTTTTTGAATAAATTTTTCAAATATTATAATTTTTTTAAATTTTCATTTTTTATCAAATTGAAAAAATTGGTTTTAAAAGAGTTCAAATTATAAAATTGGTTTATGATTACAAACTGATTATAAACTAGTTTATAAATACAAACTGATTTTAAATTAATTTTAAACTAAATTGAAATCATTTTAGCAGTTAACTGTATTTTTATTGAAATGGTTATTGTAAACTAAATTAAACCATATATATATATATATATAAGTCATACATCAAAATCATATTAACAAAAAAACTATATATAATTTTTCCTCATCCGCTTTGGTTTTGCCAATATTTGTATGTCTTCTTGGTTCTCATGCTCTTCAGGCATTTACATTTGCTCTTCAACCATTCTCTGAAGCCCGCGAGGACCTCCACCACCACTGCCGCCACCACCGCTACCACCTACAGGACCTCCGCCGTACCATTTCTTAACAAGATACCCTTTCATGTAGGCATCTGACTTTTCCAGCTAATGGGTGATGAAAACATCATAGGAATATATTACTTTGGTAACAAAAGATCTATCATTTAATCTATAATAGGGATCAAGAAACTTATTAATACCGAGAACATCGTAGCGAAAAACACGCCTATGAAGTTCACGATGGACCAGAAAAAATCAGTGATAATCTTAATTCGCTATATCAATCGCTTTTATTTACCTGCACACAAAAAAGTACACATTAATCATTTTGTGATGTCAAGAACGAAATGACTATATATTTATATATATATATATATATATATAGGGAAATGCTAACATACACTCAAAATTGGTGGACTCCGCACAAAAATACACTACATCTATTTTTTTATATTTTTTTTTCATCTTTCTAATGTAGGTCCCACTCAAAATTGGTGGACCCCACACAAAAATACACTAAAGTGCATGTTGCTAATGCACACCTACATAGGTGTGCATTAGCATAACCCATATATATATATATATATATATATATATATATATATATATAAGATAATATCTCCATTCTCAAATATATGCCTCTAAGGACTAAATATAGAAAGATAGTATATATATATATATAAGATAATATCTCCATTCTCAAATATATGCCTCTAAGGACTAAATATAGAAAGATAGTATATGGATACACCCGTAATCATATGTAACCTTGACAATTTCATTTACCTTTCGCTTGGTGTTGCAGAATATAACAACTTGAGCTATAGTAAGTTTATCATAAAGATCGCAGAGTATCAAACTTCCATTCCTCCCTCTCAACCTCGACAAAGTATTGGTTAATGAACTGTAATCAGGGAGCAATGCAATTACATCAATAAAAATATCCTGTTATAGATGAAAAAGCAGAAGAACAATGAAAGCAATTGCTTAATTACCTCCAATGTTAATTCATCGCGTTTTACAATGATCCTTACAGGATCTAACATGTATTTGTCATCTCCAGTACTGCATAATGTAAAGTAGCGGAAATCAAGACAACCTGAAGATTCAGTGGGAGGTATCTGTACACATCATAAATTTGATCTTTAAACCCTCTGCTCATCATTTCATCAGATTCATCCTGTAATAAAAAAGAATTGAAGCCTATGCAAGCATGCACTTGTATATTTAAGAAATCTCTAATAGCCAATATAACTTTTTCAGTTTGTGAGGCCAGTTCCCTCGTCGGAGACACAATTAAAGCCTGCAACCTGTACAGAAATAAGAAAATTACTCTCACAAACTAATAATTTTATGTACTTCGTTCAGAGAAAACAACATCTTTAAGATTATGTTTTTGCCGAAAATAGCATATGAATTCAGCCGAACTATATCAGAAGAGTCTTATTGGTATATATAATTACTTAACTACTTTTTTTCAACTAATTTTTATTAACACATCTTGTTCACGTACGAACATGCATATAATATATTTCCAAAATCTAGAAAATAAATTGGCTAATGCATCTACAAAAACCTATAGTTAAAGTTTGTCTTGAACAGCTGCTAGTGATTTGTATGTTGTTTAAGCCATTCCATCACTATGTATGTTATAGAGTTTAAAACCTGTATGTGTATCTTTTCATTTCGAATATCTTCTCTATTAAGGCTAACTGGTGGTTCCATCACAATATCAAATAACATAACAGGGGTGGAAAATCGGTCGGTTTCGGGTCCAAAACTTAAATCCGACGTAAACAACAGTTTCATTTTTATGGCCCAATTTCGACCGATAAAATTTCGGTTTTCGTCGGATTCGGTTAAGTCAGTTTGGCGGTTAAGTCGGATCGGTTTATTCGATTTAATATTTATTAAAAAAAAATTATAAAAATGATTTTTTTTTTGTATAAAAAATATTAAATTTTTATAATAAAACTATTTTTTTAATAAAAATTATTATTACAGATTAATATTTATAATATTATTTAACATTAATTTTGATCATTATCATACTTTAACCGATAAACTAAATAATATACAAAATTTTATATTACATATCTTGTATTTTTGAGAATATACAATGCAATCATCAATTTATAAAAATAATAGTATCATGCAACATTATGAATCTCATTTTTATAGTGAGTCATTCATATAGTAATAAAAATAAATAAAAAATATATTAATTAAGTTCGATCGGTTTCGATTTTCGTCGGATCCAAAATTAGCATCCGAATCCGACCGAAGCAACCCTATAATATCCATATTAAGCAACCGTATCAACCTGACACCCGACCCAACTCAATCCATTTGCACAAAAAAGACAACGGATCGGTCGGTTTCAATCGGCCGGTTCAAATTTGTCCACCCCTATAACATAATGTAGTGCTAAAATCATAATATCATAACAATAAAAGACATTAATGATCTAATTCTTGTAACCAACTGCAGTTTTTTGTGCTCAATTATGCTCTACTTATACCAAGCTCCTTGCGCCATATGCAGATTTTGTGTTTGCAGTCATAATGCGAACACCGTGTTTCAAGTCGGCTTCCGATCAGAGTTGTCACCAAATGGATCCACTCCTACCTTTGAATACCTCGGTTAATTACATCTGTAATTTCAAAAGTATGTTTGCTCTTGAGCTTCCTCCAGTTCCTTGTCTATCAACTCTTCCATACAAAAAAAAAATGATTGTAAATCAATATTGCTATGCTCTGAGACATTTGCATTACCATTATGATGATTCATAAGAACAACATTGTTTAATGCTTCTTCATTCAGGAAACAGCTTGGTAACCCATTAGTGTTATACTAATCTGCTTCTGTAATCGGAGCATCATAATTGAGAAAACAAGGTCGGCCATGGAAGTTGTCGTAAGACATATTGGCCCCTTTTATTGATGGCGGCGTCGATATGTGTATTATAACAGAAGTGTGTTGTTGCAATGTAACGCTGCTTCTTCCTCTCCGGCGATGCTATTCTGCTTCACTGCTTACACCACAGTCTTCTTGTTCCATCGGCATCTAAGCAAGCCTGATCTCATGATCATAAACAAGCTTCAATGGTTTCCACTGAATCGCAACCTCAGACAGCTGCCCATGAATATCCTTCTGGTTCATATTTTTCGAGTTAGGTTGCACTGCAGGACCATTACTTAAAGCTTTCAACGCAATATTCTGCTGACGCTTAGTTGTCTCCGAGCCATTCTCAGCGAGGAGTAAAACATTCTGAGACTTGTCAACCTTGTTATTAGAAGAAAGAACAGCCCCAGCTCCAGAATTCACCCCCTTTTTCGATCCAGGCCGCGCCGACAAACATGGACCTAATCCCGCAATAGGAGCACCACGGACAGCCGAAGCCCCAAGAGCAGTAGGAGTTGGCCGACTGTAACGATCCTGTTGAGCTTCGTGACGAGGTCCAAACCCTACCTTCAATCTCTGAGCAATATCCAAAGCATCTTTATGATTAGGATCATAAGCCAACAATAACTGCACATCCAGCACAGCTAATTCATACTTATCAACAACCTTAATCGCTTGAACCCTGCGAAGAAGAGCCTAAACAAAAATGGCTGAACTGTATTCCCTTCTCTCAGTTTTCACACAGAGTAAATGATTTCAAAGTAAGGCTGAAACATCAACATTCAATTGTCGGTTCAAAGGGTTTGAGTCACTATCTATTTTCTTTAGATGTCAATCTTCAGGATTCGTACATGACCGTTTCAACCGATCTTCGTTGGAGTCCGAAGACGGAGATTTCAATCTGACATTTTTTTAATCAGAAATTAAACTCAATGTATAAGATGATAATATAAATAACATCAAAATTTTTACTTATCTTTATAGCTAGCAGCGCCGATACAATACCACTTCAACATAACTGCATATTTAAGTAAAATACCACAATATCAAATAACATAATGTAGTGCTAAAATCATAATATCATAACAATAAAAGACATTTATAGTAATGATCTAATTCATATAAGCCAAAAAAATCTCAAGAAATCCTAAGAATTAAATGAACTATAGTAATGATATGGAACAAAGAAATGAATAACAAAACTTGGCTTCATGCATGAGATACACAATCAATGCAATGCATTATAAGATCATCAATATATTCATCCAGATAAACTTAAATTAAAACAGATCATGAACCGATGATATACATATAATTAACCACCTGGTGCCTCGGATCAATATAATTAAGGGTTAATAGTCATTTACCCCCTGCAATATAGGCGAGTTTTGATTTACCCCCATTTAAAAAAAGTTTTTTGGATTACCCCCTGAAATTTTAAAATTCTAAGTCTTTTGCCCCCAGGTAGAAAAATTATTCCCTGTAAAATTTTTTTTTTATTTACCCTCCTGATTTTTACACGCTTAGGGGGGTTATCCCAAAATTTCAGGGGGTAATCTAAAATTATTTTTTTAAAGGGGGGTAAATCAAAACTTGCCTATATTGTAGGGGGTAAATGACTATTAACCCTATAATTAATTTACAACAAAATAAAAGTATATTGTAGTAACAAATAACAATAACAAGGGAAAATTTGGGATAGCCATTCATATTATCTCATGGACTATCAATGTAATAGGTTACTCCATTACTTGTTCTCAACACAAACAGGCTAGTCCCACGGGAATTTCCTACGAAAAACTAAGCTGATAATAGTGTTGAAACTGCTTTGAAAGGCACAACAAGTAGTCAAGCTAGTTCAAGAGTATTTGTATATTAGAGCAATGTGTTCAGCCCCATATTTGAGGCTTCTACCATAAACTTGAAGAAAAATATCAGCTTTAAAGGATGGATTCAATCTTCCATGAAACCTGGATTACCAGATTATACCTACTTGGAAGCTACAAAACTCTAAGAACAAACATTAAAAGCTTATGATATTTCACATTCTTGCTTTTCTCCTATTGTATTGTCAGGAACAAAATGCAATTGCAAACTGTCCAACCAACTTATTAGTGAATTACTTTTGATAAACTTTTTCAATCAGTATATATAAAATAACTTGTTTCAACAACCAGAGGTTGAAAGAAAAAACAATGACATGCATCATGGATTCTTAATTAAGTTTTTGTTAGTTTTAAAGAGAATGAACTCAGCAAAACATACAGTATATCAGAGTTTGCTATGGTCATCTGAAGCTCTTGATATAACAGCTGCAAGAATTCCTTAAACTACCCACACCGTTGATCAAATAAAGCTACTTATCCAACAACGAAAATCAACTCAAACTTGTCCTAAAACCTTTAACTGGTGGTTCAGCTGAATAACAAAGCCATTCTTTTTCTTATTGTATGGATCACCTAGATTCATATTGATGACGATGAGACCAAGAAAGTTTTCAAGAGTTAACAACTTTGAATCTGATTGAACCAGAGTGTGGAAAGAATGGCTTATTTTTAGCCCTTCCAAAATAGTACTACACTATGCCAAAATACCATTTACTTGACCGGGTTCATTCATGAAATCAATAACCTAATGACCCCAATCATCTCTAATGAAAACACTGCCTAAGTTTTCTTGGTAATAGGACTATGAATACCTTCAAAATAAACTTGAGGAGATTTTAGAACAAGGATCATCTAGATTGTGGAAGTAGATTACTGGCTAAAGGTAAATTAGGTTATTAAGAAATAAATGCTTGCAACTCTATTCAGGACAAGAAGAACATTCTTAAGGTAAACCAACTGACCGGCATGATTTAAGTTTATTAGAAACCCATTACGGTACCTCCCTTGAAATTCCTTTTGCATATCCAGATAAACTTCTGAATCACTAAGGGTTGAGTTGGTCTGTTTCTGCAGCATAACTATTCAACCTATATTATCATTCCAACACAAAGGACATACATGGTAAAGTTCGGGATCCTTTGATCTTTCTAACCTGCATATATTTAAGTGGAAATTATTCATTTCTATATGTATTGCATCAGCCAAAAGAAGACTATGTTTCAACTCTTTAAAGATAAGAAATGAACAAAATAGTAACCAATTACATACTTTGAGGCTAACCAGGTAGGAATCAAATCACCTATTGTCTCTATCCCTTTCTCAAACTGTGTCACCAAACTCTCATGTATCAACCAAATAGAAAAAAAGTTACATCACATCCCTCATGCTGTGGAGATCAGAATTTAGCATGTCAATTTACTAAACATTCAACTCTACCTACCACTATACCTAAACATTTAGGGCACAGGTGAAATTCCCTCTTTTTCTTCTACATATTTCTCAATACAATCAATTGTATCAGTTGGCAGCTGTTGGAAATGAATGATGACACGTACAAACGATAATGACATTACCACTTATACTGTAACACACAAACTCAGCAAGCATCATGTCATATAAAAGTCAACATCACATCATATAAAATCAAGTCCATTGCAATAAGCTCTTACAAACTTACAAAGTATTTTTATATTGAAATAACAATTGTTCCAGCCTCAAAAAAACTCAAATCAGTAACAACAATAGGAAAGAACTTTATGCCTTACAAAAAAACACATGCACACCAGTGATCCTTGTGTGCAAAAAAATTACTACTCTGAAATGTGGACATTACTCTAAGTCTAAAATAACTAGCAAAAAGTTTCTACAATCTATTCTAATAATAACTTTAAAAAAATAATAAACAAAGTTGCTGCACCTTTCCAATCTATGGACTCATTTGATTCTCCTTTTATTACAGCCTTGTCTTTCTTATTCACAATACCGCTTCATCATAACTGCATATTTTAGTAAAATATCACAATATCAAATAACATAATGTAGTGCTAAAATCATAATATCATAGCAATAAAAGACATTTATAGTAATGGTCTAATTCATGTAAGCCAAAAAACTCAAGAAATCCTAAGAATTAAATGAACTATAGTAATGATATGGAACAGAGAAATTAATAACAAAACTTGGCTTCATGCATGAGATACATAATCAATGCAATGCATTATAGGATCATCAAGTGATTCATCCAAAGAAACTCAAATTAAAACAGATCATGAACCAATGATATTCAAATAATTAACCACCTGGTGTCTCGAATCAATAGTACTTCTGCCGATATCCGACGAATTCATTTCATTGAAGTTCATAACCGGGTTTCTGATCATCATTTAAACGATCATCACCAACCCGCTCTTATCTACCTCATCCTCCTCCTTCTTGTTATCCTACAATGATAACACAACGGTATAGAATTCACCCACATATTAAGATCCTCTTGTAAAGGAACATAATTAGGGTTGACACCGAAGACATCATCAAAAACATACTGCGGTTGCATTTGCGGTTGCGGTTGAAACATATTAATATCATCCAACTGTTCTTCAACAAAATGCTGCTGCAGCGACTGAGCGGTTGAGCGGTTAAGCGATTGAAGGGTTCATCAGCGAGAGATTGAGTTCAATTGATTGAGGGATTCAGCACTGATTGAGGGTTTCAACGATTGAGCGAAGGAAATTAACGTTTGAGCGGAGGAAATTAGCCATTAAGTGAGGGTTTTTGTGTGAAGTGAATTTTGTGCTGGGTTTCTTAAGAAATTTTAAGTGAGGGTTTTACCCAATATAAACTTAATGAACTTAAATCCATTAATCCACTTAATTAGACAATTAAATTTTAATAAAATAGATTGTGGTTTGTTAATATGTTTAACACTAATATGTAAAGTTATAATAATAAATAATTTTTTATCGGTCCTTTTTATATTTGTTTTAATTTTAGTGGAAGTAATACAGATTTTATTAAAATAATATTTTTAATTTACATTTTTTTTAAATAGAATGTTTATTGTTACGTGTTAATATTTAAAATAATATTTTATTTATAAATTTGTCACTGTATTATTTATTTATACCCGTTTTTCGTATATTAAATATAAATTTTAAAATTATATTCGTCACTTTACATTAGTGAGTCTTAGGCTATCACATGATAAGCTAGGAAGGCATGAGATGAGAACATAATCAAATTATACAATAAAGTTCAACAACTCATATTCTCTATAAATTTGGTTTTGAATGTCTTCAAGAAATTTCTCAATTTTTTCAATTTATTTTGTCAATTTGTGTCTAATTATATTACAACAATCATTAAATGAAACTGATGTTTTGTTGTGTTTGTGGGAAAATCAAAGGATATCGTTTTTCTTTTTTTCATTTTAAACTTCTTTTATTTTGGATTTTTTTTGCCAATTTATGTCCAAATATATGTATGTTATCGTGAAATGGAACAACCTATTTTTTTTTTTTTTTGACATAAAACCAAATTCATTACTGATAAGAAGAAACAACATTATGACCCAAAAGGTCTACATTTGGAAATCCACTAATCCAGGTCCTGGACCCAAAAGCTTTGCCCAAACAAACAACATTATGGGCATCCCTATTACATTCCCTACTGATAAACATTACACTACTGAAACTAAAGCCCTCAAGCAGCTTCCTACAGTCCCCAGCTAAGAGATCAATATCGGCATAACCAACGACGTAATTAATGCAATCAACCGCAATCTTTGAATCAGACTGGACGATGATTTTGTTCACCTTAAGGTCACACATCAATTTAAGGGCCCATCTGATGGCGAGGACTTCAGCCACAACAGGGGAAAACTCAGCATCTTCTTTCCTGCTGGCAGCCAAAGACACAGAGGATGAATTCCTCAGAACACAACCGAAACAGGCTTTGTTGTTAGCATCAAAACCTGCATCAACCTGCAAAACACCAACAGAAGAACTAAAATCCCTCGAAACCGAAGAATCGTCGCCCTCCCTCCTTCTGGTAGCAATCGGATTCGCAAGAGTGAAATCCTCAACAAAAAGCAATGCTTCCAAAGACACCTGAGCAGGTTCCACCCTCTTACTCTCGTGCAACATGGCGTTTCGCGCCTTCCAAACACTTTGTAAAATGGTACAAAACAGATTAACACACCAAACATCTCCGCATTTAAGAATCTGGAGTAACCACTCCTGAATACCCTGGTTGGAATGATATTTATATCCTAACACCGACGAAAAGAAAACTTGTTTCGTGAAATCACACTCCATGAACAGGTGGTGACACGATTCCGTCCCTGAGCTACAGAAAATGCAAGAAGGGTCTAAGACCATACCTTTACGCCTAAGATTATCCTTAGTTGGGAGAATATTTTTAGCCAATCTCCAAATAAAATTGCTCACTCGCACATGAATATTCGCCTTCCAAATCTCTCTCCAAAGATCCTGAAAAGCAGCACAAGAAGGCCCCGGATTCGAAACCTCCTTCAAAGATTTACAGAGATGGTATGCTGACTTTACCGAATACTCCCCGTCCCTCTCCCAATGCCAAACCATTTTATCCTCGCAATTTCTGGCCGAGAGTGGAATGTTGCAGATGTTGTTGACATCCTCCGGGTCGAAGCATCTTTCGAGACTCTCCTTCTTCCACACTTTAATGTCATGGTCAATGAAATCCGCAACTCTAGCCCCTTCTTGGACATTACTCACTGGTCTAAAGATTTTGAAACCTGGTATTGAGGGAATCCATCGGTCAGAGCAGGCCAACACCTTGTCACCACGTCCAATTCTCCATCTAGAGCCTTTACTCACCAGCTCCCGCGATCCAAGAATACTTCTCCACGCATAGCTAGGATTGTACCCAAGGGAGACCTCATCAATTGAGGATCTAGGGAAATACCTACCCTTAAAGACTCTTCCCAACAAGGAATTCTCATTCGCGAGGAGGCGCCAGTAGTGTTTTCCCAACAAACTCAATTGAAATCACTGAAACTCCTAAAACCCAATCCCCCCCCCCCTCTTACTTCTTACCAACTTCTTCCAACTCAACCAATGTATTTTCTTTGAATCACCACGGGTACCCCACCAGAATTTAGCCACAATTGCCTCGATTTCATTACAAATAGCCTCCGGCAATCTATAGCAACTCATAATATAGGCAGGAATAGCTTGAGCGACCGCCTTTATCAACACCTTTTTGCCAACTCTCGATAGGTATTTTTCCTTCCATCCTTTCACTTTTTTCCACACTCTGAACAACCTATTGTTGTGTTTGTGTGAATGTTAGTTTTTTTTTTAAAATAATTTCAAACTTATGTCATATCATATTTGAAATCAAATATTTCTTACTTGTCTTTGCCAGTGTCTCTATTAATGCTTTTTAGAATTCATATTGTGGTATTTTGCATCGAACTCTAATTTTGATAGGGATAACTTCATATTTCGACATGAGTAGTTGTGCATGTTGTAGTCGAAATCTGTTCAAGCATGCAGGAGTCAAAGATGTGTGTGTTGTAGTCAAAGCTTGTGTTAGTTTCTTGGATTGGCTGGAATTTTGGTAAAACAAAGGTTGTTCAATGTTTGATGTCATATAGGTGATGTCACAACATTGAGTCTTAACACTGGGTTGTGTTAAGTGTTTAAGTTGGATGTCTGATGTCACATGCGATGTTGTGACATCAGGTCTGCAGAATTAATAACATCAGGTTTAGTGATGTTGTTAGGGTTTGCGTTTTAGCTGGAATTGTGGAGAGCAGGTAGTCTCATTGGATGCGAGTATCTTGGGTTAGATATTCTCTGTTGCATAGAGATTTGATGCAGATTTGTAGGAGATTTAAAGGCTGAAGATTTAAGAAGATTTTGGAGAGAAAATCTGTTTTAAAAAGATTTTGTTTTAAATAACAAATTAGGTCAGATATTGTAGCAGGTCCAAGTCCAATTAAAAGAGCTATATAAAGCGCAACAATCCTGAAGGAAAAGCAACGAAGAAAGAGAGATAAAGACTGAGTGTCGTTTGTGTCTTCGTGTATGTTTTGTAAACCATTCGAGTGTGAATTGGTATTGTTGTTTTGAGTTGTTCTTGATCAAAGCTGTGAAGCATAATCAAGTAGTCGTTTCAAAGTGTGTGATCTTTGAATTGTGTCACAGAAGTGGTTTTAGGGATTGAGTAGTGTTCTCATATCTAAGTGGTTTCTTAGGTAGAAAGTCACTAGTAGGAATTAAGATTAGGAGATTGTCAACTGAGTTGTTGAGTCTGTAATTTAATTTTACAAGTAGTGAATTTCATCCCTGGCTTGGTAGCCCCCAGACGTAGGTAGTTAGACCGAACTGGGTGAACAATTCATTGTGTTGATTTATTGCTTGTTATTGCATTGTCTATTGCAGAGTGTGTTGTTGTGACATCGCACTTAACATCACACATATGGTACCAGAATTTCAATTGGTATCAGAGCAGGCATCCTGTCTGTCTCTGGGTGAGATCTAGGGAAGTTACTTTCTGGTGTAAAGATGGACAAAGAAGTTAGAGGATTTGTCAACAGACCCCCTATTTTGGATGGCTCGAATTATGATTATTGGAAGCCAAGGATGATCACTTTTTTGAAATCCTTGGACAGCAGGGCTTGGAAGGCTATAATTAAAGAATGGAAAGCACCTGTTGTATTTGAAAAAGATGATGCTGGGAAAGATAAAGAGGGCACCTCAAAGCTGAAGCCTGAAGAAGAATGGACCAAGGAAGAAGATGAGCTTGCCCTTGGTAATTCCAAAGCTCTAAATGCAATTTTCAATGGAGTGGATAAGAATATATTCAGGTTGATCAATACCTGTGAAGTTGATAAGGAAGCGTGGGATATTTTGAAGGCTACACATGAAGGAACATCTAGAGTTAAGATGTCAAGACTTCGGCTTCTAACATCGAAGTTTGAAAGTCTGAAGATGAAGGAAGATGAGACTATCCATGACTTCCACATGAGTATTCTTGAGCTGTCCAATGCATCCAGTGCTCTTGGAGAAAAGATGTCAGAAGAAAAGCTTGTAAGGAAAATCCTTAGGTCCCTTCCTAAGAGGTACAAGATGAAGGTGACTGCAATTGAAGAAGCTCAAGACATCAGCAAGATGAGGGTTGATGAGCTCATTGGATCTCTTCAAACTTTTGAGCTTGGGTTGAATGAGGAAGAACCTGAGAAGAAGTCCAAGAGTATAGCTTTAGTTTCCAGTTCTGAAGAAGCCAAGAAAGAGAAAGTAGATGACTCTCAGGAGGAGCTGTCTCAGGCTATTGCTTTGCTGGGTAAACAGTTCAACAAAGTTATGAAGAGGATAAATAGGAGTTATAATCTCAATGTCAAAAACATTACCTCTGACATCAACAGATCAGGAGAACAAGGGAAGAAGTCTAAAGATGAAGAAAAATCCAGTAATGACAAAGGGATACAATGCTTTGAGTGTGAAGGGTATAGATATGTCAAGAAGGAATGTCCCACTTTTCTAAAGAAGCAGAAAGGGTTATCAGCTTCTTGGTCTGACAGTGAGAGTGAATCTGAAGAAAATTCAGTTAAACCTGTTAAAGCTATGGTTGGGGTTTATGAGTCAGATGATGAGTCTTGGAATGATGAAGTTACTTATGATGAACTTGTTGTCACTTATAAAGATCTTTTCATGAGAAGTGAACAAGTGTGTCTGGAAGGAGAAGAGCTGAAGAAAACCATAGTACAGTTAAAAGCTGAAAAGACTGACCTTGAAGCTGAAGTCAGTATTGTCGCTCCCGGGATTTTCATCCAAGTACAAACGCGAAAGTGGCACCGAAACAGAGTCGCCAGCAATGTGTATTTATCCCACAAGAGAGAAAGGAAACACCGCATAAACCTGAAGGGAAGGAAAAGAGTATGGTCTTGCGACCAAGAGAACTGGGTTCGGGAGTCGGTTACGCGTGAGGAAGGTATTAGCACCCCCACGCGTCCATCGTACCCGATGGGATCCACGCTTGCTTGTCTCAATCAAAGGGTGTAGGAAACTGGAGAAAGAACTGGAAAAGGAATGGAAAGAGAAAGAGAAACAAATGTAGGGAAAATAAAAGAAGTGCTCGAATGGGCCCTACCCCACTGCCTACGTATCTCACCGGGAACATGAGAATCAGAGCGACGTAGTTCCCCTCAACGAGGGTCGCTTTGCTTATGTTTTTTAGTGGAAACGTCAGAGTGCGCGTCCCAGCAGTTTAGATGTTGCGACTCGCTGTATGGAGACTTAGGCGTTACCTGTTTGCGGTAGAACGGACGTGACGAGTCCTTAAGACTGGAATGAAAGAGATGAGAAAAGAATTGTTTGTTTGTTTGAAGTATTTTAAAAGTTTTTTTTTTGCATTTGTTTGCATATGATAGTGTATCTAAATCTTAGTCATTGGAGTGTATACATTCTCACATTCCAAGATGGAATGAGTAAGAAAGTACACTAAGTGTGAAGAAGACCCTCACATTTAGTTCCAATTATTAAGGTTCAAATACACTAGCATACTGGTATTTATTAAGTGTTTTTGTTAATTATGAAATGAAGAAGTGTTTTTCTTTATTTGTATCTTCAACAAGTGTTGCATTTAAGTCCCTCATACAAGATCAAATGTTTAACACATTGACCCAAGATGGGCCATGTGCTACACATTCTAAGATTATAAGAGAAGACCCCTTATAATCTTTTCTTTATATGAAAGGCCTAAATGCAATAAGTGCCTACCTTTATTAGATATTTTGAATTTTCTTTGGGGATGAGGAGATGAAAGACTCAAGTGGGGGAGAAAGGTAAGAATCTATGTGAACTAAGACCCAATCCTAATTGATTAGTTAAGGGAGTGATCCTAATGGTTTGTGAGGTTGCAAAGCCTAAAGTCTAAAGAAGGAATGAGTTAAACAATTCACTTCTAAAGTAGAAGATGAATTGTAACTCAAAAGGGAAAGTAATGAGTTAATCAAAGAAAGCACATAAGTACTTAACAAAACACAAGATTGAATTGTAAAAGATGAAAGGAAAGAAATTTGAATGTGGATTCCTTATCCACACTCAATTTCAACTTACCAAAGCCCCTACATGGTTAGTAAACATGGAAACATGTATAAGAAGTAAAAAACACTTAATGCACAATAAAGTTCAAAAGAATAAGATGAAGAATCAAATCTTAACATCACAACCAGAATGTGAATCATATTGACAACAAGTGAATATCATCATACAAGTTCAAATGAATAAGTAACAATCATCATCCATAGCATTTAAACATGTTATCATAAGAAAGGATAGATGAAAGATGAAAAGAAATGAAAAGAACATACATAAATGGAACATGTAATCCAAATATCAGAATTGAAACTAAATGGAAAATGGTTTATAAACATTTCAAAGTATTCATGAATCAACATTCAAGACATTCAAGAAGTAATAGAAGAAGAAATGAAGTGAAAGTTCAAAAGGAAAGTGCAAACAATACATGTTAAGGATGCACAAAGTTCAAGTTGAAATGAACATGTAAAGATGACCTATAGTGTGTACCAAGGACCTATAATATCACTTGGAGGACTCATAAAATATGCAAATGCTCATGCAAATATGCACAAAAGAATTCATGCAAACATACACTAAAGTTAGAATGATATGACATGTATTAGGCTTCAAATGTAATGCATCAAACAAAAATCAAATGGACTTATGAAAATTATGCAAGCATGGTATTTGAATGCCTAAGTCAGAAGTAAATCATACATCAAGATAGCATGTCAAAATTCAAAGCAAAATGACTTCAAACAATGTATTAGGTCAAGTTGAAATATCATGCAAAGTGGTGCAAAGACAAGCATCAAAACGTGTTATAAAGTGACCTAAAAAATCAAACAAAAATCACCTAACATGCTTCAATGTATTAGTGAATCAATGCAAAAAGAATCAGGTCAAAACAATTTGTAATGAGCAAGAACAAAATTCTACAAATTCATGTATCATATTTGGAATGCATACAAATGGAAATTCAAAGAAAAATATGAAACAGTGATAAAAATGTGATAAAATCATGAAATAAAAATATAAAAACTTTCATAAATGTCTTGATAATACTCATGAATTTTTCCAGAATTTTTTATGATGTTTTGGTATTTTTAAAAATTAAAAATGAAACGTGTATGAAATGAAGAGAATAAAAAGAGATTGAAACGAGCATGGGGTGCAGATAGCAACATTATCACGTTCAAACAAGATAGATGGGCTCAAGGGGGGGTGCCAATAATAAGTCCAACCCAACAAAAGAAGTCAGCGCAGCCAAAAAAGAACAATGGACTTCCATTCAACAAAAATATTCAATCACGACCTTACAGGTGATCCAACGCACACAATCAAGTCAACACCATGGTCAAGTACACACGATGTAGGGTTCAGATTAGAAATTCACCACACTAACCATGAACTCACACACACACATGCCAAACTGGCTCACAACATTGCACGTGAGGAGTATGTGGTGTATTAATGTGCTGTCAAGTCCTTCACCACACGATGCGAACAAATCAACGGTTACAATTAAAACTGCAAACAAAACCCTAGAATAATGATCACCGGCCGGAGAGGGACCTCCGGTCACCTTCTCCGGCGAGAACCACCACCTGCAAATCTTACATGTCCACAGAAATGCACAATGCACATAACAAAATGAAGCTGAGATAATGGAGATTAAGAACACACAATTATTTTTCATATAACAAACACATACATGGAGAATAGAGGAGATAAAGATAAGCCCTAACTTTTGGATCTATGCCTCTAAGAGGCCTATCAACTAGCCGGAGATAATAGAGCTTCTAGCAAGCTAAAATCAACAAGAAACAAGTGATGATGAAAAGAAAACGTGCAACCAAAGTTCAAGAGATCAAACCTGAAACTGACGAGACTTTGAGTATACAAGAATACCAGAGGAATGTGCTTCTTCTTTGAGCTTTACTTGGCCAAATAAAGGCTTTATAGCTTGAAATCGCGCAGAGAATCACACTGAAAATTCCAATGTCTTGAATCTGAACTTGATTATTTGGATCTGTATGTTCTTGTTCTTGATCCCAAATGACACAATGATGATGATGGAGATGAAATGTGATAGAAGATGGTGGAAATTGTGTGAAATCAGAGAGAAAACTGAGAGAGTTCTTGGAGTGAAAATGAGAAAAATGAAGTTGAAATGAGAAATGTGAGTGAAGTTTCTATTTATAAGTTGAGTTAGGATTAAACCACAGTGGTTAAGTGAGTTAGTTAATGTGAGTCATGTGAGTTAAGGTGAGTCATCCCTAACTAACTGAGCCAAGTTAGTTAGGGCGAGTTGTGAATGGCTGTGATAGTGTGATGGTGGTTTATGGTGTGTTATGGTGGAGGTTAATTGAATAAAGCTAACTCGTGTATGCTGCAGCAAGCAAACTTGTTCTACAAGTTTTCACTCCTTCCATTTCCATGTATAGTGAAGCACGTGATATGGTGTATATGAAAGGTGCTTGGTTTAAAAGGGCAATGATTGGATGGTATGAGTAATGCACGTGCAGGCTTTGTAATAACAACATCAACAACATTTGTTTTTCTGGTTTTTATGACAGTTTGGAACCAATGGAAATATGCAAGTTTGAGAAGTAAATTCTCTCACCCTAATGTATGACATCATGAAATTTATGGGTCATTGGAAAGAGAATGGATCATAGAACAATATTGGTATGGATCTTGGATTGAAATAATGCCTTGAACACACTTAAAAATGGATGTGAACACAAAGATGCAAAGCTGGTTGGTGGGCGTGCAAAAAATGTCGTGACCTAGCAATGTGGTGCATGGAATTTCAGTGTGATCACTCTATCTTGAGACCAATATTTCTCCCTCATAACTTGACCAAATCAAAATTTCTCCAACATCAACATTGAAGAGGGCATTGTAAGGAACAACTTTGATGTTGAAAAGTTTTCCATTTGGAGCTTTTATCATTGAGAAATTAAGCTTGACATTTGGCACACCACATGTTTGTAGAAATGATGGCGCGTGGACCTAGGAATCCTTGGTCATGACCTGATTTTGGACCTACTTTGCTCAAACTTTGATCAATCATATCTCACTCAATTTTTATCCAATGGAGCTGTTCTTTATATGGATTTGAAGCTTGAAACAAGATCTTTTGTTGTGGCCTGGTGGAATTTTTATTTGATGTCTCAAATTTGAATGGCCTTGGTTCAAAGTTTGGTGCAAAATGGCCAAAACTTTCCTTATTTAGAAACCCTACTTCTTCCAAAAATGGCAACTTTTCAAATCTTGATTTTTCATGATCCTTTTGGAGTTTCTTGATCAAATTTTGTACATTGGTCACATATAACATGAATTTCATGAATTTGGCCTCAAAAAGTCAAGAGTTGACTTTTTCCTCTGATTATTTGACTTAGCCCCAATTTTCCTGATTTTTGACCTTTCTTCCAATTGAACCACTTCTAAAACCAATTGAGAGGCAATTTTCCACACACATACACTTAAGGACATGTAGAATACCATGACATCAAGTTTTGTCCAAAAAATCAGAGATAACCTGATTTAATTGGAAACCCTAATTGTGATACCCACCTACTAAGGGGAAAAATGTGCAGTCTTCAATTTCAAATTCCTCAGAGTATGTTGTGTATCCTCTTAAAGGATGATGAGATATGCCACTTGAGGGTGATTTTGAACCAATGAACTATCTCTTTTGAGGGTTTTCCTTCAGTTTTTTTGGACCTCTTGCATAGTGAAGGAGGTAGTGCTTCAATCTCCTATTGAATCTCACCTTCTTGAGGTTTTGGAGGATCAATTGAGATAGTATGAGACATGAAAGACCTATTGGCTTGCCTTGAGGCAACTTGATTGACCTTTAGTGCCTTGAATGATTCCTTGATTGTCCATCTTTCACCTGATCACATGCCTTGATGGTAAGAGGGATGCTATGCTTCATTTTTCTATGTTAAAGATGCAATGCTAGGCTAATTAGATGGATATGATATGATATATGATAATGCTATGCTATGCTATGATGCAATGTTATGCTTCATTTTTGGGGTATTACAGCTGCCCCTATTCAAACGCTGTATACCTGAATGCCTGAAAGCGATTGCTTTCAGACTTTCAAGGTATATAGTGATTGAATACCAAATATAACCAAAAATTTGCTCTGGATGACGAAGAACAAAAGGGATATAAACCCAACGAGACTGCTGGACTGAATCCTCAATGAAACGTTGTCGGAGAGATCTGTCTTTTGAACGACGCCAGACGACTACTGGCTTGCCATACTATGGATGGACTTTCAACAATGTCTTTTTGAACGACGCCAGACGACTACTGGCTTGCCACTCTATGGATGGACTTTCAACAATGTCTTTTTGAACGACGTCAGACGACTACTGGCTTGCCACTCAACTGGTGGACTTTAGCTGCTCTGCCATTCTAAACAATGGACTTTTACCAATTCGTGTTGGATTTCTGCAATCTATCGTTGGACTTCAATGATTACGAAACCGGCTTTGGAATCTCAAACTTGCCATCCTCAGATGGACTTTTGCAGCTTTGCCAAACTAACATTGGACTTCGATGCTTACCAAACCGGCTTTGGAAGCTTTGCCAAACCAACGTTGGACTTTGCCGAGAATATAGTTGTTTATCACCATCCCACCTGCTGGAACAATATAAACTACTGTTTGTATGATCATTCCACCTGCTGGAAAAACCATCTGTAATACTATCCCACCTGCTGGAATAATATGTATGATCACCTGTATGATCACCCCACCTGTTGGAACAACCATCTGCAATACTATCCCACCTGCTGGAATAATATGAACAACTATCTGTATGATCACCCCACCTGCTGGAACAACCATCTGCAATACTATCCCACCTGCTGGAATAATATGAACAACTATCTGTATGCCAAAATAAATTGGACTTTGAGTTGTAAATGAGCAATGCTGAGAATTACACCACCTGCTGGGTAATATCATATGCTGACACTTTGCTGAAGAAGAGGGTCCATCGATCTATTTAGACCCTGCTGGGGAAATTACTGTCAAAATGTCGAACTCTGTGGGGAGAGAAAACAATTCAGAAGGGAATTATTCTTTGACAAATTTCACATGCTGAAACCTGCGGGAAATATGACACTACCACTTGCTGGTAAATCCTGCCGAGAATAAACTCCACAGGGGATGTTACTGCGAGAAGCTTCGTCTCTTAAGAGGCTTTTATAGAAAACCAAGCGTTTTCAAACTCTTAGACGAACACCCTGTCTTCAACTTCCGAACATTCGCTCTTGCACTACCCTTCACATCGTCTGCGAGGTACCAGAAGATTTGCACTCATTATTGCCATAGAATGCTCACTGCATTAATAACCGTTATCAACACAAAAGAATTCAATCTTCGACAACCGTTGTCGTCACAAAACCCGGTGGGAAATCTTGAATGAAAGAATCGACTTAAAAAGATACAACAGTATCAAGTCATAGCAAATATCTGTTGGTGCTGAGAGATAACTTTCGTGCCGCTTGGATCGATCGTACTCATTACCTGCAACAGAAAAAATATATGCACATCCCCCAGGATATTGCGTGGTTTTTTTTAGTCCACCATCCAAGGTTGTCCAACAAGCAAAGTAATTTTAATTGTCTTTTTTGTGCATGTTTTTGCAAGGCCATGATATTTTCAAAGCAAAGTTTTATTATCAAAAAATCGGACGTTTTTTTGCAAACAAAGTAGTAAAATGAAAATAAAAGCTTGTGACTGAATATTCAATTTTATTGATAAAATGCCAAAATCGACGAATTTACAATTGGAAGCAAACCCCTGAAAGAGTTGATTGCCATAAAATTGAGAAAAGAAATCTATCCTAATGACAATGCGGAAATTGGATTCCAACTGATTTCTGATTCTGTTATAGCCAGTATGTATTCCAACTCTCTTAATTATCTTCGCCTTCGGAAGTTCGTGGTCGGAACAATTCCTCCTTCGGAAACTTTGCTAGTTTGCTGAAGAGTAGAGAACGTACAGATTAATTCAGACTGCAGTCATTCGCTTAAATCCCTCTTTTTTGCGTGGATCGCCTTTTCAGGTTTTCAATCCACCGGGATACCCATTTTTGCCTAAGTTGCCCTTTCGGGTTTTCAACTTACCGGGCGTACAAATTTTTTACTTATATCCCTAATTTCTGCTCGAACCTTTATTCTGTTTTTGGTTCGCCAGGATGCCCATTTTTGCCTGGATTTTTTTTTTAATCCAGCGGGTCTATTTATACGAAGTATTTTTTAACCGCATCTGAATTAACAGGGGATGAAAAGTCTTCACCATCCATGGTTGTCAGCAATAAGGCTCCACCTGAGAAAACCTTTTTAACCACGAATGAACCTTCATAATTAGGAGTCCATTTACCCCTGTGATCTGTACTCGGAGGAAGTAATCTCTTGATTACCACATCTCCGACCTTGTAAACTTGAGGTCGAACCTTTTAATCGAATGCCCTTTTCATTCTGCGCTGATATAGCTGGCCATGACATACTGCCGTTAATCGCTTCTCCTCAATAAGGCTCAGCTGATCAAATCTGGCTCGTACCCATTCAGCTTCATCTAGCTTAACGTCCATCAATACTCGGAGAGAGGGAATCTCAACTTCGACCGGTAGAACTGCCTCCATACCGTATACAAGTGAGTATGGTGTTGCCCCAGTGGACGTGCGGACTGATGTTCGATACCTATGCAAAGCAAATGGTAACATCTCATGCCAATATTTGTACGTGACAACCATCTTCTGCACAATCTTTTTGATATTTTTGTTGGCCGCTTCGACCGCGCCATTCATCTTTGGGCGGTACAGAGAAGAATTGTGATGTTCGATTTTGAAGTCCCGGCATAGCTCAACCATCATCTTATTATTCAAATTAGAACCATTATCAGTAATGATTCTTTCGGGAACTCCATAGTGTAATACCCCAAATTTTGACCACTTGGATTTCCTATCATTGTGAAAATCATCATCACAATGTGGATGAACCATCATGTTTCATCAGTCTCCCCAAAGATGGGTGAGCATCCAATACAATCAAAATTAGGGTTTCAAGCCCTCTCTGAGTGCTTAGACAAAGGATCAATCAAGAAATGACATGATCTTCAACTTGTCTAATCTCTCAAACATCCACAATGGATCAAAAAGGACTTCCACTTCAAGGATTAAGCACAAGGCTGCTCCCTTCTAGGTGGATCAAGTCTCAAGATCGACAGTGTCACCAAATTAGGGTTTTGGTCGACCAGGGCCTCCAGATGGAAATTTTCATCTGGGCATAAGGCAATGATCCAAAACATGACCTAATATACTTCATGGAACCTCATGAACCCATGCATCAAGTCAATTTTGCCTCAGGGGATGCATTCATCAAAAATCAGGAATTAGGGTTTCTTGACCTAATTCACCCCTAAGTTGACTTTTGGGACAAACCATGAGCCAAGACCTCAAGACATGATTTTAGGGTCTCTAATACACCATATTGATCCATTTGGAACAATGGATTGATCCAAGAAGCTTGAGCAATAAGTTTCATTTTCATCTGCACCACAATTAGGGTTTTAAGGGAAAAGTCAACTGTAACTTTGACTTTTGACCAAGACATGCTCCCAAACCCTAATACATGATTGAATATACCCTATGACACCCATGGAACATGTCCATCAAGTTTGATTTAGGTCAAGGACATGATTTCCTGAAGAATTGCACAGTTTGGAATTCATCTGATAAAAAGTCAACTGTGCACAAAAGTCAACTTTGACTTTTTGAGATTTTTCACCAAAATGGATTTTTAACCCTAAAATGATGTTAATGTATGATTTGAATCATCATTCATCAAGAAAAATCAAGAAAAGTGAGATAACTTGTAAAAGGGGTAACCATAAAACTTAGAAATTTTTCTAAGTTAAAAATAAAGTGGCAAAGGTACCAACTTTGGAGGACCATAACTCCTAAACCACAAGGCCATTTTTTCTCATCCAAAGATGGATTTGTAGCCCTCATTATCACCTACAAAAACTTCAACTACAAGTCATTCCAATTCATTAAGGATTTTGAGTTATGGAGTGATCAAAGTGGCTGAAAAGTGAAAAAGTCACTTTTTCCAACACTTAGTGAAATTTTCACTAAGTCAGAATTCTGCTCCACTTTTTGCCAAATGTAGGGGGATTTTTCACTTGGAATCAAAAGAGATCAAAACCAAACTTGTTCAAACAGTTTTTGTATCATGTAAGAGTTTTCCAAAATGGCCAAGAACATTGCCAAATTCAACCTACATCATGAGATACAACATTGGCAAGTTGCCTTGCTGAAATCTGTCAAGGCAAGGCAGAATTTGCATTTTGGCTCGATTTTCCAAAATCAGCCAATTGCAATTGCTTCAATCCACTTGGACACCTCAGAGGATTGAATCCAAAGGGGACAACCACTGAGCCAAGCCTCCAAGGTCCAAGGAACAAAGAATAGCATGTTGAACCTAGAATGGCCAAAATAGGGACAAGACTTCAAATTTGGAATGAGGCATTCAATGGAACCATCAAGGTGGCATAGACTGAGCCATTCTCATCTGAAATCAGTCAAGACTTATCCAAGACCAAAGGGACCAAAGCTCTGTGCCCTAACCTCTAGTCAATGGCTAGAGGAGACTTTCATTTCCATTGGCCAACATTGAGGAAACCTACTTACCAGCTGCCATGTACTATTCCTTGCAAAACAAACTTGCTCTACTATAAATAGAGCTCAATTGTGGTCAGTTTAAGTACACCAAAGCCATCTAACAGATGCTTTCCTCAAAATCTCTTTCTCTTGGCAAAAATGCCTTTCTTAGCAAGATAGCTATCGGGTTTTGAGTTTGAGAGCAATTCTGCACAAACCAATCACTCACACACCTCACATACATCACATATGAGCTGATCAAACACTCACATAACTTCTGAAACATCAATTTCATGAAATCACTTGCCATCCACACAAGTTTGAAGTGAAGTTGCAGCTGAGATGCCATAAACTGATCCAGTCCATTTCAATTCAATCCAAGTGTTCAAACACACTCCATATGGTGTAGGGAAGCTGTCCAGATCATCACAACTTGTCTGTAACATCTCCAACTCAAAATCACATCTGCTCTTGCTGTAACGACTTGAAGGTAAGCCTAAACTTGGGCATCTCTCAATCTATGCATATTTCCTCGCACAATAATTTGGCCATATGTTCATAATCATGCATGGAATGTTTTCCCTCAATTAATTGCATTGTTTGAATCGTGTATCAAAAATCCTAGCCTTCATGCAGAAATTAGGGTTCTTGAGGTCTCTTCGTGATTTCTTGTTGTATGTTTAATTTAAATGAAATTAAAGTACATAGACATGATCGTGAGGTTGAGGCGAGCATAATGATATGTGGATTGCATGTTATAATTACGTATTCAGTGAGATTGAATGGAAAATGCAAATCTGGGCAAACTGAAAAAACGCGCGTGTTCTTGGCGCCATTTTCATATATTTGAATATTTGAATTTTGTGATTTTGTTTAATTGATTCAAAAATTAATTTCTCTCTGAGTTTTAATGATTTTGAGTTGATTCTTTTTTTAATAATTCACAAAAATGTTAAAATATTTTATTTTATAAAAAAATCCCAAAAATATTATTTATTTCATATAATTGATATTTTTGTAAAGAATTAATATTTTGATTGTTTTTGGCATTTTAAATATTTTTTCTACATTGATTTTGCAACTTTTAATGCTTTCTAATTATTTTGTAGGTCAATACTTAATTTTTGAAGCATTAATCCAAGATCACAGTTTGTTTTCCATGTGTTAAACAATTTTTGATCATTTTAATTGAATTTTTATTCAATTAAATACATTTTGGAAATAAATTAGGGTTTTGGATTAATTCAACCCTCAAAAATCATTTTCAAAACACTTTGGGCCTCTATTAGAGTGTAAGACCCAACCCTTTTTTTTGACCAAATCATATTTGGGCCTCACTTATTGTATAAGTCCCGATACCGTCAAAAAACAAACGGCGCAATCGTCGCCTTTTCAAAAATCATCTGGGCCTACCCTCGAGTAGTAAGACCCATTTCTTTTTCTTCAAAACTCTTTGGGCCTCTTGAGAGAGTGTAAGACCCATCTCCCCTTGTACAAAAACTTTTTGGGCCTCACTCATTGTATAAGTCCCTCTGTACTAGCAAATGGCGCGATCGTTGCCCGTTTAAAAATAAAAACCATCTGGGTCTACCCTCGAGTAGTAAGACCCATTTCTTTTTCTTTAAAACACTTTGGGCCTCTTGAGAAGTGTAAGACCCATCTCTTTGTACAGAAAACCATTTTGGGCCCCAGTCACTTGTATAAGTCCCGCTGTACAAAGTCAAACAGTGCGCTCACTGATAAAACCCTGGGCCTCTCCTTGAGCTGTAAGCCCCAAATCTTTCTTTTTCAAAGCACTTTCTCCTTTGATTTTGAATATACTGTTGTTTTTAATCTTTCTTTGTTGAACAACTAACCAAACAACATGGAAGCTCTATAACCGAGTAAGTGGTTATCGCTTTCGTTTACTGCTTTCATATTATAAACTGTATTGTGGGGCTGCTCACTGTAAGTCTCCTTTCATAAACTCATATCTACTGTGTAATAATAGTATAGATATTTCGAGTTTCCCCGGCTACTACGTCTAGAACTAAGTGACGCCGTTTCATTTATTCGTAGAAATAGACGCCTAGATCCCCAATAGGAGCACCAGATACAGTCTTCTCTTCGGCTATCCTCCTTAGGAATCGTCAAGAAATTCTATCCCCCAGAGATGAATTATTCTCGGTGAAACTTCTCTTGAATTTCTTCAAACCGCCGAACGGTTCAGACTCTCTCTAAAAGTTAAAGTCACTGGATAGTAAACCTCGCACGTTTACCAGTGGTTTTAACTCTAAAAGAGTTTTCCTGAACTTTTCTTTGGTTTGGGACCCACGGGCTTCTTAAAAGCATCGGCCTCCTCTTGGGCATCATACAAGGACCCACAGGCTTCCTAAAAGCAACCCCGCCTCCTCTTGGGCATTATTCAAGGACACTACGGCTTCTTAGAAGTATTCACAGCCTCCTCTTAGGCTTCGTATAATGATCTCTTCCTCCGGGAATGATAGCCTCCTCTTGGGCTTCGTACAAGGACCCGTCGGCTTCTTAAAAGATTCCAGCCTCCTCTTGGGCTTCGTACAAATTGTCCCGACGACCTCCTAGAGGTATAGGAACAGAACCTAGTCATCCTCATAGAACAGTCCTTTCATAGAGTCTACTACTGTTTCTCGAAGCATAGTACAAAAGATAAAACTCTAGACTTGGACAGTCTAACTTCCTTGAGTCTCAAAGACATTCTCAAGCACCCTTCGTTAAATAAGAAGGAAACCCGCAGACTCGGATAGTCTCAATACCCTTTGGATTTCCCGTTTCCTCAAAGAAAAGGAAATATCCCTAATCCTCAAATCAAATCCCTGAGTACAGTGTTACTCATATAAGAACTGATTTTCTCTTTTAAATCAGTATATTGGATCTGTCACTCAACTGAAACAGTTACAATAGCCTCCATCTCGGGCTTCGTACGAGATACCAAAATTCTCCCCAGTGGAGTCAAAATAACCTTTTAGCCTCTCTCTCAAGCTTTGTATGAGACACAAAAGATTCCCTCGTAGAGTCAATCACCCTTTTTTTTGCCTCCATCTCGGGCCTCGTACGAGATATAAATCCCTTAAGCAAAAGTCGAACTTTTTGCTAGCCTCCTCTTAGGCTTTGTATAACGATATGCCCCGCTGGGTCAAAAACCTTTAGCCTCTCTCTCGGGCTTTGTACGAGACACAAAATAGCCTCCTCTTAGGCTTTGTATAATGATTTTCCTAGCGGAAATTAGCCTCCTCTTAGGCTTTGTATAAGAAAACCACTGGTTGATCCAATCAACCTTTTAGCCTCAAAGCTGTGCCGCGTTCGCAGTACACAAACATCAACAACTCCTTTCCCTTCATCTAATCGCTGTAAGCGGCAAGCCTCTGGATCATCTATATCCATGCCACCGTCCCTCTGTTAGCATGAGAAATTCCTAAGGAAAGATGGAATTGCTCTACACTGAGTTAAAGTCTTCTCCTTCAGGTTAAAACCCTTTCTTTGGAAATTATGGCATTGCTCGGATCCGCGTATCCCAGTTAAAGTAATTCTCCTTCTCCCCTCTTTAGAGATGACAAATTCTCTCTAAAGTCGAGGTCTTTTAGCTTCACATCTTGGGCTTTGAACAAGATACAAATCACCTTTCGCGTCATGTCTTGGGCTTTGAACAAGACACCAAAAACCAATTTCCTCCCATAGAATAGGAGGAACTACGAACGCTCTGATTTCCCTGTTTCGGTAAACGGGAATACGTAGGCATAAGATCGAAAGAAAAGATCTTAGCGAGCGCAATCAACAAAAAACCCAAATCCCATATCTCCATCAATTAAAAGCAGTAATTCAAAAGCATCAGTCCTAACATCCTAATCCTTATTCCCCGCCAGAAACATTAAGCCCTAGAAAGAAAGAAACCTGTATTGGCGAAATACGAATAACCAGTACAAAGGCCCCCCCACATTGATAGCATTCGTAACCTAACAGACCGCTGTTTAAACTCAGTATGCAAGCAGGGTTAATTGGAGACATCTATTTCCCTTCCTTATTCAGCTCATAATAGGATAAAAAATGAATCGACCTGTAGTTTTAAGCTCAACCGCAGAGAACGACCAGCGCTTAAGAACCGCGTCCAAAATCGCTCGCTACAGAAAAATGGCGCCCACCGTGGGGCACGTTCGTTTCTTTCTTTTTCTCTTGTGTGAAAAATTACACAAATGGCGACTCTGCTGAGGAGTCTCCTTTTCTGCCTTAGGGCATCATCCCCGTTTTCTACGGAAAATGGGAACTCTACCGAAGAGAAAGATTGACCTATGCTGGTCCATCTCTTAGGCAGGGAACCATAGATTGGGGCTTCCGCCGGGGAACCCATTTCTGTCAGGAACTTAAGATTCATAGCTTTATAAGTCTAGGATGATTAGGACAAATATATATATCGCTTTTCCTAATTGCTATACGTGTTTATTTTTCTGCTAATGGGAATGTGTGTGATGCCGCATGTGGTGAGATTGAGTATACACTTAAGAAAAGCCAACCTTTTTCGTAGTGCGGAAGCTATCGGAAATAGCTGTTACGCGATACTACCCTCATTTGAGGCTGGTGATCTATTCTCGGTGAATGGCACTTACTCTAAGATTGCACACAACTCGCTGGCGATCCGCTTATTGTTTTGCTTTCCTGGGAGGAGCTGATGATAATGAGTACAGGTACAAAAATCACCCTAGTATAAACCAGTGGGGATGGGTAGAGCCTTGACTTCATGACAACGACCTTCTGACCCCATGTTTTTTCTATGTTTTTGTGTGCTGCATTCATGCATTCATTTAATAAAACATTCAAACATTCAAAAAAAAAAACTTCTCTTCTAGTCTCTCTGTTTTTCAAATTAAACTAAGACTGTGATTGCAAATATCAGAGAAAAGGATTACGCTAATGGATTTCGGTAGAAGGAGAACTCACCGGTATACCTTCAAGGTTCCAAAACTAGGGGATTTGAGAAAGTTAGCGAGGATGATCGTTAACCCAGAGGCTTTCAGAGCCAAGCACGGTGGTTTGCTACCACTGTTAAGAGTCCATGTGATTAAGGGAATCATGGATGTGCTCATTCAGTTTTACGATCCGGTTTATCATTATTTCACATTCCCGGATTACCAGCTAGCACCAACGCTGGAGGAGTATTCTCATCTGACTAATTTACATATCACGGATCGAGCTCCATTTTCTGGACTGGAAGAAATTCCAAAGAATCAAACTATTGCAAGAGCAATTCATTTGGACGAGTCTGAGGTCAGGACTCACATGATTACTATGGGTGGCATCCAAGGTTTGCCAGCCCAGTTCCTAACCAAGAAAGCTCTGTACTTCGCTAGTATAGGGAACGGGACTGCTTTTGAAAGCATCTTTGTCTTGCTCACCTACGGGTTATTTTTGTTTCCCAACATCAATAACTTCGTCGATATCAACGCTATTAAGGTTTTTCTCATTGGAAACCCTGTGCCGACTTTGCTCGCAGATGCGTATCATTCTGTACACTTAGGAAATTTGTACAGCGGAGGGGAGATCACATGCTGTGTACCTTTGCTTTACAAGTGGTTTATCTCTCACTTGCCCAAGTCTGCTGCTTTTTGGGATTGCAAGAGTGTTTTACGTTGGTCGCAGAAGATCATGTCCCTCACCAACTCTGATATAGATTGGTGTAATAGGATTTATGAGGGAATCAGAATCATTGACCGTTGTAGAAACTTCCCCAGCGTACCCCTCATAGGAACTAAAGGAGGAATCAACTATCATCCGATATTAGTTCTTCGTCAATTTGGATACCCGATGAGACACATCCCACTGGGTGTTCATCTGGAAGGTCTTTTCTTCAAAGAAGGAGAAAGTGACAGAGCACTAAAGATGGAAATAGTGCAAGCTTGGAAACATGTTCATAAGAAAGGACGAGAGTCTCTGGGAAAACCGGACTGTGTCTCGGTGGAGCCTTATCTCCACTGGGTACAAACTAGAGCTCTCAAGCTAAAGATGCCTTATCCTCATTACGGAATTCTTCCACCGAGGGAAATTGTCATGTACTTCATGACGGAAACTGAAAGGCTTCAGGTTACTCTCAACAAGGTTCAAAAGGAAAGAAGGTCTTGAAAGAGCAAGTACCGCACCCTCAACGTAGAGTGTATCCAAATACAGCAATTACTGAAAGAGAAAGATGCTCTGATCGAAATTTTGGAGCAGCATGCTGTAGAGAATCAAGATGACCAAAGGAATTTGCTCACTCCTTTCACTTGGCAAAGGAATGACAACCCGACAACGGCCCAAGCGCCCCGGTCAAAGAAAAGGAAGATACCAGAATCAGCACCCGGTTTCTCCTCAGAGAGGACTCGGGACCCATTAGTTTATGTTTTTGTTTCTGCACTTTGTAATCTACTGTATTTCCATTTATGTAATCCTTTGAATTCAATAAAAAGGGGTTTCCCCACTGTTTGATATTTACAATCTAATTGTCGAAGTTTATTTTAATTAAACCTAAAAACAATTAATATAATCATTACATTCATCATTCTCACATCGCATATTCTTCTTCCCTACGAATCTCACGTTTGTGTCTCGGTTCTAGAGTCAAACTGTCTCATTCGTACAATAATCGGGCCAATCGTCAGAAAAGGATGGATGATCTTGAGGAAGAAAACAGAGAGTTGAAAGAAGAGATCGACGCTCTGAGAGAGGATATGAGAAAGCTTCGTAACGACATGCAAGCCATGGCAGAGGCTCAGCTACAAAGAACTGTGATCTCAGAGATCACCTCAACGCCCATCATAGAAAAGTATGATCCTAGGTATCAGATGCCGAAAGATCGTCCTTGGGGCATGCCTGTTAACTATATCCCGGAAGGATATGTTCCGCCGATCACTGAAGATCAGGGAATCGCAACAGAAGCCGCTGGGCCTGAAGGTTACAAACTTCGGGAAAACGAAGATGCCAGGGGCATACTCAAGACTCCTGAAGGTTACAAACTTCGGGAGGCGCCAAGACTTACTGCCGTAGTTACGGTACCATCCCCTGTGGTGCACACTGTCCCAGAAGGACAGATTCCACCAACACCTTCTGGTAAGAAGGAAACTATGTTTGACAGAATGGAGGAATTCCAGGAACAGTTCTTGGAAATACAGAAAGAGCTGCAAGCCATTCGCTGTCAGGATCTATTTGGAAAGGACGCCGCAGACCTCTGCTTGGTCCCAAATGTAAAAGTCCTGCACAAGTTCCAAGTGCCCGACTTTGAAAAATACAAGGGTAACTCTTGCCCACAGAGCCATCTGGTGATGTACGCTCGGCGGATGTCAGCCCAGACAGAGAATCAGGACCTGCTGATTCACTACTTCCAGGATAGTTTGACCGGTGCCGCACTCAAATGGTACATGGGTTTAAACCGTACTACGATCAGTACATTCAGAGATCTTGGTACTGCCTTCGTCCAACAATACAAGTACAATTTGGACATGGCACCCGACAGAGATCAACTCAGATCAATGTCACAAAAGGACAAGGAAACCTTTAAGGAGTATGCTCAAAGGTGGCGTGAAATTGCCGCTCAAATTTGTCCACCTCTCGAGGAAAAAGAGATGACAAAGATCTTCTTAAAGACCTTAAGCTCATTTTACTATGACAGAATGGTTGCCAGTGCGCCCAGTGATTTCACCGAAATGGTCGGCATGGGTGTACGTCTTGAGGGAGCCGTCCGAGAAGGACGTTTGGTAAAAGACACCGGATCAACGAGCGGTACTAAAAAATACGGTAGTGCTCTCCCTAAGAAAAAAAGAGCAAGATATTGGGAATATCTCTCTCAGAAAGCAAAGGCGTCATTATCAGCCAGTAGCAGCTGTTACTCCTGCTATCGGCCCCGCGTCTGTTCCTACGTATCAACCTCCGGTTGCGCAGAGCCAACCTGACCAACAAAGGACACAACAACCTCTTCAGCAGGCTCGTCTTCCATATAACAACAACCGTACAACACGGCCACCAGGATTTGATCCTATACCCGTAACGTACGCAGAGCTGTTTTCGTTACTGCTGGCTAAGGGGCACATTCAGACTAAGTCTCCCCTTTCAGTTCCGGAAAATCCTCCTTTTTGGTTTAAAGCGGATCAAACATGCCCTTATCATCAAGGAGGTTCAGGGCATAACATTGAGACTTGCCTCAATTTCAAATCCGACGTGCAAAAGCTTGTTAGGAGCGGGCTCTTATCTTTCAAAGATACGAATCCTAATGTTCTTACGAACCCGCTGCCTCAACACGAGAAAGCTGCAGTCAATCTGATTGAGAAAGAGACTAACAATGTCTATCAAATTCACGATGTACTCTTATTGGGGACCAATCTGGTCAAGATGCATTGTAGACAGAGTGGATATGGCCATGTGCCACCTCATAACTATCACCAGTGTGATATCTGCTCTAAAGATAACCAAGGGTGTTCGGTAGTGCAATCAGCTCTACAGGAACAAATGGATCTTGGATGGATCTAAGAGCACCGAGTTCGTGGAGTTAACATGGTTTACACGAATTCCAACTTCATTCAAAACCACGACATCCGTGTGATGAATGTTAACTTGGTGGCGATGCATTCAAGGCAAAGCCAGTATCATAATCTGCCGCGGCACGATTACAGTTCCTGTCTGATTTGCTCGGTAAACAAACAGGGATGCTCTTTCATACAAGAGGCCCTCCAGCGTCAGATGGATCTTGGATGGATCCAAGACTACCATGATAGGAACTCCTATCAAATCAACATGGTTCAGATCTTCGACATTCGCGTGATGAACGCCAATCTGGTAGAGTTACATGCTGAGCAGGTCTGACTCGGATTCTTAATATCACACGATTATCAAAACTGTAAAGCAGGTTGCGAAAACGATCGAGGTTGTACCCTTGTCCAGGAGGCACTTTAGCACTTGTTAAATCACTGGTGGATGCCAATCTATATGGACGAAGATACTCAGCAGATTAGTATCAATAATAGGAATCCTACACGTCGTCAAAGTCAGGATGTTCGATCAATGGAAGGTAACCTAGTGAGGTTACATTGTATTCAAAGTGGGCGTGGCCAGGTGCCACCACACAACTATGACAGTTGTAGCGTCTATTCGGAAAGTAACCAAGGGTGTTACCTTGTGAGAGCAACTCTTCAGGGTCAGATCGATCACGGAGAAATTCATTCATATCCAGGTTCAGGACCCATCATCTGGTCGCCGAACTACCTTGCCGAGCAAGTTGAGGATGTTGTCACGATCTCTGGTCATCACCAGATCAGGGATGTTTTTGCCATCATTCCTCTACTTGACGAATCTAGAGTTCCCAACCGGGAACGGATCAATGTTACTTATGATGGTCAGAAAAATCAGAAGGTTCCCATAGTCATCTATCTACCGGGGCCATTACCGTATGAATCAGCTAGGGCGATCCCTTACAAATACGGTGCAATAATAATCGAGAATGGGAAGGAAATTCCATTACCCTCCGTCGTGAATATTGCAGACATCAGTCGTGTAACACGGAGCGGTCGAATCTTCAACCGAGGGGTTGGAGAATCCAACAAAGAAAAGGAACTTCAGGCAGAAATTCCTGATCCACCAGTCAGTCAATCTAGTAATCCCGACTTTTCAAAAGACAAAGATGAGATGCTAAAGCTCATCCAAAGGAGTGAATATAACATTGTTGATCAACTGTTACAGACTCCTTCAAAGATCTCAGTATTATCGCTGTTACTCAGTTCAGAAGCCCACAGGGAGGCTCTACAGAAAGTCTTGGAGCAAGCCTTTGTGGAACAGGATGTAACAATCAGACAATTCGATAGCATTGTCTCTAACATCACTTCCTCCAATAATTTGGGATTTAGTGATGAGGAATTACCTGAAGAGGGTCGCCGTCATAACATGGCGCTTAACATTACAATTAACTGCCAGGGCGATGCTTTAGCCAACGTACTGGTAGACACAGGGTCAGCCTTGAATGTTATGCCGAAGTCCACTTTGATGCAATTATCATTTAAGGGCCCTCCGATGAGAGTCAGCGAGGTCGTCGTCAAAGTATTCGACGGATCCAGAAAAACAGTTATCGGCGAAGTGGATCTTCCCATAACTATTGGTCCTCACACTTTCCAAGTCACTTTCCAGGTCATGGACATCCGGGCAACATACAGTTGTTTATTAGGAAGACCTTGGATACATCAGGCTGGAGCGGTCACTTCGACCCTCCACCAAAAGCTAAAGTTAGTCCAGAACGATCAACTTGTCACGGTTTGTGGGGAACAAGCCTTGCTTGTAAGTAACTTATCATCATCTACTTGTGTGGAACCCGAGGAGGTTATTGGAACTCAGTTCCAAGCACTATCGGTGAGCAAGAACGATCAATTCAAAGAAGGAACTTCAATTTCTTCATACAAAGATGCTATCAAAGCGGTCGAGAGTACCGAGACGACAGGATGGGGACGACTTGTCATTCCTATTGACAATAAAACAAAGAAGGGTCTTGGTTTTTCTGCAACCTGTACCCAGACGGCCACCAACGATGAAAGTCTTCATCCCCTTCAAAACTTCTTCCACAGTGGAGGTTTTCTCCACCCAGTGTCTCAGACAATTCATGCTATCAATGAGGACGATCCCTCTGACACAGATGAAGAATGGAAGTCCTACCTTAACAAGGATGGCTATATGTCTCAGGAAGAGGTGCCTATGCCTTTTTGCTTTCCTACAGAAAGTCCGAGATTTATACCAAGATCAGATGTCGAAATGATCTACGGAGATTGTGATCCAGAAGGATGTCGTGCTCCGCCAAATTCATTAGAGGAAGACACTCTGATGAAAGAAAACTTTGATCGCAATTACTATGGCCCAATGGATGGTCTGCCAATGTGGCAGCCTTACCCAGGAAACATGGGATCAACACTCAGGTCATTCGGAAACTACTCAACATGAAGATGAATTCGCAACGTTTGCAGGACTAGAATTCATCAACTATGCTTTTCCTGAGGTCAACGTCATCGAGAGGGATGACTTCTCCAGTTCCAAAGAAATTTGGGACACTTTGGGACAACCAAGTGGAAAATACGACTTTATGGTCAAGTACACTGCTCCCAAAAGCTCTCGTATCAGGCTCGAAGATATCCAGTCAACTGGATGGGGAGATACAACTGAGAGCACAAATGCTATGCAAAATGCAACAGAGGAATCCTCCTACGACAATTCTGCCTGGGAGACAGATTCCAATGATCCTGCTCCACCAGAAATCAGCGTCATTTCTGAAGATAAATCAAGGAAGGTGCCAGACTTTGTGATTCACCGAGGAGTTCGCCGCCAATGGGTTGCTGTCCAGGTTCCGAAGGTCGTTCGCCAGTCAAAGTAATTGCCATCTTTAACCTTTCGCCCTGCCCAGGTGAAACAGATATTTTGATAGGGCTCGTTTTCTGTAAATTTCCCTCTTCGCTTTGCCCAAAGCGGCAGAGTTTTGTTTTATAGGGCTGTAGTTTCAAGACTCGACTTGTTCATTAATAAAATAACGTCGTTATGTAATTTCCGCATTAATTATTGTTTTCTCTTGTTGCTTTTTCAGAAAATGGTAATCCTAAAAAACATTCAATCATAAAAACAAGCAGTAAAATCAAAACACTGCACACACTTGCATTTTCTCTATCTCTTCTAAACACGAATCATCACGTCATGCAGATTGCTTGTTTTATACCCCGTTGAAACATACGATCCGATGCTTTCTTCCAACTTTGAGTTCCCGGTATTCGAGGCTGAAGAAGAAAATGACAACGAAATTCCAGAAGAGATCTCCCGACTACTCAGACAAGAGGAAAGGTCCATTGAACCTCACAAAGAGCCTTTGGAAACGGTAAACTTGGGTTCAGAAAAAGAGAGAAAAGAAATCAGGATCGGAGCACTGCTCAGTCCAACTGCCAAAGAGGATCTGATAAAGCTTCTCAAAGAATTCCCCGATGTATTCGCTTGGTCCTATCAGGATATGCCAGGGTTGGATACCAGCATCGTGGAACATCACTTACCGTTGAGATCGGAATGTCCGCCAGTAAAGCAAAGGTTGAGACGCACTCACCCGGACATGGCCATCAAAATCAAGGAGGAGGTACAAAAACACATCGACGCGGGTTTCCTCGCTACATCTGAATATCCTCAATGGTTAGCCAACATCGTACCCGTTCCCAAAAAGGACGGAAGGGTCAGAATGTGTGTTGATTACAGAGATCTAAACAAGGCAAGTCCAAAGGACGACTTTCCTTTACCACACATTGACATGCTGGTTGACAGCACAGCAAAGTTCAAAGTATTCTCCTTCACGGATGGATTCTCGAGCTATAATCAGATCAAAATGGCGCCGAAAGACATGGAGAAAACTTCGTTCATTACCCCATGGGGTACCTTTTGTTACAAGGTAATGCCGTTCGGTTTGAAGAACGCCGGGGCAACCTATCAAAGGGCCATTACTACTCTGTTTCATGACATGATACATAAGGAAATCAAGGTATATGTCGATGATTTGATTGCAAAATCAAGAACAGAGGATGAGCACGTTGAACATCTGTCAAAATTGTTCGAACGTCTAAGAAAATTCAAGCTCCGACTGAATCCTAACAAGTGCACCTTCGGTGTTCGTTCGGGGAAATTACTTGGGTTCATCGTCAGCCAGAAAGGAATTGAAGTTGATCCTGACAAGGTCAAGGCCATTCAAGAAATGCCTTCTCCGAAAACTGAAAAACAAGTCAGAGGATTCCTGGGACGTTTGAACTACATCTCCAGATTCATATTCCTTATGACCGCGACATGTGCGCCGATTTTCAAATTACTAAAAAAAAACCAGGATTGCGTTTGGTCAGAAGATTGCCAAACCGCCTTCGACAGTATTAAGGAATATCTGTTGAATCCGCCGATTCTATCACCTCCAGTGGAAGGAAGACCACTAATCATTTACCTCACGGTCCTAGAGGAATCAACGGGATGTGTACTTGGCCAACAAGACGAAACTAAAAGGAAAGAGTCTGCCATTTACTATCTAAGCAAGAAATTCACCGACTGCGAAACTCGGTACACAACGCTTAAGAAAACTTGTTGCGCTTTGGCTTGGGCAGCCAAACGTCTTTGCCAGTACATGATTCGTCATACTACTTGGTTGGTCTCCAAAATGGATCCAATCAAGTACGTTTTCGAAAAACCTGCTCTCACGGGAAGGATTGCCCGTTGGCAGATGTTACTATCAGAATATGACATAGAGTACCACGCTCAGAAAGCCGTTAAAGGAAGTATTTTAGCCGATCATTTGGCTCATCAACCGATTGACGATCAAGAATCAATCGGGTTTGACTTCCCAGACGAAGATGTCATGTATCTAAAAATGAAAGATTGCGATGAACCGCTACCCAGTGAAGGGCCAGAACCAGGTTCCCAGTGGGGACTTATCTTTGACGGAGCAGTTAATCATTATGGAAACGGAATTGGGGAAATCATTGTTACCCCTCAGGGTTCCCACATTCCTTTCACCGCCAGACTTACGTTCAAATATACGAACAACGAGGCCAAATACGAAGCATGTATCATGGGTCTCGAAGAAGCGATTGATTTAAGGATCAAAAACTTGGACGTATACGGCGATTCAACCCTGGTTATTAACCAGATAAAAGGAGATTAGAACACATACCAATCAGGATTGATTCCTTACAAGGACTATGCAAGAAGGTTGCTACCCTTCTTCAACAGAGTCGACTTTCATCACATCCCTCGTGATGAGAATCACATGGCTGATGCATTAGCCACTCTCTCTTCCATGATTAGTGTAGGTCGATGGAATGACTTACCTAAGATTGACATCATGCGCCTTGAACGGCCCGCTTACATCTTCATGATTGAAGCAGTCATAGACGACAGACCTTGGTATCACGATATCAAATGCTTCCTTAAAAAACAAGAGTACCCATCTGGGGCACTCAGAAAAGACAGGAAAACCCTCAGAAGATTGGCTGGAAACTTCTTCCTGAGCGGTGACACTCTTTATAAGAGAAATTTTGACATGGTTTTGCTCCGATGTGTCGACAGACCAGAAGCAGACATGCTCATGAAAGAAATTCATGAAGGATCCTTTGGCACTCATGCCAACGGACACACAATGGCAAGAAAAATTCTCAGGGCCGGGTACTATTGGTTGACAATAGAATCCGACTGCTACAAGTACATGAGGAGGTGTCACAAGTGTCAGATATACTCCGACAAAATTCATGTACCGCCATCACATCTCAAAGTTCTTTCTTCCCCGTGGCCTTTTTCCATATGGGGAATCGACATGATTGGTATGATTGAGCCCAAGGCTTCAAACGGACATCGGTTCATCCTGGTAGCCATTGATTATTTCACCAAGTGGGTCGAAGCAGCGTCGTACGCCAATGTAACCCGACAAGTGGTGGTCCGATTTATCAAAAACAATATCATCTGCCGTTATGGTGTTCCAAGCGAGATCATTACTGATAATGGATCTAACTTGAACAATAAGATGATGAAAGAGTTGTGTGTAGAGTTTAAGATCGAGCACCATAACTCATCTCCCTACCGACCCAAGATGAACGGAGCGGTAGAAGCGGCTAACAAGAACATCAAGAAGATCGTTCAAAAGATGGTTGTAACCTATAAAGACTGGCACGAGATGTTACCTTTTGCTCTTCATGGTTATCGCACATCTGTCCGTACTTCAACAGGGGCTACCCCTTTCTCTCTAATATATGGCATGGAGGCAGTGCTTCCCATAGAAGTAGAGATCCCGTCAATCAGGGTATTGATGGAAGCTCGGCTCACCGAAGCTGAATGGTGTCAAAATCGACACGACGAAATGAACCTGATCGAAGAAAAGAAAATCACGGCACTATGCCACGGTCAGTTGTATCAACAAAGAATGAAGAGGGCGTTCGACAAAAAGGTTCAGCCTCGTGTCTTCAGAAAAGGAGACCTCGTGCTCAAGAAGATACAATCATTTCTCACTGACTCTCGGGGCAAATGGACCCCGAATTATGACGGCCCCTATGTGGTCACGAAAGCTTTCTCAGGCGGCGCCTTGAGACTTGCAACCATGGACGGAGAGGAATTTTCCTACCCCACGAATGTTGATGTAGTCAAGAAATACTTCGCCTAAACTAAAAAAAAAAACGTCTCGGTGGATTGAAAACCCGAAAGGGCGGTCCAGGCAAAAGTTAGAGACATGAAAAAAAATCATCCCGATGGATTGGAAATCTCATAGTACAATCCAGGCAAAAATTAGGGATAATGGCAAGTAACTATGTTCAACAGAGGCAAGTCCCTCAGCAGCAGTTACAGCATCATCTATCAGAGGAAATCTCCAGTCAAAGGTCATCTTCGATGGAAGCCCAGGATGTCCCGAATTCAAAGTTGGTAGAAGGATAGTGGTCGTTATGTTTCAACGTAGCCCTTTTCCCTGTAAATTACCATTTTCTAACTTTGTATATACTCTTTGGAATCACGCGTTTGGCTGATCTCCATCTTATCAATAAAATTTGAGCCCTTGTGCTTTTGTTTGTAATTCTTAACTTGATTTAGCTTTACAGAACGACGTTGTTTAAACTTAATCAGCGATTCTTGAAATAAAACAAAAATGAATTTACTTGTTAAACTTTTTCTGCTTTTAAATTAAAGATGGCATTTCTTTTGACTGTTGAACATCAGAAGAACATCGATCGCTTCTCCCGAAGTAAGCGAACTTCAAAGTGCAGAATCAAAGTACTCCTTCTAAGCCAGTATGCCTGAATAAAGGGATCAACTGTGTCAGAGACCTTGTTTCGTCTGACACGCCTCGGCCGAGTTCTCATCTCTTAAGCCCGATCAATATAGCTCCCAACGGGACTATCTCTCCTAAGCAAGGTGGAATTGCTATTTTGAATCAACGATACTTCTTCGCCCCGCGATGGCCGAGTATCCAATTGTGTTCATCCATTAGTCTGTATGTCGCGTCTGTTTTGTCAGCATATACATACATACTTCATGCATTTTATTTGCGTTCGCATTTCGTATTGCATCACTATCACTTGAGTCGGTCTTGTCCCCTAGTGATAAACAGTTTTCTCAATCGGGTTTGTCAGTTCTTTCCTCGTCAGGAAGTGTTGCGTCTGCACAATCTCGCCACCAGTGTATCTTTAGATCAGAGTCGGCACTTGGCCACTTTGATAACTTGAACCTCTGAAAGCCAGAGAAAACCTTCAACAAATGTCACTCTTCGCCATTGAAGATGATATCCTTGCTTTCCCCGGATTAAGGAAAATCCACAGAGAAAGCCTCGTGATCAGAGATTCGGCAGCACGCCAGTTTTGCTCCGAAAAACCACTGATGAGAAGGTCATTGGCACCTCAAAATTGGACCCCATCATATGGCGTTTCTCCGGGAAGATCCTGAGAAAAGTATGATGAAAGATCCCAAACGAAAACAGTCTCTCAAGAGACTCGCTTTCCCCAGTAGAATCGACAAATGGCGTCTCCAAAACAGAGAAGTTTGTACAACTCTACAACTCAGACGACTGGGTTCCCCAGCAAGTCTGACATCAAAACTTTTTCCACTCAAATGGCATCTCCCCAAGAAAATTCGGCGAGAAGTTTGAGGAAAGCCGCTATGAATAGCGTCCCTTGTCAAGAGAGTTTATTGACAAAAGAAACTAAGACCAGTTCCTTGGTAAGAAACCAGGATCGAGGTGAAGTTTAAATCAGAAACTAAGACCAGTTCCTTGGTAAGAAACCAGGATCGAGGGGAAGTTTAAATCAGAAACTGAGACCAGTTCCTTTGTAAGAAACCAGGATCGAGGGGAAGTTTAAATCAGAAACTAAGACCAGTTCCTTGGTAAGAAACCAGGATCGAGGGGAAGTTTAAATCAGAAACTGAGACCAGTTCCTTGGTAGGAAACCAAGAACGAGGGGAGGTTTATTTCAAAAGAAAACTGAGACCAGTTCCTTGGCTGAAAACCAGGATCGAGGGGAAGTTTACCTTTTCTAAGCATCATTGCTTAGTTAAATAAGATGAATGTGTAAGCTACCATTCATAACTACCATCAAAATTTCGGATATTCTGATATTTAATCCTCTTGCACCCCGAATGCTCGAATCCCTTCGTCATTCACACCTTCGGGTCCAAGAAGATTAAATAGGGGCATCTGTAATACCCCAAATTTTGACCACTTAGATTTCCTATCATTGTGAAAATCATCATCACAATGTGGATGAACCATCATGTTTCATCAGTCTCCCCAAAGATGGGTGAGCATCCAATACAATCAAAATTAGGGTTTCAAGCCCTCTCTGAGTGCTTAGACAAAGGATCAATCAAGAAATGACATGATCTTCAACTTGTCTAATCTCTCAAACATCCACAATGGATCAAAAAGGACTCCCACTTCAAGGATTAAGCACAAGGCTGCTCCCTTCTAGGTGGATCAAGTCTCAGGATCGACAGTGTCACCAAATTAGGGTTTTGGTCGACCAGGGCCTCCAGATGGAAATTTTCATCTGGGCATAAGGCAATGATCCAAAACATGACCTAATATACTTCATGGAACCTCATGAACCCATGCATCAAGTCAATTTTGCCTCAGGGGATGCATTCATCAAAAATCAGGAATTAGGGTTTCTTGACCTAATTCACCCCTAAGTTGACTTTTGGGACAAACCATGAGCCAAGACCTCAAGACATGATTTGAGGGTCTCTAATACACCATATTTATCCATTTGGAACAATGGATTGATCCAAGAAGCTTGAGCAACAAGTTTCATTTTCATCTGCACCACAATTAGGGTTTTAAGGGAAAAGTCAACTGTAACTTTGACTTTTGACCAAGACATGCTCCCAAACCATAATACATGATTGAATATACCCTATGACACCCATGGAACATGTCCATCAAGTTTGATTTAGGTCAAGGACATGATTTCCTGAAGAATTGCACAGTTTGGAATTCATCTGATAAAAAGTCAACTGTGCACAAAAGTCAACTTTGACTTTTTGAGATTTTTCACCAAAATGGATTTTTAACCCTAAAATGATGTTAATGTATATTTTGAATCATCATTCATCAAGAAAAATCAAGAAAAGTGAGATAACTTGTAAAAGGGGTAACCATAAAACTTAGAAATTTTTCTAAGTTAAAAATAAAGTGGCAAAGGTACCAACTTTGGAGGACCATAACTCCTAAACCACAAGGCCATTTTTTCTCATCCAAAGATGGATTTGTAGCCCTCATTATCACCTACAAAAACTTCAACTACAAGTCATTCCAATTCATTAAGGATTTTGAGTTATGGAGTGATCAAAGTGGCTGAAAAGTGAAAAAGTCACTTTTTCCAACACTTAGTGAAATTTTCACTAAGTCAGAATTCTGCTTCACTTTTTGCCAAATGTAGGGGGATTTTTCACTTGGAATCAAAAGAGATCAAGACCAAACTTGTTCAAACAGTTGTTGTATCATGTAAGAGCTTTCCAAAATGGCCAAGAACATTGCCAAATTCAACCTACATCATGAGATACAACATTGGCAAGTTGCCTTGCTGAAATCTGTCAAGGCAAGGCAGAATTTGCATTTTGGCTCGATTTGCCAAAATCAGCCAATTGCAATTGCTCCAATCCACTTGGACACCTCAGAGGATTGAATCCAAAGGGGACAACCACTGAGCCAAGCCTCCAAGGTCCAAGGAACAAAGAATAGCATGTTGAACCTAGAATGGCCAAAATAGGGACAAGACTTCAAATTTGGAATGAGGCATTCAATGGAACCATCAAGGTGGCATGGACTGAGCCATTCTCATCTGAAATCAGTTAAGACTTATCCAAGACCAAGGGGACCAAAGCTCTGTGCCCTAACCTCTAGTCAATGGCTAGAGGAGACTTTCATTTCCATTGGCCAACATTGAGGAAACCTACTTACCAGCTGCCATGTACTATTCCTTGCAAAACAAACTTGCTCTACTATAAATAGAGCTCAATTGTGGTCAGTTTAAGTACACCAAAGCCATCTAACAGATGCTTTCCTCAAAATCTCTTTCTCTTGGCAAAAATGCCTTTCTTAGCAAGGTAGCTATCGGGTTTTGAGTTTGAGAGCAATTCTGCACAAACCAATCACTCACACACCTCACATACATCACATATGAGCTGATCAAACACTCACATAACTTCTGAAACATCAATTTCATGAAATCACTTGCCATCCACACAAGTTTGAAGTGAAGTTGCAGCTGAGATGCCATAAACTGATCCAGTCCATTTCAATTCAATCCAAGTGTTCAAACACACTCCATATGGTGTAGGGAAGCTGTCCAGATCATCACAACTTGTCTGTAACATCTCCAACTCAAAATCACATATGCTCTTGCTGTCACGACTTGAAGGTAAGCCTAAACTTGGGCATCTCTCAATCTATGCATATTTCCTCGCACAATAATTTGGCCATATGTTCATAATCATGCATGGAATGTTTTTCCTCAATTAATTGCATTGTTTGAATCGTGTATCAAAAATCCTAGCCTTCATGCAGAAATTAGGGTTCTTGAGGTCTCTTCGTGATTTCTTGTTGTATGTTTAATTTAAATGAAATTAAAGTACATAGACATGATCGTGAGGTTGAGGCGAGCATAATGATATGTGGATTGCATGTTATAATTACGTATTCAGTGAGATTGAATGGAAAATGCAAATCTGGGCAAACTGAAAAAACGCGCGTGTTCTTGGCGCCATTTTCATATATTTGAATATTTGAATTTTGTGATTTTGTTTAATTGATTCAAAAATTAATTTCTCTCTGAGTTTTAATGATTTTGAGTTGATTCTTTTTTTAATAATTCACAAAAATGTTAAAATATTTTATTTTATCACAAAATCCCAAAAATATTATTTATTTCATATAATTGATATTTTTGTAAAGAATTAATATTTTGATTGTTTTTGGCATTTTAAATATTGTTTCTACATTGATTTTGCAACTTTTAATGCTTTCTAATTATTTTGTAGGTCAATACTTAATTTTTGAAGCATTAATCCAAGATCACAATTTGTTTTCCATGTGTTAAACAATTTTTGATCATTTTAATTGAATTTTTATTCAATTAAATACATTTTGGAAATAAATTAGGGTTTTGGATTAATTCAACCCTCAAAAATCATTTTCAAAACACTTTGGGCCTCTATTAGAGTGTAAGACCCAACCCTTTTTTTTTTTGACCAAATCATCTTTGGGCCTCACTTATTGTATAAGTCCCGATACCGTCAAAAAACAAACGGCGCAATCGTCGCCTTTTCAAAAATCATCTGGGCCTACCCTCGAGTAGTAAGACCCATTTCTTTTTCTTCAAAACTCTTTGGGCCTCTTGAGAGAGTGTAAGACCCATCTCCCCTTGTACAAAAACTTTTTGGGCCTCACTCATTGTATAAGTCCCTCTGTACAAGCAAATGGCGCGATCGTCGCCCGTTTAAAAATAAAAACCATCTGGGCCTACCCTCGAGTAGTAAGACCCATTTCTTTTTCTTTAAAACACTTTGGGCCTCTTGAGAGAGTGTAAGACCCATTCCTTTGTACAGAAAACCATTTTGGGCCCCAGTCACTTGTATAAGTCCCGCTGTACAAAGTCAAACAGTGCGCTCACTGATAAAACCCTGGGCCTCTCCTTGAGCTGTAAGCCCCAAATCTTTCTTTTTCAAAGCACTTTCTCCTTTGATTTTGAATATACTATTATTTTTAATCTTTCTTTGTTGAACAACTAACCAAACAGCATGGAAGCTCTATAACCGAGTAAGTGGTTATCGCTTTCGTTTACTGCTTTCATATTATAAACTGTATTGTGGGGCTGCTCACTGTAAGTCTCCTTTCATAAACTCATATCTACTGTGTAATAATAGTATAGATATTTCGAGTTTTCCCGGCTACTACGTCTAGAACTAAGTGACACCGTTTCATTTATTCATAGAAATAGATGCCTAGATCCCCAATAGGAGCACCAGATACAGTCTTCTCTTCGGCTGTCCTCCTTAGGAATCGTCAAGAAATTCTATCCCCCAGAGATGAATTATTCTCGGTGAAACTTCTCTTGAATTTCTTCAAACCGCCGAACGGTTCGGACTCTCTCTAAAAGTTAAAGTCACTGGATAGTAAACCTCGCACGTTTACCAGTGGTTTTAACTCTAAAAGAGTTTTCCTGAACTTTTCTTTGGTTTGGGACCCACGGGCTTCTTAAAAGCATCGGCCTCCTCTTGGGCATCATACAAGGACCCACAGGCTTCCTAAAAGCAAGTTCGCCTCCTCTTGGGCATTATTCAAGGACACTACGGCTTCTTAGAAGTATTCACAGCCTCCTCTTAGGCTTCGTATAATGATCTCTTCCTCCGGGAATGATAGCCTCCTCTTGGGCTTCGTACAAGGACCTGTCGGCTTCTTAAAAGATTCCAGCCTCCTCTTGGGCTTCGTACAAATTGTCCCGACGACCTCCTAGAGGTATAGGAACAGAACCTAGTCATCCTCATAGAACAGTCCTTTCATAGAGTCTACTACTGTTTCTCGAAGCATAGTACAAAAGATAAAACTCTAGACTTGGACAGTCTAACTTCCTTGAGTCTCAAAGACATTCTCAAGCACCCTTCGTTAAATAGGAAGGAAACCCGCAGACTCGGATAGTCTCAATACCCTTTGGATTTCCCGTTTCCTCAAAGAAAAGGAAATATCCCTGATCCTCAAATCAAATCCCTGAGTACAGTGTTACTCATATAAGAACTGATTTTCTCTTTTAAATCAGTATATTGGATCTGTCACTCAACTGAAACAGTTACAATAGCCTCCATCTCGGGCTTCGTACGAGATACCAAAATTCTCCCCAGTGGAGTCAAAACAACCTTTTAGCCTCTCTCTCAGGCTTTGTATGAGACACAAAAGATTCCCTCGTAGAGTCAATCACCCTTTTTTTTGCCTCCATCTCGGGCCTCGTACGAGATATAAATCCCTTAAGCAAAAGTCGAACTTTTTGCTAGCCTCCTCTTAGGCTTTGTATAACGATATGCCCCGCTGGGTCAAAAACCTTTAGCCTCTCTCTCGGGTTTTGTACGAGACACAAAATAGCCTCCTCTTAGGCTTTGTATAATGATTTTCCTAGCGGAAATTAGCCTCCTCTTAGGCTTTGTATAAGAAAACCACTGGTTGATCCAATCAACCTTTTAGCATCAAAGCTGTGCCGCGTTCGCAGTACACAAACATCAACAACTCCTTTCCCTTCATCTAATCGCTGTAAGCGGCAAGCCTCTGGATCATCTATATCCATGCCACTGTCCCTCTGTTAGCATGAGAAATTCCTAAGGAAAGATGGCATTGCTCTACACTGAGTTAAAGTCTTCTCCTTCAGGTTAAAACCCTTTCTTTGGAAATTATGGCATTGCTCGGATCCGCGTATCCCAGTTAAAGTAATTCTCCTTCTCCCCTCTTTAGAGATGACAAATTCTCTCTAAAGTCGAGGTCTTTTAGCTTCACATCTTGGGCTTTGAACAAGATACAAATCACCTTTCGCTTCATGTCTTGGGCTTTGAACAAGACACCAAAAACCAATTTCCTCCCATAGAATAGGAGGAACTACGAACGCTCTGATTTCCCTGTTTCGGTAAACGGGAATACGTAGGCATAAGATCGAAAGAAAAGATCTTAGCGAGCGCAATCAACAAAAAACCCAAATCCCATATCTCCATCAATTAAAAGCAGTAATTCAAAAGCATCAGTCCTAACATCCTAATCCTTATTCCCCGCCAGAAACATTAAGCCCTAGAAAGAAAGAAACCTGTATTGGCGAAATACGAATAACCAGTACAAAGGCCCCCCCCACATTGATAGCATCCGTAACCTAACAGACCGCTGTTTAAACTCAGTATGCAAGCAGGGTTAATTGGAGACATCTATTTCCCTTCCTTATTCAGCTCACAATAGGATAAAAAATGAATCGACCTGTAGTTTTAAGCTCAACCGTAGAGAACGACCAGCGCTTAAGAACCGCGTCCAAAATTGCTCGCTACACATAGCGACAAATGATATCTCGTTTCAAGAAACGAGCTACCACTTGCTTAGTGACATTGGCATAAGATGCTGCTTCAACCCATTTAGTGAAGTAATCAATGGCAACCAAGATGAAACGATGGCCGTTTGAAGCAGTAGGCTCAATTTTCCCGATCATATCAATGCCCCACATTGCAAAGGGCCACGGAGAGGACATGACACTCAACGGATTTGGAGGAACGTGTACTTTGTCTGCATAGATCTAGCATTTGTGACACTTGCGGGCATACTTGCAGTAATCCGACTCCATTGTCAACCAATAATACCCCGATCTCAACAATTTCTTAGCCATCGCATGTCCTCCGGCATGGGTACCGAAAGAGCCTTCGTGCACTTCAATCATCAACAAGTCTGCCTCGTGTCTATCCACGCATCTGAGCAGAACCATGTCAAAATTTCTTTTATACAGCACACCATCTTTGTTCAAGAAGAAACTACCGGCTAGCCTTCTTAATGTCTTCTTGTCTTTGGAAGATGCCCCAGGCGGGTATTCTAGATTTTCCAAGAAGCATTTAATGTCATGGTACCAAGGCTTGTCGTCAGACACTGCATCAACATCAAACACAAAAGCAGGTCTATCAAGACGAGATACATCAATCCTGGGTACAAAGTTCCAACCATGCACTTTGATCATCGAAGATATAGTGGCCAAGGCGTCTGCAAGCTTATTTTCATCTCTAGGAACATGGTATAACTTGACAGTTGTAAAGAATGTCAGCAATCTCCTCGTATAATCTCTATACGGAATCAAATTATACTGATGTGTGTGCCACGTTCCCTTTACTTGATTGATTACCAGTGCTGAATCACCAAAGATATCGAGGGTCTTGATTCGTAAATCAATAGCCTCCTCAATCCCTAGTATGCAAGCTTCGTATTCTGCTTCATTGTTGGTACACTCAAAAGTTACTCGGGCAGTGAAGGGCATGTGAACGCCTTCTGGCGTAATGAGAACTGCACCAACTCCGCACCCATTCATATTAACTGCCCCGTCAAACATCAAACTCTATTTGGATTCAGGGTCAGGCCCCTCCTCCGGAAGTGGTTCCTCACAGTCTTTCGCTTTGAGAAACATGATGTCCTCATCAGGGAAATCAAACTTCATGGGCTGGTAGTCATCAAGAGGCTGTTGTGCAAGATAATCTGACAGTATACTTCCCTTGATTGCTTTTTGCGAAGTATATTGAATATCGTACTCTGTCAGTATCATCTGCCACCTTGCAACTCTGCCTGTAAGTGCTGGTTTCTCAAAAATATACTTGACCAGATCCATTTTTGAGATCAACAGGGTTGTATGTGTGAGCATGTATTGTCTCAATCGCTTTGCGGCCCATGCGAGTGCGCAACATGTCTTCTCAAGCATTGAATAACGTGATTCACAATCTGTAAACTTCTTGCTCAGGTAGTAGATAGCATGTTCTTTCCTACCTGTCTCGTTGTGTTGACCGAGAACACAACCCATGGATCCTTCGAGCACTGTCAAGTACATAATCAGTGGTCTCCCTTGAACTGGAGGTATCAGAATCAGAGGTTCCTGCAAATATCTTTTTATTTTATCGAATGCATTTTGACAATCATCATTCCACCTGACCGTTTGATCTTTTCTTAGCATTTTGAATATCGGTTCGCAGGTGGCAGTTAGGTGAGATATGAACCTTGAAATATAGTTCAATCTCCCTAGAAAGCCGCGAACTTCTTTCTCAGTTCTCGGTACAGGCATATCTTGTATAGCTTTCACTTTAGCAGGATCAACCTCTATTCCTTTTTCACTGACAATGAAACCCAGCAATTTTCCGGACCACACGCCGAAAGTACACTTGTTAGGATTCAGTCTCAACCTGAATTACCTCAACCTCTCAAACAACTTCTTCAAGTTGATCAGATGTTCCTCTTCTGTCTTTGATTTAGCAATCATGTCATCCACATAGCACTCGATCTCTTTATGAATTAGATCATGAAATAACGTCACCATTGCTCTTTGATAAGTTGCCCCTGCGTTCTTCAACCCAAAAGGCATTACTTTGTAACAGAAGGTACCCCACGGGGTAATGAATGTCATCTTCTCCATGTCTTCAGGCGCCATCTTTATCTGATTGTACCCGGAGAATCCATCCATAAATGAAAACACTGAAAACTGAGCAGTATTGTCAACCAGCACATCAATATGAGGGAGTGGAAAGTCATCTTTACGGCTCGCCCTGTTGAGATCTCTGTAATCCATGCACATTCTGACCTTGCCATCTTTCTTCGGCACCGGTACTATATTGGCCACCCAGGGAGGATAGTTGGTTACTGCCAGAAAACCTGCATCCAACTATTTTTGTACCTCTTCCTTGATCTTCAAAGCCATTTCTGGTTTCGTTCTGCGCAGCTTCTGCTTGACCGGTGTACAAGCCTCTTTCAATGGTAGTCTATGCACAACTATGTTTGTATTTAAACCTGGCATATCTTGATATGACCAAGCAAAGATGTCAACATATTCACGTAGCATGACTATCAGTTCTTGCTTTACCTCAGCCCGCAGATTTACACCGATCTTGATCTCTTTCTTGCTTTCTTCTGAACCGATATTAATAACCTCAAGATCTTCCTGATGAGGCTGAATGGTCTTTTCTTCCTGTTTCAACAATCTAGCCAACTCTTCCGGGAGTTCATAGTCTTCATCACTTTCCTCCTCAGCTTGATAGATCGGATTGTCGAAATCATACGTGGGCATAACAGAATCATTTTCAGGGGAATTCACAAAATCAAGTCTGCATGATTGGATTGATGCTTTATTTTAGATTATTTTTGCTTGAAAACAAAAGAAAAGAAAGTGCATTATCATTTTTAATTTTCTTTGTGCAAAAATAAAAAATAAAGAAGGAATAAAGGAACACAAATTTGTAAACAAAAACGTCCTTTTTATTGATGTTTGAACATTATATGAGAAAATATGGTGGCCCTACAAATGGATCCACACACCTTGGGCAGAGCATGGGATTTTATGCATTATGAAAGACAAGAATTATTACTCTGAATGGTGTACAACATGAATGACTTCTTCACTAGACCAGTTTTGCAATGCCTCGCCCGGAGCCAGTGAATACACCCATCTGTCTAGATAATCTGAGCTTTCAGCGTCATCTTCTATTATTGAGCAGGACTGATTAGGGTTGATAATTCCTCCACTGTTGAAATTGATTGGCCCACGGAATCGGGGACCTGGCGTCTGGCCCGGTTGGTATCCAATGCCGAACTTATCTTCTTTCACAAACACGTCGATAGCTTTACCCCAACCTTGGGCATTTCCGCTTTCAACCACTTCTCTGGCCTGCTTGTAGGACGCAATTGATGCACTAGGCCCAACTGGCACATTTGACACCACTGATGTTGAAGTAGGTTCCATGAATTTGTTGATATTCAGGGCTTCAAAAGACTGGCACTGGGTTTCATGAATCTCTCCATCCATTTCCACATATTTGAAAGTGGATAGATGACTCACAAATATATCTTCTTCACCACAAACGGTAACCACTTGACCCTCGAACACGTATTTGAGCTTCTAATGTAGTGTGGAGGTAAATGCGCCTGCTGCGTGAATCCAAGGTCGGCCTAACAAACAACTGTAAGCAAGATGAATGTCCATAACGTGAAAGATTGTCTTGAATATCTGTGGACCAACCTGTATTGGTAATTCTACCTCTCCAAACACCGATCTTTGGGATCCATCGAAAGCTCTCACAATCGGATCGCTGGGTCTAAGAATCAATCCATCTACTTCAATTTTCATCAGGGCCTTTTTGGGTAACACATTCAAGGAAGAACCTGTATCAACCAGCACATGCGACAAAACAACTCCTTTGCATTCAAGTGTGATGTGCAACGCTTAGTTGTGATTACGTCCATCTGGAGTCAAATCCCTATTCGTAAACCCCAACCCGTGGCTCACATTGACATTAGAAATTACTCCCTCCAACTGATTCACAGTAATCTCTTGGGGAACATAGGCCATATTCAAAACCTTCAACAAAGCAGCCCGGTGTGCATCTGAACTCATTAACAGGGATAATATTGAGATTTTAGAGGGTGTCTGATTGAGCTGGTCAATGATCTTATAATCGCTCTTTTTGATAATCCTCATAAATTCCTCAACATCACTATCAAAATTGACTTTAGGGTCCTCTTCCTGAACAGGCAACTTGTCACCAACCACCTGTTTTCCTTTTGTTCTGGCAGCGACTTCAGCTTCTTTATCACTCCTTAGAGTTTGGGGAGCAAACAGTCGACCACTTCTGGTGAAACCACTTGGTCCACTGACATTCTCAACACTGGTACCAACAGCAGCCTCTGCTTTCTGTTGACTTCCTCCTTAATGAGTATTAGTTCCATATTGCCATGGAACTGCCCGATTAGACACATAAGAAGCAGATTCAGGAACTATAATCGTAACTGGTCTCGGCCTCTCGGGCATGATGATAGCAACAGGAGCTTCAACGGGCACCTGTATTTCAACTGGATTATAATAAATGGTAACGACAAAAACATCTTTTTCCTTCTCTACTTTATCAAACTGAAGGCTTCCTTCGTCCATAAGCTCCTGCAGTCTAACTTTCAACTTACTGCAGCCATTAATCTGTCTCGAACAATCCTCACAATCAGAGCCACATCCAGGAAATACCTTTCCTTTTAACAAACGCTCTTGTACAATCAACAGCGGAGTCTTTACCAAATTAACATCGGTAATCAGATTCAATTTCTCGCCATCAGAAATAGCATGCATGCCTGCATCTCTATGATAAGGCATTGGATTATCACGAACATTCGGCGGCTTAGAGAAATTAATAGCTTTTGCGTCAATCAGATCTTGAACCTTATGTTGAAAAGCCCAACACTTTTCTATCGAGTGACCTGGCGCACCAGAATGAAATTCACATCGAACATTAGCATCATAATTTTGAGGCAATTTTCCAGTATCTGGCGGCCTCATAGTCTGAAGTTCAACCAACTTCTCTCTGAGTAATTGTGGTAACAAAGCAGCATATGTCATAGGCAAGGGATCAAACTTACGGTCCCTTTGTCTATTAGTCTGGAATCGGGGTCTAGCTTGCTGATCTGGAGCTTGCTGTCCTGCTGGAACCGGAATGGTTACAGCGTCCACCTGATGGTAGGATTGAGTCCTGCCTCTGCCCTTTCCTCTATGCACAGCACTGGACTCCCCTTCTCTTTTTCTTGGTCCGTTAGCAAAGGGTTTCCTCGAACTCGAAGCACCAGTCCCACTGACGTCTTGAATCTTACCCAACTTCAGCAAACTCTCTATCGTTCCCCAGCGATAATAATGTCGACAAACCCTGTTGACGGACACGCAACCAATCTATCCAAATACGGCCCTTTGAGTGTGCTCATGAACATATCAGCCATCTCACGATCAGCCAAAGGTGGTTGAACTCGAGCAGCTAATTCTCTCCATCTCTGCGCGTACTACTTAAAGCCCTCCTTGTGATCCTGAGTCATACTCTGCAGCTGAGTACGATTGGGCGCCATGTCCAAATTATATTGATACTGTTTCAGAAACGCAGCGCACAAATCTTTCCAGCTCTTTATATGAACCCTGTCCAGCTTAATGTACCATTCCAGGGAGGCGCCTCACAGGCTGTCCTGGAAAAAATACATCCAGAGCTTTTAGTCTTCAGTATAAACGGCAATCTTGCGATTGTAAGCTTGCAAATGTGTTTTGGGACAAGTACTGCCATTATACTTATCCAATGTAGGGAGCTTGAACTTGGGAGGGATTCTCACACCCTGCACGAGACCCATGTCCTCTACGTCAATCCCCAGAGGATTTTGGCTCTCAATAGCCTTGAGTCTTTCATCTAACCCTTCGTACTTTCGGTCTTCATTGTAGAAACCCATGTCGTTGTTGAATGCGGTAAACTGGTCATCTTGACCATCTTCTAAACCATTATTATCAAATCCCAGATGTACCCCACCAGTGGGGATGTTGCCAACAGGAGGAGTGCGCACATTGCGATTTGGGATTTCGGTCTCCAGCCTCTGAATAGTGGCTCTCATGGTATCTTGACCAACCCTCATGGTTTCCTGACCGGCCCTCAGCTCCTGCTGACCTTGAGCAATCCCCTGCATAAGGTTCATGAACTGCTCCATCCTCCCCCTCAAATCAGCTAATTCAGTCTGAACTTGTTCCATGACTCTGGCTTGATTGCGTCGGGTAGAATATCGGTGAACTGGGGTATCAGCTATCGTGCCTGAAAACCAAATAAAGGTTAGCAGGCGCCTGCAAAAAGAAAACCTGTAATGCAAAAATGATATGCTATGCAAATGCAAATGCACCGTTATGTTTGTCATTTCAATATACTTTTCATATCCTGATTCCAATCGTAACCACAAATTCCTGACGACCAGAAATCATGATTATTGAGTTTTCCCAATCACAAATATCCGATGACCAGAAATAATGATATTGTAGTGTGCCAGTGTGCAGATATCTTATTACATCACATATATCTGAAGACCAGAAATTGTGAACAGAAATAGATCATTTCATACAAATTCCCAAAAGTTTTCAAGCACATTTGTCATAGTTTCAGCAACAGAAAAAGAATCAAGTAGTCAAATGTATCCATCAACAATTCTGATGGTAACCATTGCAAATTACAAAGAAATGACAAAAATCGTTAATCTGATAGCTCTACGTCCTTCAGCTTCTGGCTGGAATACTTAATCTCTTCGAACAGGATGCGAGTACGCTGATGATGTGGCTTCTTAATCAGCTCTTTGATTATGACGTCCCTTTTTTCCAATGCATCAGATAATGAGCCCATGTGCATCAGCAAGGCTTCATCTTCATCGACTCCTTTGCGCCTCTTAATTCCAGCTTGAATTTTAACCAGCTTCAGATCTGCCGTGACATCTTCAAGCTCTTTGTTGGCAATTTCTAGCTTATCTTCAGCATTCCTTACCTGTTCTTGACTTTTGCCAAGATCCTCTCGATACTTTCTTCTTGCTACATGTGCTTTCTTTAGCTCTTCATCTTTATCTTTTAACTGGGTCAGCAATTCAGAGTTTTCAATTCTGACCTCATCCCAAGCTTGACGAAGTTTAGCTAATGAATCCCTGCTTCGGGCTAAAGCCTGTTTTGTAGTCTTGTGAGCCTGACTAGTATCATCTGCTCCCAAAGTAAGCTTCCGGAAGTACCGAGCTCTATCATCAAAATCTTCTTCTTTGTCTGCCAAGATTTTCTCCGCTTTCAATGCTCTCTTTTCCAACTCTTTGTTGTCAGCCAAAGCTTTCTGAAGACATCTGCTCATTCCAGAGTTCTCTATCTGCAACTCTCTAACCATTTTCTTCCATTTCTCGCACTCTTCAGCCGGTACCATGGAGTGTTGATTTGGACATAAGAGAATCTCTCTTGAAAAGGGTAGCAACAACTCTTTGACCTTCATCTCAATCCAAGCATCGTAGTCAGGGTATGATCTACAGTCTCCTTTGCCAAAAATTAACTTTCCCTCTCTTTGCCTAAATTTCCAGGCATTTATTACTTCTGGCACTCTTTCATTCTTGGTTCCCACGAAAAACAGAGAAGCACTAGTCTCTTCATCAGCAGGAGGATTTCTCGAAGCATAACCAAATTGTCTAACAGCCAACACCGGGTTGTAATTAATCCCACCTCTTCTTCCAAGTAGAGGCACACTCGGAAAACTTCCACATTTAACAATAAGCTCTATTGTCAGTAATTTGGGATCAACCAAATGATGTTATTGACAGTCAAACCTATCAATCTCTTGGACCATTTCATTGTCTCAGTAGTTTCTACGAAAGCACCAGTTCGAGGTAAATGTTTGAAGAGCCAACGACATAACAATTGAGTACAGCAACTAACCAGACTTTCTCTTCCCTTCTCATTTTTGTAGTGTACTGAGTAATAAAAATCCCCTAGCAGGGTAGGGATCGGATTCTTCGAAATGAACACTTTCATCGCCTGCATATCAACAAAGTCAGGTTGACCGGGGAAAAGCACCAAACCATAGATACAAAGAGCTAACACAACATTGTAAGTAGTCCAATTTTTAGCCTTGGCAGCCTCCTGAGCTTGTTGGAAAAGAAACTCCAAATGAAATCCTTCATCTTCTTTAAGTTTACTCAGGCCACTTTTCACAACAGACTGGTCCAAATATAGAACAGCAGCAATTACTTTGGGGGTAAGAGCATCTTCAGAAAAATACGGTATAGAAGACGTGACTGGAATTCCCAAAATAAATGAGAATTCCTCCAAAGTGGGCATCAAAATGTAGTCAGGGAACAGGAAACATCTCATTGATGGTTCATAGAACTGTAAGAAAGTGTGCAACCCATCCTTCTCATACTTTGTGAATGCACATACCATTTTAATCAGCTCTCCATATTCCTTCTGAAAAGTGCTGAGAACACCAGAACTAGCCATGCCTATCATCTTGTTCAATGAATCCAGGTTAGGATCAGGGAATTTATATGACACATTATTCTTCCTTTTAACCTCAACTTCTTGGAAACTCATGATTGGAATCAGACAATATGGTAGGTACCTGAAAATGACAAACATAACCTGTTATGATATGAGTATGCAAATGCAAAAGGCATGTGATCAAGTATTCAGGTGTCTGTGTCTGTGTTGAACTGTGTGCACTGTGTCTCTATACTGAATCTGTCAATATATCTGAGATGAATACTCAAACCACTGTCATAGGATACACTGTCTGTAACAATCATAGAATCACAAGTAAGGTATGTAGGAGGCTAGGTTACCTGCAAACCTGTAAACATCCCACCCATACTCACGTGTGGTTCCTAGAAAACAAGGCTTGCCAGCTTCAGAGGTTTAAGAAGCGATAGCATATTCAGCCCGTAGGATACAATGCTATGCCAATCAAAGAGGTCGTCCACTGACTCACCTTAGAAAATAAAGGTCATCCTATGCAAGTTCCAAAGTGGGCCCTCGGGTGCGAGTGGGTTTGCCACAAAATGTGGTCTGCCACTGTCACCACTAAAGAGAGATGTTTCCACTAAGGTCCTCATGATCGGTCACTAGAGTCGACAGCACTCTAGATCGACATCCTGGAATACGCAAGATGCGTACGCCATGATGGGTCCCAAGATAGCCTCGTCTAGCTGTGAATTTCGTGATTACCCAACGTACACAGATGGTACGTAGGTCCCACTACTCTCCACTCTAAATCTAAGTGTGCACTCAAGCCTTGGTAATGGGCTCCTCTCTCAGAAATCCCATCCCGCCAAACAGACAGAACAATGCAACACAGTATAATATATGAAATGTAAATGCTAACATGCTGTAAATATGGTACAAGTAATAAAATAGAGTAAACAGCAAATACAAGATAACAGTAAACACCCAATGAAAGAAAAGCAAACAAGCGCTAGGATTGACTCGCTTAGGATGGACCAGCAATAGGTCAACTTCTCCCCAGCAGAGTCGCCAGCTGTCGCTCCCGGGATTTTCATCCAAGTACAAACGCGAAAGTGGCACCGAAATAGAGTCGCCAGCAATGTGTATTTATCCCACAAGAGAGAAAGGAAACACCGCATAAACCTGAAGGGAAGGAAAAGATTATGGTCTTGCGACCAAGAGAACTGGGTTCGGGAGTCGGTTACGCGCGAGGAAGGTATTAGCACCCCCACGCGTCCATCGTACCCGATGGGATCCACGCTTGCTTGTCTCGATCAAAGGGTGTAGGAAACTGGAGAAAGAACTGGAAAAGGAATGGAAAGAGAAAGAGAAACAAATGTAGGGAAAATAAAAGAAGTGCTCGAATGGGCCCTACCCCACTGCCTACGTATCTCATCGGGAACATGAGAATCAGAGCGACGTAGTTCCCCTCAACGAGGGATGCTTTGCTTGTGTTTTTTAGTGGAAACGTCAGAGTGCGCGTCCCAGCAGTTTAGGTGTTGCGGCTCGCTGTATGGAGACTTAGGCGTTACCTGTTTGCGGTAGAACGGACGTGACGAGTCCTTAAGACTGGAATGAAAGAGATGAGAAAAGAATTGTTTGTTTGTTTGAAGTATTTAAAAATTTTTTTTTTTGCATTTGTTTGCATATGATAGTGTATCTAAATCTTAGTCATTGGAGTGTATACATTCTCGCATTCCAAGATGGAATGAGTAAGAAAGTACACTAAGTGTGAAGAAGACCCTCAGATTTAGTTCCAATTATTAAGGTTCAAATACACTAGCATACTGGTATTTATTAAGTGTTTTTGTTAATTATGAAATGAAGAAGTGTTTTTCTTTATTTGTATCTTCAACAAGTATTGTATTTAAGTCCCTCATACAAGATCAAATGTTTAACACATTGACCCAAGATGGGCCATGTGCTACACATTCTAAGATTATAAGAGAAGACCCCTTATAATCTTTTCTTTATATGAAAGGCCTAAATGCAATAAGTGCCTACCTTTATTAGATATTTTGAATTTTCTTTGGGGATGAGGAGATGAAAGACTCAAGTGGGGGAGAAAGGTAAGAATCTATGTGAACTAAGACTCAATCCTAATTGATTAGTTAAGGGAGTGATCATAATGGTTTGTGAGGTTGCAAAGCCTAAAGTCTAAAGAAGGAATGAGTTAAACAATTCACTTCTAAAGTAGAAGATGAATTGTAACTCAAAAGGGAAAGTAATGAGTTAATCAAAGAAAACACATAAGTACTTAACAAAACACAATATTGAATTGTAAAAGATGAAAGGAAAGAAATTTGAATGTGGATTCCTTATCCACACTCAATTTCAACTTACCAAAGCCCCTACATGGTTAGTAAACATGGAAACATGTATAAGAAGTAAAAAACACTTAATGCACAATAAAGTTCAAAAGAATAAGATGAAGAATCAAATCTTAACATCACAACCAGAATGTGAATCATATTGACAACAAGTGAATATCATCATACAAGTTCAAATGAATAAGCAACAATCATCATCCATAGCATTTAAACATGTTATCATAAGAATGGATAGATGAAAGATGAAAAGAAATGAAAAGAACATACATAAATGGAACATGTAATCCAAAAATCAGAATTGAAACTAAATTGAAAATGGTTTATAAACATCTCAAAGTATTCATGCATCAATATTCAAAACATTCAAGAAGTAATAGAAGAAGAAGTGAAGTGAAAGTTCAAAAGGAAAGTGCAAACAATACATGTTAAGGATGCACAAAGTTCAAGTTGAAATGAACATGTAAAGATGACCTATAGTGTGTACCAAGGACCTATAATATCACTTGGAGGACTCATAAAATATGCAAATGCTCATGCAAATATGCACAAAAGAATTCATGCAAACATACACTAAAGTTAGAATGATATGACATGTATTAGGCTTCAAATGTAATGCATCAAACAAAAATCAAATGGACTTATGAAAATTATGCAAGCATGGTATTTGAATGCCTAAGTCAGAAGTAAATCATACATCAAGATAGCATGTCAAAATTCAAAGCAAAATGACTTCAAACAATGCATTAGGTCAAGTTGAAATATCATGCAAAGTGGTGCAAATACAAGCATCAAAATGTGTCATAAAGTGACCTAAAAAATCAAACAAAAATCACTTAACATGTTTAAATGTATTAGTGAATCAATGCAAAAAGAATCAGGTCAAAACAGTTTGTAATGAGCAAGAACAAAATTCTACAAATTCATGTATCATATTTGGAATGCATACAAATGGAAATTCAAAGAAAAATATGAAACAGTGATAAAAATGTGATAAAATCATGAAATAAAAATATTTAAACTTTCCTAAATGTCTTGATAATACTCATGAATGTTTCCAGAATTTTTCATGATGTTTTGGTATTTTTAAAAATTAAAAATGAAACGTGTATGAAATGAAGAGAATAAAAAGAGATTGAAACGAGCATGGGGTGCAGATAGCAACATTATCACGTTCAAACAAGATAGATGGGCTCAAGGGGGGTGCCAATAATAAGTCCAACCCAACAAAAGAAGTCAGCATAGCCAAAAAAGAACAATGGACTTCCAGTCAACAAAAATATTCAATCACGACCTTACAGGTGATCCAACACACACAATCAAGTCAACACCATGGTCAAGTACACACGATGTAGGGTTCAGATTAGAAATTCACCACACTAACCATGAACTCACGCACACACATGCCAAACTGGCTCACAACATTGCACATGAGGAGTATGTGGTGTATTAATGTGCTGTCAAGTCCTTCACCACACGATGCGAACAAATCAACGGTTACAATTAAAACTGCTAACAAAACCCTAGAATAATGATCACCGGCCGGAGAGGGACCTCCGGTCACCTTCTCCGGCGAGAACCACCACCTGCAAATCTTACATGTCCACAGAAATGCACAATGCGCATACCAAAATGAAGCTGAGATAATGGAGATTAAGAACACACAATTATTTTTCATATAACAAACACATACATGGAGAATAGAGGAGATAAAGATATGCCCTAACTTTTGGATCTACGCCTCTAAGAGGCCTATCAACTAGCCGGAGATAATAGAGCTTCTAGCAAGCTAAAATCAACAAGAAACAAGTGATGATGAAAAGAAAACGTGCAACCAAAGTTCAAGAGATCAAACCTGAAACTGACGAGACTTTGAGTATACAAGAATACCAGAGGAATGTGCTTCTTCCTTGAGCTTCACTTGGCCAAATAAAGGCTTTATAGCTTGAAATCGCACAGAGAATCACACTGAAAATTCCAATGTCTTGAATCTGAACTTGATTATTTGGATCTGTATGTTCTTGTTCTTGATCCCAAATGACACAATGATGATGATGGAGATGAAATGTGATAGAAGATGGTGGAAATTGTGTGAAATCAGAGAGAAAACTGAGAGAGTTCTTGGAGTGAAAATGAGAAAAATGAAGTTGAAATGAGAAATGTGAGTGAAGTTTCTATTTATAAGTTGAGTTAGGATTAAACCACAGTGGTTAAGTGAGTTAGTTAATGTAAGTCATGTGAGTTAAGGTGAGTCATCCCTAACTAACTGAGCCAAGTTAGTTAGGGCGAGTTGTGAATGGCTGTGATAGTGTGATGGTGGTTTATGGTGTGTTATGGTGGAGGTTAATTGAATAAAGCTAACTCGTGTATGCTGCAGCAAGCAAACTTGTTCTACAAGTTTTCACTCCTTCCATTTCCATGTATAGTGAAGCACGTGATATGGTGTATATGAAAGGTGCTTGGTTTAAAAGGGCAATGATTGGATGGTATGAGTAATGCACGTGCAGGCTTTGTAATAACAACATCAACAACATTTGTTTTTCTGGTTTTTATGACAGTTTGGAACCAATGGAAATATGCAAGTTTGAGAAGTAAATTCTCTCACCCTAATGTATGACATCATGAAATTTATGGGTCATTGGAAAGAGAATGGATCATAGAACAATATTGGTATGGATCTTGGATTGAAATAATGCCTTGAACACACTTAAAAATGGATGTGAACACAAAGATGCAAAGCTGGTTGGTGGGCGTGCAAAACAAGTCGTGACCTAGCAATGTGGTGCATGGAATTTCAGTGTGATCACTCTATCTTGAGACCAATATTTCTCCCTCATAACTTGACCAAATCAAAATTTCTCCAACATCAACATTGAAGAGGGCATTGTAAGGAACAACTTTGATGTTGAAAAGTTTTCCATTTGGAGCTTTTATCATTGATAAATTAAGCTTGACATTTGGCACACCACATGTTTGTAGAAATGATGGCGCGTGGACCTAGGAATCCTTGGTCATGACCTGATTTTGGACCTACTTTGCTCAAACTTTGATCAATCATATCTCACTCAATTTTTATCCAATGGAGCTGTTCTTTATATGGATTTGAAGCTTGAAACAAGATCTTTTGTTGTGGACTGGTGGAATTTTTATTTGATGTCTCAAATTTGAATGGCCTTGGTTCAAAGTTTGGTGCAAAATGGCCAAAACTTTCCTTATTTAGAAACCCTACTTCTTCCAAAAATGGCAACTTTTCAAATCTTGATTTTTCATGATCCTTTTGGAGTTTCTTGATAAAATTTTGTACATTGGTCACATATAACATGAATTTCATGAATTTGGCCTCAAAAAGTCAAGAGTTGACTTTTTCCTCTGATTATTTGACTTAGCCCCAATTTTCCTGATTTTTGACCTTTCTTCCAATTGAACCACTTCTAAAACCAATTGAGAGGCAATTTTCCACACACATACACTTAAGGACATGTAGAATACCATGACATCAAGTTTTGTCCAAAAACTCAGAGATAACCTGATTGAATTGGAAACCCTAATTGTGATACCCACCTACTAAGGGGAAAAATGTGCAGTCTTCAATTTCAAATTCCTCAGAGTATGTTGTGTATCCTCTTAAAGGATGATGAGATATGCCACTTGAGGGTGATTTTAAACCAATGAACTATCTCTTTTGAGGGTTTTCCTTTAGTTTTTTTGGACCTCTTGCATAGTGAAGGAGGTAGTGCTTCAATCTCCTATTGAATCTCACCTTCTTGAGGTTTTGGAGGATCAATTGAGATAGTATGAGACATGAAAGACCTCTTGGCTTGCCTTGAGGCAACTTGATTGACCTTTTGTGCCTTGAATGATTCCTTGATTGTCCATCTTTCACCTGATCACATGCCTTGATGGTAAGAGGGATGCTATGCTTTATTTTTCTATGTTAAAGATGCAATGCTAGGCTAATGAGATGGATATGATATGATATATGATAATGCTATGCTATGATGACAAAAGAGAGAGCAAATTTTGGGGTATTACAAGTATGCTTAACTATAAGCTGGACTCTATGACCAAAACTATCAGAATGTTGAACAATGGTACTAATGCGTTAGACAACATTCTTAGTATTGGAAAGATGGTTGGAGACAAATATGGTTTGGGATTCACCAGTAATGCAGGTTCTATCACCCCAAAACCAGTGATGTTAAAACATATGTTAAAACATCATGACAGAACTCCATCTAAGAAGAAATACATACGCTGGAGGTGTCACCATTGTGGATGTTTTGGACACATTAAGGCTTATTGTTATAAGCTACATGGGTATCCACAGAAGGTTCATCAGGTTGTTCCAAAACAGAACTGTTATAAAGGAAGGCAGGTTCCCAAGCCTAAGAAGCAATGGATCCCTAAAGTTAAGGTTACCAGCTTGATAGCTCACACTTCTTTAAGGGTTTCTACCAAAGAAGATTGGTACTTTGACAGTGGGTGTTCAAGGCACATGACTGGAGTAAAGAATCTGTTGGTAGATGTGAAGCTTCATTCTTCAGGCTATGTTACATTTGGTGATGGGGTCAAAGGAGAGATCAAGGGGAGTGGTAAACTGAACTGTGCTGGTTCTCCCAAACTGGAGGATGTTCTTCTTGTTAAAGGACTGACAGCTAATTTAATTAGCATTAGTCAACTTTGTGATCAAGGATTCAAAGTAGACTTTACAAAGTCTGAATGCATTGTAAAATATGATAAAGGAGAAGTCATTATGAAAGGAGCCAGGTCTAAGGACAACTGTTATCTCTGGGTGCCACAAGACTCAAGTTCTTCCACTTGTGTTTTTGCTAAAGAAGATGATGTCAAAATCTGGCATCAGAAGTTGGGACATCTTCACCTAAAGGGAATGAAGAGAATCATCTCCTCAGAAGCAGTCAGAGGAATTCCCAAACTTAATATTGAGGAAGGAAAAGTGTGTGGAGACTGTCAAAAAGGGAAGCAGACAAAGATGTCTCATCCGAAGCTTCAACATGACACCACCTCCAAGGTATTGGAACTACTTCATATGGACTTGATGGGACCTATGCAGGTGGAAAGTCTGGGTGGAAAGAAATATGTATATGCAGTTGTGGATGACTATTCTAGGTACACCTGGGTGAGCTTCATCAAAGACAAATCAGGGGTGTTTGATGTTTTTAAAGATCTTTGTCAAAGACTCCAAAGAGAAAAGGAGAGTAAGGTTATCAGAATAAGAAGTGACCATGGAAGAGAGTTTGAGAATAGCAAGTTTGAAGAATTCTGCTCTGCTGAAGGTATAAGTCATGAGTTTTCATCTCCTATTACTCCTTAGCAAAATGGAGTAGTTGAGAGGAAGAACAGAACTATCCAAGAGTCTGCTAGAGCGATGATCCACGCCAAGAAACTTCCTTATCATTTCTGGGCTGAAGCCATGAATACTGCCTACTACATTCACAACAGGGTTACACTGAGAAGAGGCACTTCATCCACTCTGTATGAACTATGGAAGGGAAGAAAACCTAATGTTAAATACTTTCATGTTATTGGAAGTAGATGTTATATTCTGGCTGATAGAGAACAGAGAAGAAAATTGGATTCCAAAAGTGATGAAGGAATATTTTTGGGATACTCTACTAACAGCAGAGCATATAGGGTTTTCAACTCTAGAACCAAGGTGATGATGGAGTCAATCAATGTGGTGATTGATGACAATGACAAGCAAGGAGATGATGATGTGCTAGATGATGTTGGAACATCAGTTGGTGAAGTTGCACCAGAAGCTGAAGACAGTATTCCAACTCCTGGTGTTGCTGCTGCTGAGCCTGAAACTGAGCAACCTCATAAGGATCCCTCCATCAGAGTGCAGAAGGACCACCCAAAGGAGCTCATTATAGGTGATCCAAACTCTGGAGTGAGGACTAGGTCAAGAGATGTTATAGCAAGTTCATGCTTTGTCTCCAAAATTGAGCCAAAGAATGTCAAGGAAGCATTGACTGATGAGTTTTGGATAAATGCAATGCATGAAGAGCTGGAGCAATTCAAGAGGAATGAAGTATGGGAGCTTGTACCTAGGCCTGATGGAGTTAATGTGATTGGCACCAAGTGGATCTACAAGAATAAATCTGATGAACAAGGAGTGGTCACCTGGAACAAGGCCAGATTAGTTGCTCAGAGATACACTCAGGTTGAAGGAATTGATTATGATGAAACCTTTGCTCCTGTGGCAAGACTAGAATCTATCAGATTGCTCTTAGGTGTGGCTTGTAATTTCAAATTCAAGCTATTTCAGATGGATGTTAAAAGTGCCTTCTTGAATGGTTACTTAAATGAAGAGGTGTATGTTGATCAACCAAAAGGATTTATTGATCCAACATTTCCGGACCATGTGTACAAACTAAGGAAAACTCTATATGGTTTGAAGCAAGCACCAAGAGCTTGGTATGAAAGACTTACTGAATTCCTGGTTGTGAATGGCTATAGAAAATGAGGGATTGACAAGACCTTGTTTGTTAAAGAGGAAGGAGGAAAACTGATGATAACTCAAATCTATGTTAATGACATAGTATTTGGTGGGATGTCTGATGCGATGGTGAAACATTTTATGGAACAGATGTAGTCTGAATTTGAAATGAGTCTTGTTGGTGAGCTAAACTATTTTCTTGGTCTACAAGTTAGACAAATGGAGGACTCCATATTCATTTCTCAGAGCAAGTATGCAAAGAACATAGTGAAGAAGTTTGGTTTAGAAAATGCTAATCACAAGAGGACTTCTGCTCCTACTCATCTAAAATTATCCAAGGATGAACATGGTGTCAGTGTGGATCAAAGTTTATATAGAAGCATGATTGGGACTCTATTGTATCTCACAGCTAGCAGACCTGACATTGCTTTTGCTGTTGGAGTTTGTGCCAGATATCAATCTGAACCTAAGGCTAGTCACTTGAATCAAGTGAAAAGGATCTTGAAATATGTTAATGGCACTAGCAACTATGGGATGTTGTACAATCATGGATCTGGGACTGAGTTACGGGGATGTTTCTTCCTAGGGAACAATCTGATATCATGGTTTAGTAAAAAGCAGAACTGTATGTCTCTTTCTACTGCTGAAGCTGAGTACATAGCCACAGGAAGTAGTTGCTCTCAACTTGTTTGGATGAAGCAGATGTTAATAGAATACAATGTCAAGCAAGATGTCATGACATTGTACTGTGATAATTTGAGTGCTATCAATATCTCTAAGAATCCTATTCAACATAGCAGAACTAAGCATATTGACATACATCATCATTTTATAAGAGAATTGGTTGAGGACAAAGTTGTTACATTGGAGCATGTAGCTACAGAAAAACAGTTAGCTGATATCTTCACTAAAGCATTAGATGAAAACTAATTTGAAAGTTTAAGAATTAAATTGGGAATTTGCATACATGAAGATTAATTGTGCTAGAGAGTGTATTAAGCAGTTGTATTATTTATTAGAAATTGATTTTATTCAACTGCTGATAGCATACAAGTTTGAAGTACATCATTAGTTACAGATTATCCCAACCCCCTGCATCTAGAAAAGCTTTCCAGTATTCATCCCAATCATCATCAGCAGCTTGTTGTTGCACAAGAAGCTTTTTGCTTAGTTTCATGGTTGTTTCTGAGGTTCTGCATGTCCTTTTGGCTCCTGAAGTAGTTGCAGATGCAGTCATTGTTTTGCTTATCTTCTGAGGTGGATCTGAAGTCGTGCTCTTCTGCTTGAAGTTCTTTGCTGCACCTTTGCTGTTTGACTGGCTCATTCTTGGTTGCTGAGTGGTGCTGCTAGTAGAAAGGCTTGTGTTTATAATGAAAAACAAAGAGCTTAGTTTGTATCGACTGAACAGTCTATGTGTTGGAACTTGTGTTTTTGGGAAGCATGATGTTTGACCATGTCTTTATGTCAGAACATTGTGTTTGGTGATTGTCAAATTGTGGCTAAAAAGGGGGAGAGTTAGCCTAGGTGTGTAGAGTGTACCCTATATCTGGTGTGGTGCAGATGTTGAGGGGGAGTTATTGCTGATCTGCTGAATAGCTGTTATGCTGGTACTTGTTTTGAGAGGGAGCACCATTGTTGTTTGTTGAAAATTGTAGCTATTGAAGATGGTGTTGCAACAGAGTTTTATGTGAAGTGAAGTCTTTATGTATTGAAGATGCTGCTGCTTGAAGTTTCAAAAAATTATTCTAGTTTATTCCGCTGCTGAAGTCTCTGAAGGTGCAGAGATTGTTTTAGCCAAAATTAGCCAAAGGGGGAGATTGTTAGTTTCTTAGATTGGTTGGAATTTTGGTAAAACAAAGGTTGTTCAATGTTTGATGTCATATGGGTGATGTCACAACATTGAGTCTTAACACTGGGTTGTGTTAAGTGTTTAAGTTGGATGTCTGATGTCACATGCGATGTTGTGACATCAGGTCTGCAGAATTAATAACATCAGGTTTAGTGATGTTGTTAGGGTTTGTGTTTTAGCTGGAATTGTGGAGAGCAGGTAGTCTCATTGGATACGAGTATCTTAGGTTAGATATTCTCTGTTGCATAGAGATTTGATGTAGATTTGTAGGAGATTTAAAGGCTTTAGATTTAAGAAGATTTTGGAGAGAAAATCTGTTTTAAAAAGATTCAGTTTTAAATAACAAATCAGGTCAGATATTGTAGCAGGTCCAAGTCCAATTAAAAGAGCTATATAAAGCGCAACAATCCTGAAGGAAAAGCAACGAAGAAAGAGAGCTAAAGACTGAGTGTCGTTTGTGTCTTCGTGTATGTTTTGTAAACCATTCGAGTGTGAATTGGTATTGTTGTTTTGAGTTGTTCTTGATCAAAGCTGTGAAGCAGAATCAAGTAGTGCGTTTCAAAGTGTGTGATCTTTGAATTGTGTCACAGAAGTGGTTTTAGGGATTGAGTAGTGTTCTCATATCTAAGTGGTTTCTTAGGTAGAAAGTCACTAGTAGGAATTAAGATTAGGAGATTGTCAACTGGGTTGTTGAGTCTGTAATTTAATTCTACAAGTAGTGAATTTCATCCCTGGCTTGGTAGCCCCCAGACGTAGGTAGTTAGACCGAACTGGGTGAACAATTCATTGTGTTGATTTATTGCTTGTTATTGCATTGTCCATTGCAGAGTGTGTTGTTGTGACATCGCACTTAACATCACACATCTGGTACCAGAATTTCAGCTTGTTATAGCATGCAATTGTATATGTTAGTTTGTCGGTTAAATTAGCTTAGTGCTTAAGTTAGCTTGTTGGTTAAGTTAGCTTGTAGTCTATAAATAGGCAGCTCTCTCAGGTTGTTGAAAGGAGGTTAAGCGTTGGTTGTTTCATTCACTAGTAACCTTTTTCCCTAATTGAAAAGATGAATAGAAAAAATGATTTTAACCAATTTTTGTTCTTCTTCTTCCCTCTTTTATCTCTCTTTCATAAACCTAAAAAGGATTTCTTGTGTTTGTTCAAGAAATTCAATCTTTCTCATAGTTTTATTCGTTCCTGGTGTGAGGTTTGTCACAAAAAACTAGTGCGATGAGCGTGGACAAGATGTCATCAACGAAGTATAAGATTGAGAAATTCACTAGTGTGAATGATTTCGATTTGTAACGCCTTAAGATACAAACCCTGCTGGTTCAGTAGGGTTTGTTATAAGCGTTGAAAGGATCAGAGAAGATGGATGGTTCCTTAACAGTGAAAGAGAAGACGACGATGATAGAGAAATCCCACAGTGTCATTATATTGAGCCTAGCTAATAAGGTTATTCAGCAGATCTCCAAGGAGAAGACATAAGCAAGTGTATGGAGTAAACTTGAAGGATTATACATGAATAAATCTCTGGTAAATCGTCTGTACCTGAAGCAGACTATGTATTCATTCAAGATGAGGGAAGATAGAGTCTTGATAGAGCAGTTAGATACGTTCAACAAGATGATTCTTAATTTGGAGAATATCGAGGTTAGTATCTATGATGAAGATCAAGTGTTATTTATTGATGAAGAACAAGTTGATTATCAATGAAGAACAAGCTGATTATCGATGAAGAACAAGATGATTATTGATGTGCTCTTTACCTTAGTCTCATGCTCATTTCAAAGAAACTCTCTTGTATGGAAGATACTTCCTGACCTTTGAAGAAATTCAATCAACCTTGTACTCTAAGGATTTGAACAAACGAACGGAGCACAAACCATCATCTGTTAATGAAAGTTTGTCTATTAAAAGGAAATTCTTGAAGAACGATGGCATGTTTGAGAAGAAGAAGGGTAAAGGTCATCAGAAATCTTAGGGTGGTGATGCTCCTGGATTTAGGTGTTACCACTGTAAGAAGGAGGGTCACATAAGAAAGGTGTACCCTGAACGCCTGAATAATCAAGGAGGTAAGGATAATGGCAATGCAACTATTATTCAAGATGATTTTGATTTGTCTAATGCTTGGTAGTTTCGAGCAACAATTCTTACAAGTAATAGATCATAGATTCAGGTTGCGTTTGGCACATGTCTCCAAATAAATACGTGTTTGAGGAATTATGTGATCAAGATGGCGGATTAGTGCTGCTAGGAAACAATAAAGTTAGCAAAATTGCATGTATTAGATTTGTGAGATTCAACCTCCATGTTGAGTCAATAAAGTTATTGATTGGTGTCAGGTATGTACATGACCTTAAGAGAAATTTGGTTTCTCTTGGTTAATTCGACAGAAAGGATATGTGTTCAATGGAGAGCAAGGTATCTTGAGAATCAAGAAGGGGTCCAAGGAAGTCTTGACAGGCATGAAGAAAATGGGCTTATATACCCTTGAGGATGAGGTTGTAAGTGGATCAGCAGATTTTTCCTTCACGAAACCTGTGTTGAAGATAGAACTGTGGCACATGAGATTGGGCCATGTCAGTGAAAGGGGTCTTGTTGATATGAAAAACCTCAGAGAAGCAAATGTGATTCTTGGAATCAAGATCACTAGATCAGAAAAATGAATTTATTTGGATTAATCTCATTATTCAAAGAATATCTTAAAGAAATATAACTACTTTGACTGTAAATAAGCTCCAAGTGTGAAATTGTTTAAGAACATTTGTGATAGTGTCAGAAAAACGGAATATGTGAGCATCATTGGCAGTCTTAGGTATGCCACTGATTGTACTAAACATGACATTGCATATGTCATAGAATTGTTATGTAGGTTTACTAGTAGACCTAGTAATGAGCATTGGCAAGCTATATAGAGAGTCATGTGGTACCTTAAAAGGACCACGAGTCTCAGTTTACATTATCAGCGATTTTCTATTGTACATGAAAGATACAATGATGTTGCTTGGAATACCTTATTAGATGATTCCAAAGAAACTAGTGGCTATATATTTAGTATAGATAGAGGAGTTGTATCTTAGAAATCAAAGAAACAGACTATCATGGCTCAGTCCATGAAAGAGTCTAAGATGACAGCATTAGCGACTGCTAGTGAAGAAACAAGTTGGTTAAAATGCTTGCTAGCTGAGATCCCTTTGTGGGAAAAACCTATGCCGGTTATGTTGATCCACTGTGATAGTACCATAAATATTGCAAAAATTGAGAACAATTATTATAATGGAAAAAGATGCCAAATAAGAAGAAAAACACAACAATGTTAGAGATTGTATCTCGAAAGGAGCTGTAAGAATAGATCATGTATGCACTGATGAAAATCTAGCAAATCCTTTGACGAAAGGATTAGCTAGAGAGAAAGTCCAAAATACATCAAAGAAGATGAGACTAATGCCTATAGAGAAATGAGTTGCTCATGATGGTAACCTGACCTAAATGACTGGATATCCCAAAAAATAGGTTCAATGGGTAATAACAAGTTGTGAGTAATATTAGATGATCATGTGAGTATAAATAAGTAATGCATAAATCTTGAATCAATAAAAGGATGAAATAATATAAACTCTTAATGAAATTTATACTCTATATGAGGGAGTACCTAGGCTACATGAGTACTCTTGATAGACTCACATATGTGATTTTGGATCTTAGGTTGGTTCCTATGGAATTTCTAGGCATAATTTCTAGAGCATTCACTAAACCGGGATACACGTGCAGATCCATTAAAGCACAGGCTATTAGAATACACCTTAAGAAAAGGTTGTGTGCGGGTTTGATGTGTGAGATAAAATTCAAGACAATAATGTCACTCTAGTTGAATCTAAACCCTACTTGTTACGCAAAGGTTCAAGTTGTAGACACCTTTTCTTATGCACAATATTATAAACCTTTGATGTTCCTTATGAAATCACCTTTTTAAATTCAAGTGGGGGGTTGTTGAAATTCTTTGGATGACTGAAAACTTGGAGTGGGGATTTGGAAGAAGTTAATGGAATCAAGTTGGCAATAAATGAGCACAAGTATGAGCAAGTGTGTTTGTTGGTGAATTTGAAAAGGTTCATTAAAGTCTCACATAGGAGGGAGAACACACTTTAGTAGTGTTTATTTTAACACCTCGTTTTTCTAAATTATTTTATTTAATCTATTTATGCATTTTGTGTGATTTAATTACTTATTGTATGATTGTGGGTTATATTCTCTTGAGGTGGGAGTGTGGAGAGAACTTAGAAGTGAATAAAATTAATTTAGAAATAATTAATTATTAAAATAAATAGTATTATAGTTGAGTTATTTAAATAAAATAGAAATATGATAATTGGGTCAATTGTGTGATTTGAGAGAAATATATGATAAGAGGATAGAGGTTGAAAATTACTTGGGTAATAGTAATAATTAGGCAAAAGTAATTAGAATAATTTATGTTCTAAAAATTAGGGGAAATAGACTCATTCTATCAGTACGTGAAAAAGAGGAGAATAGAGAAACAAGACTTTGGAAAAGGAGTTCTAGGACTGAAGAGAAGACATCAATTGAACCTCATCTTTCTAAATTTTCTGGAATTACAAGGTAAGGGTGGGAATTTGCTTCAATAATAAGGGTGTGATGAAAAGGTAGACTAGGATTTCAGTTTATTTTGATTTATGATGAAATTGGTGTGAATTAGATGTTTTAGGGTATGAGTTTGATGAATGAATTATAAAGAATTGTTGAAAAAGTTGTGTTACTTAAGACAATGATTTGGTTCATCTTGATAAAATTGTGTAGAGATAATTTTGTACGTAAAAAATTGTTACTGGTTTAATATTGGAAACAAGAAATTGGACGAGTGGATTGTAACATGAGAACTGAGATTTTGGATAAGGTCACAACAATAATCGATTGTGCCATGGGTCAATCGATTGATATTTTGATAGAAAAATGACAAAATTAACTATAGTATCCATGAAAACCGACTACCACCTACAACAACCGATTGTAGCTGTGCAAAATGCATGAAAAAACTATTTTTAAAGGTGAACAATCGATTACCACATATTACAATCAGTTGCTCCTGTTGATTTTTTTTGGCCATATAATGTTTCTATCATAACTTTTAAACTGTAATTCCAAATAAAATTTTGTTTGAAGCGTTGGAAATCCTATATAGTGATAACGTAATTAGAGTCTGAATATGTTGTAATAATAATATTAATTGATTATAATTATGTTAAACGTGGATGTGTTGTTGTCGGTGGATGCTATGATTAATATCTTTATGAGTTATGAGTATAAATTGATGTATTATACATGATGAGTGAAATTGATGTGATGTTGTGTGTTGTTGAGTTAAAGGTGAGTTGTATGTATGTGAATTAATGATTTTGTTGAGTTGAATTGTTATATGTGCTTGAAATGTGTTATTATGCTAAGTATGGTGATCGATGTTGTTATATTGATATTATTGTGATAATATTGTTTATAATGATGCATGTTTGAATATATAAATGATATGTTTATGGTGATTATGTTGTAGGTAGAATACATAGTCGGAAGAGGGGCCAAAGTGTATGTGTTATTGTTGCATGATTGAGAGTCCATGCATTCATGTTGTCTGAACTTCGGTACTTTATGATGAGCCTTGATCCTATGATGATGGTTCGGGTGCGAGTAGCTAATTCCATTGTGGGGGATTAGTGAAGAGTTACCTATGGTGATGGTAGCAGTTTGGTATGCTCCGGTTCCAAGAGGGAATCAATCCTATGGTGGGGATCATGTAGTGATATGGACCTGAGTGTTCATAATTTGGTACCACATACATGTTGAGTCAGTCGTTGAGTACATTTGCATTTGTGTTGCATTTAGTGATTTTTTTGGTGTTATGATGTGTGGATGAGAATACTTGATATATTGATGTTGTTGCAATTAGTGTGTGATGTTGTTAGTTAATCTACTTTCGATTGATTTCACCGCTAATTATTGAAGTGTATTCTCAGCCCTTCTGTTTAAATGTTGCCTTTACATGGGCATCGTGCAGATACTCAGGAGTAACATCGCTGAAGTAGGTAAAAGATAGCTCTTAGAGTAACTTCTTTATTTTGTCGCTTGTACTAGTGGTACCTTGCTCTAATCATGTAACATCGGGTTGGGTTAAACGCTTGTTTTATTCCTTATGTCTGATTATGTTGATGTCATAAGAATAATTTTGTTGTTGAGCATTCTTAAGATGTTGAGTTGATTGATTACAACTTTCTTATTTTGTTATTAGAATTTAAGTTTGAGACTAAATGTCATTACTTACTTTATCTTCCATAATTTTTTATGATAATTTCGCTGAGATGATACTTTAAAATGAATGTGAGCGTGCAATGACAGGTTATGAATGTCTTATATGTGAATATGTGATACCGATCAGATGAGATGAATGTCGTGTGAACATCCTATGTATGATTCAGATATGTTGGATGTTGTGTAAACATCCTTATTACAAATGTGTGTATTGAAATTTTCTGTTGAAACCCGTGTTACGGGGCAAGTCGTGTGTTTTATGAATGTGTGACACCCTATATGGTTATATATTATATTTAAGTTATGCGATAAATTATGTGTGAAGTTTAGGGTGTTACATTAGTCGTATCAGAGTATGTCGGTCCATCTGGCTAGGTTTTTATATGATATCAATTCCTTGTTAGTCGATGAGTGTGTGTACACTGTCGATGCATTGTTTCTCCTAATGTTGTTTGACGGTATGCAGAATGGCTGGGAGAAATGATCATGATATTGCTAATGCCTTGATAGCCTTGCCTCAAGTGGTGCAAGCTAAATAGATCCACATGTTAAAGATGCTGAATCTTGTTGATTGGACAGGTTTTCGAGGAACAAACCACCAGCCATCAAAGGGAGGCTTGATCCAGAGGGCACACAAGTTTCGTTGTAGGGGGTAGATAAAATCTTCAGAGTGATGGCATGTGCAGATGCTCAAAATATTTGTTACGATACTTATATATTGTCTGAAGAAGCAGAGTATTGGTGGGATAATGCTAGACAGAGGTTTCAGGCTAATGGTATAGTGATTACTTGTGCTATTTTCAAGGGAACATTCTTGGAAAAATATTTCTCGGCCGATGTTTGTGGCAAGAAAGAGGTGGAGTTCCTTGAACTTAAGAAAGTGGGAGAGGGGCTTCTGCTTCTGTCATGTGCTTCAAGTGTGGCGAGTTGGGGCAACATGCTAATGAATGTAATAATAAGGTTTTGAGATGTTTCAGTTGTGGAAATACTTGTCACCGTGTTGCAGAGTACAAGATTGATTGTTCGACTTGTTACAAATATGGTGAACATGGTCATATCAGTATGCAATGCTAGAAGCCAAAGAAGACAACATCTACTGCTGGCCAGACTAATGGTAGAGTGTTTGCTTTGAGTGGTTCAGAGGTTCCCAAGACAGATAACTTGATTAGAGGTACTTGTTTTATTAACAATGTTAAGTTAATTGTTATTATTGATATAGGTGCAACTCATTCCTTTATTTCGCTTGAGTGTGCTAAGAGGTTGGAATAAAATTATCTTCTATAGTTGGGAGTATGGTTAGCGATACCCCGACTAATGGTTCTATGACTACTTCGATGGTCTGTTTGAGTTGTCCGGTGACCATTTATGGCAAGAGTTTTGCAACGGACTTGGCCTGTCTACCTTTGCATCAAATCTATGTTATCCTCAGAATGAACTGGTTAGAATTCAAATATGTTCATATCAACTGCTACAACAATATTGTGAGGTTTCCAGAGTTTGGAGATAGTGGAAGGCTGGTGTTTCTATCTGCTAAACAAGTGGAAGAACTCTTAGAAGATGAGGCTCAGATGTTTGCAATGTTTGCATCTTTGCAAGTTGGCAGTTAAGTTGAAAATGTTGATTTACCTATTGTGTGTGACTTTTTGGATGTATTCCCAGATGATATCAGTGACCTTCCGATGGATCGCGAAGTTGAGTTCTCCATAGACTTAGTACCCGGTACTAATTCGGTGTCGATGGCTCCATATAGGATGTTCGCTTCAGAGTTGGGATAATTGAAGAAATAATTGGAAGAGTTGCTTGAGAAGAAGTTTGTTCGACCAAGTGTTTCTTCGTGGAGTGCGCGAGTGTTGCTAGTTAAGAAGAAAGATGGTAGTATGAGGCTGTGTGTTAACTACAGACAACTGATTAAAGTTACTATCGAAAATAGGTATCCTCTTTCGAGAATTGATGATCTGATAGATCAATTAGTGGGTGCTTATTTGTTCAGCAAGATAGATTTAAGGCCAGGTTATCATCAGATTCGTGTGAAACCAGACGATATTTTGTAGACTGTATTCAGGACAAGGTATGGTCATTATGAGTATACAATAATGTCGTTTAGAGTGTCTAATATGCCAAGCGTGTTCCTGTAGTATATGAATAGGGTCTTCAATCTTTATCTAGATTAGTTCGTGGTGGTGTTTATCGACCACATCTTGATATATTCTATATTTGAAGAAGAGCATGAGAAGCTTCTTAAAGTTATATTAGAGGTGTTGAGGGAGAAGAAATTTTATGCCAAGTTGTCCAAGTGTGAATTCTTGTTAAAAGAAGTGATTTTTCTTGGCCATGTGATTTCTAGTGAAGGGATTGTTGTTGATCTGTCAAAGGTCGATGTTATATTACAGTGGGAGACCCCGAAGCCTGTTACGGAGATCAGAAGTTTTCTGGGTTTGGCTGGTTATTATAGGAGGTTCATCGAAGGTTTTTCAAGATTAAATTTGCCTTTGACTCAATTGACTCGAAAGGGTCAAGCTTATGTTATGGATGTGAAATGTGAGGAAAGTTTCCGAGAACTCAAGAAGAATTTGACGACTGATCTAATGTTAATTTGACTGAATCCAAGAGAGTCCTTTATGGTGTATTATGATGCGTCAAAGATGGGTTTGGGTGGGGTGCTGATGCAGAATGGTCAGGTTGTGGCTTATGCTTCTAGATAGTTAAAAGTTCATGAGAGAAACTACCCTACACGTGATCTGGAATTAGCAGTTGTAGTTTTTGTGTTGAAAATTTGAAGACATTATCTTTTTGGTTCCAGATTTGAGGTGTTCACTGATCACAAGAGCCTGAAGTACCTATTCGATCAGAGAGAATTGAACATGAGGCAGAGAAGTTGGCTTGAACTTTTGAAGGATTACGATTTTGGTTTAAGTTACCATCCTGGTAAGGCTAATGTTGTAGCTGATACATTGAGTAAGAAGTATTTGCACATGTCGATGCTTATGGTTCGAGAGTTGGAAATGATTCAGCAATTAAGAGATATGAGTTTAGTTTGTGAAGAAACTCCAAACTGACCAGTAGTATTCTTGACGAGATCAGAGAAGGACATAAGATCGACTTGGGATTAATTGACCGATTAGTGTTGATCAATCAAGGTGAAGGTGGTAACTTCAGGATTTATGAGAATGGTGTAACGAGATTTAGAGACAGATTTTGTATTTCAGATGTACCTGAACTTAAGAAGAGTACTCTTGAGGAGGGACATCGTGGTAAGCTAAGTATACATCTAGGTGCGACCGAAATGTATCAAGACTTGAAGAATATTTTTTGGTGGCCAAGGATGAGGAAAGAGATTATTGAATTTGTATATGCTTATTTGATTTGCCAGAAGTCAAAGATCGAACATCAGAAATTGTTGGATCTGATGCAGCCATTGAATATTCCTGAATGGAAATGGGATAGTATTTCCATTGAATTTGTAATAGGTTTTTTGAGGACTTCAAAGGGATGCGATTCAATTTGGGTGATTGTTGATAGATTGGAAAAATCAGCTCATTTTATACCGATGAGGATCAGTTATTCTTTGCAGAAGATGGCTAAATTGTATATTGATGAGATTGTGAAACTGCATGGTATTCCTTCAAGTATTGTGTATGATAGAGATCCAAGATTCACATCGAGGATCTGGGAGAGATTGCAAACATCTTTGGGTACTAAGCTCAGGTTGAGTTCTTCTTATCATCCACAGACAGAGGGTCAAACAGAGAGGACCATCTAGTCGTTGGAAGATTTGTTGAGGGCTTGAGTTTACCTACAACAACAGTTATCATTCTAGTATTGGAATGGAACTGTATGAGGCATTGTATGGTAGGAGGTGTAGGACTCCTTAATGTTGGTATGAGTCAGGCAAGAGTGTTGTGCTCAGACCTGAGATTGTTCACCAGACGACTGAAAAGATCAAGATGATCCAAGAAAAGATGGAAGCTTCGCAGAGTCGTCAAAAAAGTTACCATGACAAAAGGAGGAAATCACTTGAGTTCCAAGAGAGAGATCACGTGTTTTTGAGATTTACGCTGGTAACTGGTGTTGGTCGGGCTTTGAAGTCTCGAAAGCTCATGTTGCATTTTGTTGGTCCGTACCATATTTTACAGAGGATATGAGAGGTGGCCTATCAGATTGATTTGCCTCCGTCGCTTTCTAATCTACATGATGTGTTTCACGTGTCTCAACTGAGGAGTTACATTCTGGATCTGTCTCATGTGATCTAGGTGGATGATGTGAATGTGAGAGATAACATGATTGTTAAGGCATCACCCGTGCGGATAGAGGATCAGGAAGTGAAGTAGTTGTGTGGTAAAGAGATTGCCTTGGTAAAGGTAGTTAAGAGAGGACCATCTGATGAGAGCATGACTTAGGAGCGTGAGAGCAGATGAAAGAAACGTATCTAACTCTGCTTTCTTCAGGTAATTTTCGAGGACGAAAATGTTTTAAGTGGGGAGAGTTGTAACACCTCGTTTTGTTAGATTATTTTATTTAATCTATTTATGAATTTTGTGTATTTAATTGCTTATTATATGATTGTGGATTTTATGCCCTTGTGTGGGAGTGTGGAGAGAACTTAGAAGTGAATAAAATTAATTTAGAAATAATTAATTATTAAAATAAATATTATTATACTTGAGTTATTTAAATAAAATAAAAATATGATAATTGGGCCAATTGTGTGACTTGGGAGAAATATATGGTAAGAGAGGAGAAGTTGAAAATTAGTTGGGTAATAATAAAATAATTAGGCAAAAGTAATTAGAATAATATATATTCTAAAAATTAGGGAAATCAGACTCATTTTACCAATACGTGAAAATGAGGAGAATAGAGAAACGAGATTTTGGAAAAGGAGTTCTAGGGCGTTAGAGAAGTGATCAATTAAACCTCATCTTGCTAAATTTTCTAGAATTACAAGGTAAGGGTAGGAATTTGCTTCAATAATAGGGGTGTGATGAAAGGGTGTACTAGGATTTCAGTTTCTTTTGATTTTGATGAAATTGGTGTGAATTAGATGTTTTAGAGCATGCGTTTGATGAATGATTTATAAAGAATTGTCGAAAAAGTCGTGTAACTTAAGACAATGATTGGGTTCATCTTGATAAAATTGTGTGGAGATGATTTTGTACATCAAAAATGGCTACTGGTTTAATATTGGAAACATGAAATTGGGCGAGTAAATCATAACATGAGAACTGAGATTTTGGAAAAGGTCACAGCAACAATCGATTGTGCCATGGGTCAATTGATTGATCTTTTGAAAGAAAAATGAGAAATTTAACTACCGTACCCATGACAACCAATTTCCACCCATAACAACTGACTGTAGCTCTGAAAAATGCGTGAAAAATAACTATTTTTAAAGGTGAACAATCGATTGTCACTTATTACAATCGGTTGCTCTTGTTGATTTTTTTGCCATATGTTGTTTCTATCATAACTTTGAAATCGTAAGTTCAAACGAAATTCCGTTTAAAGCGTTGGAAATCTAACGTGACTTCCTATCTAGTGATAACATAATCAGAGGTTGAATATGTTGTAATAATAAGATTAATTGATGAGAATTATGTGAAACATGAACTTGATGTTGTTGGTGAATGTTATGATTAATATCTTTATGAGTTATGAGTATAAATTGATGTATTTTATGTGATGAGTGAAATTAATGTGATGTTTTGTGTTGTTGAATTAAATGTGAGTTACATGTATGTGAATTAATGATTTCGTTGAGTATAATTTTTATATGTGCTTGAAATATGTTGTTATGCTGAGAATGGTGATCGATGTTGTTATATTGATGTTGTTGTGATAATGTTATTAATGATGATGCATGTTAGAATATATACATGACATGTTTACGGTGATTATGTTATTGGTGGCATACACTGTCAGAAGAGAGGCCAATGTGTATGTGTTGTTATTGGATGATTGAGAGTCCATGCATTCATGTTGTCTGAACTCCAGTTCTTTATGATGAGCCTCGATCCTATGGTGATGGTTCGGGTGCGAATAGCTAATTCCTATTGTGGGGGATTAGTGAAGCGTTACCTATGATGATGGTACCAATTTGGTGTGCTCCAGTTCCAAGAGGGAATCGATCATATGGTGGGGATCATGGAGTAAAATGGACCTGAGTGTTCGCAATTTGGTACCACATGCATGTTGATTAAGTTGTTGAGTACATTTGCATTTGTGTTACATTTGCTGATTATTTATGGTGTTATGACGTGTGGAAGAGAATATTTGATATGTTGATGTTGTTGCAATTAGTGTGTGATGTTTTTAGTTAATTTACTTCTGATTGTTTTTCACTGCTAATTATTGAAGTGTATTCTTACCTCTTCTGTTTGAATGTTGCCTTTACATGGGCATCGTGCAGATACTCAAGAGTAGCATTGCTAAAGTAGGTAAAAGATAGCTCTTGGAGTCACTTCTTTATTTTGTCGTTTGTACTAGTGGTACCTTGTTGTGATCATGTAACATCGGGTTTGGTTAAACACTTGTTTTACTCCTTATGTCCGATTATGTTGAAGTCATAAGACTAATTTTGTTGTTGAGCATGCTTAAGATGTTGAGTTGATTGATTACAACTCTCTTATTTTATTATTAGAATTTAAGTTTGATACTAAATGTCATTACTTACTTTATCTTCCATAATTGTTGATGATAGTTCTTCTGCGATGATACTTTAAAATGAAAGTGAGCGTGCGATGACAGGTTATGAATGTCTTATCAAGTGAATATGTGATACCGATCAGATGAGATGGATGTCGTGTAAACATCCCAGGTATGATTCAGATAAGTTGGATGTCGTGTAAACATCCCAGGTATGATTCAGATAAGTTGGATGTCGTGTAAACATCCCAGGTATGATTCAGATAAGTTGGATGTCATGTAAACATCCTTATTACAAATGTGTGTATTGAAACATACTATTGAAATATGTGTTATGGGACAGGTTGTGTGTTTTATGAATGTGTGACACCCTTCATGGTTATATTTTATATTTAAGTTATGTGATAAACTATGTGCGGGGTTTAGGGTGTTACATTTATATATTACAAGTGGACAAATTGAGTTGGGCCTGAAGGGGTACCCAATTTTGCGGTTGGGTGAGAACACTCTACTATGGAACATTACACACGCCCGCCTATGCTTGTCGTCGTTTGTTCGTCCGGCCGACCGGCTCGACTCGGTCCTATCTTAGGCTTTGATCAAATATTATTTTGGTACCTAAAATGAAAAAAATTATTCAATATTATTATTTAATATTAATTAATTTATTTAATTACCATGGTGTAAACTAATTAATTATTATTAATTAATTATTTGTGTGTTACAATTAATTAATTGTTAATTAATGATGTAAACATTAACCTAACCCTAAATGTTGACCACGTTTTGTCTTGCCTACCAAGTCTTCGCTCTTTCTTGTGTCGCATCTCGAAAAATATGATCTATGAGCGTTCACACGCATACAGAATGATTCAACAGAGTCGCCACCGAACTTTATATATTATCAAGAAGGAAAGAAAAAATATCGATAAAACCTATAAAAAAAGAGTAAATGGTCGTTGCAACCAAATTTGGTTTCAGGAGTCGATTGCGCAAGGGGAAGGCATTAGCACCTCTCACGTCCGTTGTACTCAATGGGAACCATTTAGTTTGATTTGCGATTAGAATGTTAGCTTATGTTATTTTCTTTCTTCGAGTGATAAAAGTTTAAAAGGAAAAGAAAAGGGATCGTAAAAAGGTTTTTATTATGGTGCTTGATGAGATTGCGGGTCTTGCTCCTACCTATCCTCAGGTACAATGAGGAATTCAAAACTACGTAGCTATTTACAAGACAAGAGATATTTTTTGGGTTTTCTGTTATAGCGCTTGACGAGACGTTGAATCTCGCTCCTACGTATCCCCAAGTTCGACAGAGAACTCAAAGCTACATAGTTATTGGTAGAAAATGAGTGTTGGTTGGTTGATTTTAGAGAACGAATATTTAAGTCACATTCTTGCAATTAAACATTGGCGTATATGCTCGCGGGGGAGGCTTAAGCCCTTGTTTGTATCGCGGTAGGAAGGATTAAATAGTGTTTGTTTGTAGAAGTTTTTCAATCGCGCAGGGGAGAGAAAAGATAGGTTTGATTAGTTGAGTAATATTTTAGGAGGACGACGAAAGTTCGAGCAATATGGTGTGCACCAAACGCTCACTTATTTGAGGAGCAGAAAGATGCGCATCTCCTATTCCTTTTTTCGTCCAATTTGGAGTTTTGAAGATTATTTGTGGAAGATGAATATTCGTAGTAGCGAGGCGTGCGCCTCCCACTTACTTATTCGAGGAGCAGAATGATGTACATCCCCCATTCCTTTTTCTTCCAAGTTTGAGTTAGAGTATCTTAATCAGAAGATGAAAATTTGAACAATATGATGTGTGCCAATCAATCACTTATTCGGGGAACAAAATGATGTACATCCCCCATTCCTTTTTCTTCCAAGTTTGATTGCAAAAAAAGATTTTATTTAACAATTAAGTTTGAAAATGTTGGAATGAGAGTATTTTACTCGAAAGACGAAAGTTTGAGCAATATGGTGTGTTCCAAGGGCTCACTTATTTGAAGAGCAGAAGGACGAACATCCATCATTCCCTTTTCGTCCAAGTTTAGTTCTTGAAAGTTATTGGCGGGAGACGAATATTCACAGCAGTGAGGCATGTGCCTCATAATTTTTTATTCGGGGAGCATAAGGATGTGCATCCCTCATTCCTTTTTCATCCTAGTTTAATTTAGAGTATTTTAATCAAAAGACGAAAGTCCAAGAAATATGGCGTGCACCAACCACTCACGTATTCGGGGAGTAGAAGGATTTACATCCCCCATTCCTTTTTCAATCGGTCCTTTATGTGAGTGCAATATGCTCTTGAATGTATTTTAAATGATTTCAAAACTAGGTAGTTTAGATCTTTGTGTAGTTGGACCTTACAATCATTGTCTAAATGTGCATCATCATCATAGAACATGTAAGACTAGATTACATAAGTCATCACATGTCAAAATATGAGTTTTTCACAAAATGACATGCATGGGTCGATACATCCATTGTATGGGTCGATACATACTGAGTTGAATTTTAAATAATTTGGATATGACTTTAATGGGTCGATACAAGGGAGCAATAGGCCGATACATCCTGCAAATGGGTCGACTCATTCTTGGTTGGGCTGACTCAATCTGAAAGATTTTTTTCAAGGATTTACCATTACCTTCAATGTATCAATACATTGAAGGAATGGGTCAATACATTAAGTGAACGGGTAGACTCACCCGTGTTTGGAGTTGACTCATCCTAAAACTTTTTCTTTGCAAATTGGTTACTGCCTCCAATGTATTGCCTCCATTTAGTCTCGTATTGACTATTTTCATTTTAGAGTCAACACATTCTGTATCAATTTTTTAAAATTGCATTTTGGATAAAAATAAGTTTTACTCATTTCTTCTCTACACACACATACATATAAATACTCATTCATGCATCATTTCATTTCACTGAAACCTGAAATTATATAAAGAATTCTCATCATCTTCAACCTTTGCTTGATGCATTCATCAACTACACATAATCATTTGTGATTGTTTGTTGTCAAGACAAGCTTGATAAGGTCCAATTTAAGTTTGTGTAATCAAATTAGGTTAAGGTTTTCTTTTGGGGTTTCAAGGAGAAAACCTTCAGGGTTTTTACTCCAAGATCAATGGTTTATTTGGAGGTTTTTGCATAAGTCTTGTCAACTTGGATTAAGTCGAGCGAAGGCTTTGAAGAACGGGGTTCTTGCAAAGGAGTAGCGGTAACCGAAGGATCAATTGAAAGGCTTGGGGCAAGATTTCGCAATTTGGATTCAGCCGAGTGAAAGCTTTGAAGAACGGAAGGGTCGGTCAAAGGAGTAGTGGTAACCGGAGGATTATATCGGAGATCTTATGTGACTTGATCTTGCTAAGTTGAAGGTAATAGAAGAACCTAGGATCAATATCAGACATAAGGTATTTGGGTTTAAATTGCTACTACTTCTCTTGTAAATTGATATTGCAAAGGTTAATTACAATATTTCAATGCGATTTTGAATAGAGGGCAGACATACCCATAGTGAGGACAATTGGGGAACTTCCTAAACAAATCTTGGTGTTCTTTCTCTCTCTCTCTCTCTCTCTCAGATTTTGAAAAAAATTATTGTGTAATTTGATTATCCAAAATTCTGGCTGTGTTGAAGTTTCTTAAACTATTTTTGTGAAACCATTGCAATATAAACCGTTGTAATTAATTTGTCATAACTTCAACATAACGAGAATCAAACTTGGTGTACTTTACACCAAGTGTTTAATAAAATTACTGCACACTAAGTGTTCGCCGAAATTCCTTAGTCAAGTTTTATTTTTACTTCTCATTGGAAATCGTTTATCTTAAGTGTGGTTTATATTCAAACATATAGAACTAGTTGGTTTGTTCTTATCATCTTAAGCATTCACTTTACTACGGTTTGTACGCATACCCGATCCTACCAATAATGGTTCGGATAGACGAGAGTCGATCCGGATTCGCTTCCGCTTGCCATCGAAAAATATTTTTCAAAACAGAATTTTGAATAAGAAAATTTTATTTAGCGATCTATTCACCCTCCCTCCTTCTGGATCGTTGCCCTCATCTAACAAGTGGTATCACGAACACCGATTTATCTTGTTCTTCAAAATCCCTTATTAGATTTTGGATTCCAAACCAAAAGGGGCGTATAATTAAGCACCTATTTTCAATGGTGAGAATTATGGTTACTGGAAGCATTGTATGTGTAACCATATAAATTTTATTGATAGAAAAGTATGGAGTGCCATCCAAAGTGTTTGATTTGAAATAACTATGACCAATGAGAATGTGTTGTTGTACCTAAACCGGAAGCACACTGGAATGAGGAAGATGAGAAAAAATGGTCTAGTGATTGAAGAGCAAGGAATATTCTAATCTCCGCTTTAGTAGTTGATGAATACAATTGTGTTTCTCATTGCGAAACCGCTAAAGCTACGTGGGACGAATTACAAGTTTCCCATGAGGGTATTAAGAAGGTCAAATAAGATCAAATCAACACTTTAAATTAAGATTTTGAACTCTTTCAAATGAAGCATGGTGAAACCATTGCAGATATGCAAAAGAGATTCACCCATCTTGTATTTGAATGTGCTTGGTAAGCTGGTTTCCAATGATATTTATACTAACAAAATCTTGAGATGTATTAATAGGGAATGGCAACCTAAGGTGACCGCCATCAAGGAAGCTAAAAACTTATTGGTATTGTATACAACATATTTGGTTGGTAAGCTTGAAGAACGTGAGCAAGAGCTTATTAGATTAGAGAAGCATGAGAAGAAAGTCAAGAAAGAAAAGAACAAAAAAATATGTAGAAAAGAATTCAATTGCTCCTATGGCTTTGAGTTCCAATTCCTAAAAAAAAGAGCATGATGAAAGTAGATCTAGTGACAATGAGAAGTTGGATGATGAAGAAATGGAGTTGTTTATTAAACGGTGTCATAGATACATCAAGAAAACGAAGTAAAGCACACCGACAACAACCTTATCAATTATATAAGACAAGATGACTCTTCAAAGCATGATGAGAATAAGAAAGGAAAGCCCAAGGGTTCTTGTTATAATTATGGTAAAACCGGACACTATAAGCCGGATTGTCCACAACTTTAGAAAGAAAAAGATAAGGGTGAATACAAGAAGTCCAACAAGGCTAGACAAGCTTACATAGCTTGGGAAAGTGATAGTTAATCCTCAAGTGAAGGTGGCTCAAGTCAAAGCGACGGAGCAAATCTTTGTCTCATGGCCCATCATCATAAGAAGAAAAAGGTAAAACATTCTAAACATGAACCTATTAATGATATGTCTCATTATGAATTACAAATTGCTTTTGAGAATCTAATGGTGAAGCCGTAGACACTTTTAAAAGGCTATTTTTCAAATAAGAAAATTGTTCCGGACTGGACCAATGGTTAGACATGGCCCAATCCACTTCTGCTCCTAGAACGGCCCAATTGCCTAAGTCCAGTCAGTAAGGGGTAGAATTTACCTTTCTGCCCTCCAACCGGGCACATATGGACGGATGACTCCCAGGGGTTATTTGCTCCTCCCCGGTATTTTTACCCGTCACACACGGCTTCATTATCCAGGAACAGTTATGGGCATGTGCCCGGAACTACGTCTTTGCCCGACATAACGGCTAGTTTTGGGCACCCTGCCCGACATAACGGCTAGTTTTCGGCAGTTACCTATTCTTCGGGAAACAGTTATTTCGCCCCGAAAATAGGGACCGTTGGCCACGCGCTGGGGGCATTATATAAACCCTCTCACTTGAGAGGGCCAGGTATCCAATTCTTGTCCTAAGAACACACTTTGTACTTTCCCTTTTCTCTGACCTTTTCTTACTTGAGCGTCGGAGTACCTTGCAGGTACACTCCCTCCTCTTCTCACACCCAACATCACAGACATTCTAGGTGGCCCATCACAGGATCTGATCAGCCTTCATGATCAGTGGCGCCGTCTGTGGGAACTTGTTTTCCCCGTCTTAACATCCACCTCAGTTTCTAAGACCAAAACACATTCCTCGTCCAAGATTACGATCATGGCCTCTCAAGATTACGTCAAAGGTGCCCACCATCTTTCTGTCCCCCTCGTCAACAAAACCGATGCTGACGGTTCCTCATCCCTCCTCGGAGGAGACGCCCATCGCCTGAGGGATGGGGCTACCGCGTCTCCCTCCCCTACTCCTATTGACCGTGTTGACGACCAGCGTGTACTGGCCCTCCAGCCCGTTCCATCTCCACCAAATGCCGACCCGGCCGTGGTGGCCCTCCTCGAAGCGATCAACAATACTATCCTCTTGATCCTCCAACAAAGCGTGAGGATTGGGGCGTTGGAAGAATCTTCCCATCCGAGATCCCCCCGCCAAGGAAGAATCAACGACGATCGAAGAGTCCATGACCCCGGCGAGAGACCGACCGTCTAGGGCGCCAAGAACCAGAGTCCCATGCTGTTCATAAGCGCAATCACGTTTCCTCGCGAAACCAATCTTCCCCGGGCCACAAGAGAACCCGACGAGATCAACGTTCACCCCCGGTCAGACCAAAGGGTCGGGCCCACACACCTTCACCCCGAAGAAGTCGTCGTCACGAGCAAGTCGTCCACTCCCCTTCCCGGACCAGTTCCAGTAGCGACGATGAGCCTCACTATCCATTGTCCTAAGAGATATTGGCTACCCGCCTCCCCAAAGGCTTGGAGAAGCCCCCAACTTTGGGCACCTACGACAGAACGACTGACCCCGATGAGTACATCAAGAACATCGATGCGCTGTTGGATTACCGTGGCGTCCGGGGCGCCATCAAGTGCCGCTTATTCCTGACCATGCTCCGAAAAGGGGCAATGGCTTGGTACAAACAACTGCCCGAGGAGTCCATCACCTCGTGGAAGCAGTTGGGCAGAATGTTTTCCAGGCACTTTAAGGCATCGCGCCACCATCCCAAGACTGAAGCCTCCCTTGGGGCCATAATTCAAGGGAAGGATGAACCTCTCCAAGCATATATCGAGAGGTTTAACAAAGAAGCGGTGCAAGTCCCCACCACCGACGACATGAAAAAATTTCTGCTCGAACAGGGACTCCGCCCACACTCATAGTTTTCTAAAGCTGTCGGCCTCGCACCTCCAAGAAGCCTGGACGCCTTCCTCCTCAAGGCACAGTCGTACATTCAGTACGAGGAAAAGGAAGCGGCCAACTCCGCCCGAGCCTCCCGCCACCAGGAGAATGCCCGGGGCTCCCAAGGCGACGAGCCCTCGATATCCCGTCGGGGGGAAAGAAGGCGCGAAGATCGTCCCCGGGAACCCAGGGACAACAAGGGGCCCTCCGGCCAATTCCACGACTACACTCCCCTGACTGTCTCCAGGGAAAAGATTCTCTCCGAATGTGCCAACTCAGAGTTCAAACAGGCGGGAGTCCGGTTCCCCAAGCAGATACCGGCCAAGCCCAATGCCGACAAATCAAAGTACTACCGTTTCCATAAGAGTCACGGCAACACCACTGAAGACTGCATCCACTTGAAAGATGGTATAGAAATACTGATCAGGGATGGCCACACGAAGCAATTTACAAAAAAGAAAGACGCTCCCCGACAAGGAGCCCAGGTGTCAAAAAAGGTAGAGGAATAGGTGCCTTCCTCAGAAGAGGCCAAGCTCTAAGTCGCCATATCCGTATCGCGACCGGAGGATTTCTACGTCCCAGATGAGCTCAGCGCTCCTGCCTACTTCGCGGCCCACAGCCTATGGTAGACCTTCCCTTCTGCGATGGTCATCTCCGAAGGGGGCTTCAACGAAACCACTGTGGGCTCCGTGAAGAGAAAGTTCGAGCACCTGATCAACACGAGCTCCAGCAAGGTGAAAACGCTCGACAAAGCCCAGAAGGGATCAGTCCCCATCTTCTTCTATAGGGAAGAACCCCTCGGAGGGTCCCCGAACTCAAGTATCCCGCTGCTCGTCCGCGCCCAGATGGCCAATTTTGACGTTCGCAGGATTCTCGTCTACCAAGGCAGCTCAGTCGATATTATGTACTCACAACTTTTCTCGACCCTTCAACTGGACGAATCGCACCTCACCCCCTATGCGGATTCTGACCTCCAGGGTTTTAATGGATCGGTCACGAAACCTGGGGGTACGTAGAGCTGATCGTGACCTTTGGATCTGCGGAGACAGCCAGGTCCGTTAAAGTATAGTTCCTGGTAATCGACTGCATGTCTCTCTATCAGTGCATATTCAGGCGCCCAACTCTAGCCGAACTGGTAGTCGTGCCTTCCACCGTCCACCTCAAAATGAAGTACTACACTTTGAAAGGTATGGTTACCACATTGCACGGGGATATCGAAGCTGCACGACGATGCTTCGAGGCGGCCACCAAGGGACTCAACGCCATCGCATCTAAGCCGAAGACGTCCAATAAGCCAGCCTTGCCCAGTAGCTAAGAGGAAGCCAAGCCGCTGCCTCGCATTGACTCCGTTGATCTTGACAGCCGCTTTGTTGAAGATGACCAGAAGGAAGATCAGGCCAGCCTGAGCAGCTCATCTGCCTCGACCAGTAGCAACTCTCATCCGACGTGCCCTATCTCGGATGGTGACCTCGAGCTAGTCCTGCTCGGCGACGACCCTCAGCGGGGAGTAAAGATAGGGATCGGTCTCCCCGACATCGCAAGGAAGCAACTCAAAGCCTGGCTTCGTGAGAACGCAGACTTGTTCGCCTGGAGTGCCGCGAAGATGCTCGACTTGGACCCATCCATCGCCTGCCATCAACTCACGATTGACCCAGCTATCAAAGCAGTAGCACAACATAGGAGGAAGCACTCTCTGAAAAAAACGGAGGCTGCAGAACAAGCTGTAAAAGACCTCCTAGAGGAAAAAATCATATCGGAAGCCAAGTACACCACTTGGCTGTCCAACATTGTACTAGTGAAAAAATCTAATGGCAAATGGAGAATGTGCGTTGATTATACTGATCTTAATAAGGCATGCCCTAAGGATGCCCACCCCCTCACCAATATTGATAAACTCGTTGATAACTTTGCCGGTTTTAAACTATTATCATTCATGGACGCCTACTCGGGCTATAATCAAATGCCAATGGCGATGAGCGATAAAAAATACACAGCCTTCATGACCGAATCAGGCAACTATTACTACAACATAATGCCTTTCAGCCTGAAGAACGTCGGCGCGACCTATCAGAGGATGATGAAGAAGGTCTTCTGGGGAGAAATATGCGACATGCTCGAAGTCTATATGGACGACATGATCGTGAAATCCCATGAGGAAATTGATCATACGACCCATTTAAGGAAGATCTTCGAACAGGCCAAGAAATACCAGATGTGTTTCAACCCCGAGAAGTGCACGTTCGGAGTCCGGGCAGGCAAGTTCCTCAGCTTCTACCTGCCAGAATGAGGAATCGAGGCCAACCCCGATAAATGTCGGGCATTCTCCGAATTTCCAACACCCAATTCGAAGAAATCCATCCAGTCCCTCAACGGGATGCTCGCGTCCTTGTCCCGTTTCGTGGCCAAGTCTGCACAGGACGCCCTGCCATTCTTCAAACTCCTCAGCAAGGAGGCAGCGTTCGAATGGATGGAGGAATGCGACCAGGCTCTCCTCCATCTGAAATAGGCACTGTCTGATCCACCACTCCTCTCTCGACCAGACAACGACGAAACTCTATATCTGTATCTCACCGTAGCAACTAAGGCCGTGAGCGCCGCTCTTATCAACGAGACACCTGACGGGCAAAAGCCCATATATTTCACCAGCAAAGCATTGTAGGGACCAGAGCTGAGATACCGGCAGATAGAGAAGGTGGCACTGGCCCTCATCAACGCCGCTAGAAGAATGAGACACTACTTCCTGGCCCACACGATCGTGGTCCGGACAGATCAACCCATAAAGCAGCTGCTGGAACGACCAGACATGGCCAGCAAAATGCTCAAATGGTCGCTAGAGCTGTCCGAATTTGACATCCAGTATGAAAGCAGAGAAGCCCTCAAAGCCCAGGCTTTGGCTGACTTCGTCGCCAAAATGACGTTTGCGGATTCCCCTGCCTACGGGGCGCGCAAGTGGACCATTTTCATAGACGGGGCTTCCAGCTCGGCAGGAAGTGGGGCTGGCATCATATTGGAGAACGACGAGGGAATCATCGTAGAGGTATCGCTCACCTTATCCTTCCCCACGTCCAATAACCAGGCTGGTACGAAGCCTTCCTCGCCAGCTTGCGCCTGGCCGAAGATCTTGGGGCAGAGGAGATCGTCATCTGCACGGACTCACAACTCGTGGCCCTCCAGGTACGCGGAGAGTACCAGGCCAAGAACGACAGCCTGTCCGAATACTTAGCCTTGGTCAAGGAAAATATGACGAATTTCGCCACAATAGAATTTGTCGTACCCCAAAATTTGACCACTCCCTCTTTTCTGTAGAGCTGAGATCACTAACATGTCCGGTACAATAAGGGCTTGGTTACTATTCTAGGATCTATAATTTTCTAATAATTTAACATGTGATTTTCATTAGAAAGAAATTTAAGACTAATTTACTAAGGAAATATTAAGAGGCCTACTATTAATATTTGAAGGGTATAACTTCTATCATTATGACTAATTTTAGAAATTGGGGTTTTTTAAATTATTATTAAGTTATATCTTTTAGTTAAAGGAATTATTGGTATTATTATTATTATTAGTGGCATTTTATTTTGAATGATTAGAATGCTCCATTTGGTAAGGACTTATTGTTAGGAGTTGGGAGTCTAAGAGGTCATGAGTTCAAGTCTCACCTTTGCCAATTAATTTATTTCTTCTCTCTTTTATTCATTTTGCATTTATTTCAAACTTTTCGCATTATATTAATTAAATATTACATTTTTAAATTATTTTATTAATTAATTTTCGTATTTTTAAATAGGCATTTTTTTTAAAAATAATTAATTTTCACTTTTTCATTTTTTATTAAAAAATAGTAAAAAAATCATAAAATAAAAAAAAGATTTGAAAATATTTGATTCATATTTTTAAATATTGCATTTTTTGGATGATATTCTTATTTTTAGAAAAAATCAATATAATTAGCTAAATATGTCCATAACCGAACTCAAATCAGATCTGATTTAGAATTTTAATTATATTAATTAAATCTTAAATTTTTGCTATTTTTGTTGACCTAATTTAATAGTATAAATCGACACCTAATTTTACACTTTGAAAAAAACAAACAATTCCACCTTTCTCACTTTTAATGTTTTATTTGTTTTTCCTTTATTACTAACTTTTTCCTATTTAATTTTTTTAATAAAAATCACAAAAAATATTATTTTTTAATATTTAATATTTAATTTTCGTATTTTTATTTAATGAATTTTTGAAAATATGATTTTTTCATTAAAATCAATTTTTTATGGAAAAAATCTCAAAAAATAATAAAAATAAATAAAAATCAAATCTTTTTTATAATTGGATTAAATGGGATTCATACCAATTATCAATCAAATTAAAATCTTTTCAGATTAGTTCAATCACATTTAATTGTCTTTGATATAATTTTATCTATAAATAAGACTTATTTTCACACTTTTGGAGGCACCCACAATTTACATATTCACAACCCCAAAAGTTTTTGTTCTTCACATTGAAGAACAACAACAACTTAAAAAACCTATAGGTGGAAAGCAGTAGAAAGCAAAAGAAGGAGAAAGGTGTAAAGCAATAGAAAGCGAAAGAAGGAGAAAGGAGCAAAGAGAAGTTGTAGCTGAAATTAAACCATAGAAAACGAAGGAAGGAGAAAGGGGAAAAAAAAGTTGTAGCTGAAATTAAACTAGAGAAATCCTCCTCTCTGTAGGTTGGTTTTCCGGTTATATTTATCTCCTTGTTATTATCGAATTTTGCTTTATTGTTGATGATTGGGTTTATTGCTTGGGTTTATTGTATGATCACATTTATTGCTTAGATTTATTGTTTGATAGGATGGTTTATTGCTTGGGTTTAATGATACTTAGGATTATTTTTTAATCAATTCAAATAAAAATCATTAACCTTTTAACTAAACTAATGTCATAAGACTCTTAAAAAAAATCAATTTTCTTTGTAAAAGAAAAATTATTAAATATATATATATATATATATATATATATATATATATATATATATATATATATATATATATATAAATATATATATATATATATATGTGTGTGTGTGTGTGTGTGTGTGTGTGTGTGTGTGTAATCACTTTTTTAAAATTCACGTGTGAATATTCCACGAATCCTTTTTTAAGAAAATATTATTTCTAAACAAATAGAATAAAATGATTAAAAACAATGATCAGTTTTTAAACATCTTAAAACTACTCTGTTCAGATAGGTTCTCTTGTTAATGGGCTTCACGGCCATTGCTATTTACACCCCTTTTGGAAGCCCAATTGCTACTTTAACATGATATACACCCTCACCAGATTTAGAGAAAAAATAATAAATATGTTTATTATTTTTTTAGGATTTAGGATTTAAACTTTTAATTTAATAAATTATCAGGGTTCTTAATAATAAAATGAATATTTTATTATTGGAGTAAATCTTTTTTAAAAATTAATATGGATTTTGGAATTAATATGTTTTGGGTTTTTTTTTATGAATATTTAGGAATAAATTTCTTTTTTTAGAAATAAGTTTCTTTTGGGAATTAATATTTGAGAAAAGTGGAATTTTTGTCACAATTTATTTTTGGGACTTTTACATGGGAAAAATTAATAATTTGGGTTATCTTATAAATGTTTTAGGATTTGTAAAATATGAGTTACATTTGTTTTTTAAATAATGGGGTTATCACTATTTCAACAATTTGGGTTTAATTTAAAAATTAGGAGTTTTTTATTAGGGCTTTTATTTTGGGAAAGGAAATTAAATTTATTTTTTAATTGGAGTTTATTTACTTTTGGGATTGAATTTTATCTTATTTTTTAAGATATTCTAAGGAGTTTGTTTAAGGGATATTATTAAGGATTTAAGGGATATAAAAGGATATTTAAGGAATTAAAACATGGGATATAACTTTTCATCCGAGAGTATAAGTAATGGATAAGGAATTGGGATAGAACTCTTCATCCGAGAGTATAAATAAATGGATTAGGAATTGGGATAGAACTCTTGATATCCAAGAGTATAAATAAATGGATTAGGAATTGGGATATAACTCTTGATATCCGAGAGTATAAATAAATGGATTAGGAATTGGGATAAAACTCTTGATATCCGAGAGTATAAATAAATGGATTAGGATTTGGGATAAAACTCTTTCTATCCGAGAGTATAAATAATGGATAAGGATTTGGGATAGAACTCTTCCTCCAAGAGTATAAATAATGGATAAGGAATCGGGATATAACTCTTCCTCCTAGAGTATAAATAATGGATAAGGAATTGGGATAGAACTCTTAATCCAAGAGTATAAGTAAAAGATTAGGATTAGGATTAGGATTATGATTAGGATTAGGATTAAGATTAGAAATGGGAATAGGAATAGGAATAGGGGATAGGGGATAGGGGAGGTGAACTACGGATACTCTGATCCTTCAAAATTGAAGGTACGTAGGCATATGGTTGTAAACCATAACGAGTATAATAATAATAAAAAACTTAGGGTCCCCTCTTCTTCGTTGTATAATAATAAGGATTTTTGTAAATAAAATATAAACAGTCAAACATTCAAGTAACAAACAAACATACCCTAGAACTTAAGAAGGATCCCATTGAGTACAGTGGAAGTGAGGGGTGCCTAACACCTTCCCCTCGCTTAACCGACTCTCGAACCTTAGTGTCTCACCCTTAGGATTTAAGTTTTATCATTATTTTTCCTGTCCCTTAGGACAAATAAAGGATGATGGCGACTCGATATTTTTGTCGGCCGCGACAGCTGGCCGCTCTGCTGGGGAGTTCTTATACTTCCCTAAAAAGTGAGTCCATCCTAACCTTGGGTTTTAGGGTTCTTGTTTGTTTGTCTTGTTTGTTTCTTGTTTTTTGTATATATATTTTCATGATTATTACTTTATAATTATATTATATTTATTATATATGTTTATTCATGTTTATTATATATTGTCGTCATGCATTGGATTGAGATATTATGATGTGTGAAGCTAAAACCCAAGCTTGGAGGATACCCTAAGTTAGGACGTGGAACGGAAATGTTATTGGAGGGATGTAACATCCCGACAATGCATTGATGCCACACTCAGATAGACCCCCCAAAGTTGTCTTCATGGTAAGGCCAGCCCTTAACATAGATGATTATTTGGGTGTGGTCCAAAATTCTGAGGGCCTTTAGTATACCCTATCAACTCATGAAGACCCCCAAGTATTCAACCCTCAAGGGTCGTTACTAGGGTCTCCCTAGATGAGACTTATCCCAAAGGTTTACCGTGGGAAGACTTGATCCTTCTCATGGTAAAACAAGGGTATAGTCTAAATTCTAGGGATATCATTAAAAAAAAACAAAAAATGTATATCCTACATGTGAGGGGATTGGGTAGTCTAAACTTAGATCTAGCCTATAATAGGGAGCCTACCTTTACTAGGTCATGCTTGCATTTCACCTTACCCTAACCAAATAAAAACATTTAATCAAAAAAAAAAATGTCCATGTCATCGTGCATTTAAAAACATTTTTGCATATATTCATTTTTTGTGGGAATTTCAAAATTTTTTGTAGGAACATTGAGAATATGGATTCAAGCAAAAGGACAACCCTACACATCAAAACATTAAGTACTAATTTGCAAAGTCTCAAAGTTCTTCAAGACTCAATGCCAGAATCTGCTTAAAGAATGTTCCTACACAAGTATGGAAGGATCCTCGATCTCTTAGGGATCCCTATGAAGGTAGAGGCCATAATTGCTTTTGCACAATTTTATGATCCTCCTCTATGTGACTTCCTCTTCAAGGATTTTCGACTAGCTCCTACGCTAGAACAATTAGGACTATACTTGGATTTACAAGGAGGGGGAAAAACCTTACAAGGGCATGGGGGCAAAAAAAAGTCAAGCCTAAGGACTTAGTTGTACCTATTGAAGATCTATTATCTCATTACAAGCAGGATAGGGATGTGCAAAGGGCTAAAGAGAGGATGCTTGGAGGATTTCAGGGCTCATTGGAAGAAGGTCATGGATACACCTATTTGTTTTATACTTTCTTAAGCTTAGGAGTGTTTATTTCGGATTTAGACTATTCCCAAGGATTTATCTTTGTGTTTCTAAGTTTAGAAGTTAATTGTATTATGCTTATTGGCATTTGTTGCGGTGAGAATCAGATAACAAGCTATTAATTAACTTGCATCACAAAACTTTGAAATTCACCACCTACTTTGATTTATCCAAAGGAAAGGTTCAAGATCGAAGAAAACCTAAAGGGGGAGATCTAAGGTTCGGGGGTTGGTTATACTAAGGGAAGGTATTAGCACCCTAAATATCTGTAGTACTCTACATGAACCTCTTGTTTAAGTTTGTGTTATGTTAAGTTTGCTTGCTAAGGGAATCTGTTAATTGTAAAGGAAAAGACCTAAGGGTATATACACTAAGTTTGCTCGCCAAGACGTCGCATCTTGTGCCTACGTATCTGACTAAAGAATCAGAACAACCGTAGTTCACCTAACTAAGGGTGAATTTGAGGAACCATTGACTATGGCCAAAGTTTCAAGGGGAATGAGTATGAGCTCATTTAGAGTTTAAGAAACTCTCTAAGTCTAAGTTGTGATGGGGAAAAGTGGATACTCAATGTGATGAGCCCACATAGAGTTTATAAACTCTATCCTATTGCTAAGTTATGATTCAATGGCTCTTATGAGGCCAAGAAAAGAGAAAGGCTCTTATAAGGCCAAGGTGGTATGATTTGTTTATTAACTTATGAGTCAACTGAGGAGGACTTTCCTTTGGAATAGGGAGAATAACAGTTTTATGAAACAAGAAGCTTACAATGGATATTTACATGAAGATGTAACATTAGATAACAAAACAATCAAGCGAAACAAAATTTATAACATCATGCAATGTTAGAACCAAACATATTAGACATTATCTAAACAAGATGAACAAAGATAACATGGCAAGAGAAATAAAGAAATCAAAAGTGTTCATGGTAGAAACCCTGAAAAGGCCCTCCACTTTCAACATGAACAAGTACCTCAAAAAATGCTGATTTTCACTAATTCCTCTTTATATTAAAAAAGTAGATTCATTAAGGAGCATTTAGCAAAAAAAATGAGTGAAAAAGGATAAAAAATGGTTGAGTTTTGAGTGTTTGAAAATGAAGCATAAACCATAAAACACAAAATGAGACATGTGATAAAATAATAGGGGAAATGTTTCCCATGGGTGTTGAACCCTTGACATGGTGGATGCAGTCTAAAACCTTTTCCAGACCAACCAAGGAGCGCATTTTGATAAACCATGGCATCAATATCATATATTTGAAACAAAAGTGATTTCAGAAAATAAAACAAAAGGACTGGGGCAAGGGGGATTCGAACCCCAGTCATCATGGTCAAATGCGCATGTGTATGCTTTGCCACTTGGGTGGCCCTTACATCCAGTTTTACATACAACTCAATAATGTTATAAACCCTGAAGCGAATCTAAGTGAGCTCAAGTGAACACAAACTTTTCATTCCTCCTTCCCTCAATTGATATTAATAGCCAACAAATGAGTTCTGGCTCATGACACAACCCTGCCTCCCATGTAATGACAAGTTACCATTCTAACATAGCAGCAAAAAAAAAGGGGTAAAACAAGAAGGTAGCTTTTTGTTCCTCTGGTAGGGTCATCAAGCACTGACCAAAATTGATGATACAAAGCACCAGCCATACTATCCAAAGTGAGAAAGATTTAAAGAACTTCTTTTTACCTAGTGGAAGATGTGAACTGACTTTCTTGCCTTCTCCACTAACACCAGTTTTCAAGTGGACTCTTCCTTTCTCCTTCTTGCCAAGCTTGAACTTAGAGGTTTTGGAATTGAATATGAGAAGTGTTGTGTGAAACTGAATAGAAAGCCTGCTGTTTATAGGGAAGGAATGAGAATTCAAAGCATGGTCACATTTACACATTATGCCAACATTACCCTTTTTCCATCGTGTGAAACTTTGCACTTGCTGAACCACAATCTTCCAATATCTCTGAACATCTGAGCAATGCTGGTGAGAAGTGATTGGTGAGAGGCTCAAGGAATAAACAATACTTTCTTGCTTTGTAAAGTTTCTCTCTCCCTTTCCCACTTGCACAACTATGACATAAATCATATTTTAATGCAAATCACTTTTAATTTTCGTGGAAAAGCTTGAATTAAGGTCAAACTTGACATTAGAACTCATACACAAGTGGTTTTAGGGATTAGAGGATGTTTTGAGCTAACACACCAAAGTTGGTTCCTTGAACTTTAAGGAATGAAACCTCTAACTTTGAGGCTTCGAAACTCTCAGCTCACTCAATCGATTGAGGAGTTCTAGTACTTTTTAGAAAGCCCTCAATGCCCTCTACAACTTTCATGTTCAAAGATTTTTGAGTTGAGGCCTTGAACTTTATGAAAAACTGGGTTAAAGTTGGCTGGTTATTAAGGCAAAAAGTGCTGAAATTTCTCTAAGTCCTTGGGCAGTCTAACTTCCAAGTCTCATAACTCACAAACCATGCATTTTTCGGAGAAAAGTCATATTTAACACTTTGAAGATCATGGAAAGAGCTTCCATTTGGGCTTTGAGTCACTCAATTTGGATGTGTGGTTTGGAAGTTATGACCATTTCAAATTGGCACAAGAGGGGAAATTTCATATATGAAAAGTTTCATGAACTAAACCTTGCTTCCTTTGCAAGAAAACTCTTTAGACTTAATTTCTCATACCCTAAATCATCAATGAGGCATATTATGATTAATTGAGGCCTTGGAGGTTTCATTTGGATCAAAATCCCAAGAGTTAAGGTTTCAGTCAAAACCCTAATTTCAACTGTGAATGCATTAGGGAAAACTCTTATGATCTTGCTTCTTCCTTCACATCTAAAGCTCATAGATGGCCTTTAGGGATGTCTTCTATCATATGGAGTCAAGTCCTAAGGCTTGAGAGCACCTTTTGATCAAAATCAAAGGCAATGATCCACTTGCCTTAATAGAAACCCTAATTTGGAGACAGGGTGAAACTGTGGCTTAAACTAATCATGATGAGAGCCAGATGACCTTGAATTCTTGTTGAGTGAGACCTCTTGGATGTAGGTAGCTCAAATTGTTTATAAACCAAGCAAAACTTGACCTAACATGACAAAACTCTTCAGTGATTCCTTAGGTTAAAACCTTAATTCCACAGCTTGGGTCTGGTGATCTTTTGTTGACTTGACTTGATTCAAAGTCTTGAGATCTTGGTTCCAAACAACTAGTGAGTCTTTGTGATGATTGTATGGAGTCAGAGAATACCTTGGGAGGCCTTGAATTTTTCTGTGTAAATCCTAATTTCAACATAAGAGAAACAAAACTGCAAGATATGGGTTAGTTAAACAATGCATATATGATTGATCCTGAATGTCTATGCAAGATGTTATGACATCTAAGAGGTAAAATTTAGGGTACAACAGTTGCCCCTATTTAAATAGCTTTACCGGAGGGCACGAGGAATGGAAATCCTCGGGACATCAAGGTGGAAAGGTATTTAAATATAGAAAACAAAATTTTTTTCCCTTGGATGGAATGCAGATGCTAAAGACAAGCGATGGACATGCAAATGCTGACATGCCATGAATTTCTAGTATGATGATACGATGCCATGATAGTGCAAAGATGCAGACAGACCAGACACCAGAGATAAAGAGCAAACAAACACAGGCGAGTAACACCGGGGAAGGATGAAGGTTAGTATCCATGAGGCAAACTCACTGGGATACAGGCTAACTGACAAAAGAGACTCATCGGGGAGACTCCAAGGGAATACTGGGGATAGCAAACTAAAGGGGAAAACCCTACAGGTACTTATTGGAGACAGGAACCAGAGAGGTATTCTCCACTGGGGAAAGACCCAGGGAGATGGACGATAGGTTCATAGGTGACCGGACGACACTAGGGATATAAAGACACATTCTTACTAGGCATGAAACCAGAAAGAAGATATGATCTCCATTGGGGGATCAGTTTGAAATTAAAGGATAGACATCTTACAAAGATTTTCTGGGGATTTCTTATACTGAAGAGTTCAAACGGGATCTTCAAGAAAAAACCAGAAAAGACAGAGATGAACTTTTGCGCACCAGATAATAAAATACAACTGGACTTTTGGCTGGGAATAAGGTTAAGGAACCAATATGAGTTGGACAAGAATCGAGGTTCACAGTTGATCTGAGATTCTGGTTCATAGGTGACCAAGGGTCCATAGTTAACCGAAGTTTTAGGTTCATAGGTGACTAAGGGTTCATAGTTGAGCGAAGTTAAGGTTCATATTTGACCTGGTTTCAAACGACGGGTTCATATTTGACCTGAGGTTTAGGTTCATATTTGACCTGGATTCAAACAATGGGTTCACATTTGACCTGAGGTTTAGGTTCATAGTTGACATGGGTTCAAACAACGGGTTCATATTTGACCTGAGGTTTAGGTTCATAGTTGACCTGGGTTCAAACAACGGGTTCATATTTGACTCGAAGTTTAGGTTCATATTCGACCTGGATTCAAACAACGAGTTCACATTTGACTCGAAGTTTAGGTTCATATTTGACCTGGGTTCAAAAAACGGGTTCACAATTGACTCGAAGTTTTGGTTCATAGTTGACATGGGTTCAAACAACGGGTTCATATTTGACTCGAAGTTTAGGTTCATATTTGACCTGGGTTCAAACAAAGGGTTCATATTTGACCTGAGGTTTAGGTTCATAGTTGACATGGTTTCAAACAACGGGTTCATATTTGACTTGAGGTTTAGGTTCATAGTTGACCTGGATTATAAAATGCCAGCAATTACTGGACTTTAAGTTCCATATGAGGAGATTAAGTATCAGATGGGTCAATACCGGGGTTGCATAGGTGAATATTAGACTTCCTGGGGAATACCAATTATGGTTGCAAAAAGTTTGGATAGCACCAGGGATAGACAAGCTTCTCAAAAGATTGCTACTTGTTATTGGGTATAAATTCCAAAGAGATATTGATATCACAACACTGCTAGAGAATGAATCATGTCTTCGATGTGGATCTGTAAAAGATTCTTCTGCGAGACACAGTGCAAAATAAATGGACGTTCAAACTAGGTTCAACAACCTAACATGCCAGGAGCCAAAGTTCAATCTAGGAACAAGCTAGAAAGAAACGGTCAACCAAGACTCCAACCATTGAGGAATGAGCTCAAATGGGGATTTATCTTATCCAAATGTGGAAAAGACAACTGAACCAACCATCATCCACGAGGATAAAACTCCGTGGGGAATTCAGAAAGGATGGGCACTTTATGCCTAGGGCTGAAAACTCTATTGGAGAGGATAGACAAACCCATTCATTAGGGAGATAAACGCCAAAGTTGTCAAAACAGGTAAACACCATAAGGGAAGCAGAATGCTAAGTTGCTATGCATATGAGTGCTTAAGCCATGGTTATGCTTATGCTGACAAAATAGACAAGAAGCGAAACTGGAGATGAAATAAACATCTCGGCAAGGATACCCAGCCAAACTCATCAGATTGGACCATTACTGGGGATGAATAAGTAGGATCAGTAGCTCTACTTCAAGATTACAAACTTCTCTGGGGAAAAAAGTGATCCACTTGGGGTATAACGTCATGACTTCACTAGGATTGCCATCATGAGCTTGATCTCTTCACTGGAGAGAAAAGATCCATTAGGAATTGTCAAGTTTAGCTGAAGTAACAGTTTACTGGGGAGCTAGCAAAAGATGTCATAAAAGTTTAGTAGCTCTACATAACTCATCTGCCCCAGATTATATGGTCTATCAGAAGAAAGTACCAAAAGGATTTTACAGAAGACTTTGCATGCAAGGTGTTTTAAAATCTTTAAACTCTTGGAGAGATTCATGAATTTCGGCATAATTGCCCCAGATGAACTGTATTTACAACAAGGTCATTGAACTTGTGCTTCAAACTAGTTGTTGACATCTGAGGAACAAATTTTCCCCTGTCATCTTGGTCGACCTGTGAAGGAAATGTCGTTGATTTTTTAGAGATTTACCGAATCTCTACCTGACTGTTTCTGATTGACATGTCTGTGAGAATAGGTCCTCAAAAGGATTTTACAGAAGAATTGGCGTATACATTGCCTTAACATCTTCACACTTTTGAAAGGAAACGAGCCTCGGTATAACTGCCCCTGATTAACTGTATTTTCAATACAAAGTACTCAGACTGTGGTAGAAACAGATGGGGAACAAACTTGCCCCTGTTGAACGATCATTAAAGTCCCAACTTGTTATAATACGACCTCAAGAAGGCTTGCCCCAATATTCTGACCTTTGAAGAGTTTTGTCCCTGATTCATTAACTCTTGGGATGGTTGGATGGCATATCCTTCCGCTTGGTTGCCCCTGACTGAGCTTCCTTTATCAAGTCAAATCCCCTAGCTGGCTACATTTGTTGGGATTTCTTTGACATTGAATTGTTTTTCAAACAAGTATTGTTCATTAAAAATTGGCAATTTCAATGCAAAATTCATGCGAGCTTTTGAAATCAAGTTTTATTTGATGAAAACACACATAGTGAAGTGGTTAAATAATAAAAAAACAAAGTGGATCTAGTCATTTGCAGGATGACAAATAAAGTGATCAACACAACAATTAGCAAAGATCATTAAGAGTTAGGTTAATCAACCTTGCTGTAGTATGCTTTCAAGACAACCTTACCTCAATTAGGTCTTTTAAGGGTTGTAACGTGGCTTGGTTCATGGTTTATAAAATAAAAGATAAAGGCTCAAAGTTTATTTGTCCCGCCCCAATCTTCGTGATGAACTCCAATCCTACACTCAGTTAACTCAAGCTATGCATTCAGATTTCCATACGCTAGGAACTGAATTGATGATAGTTGCTGATGATTCAGACACCTTTAGTAGTCATGACTCTCTTGTAACATTTGGTTATCCTTTATTGCTGAGGTTTTGAGACCTCCTCTTTTCTTCATCGAGGTTTTGAGACCTCTTTTTGTCTTTCCTGAGGTTATGAGAACTCTTCTTTGTCTTGGCTGAGGTTTTGAGACCTCCTCTTTGTTTTCTGAGGTTTTGAGACCTCCTTTTGTCTTTGTTGAGGTTATGAGACCTCGTCTTTGTTGATTGTTGTACAAACCTTCTTGTATAAGGAAAAGTTCTGGGCTTCCCATCTTTCTTGGCTTTTACCTTGAAAGGGACTCGGCTCATTCTTTGATTAAGGATTTCTCAACGATCCTTCCTTATTTAAAGCTTCGGGAACAACACTTACTCATTTGATTTGAGGGAGCTGACTGGTGTCTTGCATGAAGCGCTTGCATCCGAATGCATAACCAAGTTAAACTGAGAACTACCCACTCCAAGGTTGAGATTTAAGGGTTTTTTTATACAGAAAGAAACTCCTACTTCTAGGCTCGAAGGGGTTAACGAGGGATTATCTTCCTTATTTCTCTAGTGTTTGGGAATTGAAACAATGCCTTACATCCTTGGCAAGGTTTAATCAAAAGCATACCACATCAATTATGGATACAATATTTTCATCATCCTCCCTAATCTTTGCTTAACAACAAATTGATAAATGAAAATAAGATAGAGATATATTTGTTTTCTTTTGGCTTGTAGAAGTAAATGAGTGAAACGAATGGACTTAATTAAAAGATGCACAAACATTTCATTAATCTTGCCAATTTGAAAGTACAACAAAGCTTATAAGCAAACAAGTTCAAAGTGTAAAGGAAATACAATTGAAAACACTGAAATAAACAAAATACAGCCAGCTCTGGCGAATTAATTTTAGAAGACTTTAGTTTCCGGGCCCAAACAGAGGAACACCCTTGCCACTGATCATTAGTTCTTTGTGATACAGAATCTTGAGAGGCCTCACAGGTCTTTTGCCTTTTGCTTCAATAGTTGAGATATTGACTTCAGACGTACCTTCTTGAGGTTGCAGTGTTTTCAGCAGGCTTAGCAGTCTTACCTCGAACTCTTTGCACTCTTTAATGAGATGCCCCATTGTCCCAGTATGGAATTGGCATTCAATCTCTGGATGATCTTCTTCAAAGATCAATTCCTTGTCATAAATCAGCCTTTGCACAGTAGATTCTTAAGCTCGGCAACCATCTAAGTTATGTCCTTCAGCTCCCTTGTGGAATTCACAAGTCAGGTTTAGATTATACCAAGGTCCCGGCACAGGGTTGAGAAGTCGAGGAGTTACCAACTTGTTTTGCATCAACAATAGGAAGAGTTTGCTCAAAGGCACCAGAATAGGCTGGCAGTTGACATGGTACTTTCTCTTGTTTTGGTCTTGAGAACTTCAAGGAGAAGCGACCGTAGGAGGCGGGAACGCCCTTTTGGTAGACACCTGATGGCTATGATACTCTGGTGCAAGACCAAGATCAGATACTGGCTGGTACGAAGTTTCCTCAAAGGCCGATCCTTGGCATCGGAGAACCACATGAGATGGCAAAGGGTTGTTGATTTGAGTGCCTTGAGGTGTGAATGAGAACTTCTCAGAGTCTAACAGATTCTGAACCTTACTCCTGAGCACCTTACAATCTTCAATTAAATGCCCCTGCGCCCCAGCATGATAGTCACATCGGGCAAAGGCGTCAAAGCCTTGCGGGTATGGAAAAGGCACTGGATCTAATTATTTTGATACTATCAATCCTCCTTTGATCAAATCTGGCAGGACCTGACTGTACGGTATTGGTAGCTGAGTGAAATTCCTCCATGGCTTTCTTGGCCTTTGTCGTGTGTGCTGACGCGGTTGATGGCGGCCTGACCTTTGATACTGAGGCGGTCCTTGGGTTGAAGGAACCACAAGAGATGATGAACTGACAACCTCTCTGGGAGTGAGAGGGGGAGCGTGCCCCTCTTTTTTCATCAAAGCTTGCAAAGTTTCCAGAATCCAATTCATCTGGCATTTGAGGATTCTAACCTCATTTTTCAAGTTTTCTTGGTTCTTCAGAATTTCATTCGTTTTTGCCATTGTCTTAAATAGATGCTAGGTATCCTTCAGACATAGAGGAAGAGAGACTCAGGACCGAGAAATGAAATGCTGGTGCGTATGCAATGTAAGATGCAAATGCAAATGCAATTGGTTTTAAGGAACTCAAGAAAGACAATTTTCAAAATAAGCCTCATTTCATTAAATATTGAGAAAAGCTTACAACTTTGATAGTACATCTCAACAAGGCTCAAAATACAATAAGATAAGAACAACAACTAGGCCTAGAAAAGGATTCTATCTAGGAGTGTCCCACTTCACGCCTTCTATTCTGTCCCTTCAACTCGTAATTCTCAATGACCAGCTTATCAATAATTCCTTTCCAAGCACCAGACGCCGGAGGAATACTGGTATACTTATGAGTGCTAGAAGTAGGCCTCATGCTAGAGAAAAATAAATTCTCTTGTGCCAAAGGTTCATCTATCACATGTTTTTCCAGCCACTCGATCAGGTCGTCTTTCTCTTTCATCGTTTCCTTCAACTCTTCTTGCTCAATGCAGATGGTATGATACTTCCATTCCCACGTATCCCTTTCAAGCTTTATTCTTGCTAAAGTTTCCTGGTATTCTTCCATGCGCTCAATGGGAATAGTAGATGGAGGTACAATAGTCGGTTGATGAAGTATTTTGGGAAGATACGACATTTTGAGGTCACGAGCTCGAGATCGAACCCAATGGAGGAATGGCTCCAAAGCTACACAGTTCCTTTTTCCCAGATCATTCTTGGTGCTTTCGTGGAATTTGTACCAAGCACACCAAACTCAACTTTTGGTCTCATTAGTGGCTTTTTCATTAAGGTAGAAGAAACCGGATACATGAATACTCCTAGGCTTTTCTTTCATTGCAAATCCAAATTGGCGTCTGGTAAGAACATGGTTATAGTTGATCCCACCATGAATACCAAGAAGCGGTACGTTAGGGAATGGACCACAAATGTCAATGTATACCTCTTTGTCATAGACAGGATCATACCAAAAGATGTTATTGTGGGTAAGAGAAATAATCCTTTGAGACCAACGCAACTTATCTGGGTTATTCCTGAATTCAGACGTTCGAGGCAGATGAGTGATGTACCATTAGTAAAGCAACGGTGCACAACATAAAATAGTACCCTTCCCTTGAAGAGTCCTATGGTGGATGGAATGGTACGTATCATCAATTAGTGTAGGCACAAGATTTCTACTGATAAAGATCCTGATGGCATTGACGTCGACAAAATCTTCCACGTTGGCGAATAGAAACAGACCATAGACCAATAAAGCAAAGGCTGTTTCAAAGGCAGCTATACTGTTTGCATTGAAGAATTGACAGGTTTTTTCAAACAAGAACTTAGACGGTAACCCTTTGATACCATCCTTGGTGGTGATGTGAGGTTTAACTTCTGACATTTCCAGGTGGATATAATCAGCAATCACTTTTGGTGTAGGAATTTTCTCCTGGCCGCGGAAAGGTCTTTGTTTTTTCACAGGTAAGCCAAACCAATGAGAGTATTCTTCCAAGGTTGGAACCAGCTAGTAATCAGGGAAAGTGAAGCAATGATAGAGAGGATCATAAAATTGAACCAAAGTGTCAAGAATACCCTCCTCCATTTCAGTTCTGAGAAGGCCAATCAATCTTCCATAACGCTTTCGGAAACATTCATGTCCAATCACCAAGGTTGCTAACTTCTTCAGCTTAACCAGATTAGGCCTTTTGAAATTGAACTTTTTAGTGTTCCTCTTCTCAATATCCATGATACCTATGATTTTTCAAAGGAAAAAATGACTGAGTTCCTTAAAACCAATAATGGATGCAATGAGATGTATGAAATGCGCAATCATGGGCAAATAATACACAGAAAAATGTACACAACACAACACATGAGTCTTAGGTTTAGAGGTCTCATGAATGGAGCCATGGTCTACCCATCCCAACAAGGTGTGGATTATAAGTTCATCAACTGTAGAACAAGGTTCTAAAAGTTCCCAGAGTCTACGTAAATCCTTCGGATATTATCGGCCTGTATGACTACTCATGCGGGTTAATAATATTCTCAAGATAAACTCGTCTGAGTGTAGTATTGCGTAACAACTACTTAGGACTTACTCCCTTGTAGCCACCACACTACATCCTAAAAGGCCAAGTGGGGTGAAGGTAACTACGGTCCTCAGAATCCCTGGCTCCCAATTGAAAAAGTAATATCAATGCGACTGCTCACATCAGACATCAACAATCCCAAAGGGACTTACTGAGTAAGGTCATCATATGCCATAGATTGTTAGGACTACTCCCAACAACCAACTATTGATTACACCACGATCCTATCATATATGTTCTCTCAAGTCCGGGTTAGGACTTTATCTCACCACTCAATGGTACCATGCCAATAGAAGATCTCAAGCAAAGCATATGTACAGGTAAACATACAGATATGTACAAATATAGCAAGCAATCATAAATAACAAAAAAAAACAAGGTGGGCTTAACCCTCAAGAATTGAATTTTATCCCCAGTGAAGTCGCCATTTCTATTGCGGTGAGAATCAGATAACAAGCTATTAATTAACTTGCATCACAAAACTTTGAAATTCACCACCGACTTTGATTTATCCAAAGGAAAGGTTTAAGATCGAAGAAAACCTAAAGGGGGAGATCTATGGTTCGGGGGTTGGTTATACTATGGGAAGGTATTAGCACCCTTAATATCTGTAGTACTCTACAGAAACCTCTTGTTTAAGTTTGTGTTATGTTAAGTTTGCTTACTAAGGGAATCTGTTAATTATAAAGGTAAAGACCTAAGGGCATATACACTAAGTTTGCTCGCCAAGACGTCGCATCTTGTGCCTACGTATCTGACTAAAGAATCAGAGCAACTGTAGTTCAAGAAGCTTACGTATCTTATGAGTCAACTGAGGAGGACTTTCCTTTGAAATAGGGAGAACAACAGTTTTATGAAACAAGAAGCTTACAATGGATATTTACATGAAGATGTAACATTAGATAGCAAAACAATCAAGCGAAACAAAATTTATAACATCATGCAATGTTATAACCAAACATATTAGACATTATCTATACAAGATGAACAAAGATAACATGGCAAGAGAAATAAAGAAATCAAAAGTCTTCATGGTAGAAACCCTGAAAAGGCCCTCCACTTTCAACATGAACAAATACCTCAAAAAATGATGATTTTCACTAATTCCTCTTTACATACAAAAAGTAGATTCATTAAGGAGTATTTAGCAAAAAAATGAGTGAAAAAGGATAAAAAATGGTTAAGTTATGAGTGTTTGAAAATGAAGCATAAACCATAAAACACAAAATGAGACATGTGATAAAAAAATAAGGGAAATGCTCCCCATGGGTGTTGAACCCTTGACATGGTGGATGCAGTCTAAAACCTTTGCCAGACCAACCAAGGAGCGTGTTTTGATAAACCATGGTGTCATACCCCAAATTTTGACCACTAAGATTTCCCATCATTGTGAAAATCATCATCACAGTATGGAGGAACCATCATACCTCATCAGTCTCCCCAAAGATGGGTGAGCATCCACTACAATCAAAATTAGGGTTTCAAGCCCTCTCAGAGTTCTTAGACAAAGGATCAATCAAGAAATGACATGATATTCAACTTGTTTAGCCTCTCAAATATCCACAAGGGATCAAGAGGACTACCACTTCAAGGATTAAGCACAAGGCTCCTCCCTTCTAGGTGGATCAAGCCTCAAGATCGCCAGTGTCACCAAATTAGGGTTTGGTCGACCAGGGCCTCCAGATGGAAATTTTCCTCTGGGCATGAGCCAATGCTTCAAAGTATATCCTAAAATACTCCATGGAACCTCATGGGCCTAAGCATCAAGTCAATTTGACCTCAGGGGATGCATACATAAAAAAATCAGGAATTAGGGTTTCTTGACCTAATTCACCCCTAAGTTGACTTTTGGGACAAATCATGAGCCAAGACCTCAAGAGAGGATTTGAGGGTCTCCAACATACCACATTGATCCATTTGTAACAATGGATTGATCCAGGAAGCTTGAGCAGCAAGTCTTAATTTCATTAGTACCACAGTTAGGGTTTTGAGGAAAAAGTCAACTGTAGCTTTGACTTTTGACCAGGACATGCTCCCAAACCCTAGGACATGATTCAATATACCCTATAACACCCATCGAACATGTCCATCAAGTTTGATTTAGGTCAAGGACATGATTTCCTAAAGGATCGCACAGTTTGGAATTCATCTGACAAAAAATCAACTGTGCACAAAAGTCAACTTTGACTTTTTGAGATTTTTCACAAAAATGATTTTTTAATCCTAAAATGACGTTAATGTATGATTTGAATCATCACTCATCAAGAAAAATCAAGAAAAGTGGGATAACTTGTAAAACGGGTAACCATAAAAACTTAGAAAATTTTCTAAGTTATGAACAAAGTGGCAAGGGTACTAACTTTGGAGGATCATAACTCCTAAACCACAAAGCCATTTTCCCAATCCAAAGCTTGATTTGTAGATCTCATTAACCTCTACAAAAGCTTAAAACTGACCTCCCTCCAAATTCCTCATGGATTTTGAGTTATGGAATGATCAAAATCACAAAAAGTGAAAATGTCACTTTTTTCCAACACTTAGTGAAAATTTCACTAAGTCAGAATCTGCCTTCACTTTTTTCCAAATGTAGGGGCATTTTTCACTTGGATCCAAAAGGTATCAAAACCAAATATGATCAAACAGTTGTTGTATCATATGAGGGCTTTCCAAAATGGCTAAGAACATCACTAAATTCCACTTGGGCCATGAGATATGACAATGGCAATATGCCTTGCTGAAAACTGCCAAGGCTAGGCAGAATTTTTCATTTTTGCTCGATTTGGCAAAATCAGATAATTCCAAGCCTTGTCATCACTTTGGACACATCTGAGGATCAAATCTAAAGGGGAAAAACACTGAGCCAAGCCTCCAAAGTCCTTGGAACAAGAAGTAGCATGCCAAACCTAGAATTTCCTAAAAGAGGGACAAGACTCCAATTTTGGATTGGAGCATTCAATGCATACACCAAGGTGGCATGGACTGAGCCATTTGTAACTGAATTCAGTCAAGACTTATCCAAGACCAAGGGAACCACAGCCCTGTGCCCTAACCTCTAGTCAATGGCTAGAGGAGACTTGGATTCCAAAATGCAACCATTGGCCAAACCTCTGCTGCAGTTGCCATTCACTATTGATCCCAAAACAAACTTGCTCTACTATAAATAGAGCTCATTTGTGCTCAGTTTGAGTACACCAAAGTCATCAAACAGATGCTTTCCTCAAAATCCCTCTCTTTAGGCCAAAATGCCTTCTTTAGCAAGGTAACTCTGAGTTTTTGAGTTAGAGAGCATTTCCATCACAACTCATGATCCTAACACCTCATAAACATCATATGTAGGTGATCCAAACTATCAAAAGTGACCTGTAACACCAAAATCACAAAGTCACCTCTCAAAACCTCAAAATAGGCCTTTTGTGCATTTTCAAGCCATGTCTTGATTCAGTCACTTTCCAAACCAGATAAAACCTCAAACACACTCCAAATAACATCCTTGAACTGTCCCAAATGGTTCCCCCATCTGGAACACCATTTGAGATAGTTGCTATTTTGGTCATTTTAACCCCTTTTGCAAGAAAGGGCCAGTTTGTGTTTTTGCAGGTTCCAGTTGATTCCTACCATCCTCAACGCTTCTAAGGGATCATTTGAGAGTGTCCAAAGCATCAAACCATTTCTGGAACAAGAAACTTGGCAGATTGCACAAAAAACTCCAAAAGCTCAAAAAGAGGTAAGCATCATGACTTGAACTTTCCAAAATATGCATTGCTTTGAAGTCCACTGATCATACACACCTCATACATGTTATATATATTGTGTTTGGACCAATTCATCATGTAATTCATGCCTGTATCAAAGTGTAGCATAGAAAATGCAATTATAGGCCTTTTTCAAAACCACTATCGGGTTTTGAGGAGGGAGCATGATCTGAAAAAAATACCACCAACATTGGATTCCTTGTGAAATTCTAGTCCAAATACATATAAATTTTGTCCCCAACCATTAAGAAATGAGAAAGTTATGGACCTTCCTGTTTCTTGGCAAAACTTGCCTTGCCTTGCCTTGACCAGGCCTAGAAAACAAGGCATGCCTTGTATATTTGTGGTTTCACTTCAAGCAATGGATGTATCACCACCCCAGTGGTAAGGCGCGCGCCCTATAACCTTGAGGTCGTGGGTTCAAACCCCACTCATGCCATTTTGTGTTTTCTCACATTTTTGCTATTTTTTCCAATATTTTCATGTTTTGTTAATTAATTGGAAAATTAATAACTCCTTCAATTTTAATTATTTTTTATTGGTTCTCTTTGCAAAAAATCACAAAAATGTTGAAATATTTTATTCCACAAAAAAATTAAGTTTATATTATTTATTTAATATAATTAGTATTTTTGTGAATAAATTCCTTTTTTATGTTTTTAAACATTTTAAAAGTGAATATTTACTTTGAAAATCAAAACCAAGTGAGTTTTAATTCACCTTGTGATTAATCCCTCATTTCTCAAACCTTAAACAAAAATCACAAATGGTTTATTCAAGCTTATTTGGTATTTTATTTGATTTTCTTTAAATATTTACTTTTAAAGAATAACAAATTAGGGTTCCTTTGATTTTCACTCTTATCAAACAATTTCAAACACTTTTGGGCCTCTAATAGAGTGTAAGACCCAATCCTTTATAGATACAAACCTATTTTTGGGCCTCACTTATTGTATAAGTCCCGTTGTATTTCAAAAAGTTCGACGCAATCATCGTCCGTTGAAAAACAAACCCTGGGTCTCTCCTCGAGCTATAAGACCCATTCAAAATCATTGGGCCTCTATTAGAGTGTAAGACCCAACCCCTTTTGAAAACCAAACTTTTTGGGCCTCAATGCATTGTATAAGACCCCCCGCGTTTTCGAAAATTGATAAGTGCAAAATGTACCTATTTTTGTATATAAGTTTTGTTGCACTTATCTATACTTTTTGTTAAATATCGTTCAAATAAACCCCACTTTGTATGTAAATGTGTATATTTAGTGTATAATCAAGTTTTAATGTATTTGTGTACCGTTTGATAGTTTTCTACTCATTTTGTAGGTATTGAGGTGTATTTGGAACATGAGCAATAAAGTGTCGAAGACACGGCTTCAAACGCGCGATTTTGAGCAACTCATCAACGAATAAGGCTCAAAATGAGGATAATATAAATCACCAATTTGGTTGATATTTATTCATTGTTAGATAGGAAATTGAATAAGCTTTCCAACGCTTCGAACCGGGCGAAAAACGGAGTTACGGTTCACAAGTTATGGTTGAAACATTTTTCAAGTCAGCTGGTTGCGAGCTGAGCGCGCCCGAGCGTGCTTAGCGGGCTCTTAAGGCGGTTTAACGCGCGCTTAGCGCCCAAAAGCGCGCTTAGCGCATTCTGCGATGATGACAACAATAAATATGGGTTAAAAACACATTTTTAGGGATGGTTTTGGGGGTTTTTTGCTCCCAACTCCATCAAACTTCATTTTTCTTGTAGATTAGCTTAGAAAACATCATTGGAGCTTGTATTTGGATGATCCGGAGTCGAATATCTCGTCGATTGGTGTTGACAAACCAAGAAATGTTTGGTTCCTCTTCTCTCTTCTCTTTGTAATTTCTTTGTTGGGTGTTTGTATAGTTACTATGAACTCATGTATCTTTGTTGATCATAATATTATATGAAATTTGTTTTACAAATCATTATCGATGTCTTCCTTGATCTTTTTGCATTTATGTTTGGATTTGTGTTGTGTTAGAGATAAACATTACGAATCTTGATTAGGGATGGATATCTATTGTCTAGATGCTAGAGATAGATTTAGATGATAATCTTTTGGGTGTCGGAACTTAATGTTTTCTGTGTTTCGAGGCGTCGTGCGCGAGAGTGACGACGAGAGTAATACGATTGTCTCTCAGCTCAGTGTGCCAGAGATGTACACTGTTGTGAGTGATGCTGGATGATTTTGACGAGTATTGCAGGTGGAGTATAATTGGTCGGTAAATTTATGTTTGTGACGAGTGGATTATATGTATGCTTGATAAGTTCGTCTTGTTGAAGAATGAATTGCTTTTATGTTTTTATTTACTTTTCTGTTTTTACGCTTTAAACCATTTTAAAACCAAACTCATTAACATTGATATTGTCGAACGGCAATTCAGTAGCACCGATCTCTGTGGACACGATAAATTCCCATAAAAATACTTCCAAAACTTTTGTTGCTTGCCGCTATACCGCTTCCAACAAAATGGCGCCGTTGCCGGGGATCGATGTTTTTATTGAATCGCATTGCGATAGTTTCTTTGTTTTTGAGTTTTGTAGATATCGTATATATTGTCTATTTTCACTTGTTTATATTGATACTTGTATATATTTACCATATTTGTGAATTTTACATGTTTTGCATAATTGTAAATATAGTGTATATATTTGTTTCTCTTCACGTTTGCTAAGTGTTTGGTTAGGTTTCGTCGTCTGTGAGCGCTAACCGTGTAAAGAGGCAACTTGGAGAAGTGTGTATAAATAATAGGCGTCGAGCTTACAACGTAAAACAAGCATGTTTTATCATTTTTGTTCTGTTATTACTTTTTCATTGTATATGAGATTGTGTAGGTGTTAAGTGGAGGCCTACACCAGAACCTTGTTGTTGTACTGGTTTTTCTACTTCTGGTTTAGCGCGCTTAGCGCGCTCTGCTGTGCTGAACCAGTGAATTCTTTTAATTATTCACTTGGTTCCCCCTTCTTCCCACTTCCACCAAGGCCTTATATATTAGTAATTATTAGTAATTTTTCTAATTCTTTTGTTGTTGTTTGGACTCAAATTTTGGCTCGATTGCTTGAAGTCGCATTCGGTGATTTTTCCGATTTTGATTGTTTCAACTTGTGAATGCGTGGTGATGATAGTGCTTAAAGTTTTGTACACGTCCAAGGTATGTGTTTATCGCTTTCTTGACTTTAGCATATTCATGATACTTAGGCTTTATACAACTTCTATGCCATTCATTCTTTTATATACTTGTTCGTATGTGAATCACTTTAGTTCCCACCCTTTTTGTGAGGAAGCCTTCCATTGTTCATATATGCTCGGAGTTCCAACATTCTTGTTTTAACTGGATTTTATTATGTTGAATCTGTTGTTTATGTTGTGTATATGAATGCATGAAAAGGATCAAGGCATTTGTTTCATTTTGAGCACAACCACCCTAGCCAAATAGTCAATTCACCTTGTGAGTGTGTGAGAATTTGTAGCCCCTTTGAGCTTTTTGATCGATGTTTTTATTTGAACTTAATGCTTGTCTATGAGTATTTAGTTCACTTATTTTTGATGGATTTTGTTTTTTCTTGGACCTCAACTTTGTGTAGCTGTATGGATTTTTTCCTTGCCTTAGAAAGTAGGGAGTATTCACATGATGATGTGGTTGAATTCAAGTTGGGGAGAGAATGATTGTGTACTCATTGGTTGGATTCTATGAGGATTGAAAAAGAAAAGAAAAAAGAAAAAAAAATGTGACAAAGAAAAAGAAAGAAAAAAAAAGGAGAAAAATAAAATCCTTGAAAAAGGAAACAAAATGAGTTTCAATAATTGTGCTAAATAAGTAGTGTTTTTGTGTAACACTTGGGTTTGTGGAAGAAGTTTGATTGAAATTTTGGTGCTTGAGCTTTTGTGAGTTGATCACTCCCTTAGGTTTAGGCAAGTTTTTGTTTCGATTAGCTTTAGGAATTATTCCTTGTTTGTTCACCCGACCACATTACAACCTTGAAAGTCCTTGTGATTCTTGCCTTTGTATGTTCAATGTGAATTTTTGGATGATTGCATAATTCAGTCTTTTGTTTGCAAGATTGTTGTGTGAGTGAAAAATCCCTCATTTTGTGTTTTTCATCTACCGATGATTGTGTTTGCTAGGTGTGATTCACATTTGAACTTGTGTTGTTTTAGAATGTTTGACATGACTTTTGTATTTAGCATTTGTTTCGTGACTATGTTATCGTTGTAGTTTAGTGGTAAGTATTTACTTTGTGTGTACCATTTTCGATTGAACCATTGCATTTGTTTTCCGTTTTCAAAACTTGTTGATTCATGATTCTTTGGTTATTGCTTTTGTGTTTTTAAGTTTGTTAGCTTTGTTTGAGGACAAACAATTATGTAAGCTGGGGAGAGTTGATAAGTGCAAAATGTACCTATTTTTGTATATAAGTTTTGTTGCACTTATCTATACTTTTTGTTAAATATCGTTCAAATAAACCCCACTTTGTATGTAAATGTGTATATTTAGTGTATAATCAAGTTTTAATGTATTTGTGTACCGTTTGATAGTTTTCTACTCATTTTGTAGGTATTGAGGTGTATTTGGAGCATGAGCAATAAAGTATCGAAGACACGGCTTCAAACGCGCGATTTTGAGCAACTCATCAACGAATAAGGCTCAAAATGAGGATAATATAAATCACCAATTTGGTTGATATTTATTCATTGTTAGATAGGAAATTGAATAAGCTTTCCAACGCTTCGAACCGGGCGAAAAACGGAGTTACGGTTCACAAGTTATGGCTGAAACATTTTTCAAGTCAGCTGGTTGCGTGCTGAGCGCGCCCGAGCGCGCTTAGCGGGCTCTTAAGGCGGTTTAACGCGCACTTAGCACGGTCTGCGATGATGACAGCAATAAATATGGGTTAAAAACACATTTTTGGGGATGGTTTTGGGGTTTTTTGCTCCCAACTCCATCAAACTTCATTTTTCTTGTAGATTAGCTTAGAAAACATCATTGGAGCTTGCATTTGGATGATCCGGAGTCGAACCTCTCGTCGATTGGTGTTGACAAACCAAGAAATGTTTGGTTCCTCTTCTCTCTTCTCTTTGTAATTTCTTTGTTGGGTGTTTGTATAGTTACTATGAACTCATGTATCTTTGTTGATCATAATATTATATGAAATTTGCTTTACAAATCATTATCGATGTCTTCCTTGATCTTTTTGCATTTATATTTGGATTTGTGTTGTGTTAGAGATAAACATCACGAATCTTGATTAGGGATGGATATCTATTGTCTAGATGCTAGAGATAGATTTAGATGATAATCTTTTGGGTGTCGGAACTTAATGTCTTCCGTGTTTCGAGGCGTCGTGCGCGAGAGTGACGACGAGAGTAATACGGTTGTCTCTCAGCTCAGTGTGTCAGAGGTGGACACTGTTGTGAGTGATGCTGGATGATTTTGACGAGTATTGCAGGTGGAGTATAATTGGTCGGTAAATTTATGTTTGTGACGAGTGGATTATATGTATGCTTGATAAGTTCGTCTTGTTGAAGAATGAATTGTTTTTATGTTTTTATTTACTTTTCTGTTTTTACGCTTTAAACTATTTTAAAACCAAACTCATTAACATTGATATTGTCGAACGGCAATTCAGTAGCACCGATCTCTGTGGACACGATAAATTCCCAGAAAAATACTTCCAAAACTTTTGTTGCTTGCCACTATACCGCTTCCAACAAAAATCTTGGCGCGATCGCCATTTTCAAACAAATGACCCTGGGCCTCTCCTTGAGCTGTAAGCCCAACCACTTGTACAAAAATAAATCTTTTGGGCCTCTTGAGAGAGTGTAAGACCCAGCCCCTTGTACAGAAAACCTTTCTTGGGCCTCAGTCACTTGTATAAGTCCCTCCGTACAAAACGACAGTGCGATCACTGATAAACCTTGGGCCTCTCCTTGAGCTGTAAGCCCCAACATCTTTTCAAAATACTTTCACCTTTAATTTTGAATATACTGTTGTTTTCAATCTTTCTTTGTTGAACAACTAACCAAACAGCGTGGAAGCTCTACAACCGAGTAAGTGGTTATATGCTTTCTTTATCCGCTTTCATATACATATAACTGTATTGTGGGGCTGTTTTGTTGTAAGTCTTCCTTCATAAACTCATATCAACTGGGTAATACTAGTATAGATATTTAGAGTTTCCCCGACAACTACGTCTAGTACTAAGCCCTGTTGATCACTCTTAAATAGACAAAACTAGATCCCCATAGGATTATCAAATACAGTCTTCCCTCCTCTTGGGGTTAAACAATATGGATACGTGAAAGGCAGCATTCTCGGTGAACCCTTTCTCAGACTGTCACCCTTAGAAATCGTCAAAGAAACTCTACTCCCCAGAGATGATCTTTTCTCCGTGAATGGCATCTCTTGAGTTTCTTCCAAATTCTCGGACTTTCCTGGCTTAATCTATTCTCTGTGAATAGCCTGTCTTGAATTTCTCGGGGTTTGGGAACCCACAGGCTTCCTAAAAGCATCCCCGCCTCCTCTTGGGCGTTGTACAAGGACCCTACGGCTTCTTAGAAGTATTCACAGCCTCCTCTTAGGCTTCGTATAAGGAATCTTCCTTCGGGAAGAGAGCCTCCTCTTGGGCTTCATACAAATTGTCCCTCGGCTTCTTAAAAGTTTTCAGCCTCCTCTTGGGCTTCGTACAAATTGTCCCGACGACCTCTTAGAGGTATAGGAACAGAAATTAGTCATCTTAATAGAACAATCTTTCAAAGAGTCTAGATCTTTCTACCGTGAACGTACTACTACTGTTTCTTTAAGCATAGTACAAAAGATAAAACTCTAGACTTGGACAGTCTAATCTCCTTGAGTCTCGAAGGCATTCTCAAGTAGGGAAAAACACCAGTAGACTCGGACAGTCTCCAATACCCTCTGGATTCCCCATTTCCTTAAAGAACAGGAAATAACCCTGATCCTCTGATCAATCCCAAAGCATAGCCTTACCTTTAATCAGTCTCTTTATAAGAACTGATTTTCTCTTTTAACCAACCTACTGGACCTGTCACTCAACTGAAATAGCAATCCGTTTAGCCTCTATCTCGGGCTTTGTACGAGATACAAAAAGACTCTCTTGTTGAGTCAATCTCCCTTTTAGCCTCCATCTCGGGCTTCGTACGAGATACAAAAACACTCTCTTGTTGAGTATAAAAAACTCTCTTGTTGAGTCAACCTTTAGCCTTTGTCTTGGGCTTCGTACAAGACACATCTAAAAGCACTCTCTTGTTGAGTCAACTACTTTTAGCCTTCCTCTCGGGCTTCGTACGAGACACAAAAGCATCCTCTTGTTGGGTCAATAGCCTCCTCTTAGGCTTTGTATAAGAAAAACCCCGGTTGAGTCAATCAACCTTTTAGCATCAAAATTGTGCCTCGTTCACAGGATACAAACATCAACAACTCCTTTCATCTAATCATTGTAAGCGGCAAGCCTCTGGATTATTTACATCCACGCCACTGTCCCTCTTTTAGCATGAGAAATTCCTAAGGAAAGATAGCATTGCTCTACACTGAGTTAAAGTCTTCTCCTTCAGGTTAAAACCCCCTAGAAAGGAAATTATGGCATTGCTAGGATTCACATATCCCGGTTAAAGTAATCCTCCTTTATAGTCAGTCACCCAACAGTTGTGACAAACAGACCCCCTTTAGAAATGACAAATTCTCTCTGAAGACAACACCTTTTCAGCTTCACATCTTGGGCTTTGAACAAGATATAAACCACCTTTTCAGCTTCATGTCTTGGGCTTTGAACAAGACACCAAAACACCATTTCCTCCCATAGAACAGGAGGAACTACGATCGCTCTGATTTCCCTGTTTCGGTAAACGGGAATACGTAGGCATAAGATTAAAAGAAAAATCTTAGCGAGCACACTAATCCAAATCCCCAAATCCCGTACCTTCACATATCAAATGAAAAACATCAGTCCTAGCATCCTAACAAAATTCCCCATGAACATTCCCGGTGTTTCGTTCTAAACAAAGTAAAAAGAAAAAGGCCCCATTACCATATAGCATCCGTAACCTAACAGACCGCTGTTTAAACTCAGTATGCAAGCAGGGTTAATTGGAGACATCTATTTCCCTTCCTTAGTCAGCTCAATAGGATAAAAAATGAATCGACCTGTAGTAACCCCAGAGCGACAATGCTTAAGAACCACGTCCAAAATCGCTCGCTACACATGGCATCAATATCATATATTTGAAACAAAAGTGATTTCAGAAAATAAAACAAAAGGACTGGGGCGAGGGGGATTCGAACCCCAGTCCTCATGGTCAAATGCGCGTGTGTATGCTTTGCCATTGGAGTGGCCCTTACATCCAGTTTTAAATACAACTCAATAATGTTATAAACCGTGAAGCGAATCTAAGTGAGCTCAAGTGAACACAAACTTTTCATGCCTTCTTCCCTCAATTGATATTAATAGCCAACAAATGAGTTCTGGCTTATGACACAACCCTGCTTCCCATGTAATGACGAGTTAACATTCTAACATAGCAGCAAAAAAAGGGGTAAAACAAGAAGGTAGCTTTTTGTTCCTCCGGTAGGGTCATCAAGCACTGGCCAAAATTGATGATACAAAGCACCAGCCATACTATCCAAAGTGAAAGATTTAAAGAACTTCTTTTTACCTAGTGGAAGATGTGAACTGATTTCCTTGCCTTCTCCACTAACACCAGTTTTAAAGTGGACTCTTCCTTTCTCCTTCTTACCAAGCTTGAACTTAGAGGTTTTGGAAGTGAATATGAGAAGTGTTGTGTGAAACTGAATAGAAAGCCTGCTATTTATAGGGAAGGAATGAGAATTCAAAGCATGGTCACATTTACACATTATGCCAACATTACCCTTTTTCCATCGTGTGAAACTTTGCACTTGCTGAATCACAATCTTCTAATATCTCTGAACATTTGAGCAATGCTGGTGAAAAGTGATTGGTGAGAGGCTCAAGGAATAAACAATACTTTCTTGCTCTGTAAAGTTTCTCTCTCCCTTTCCCACTTGCACAACTATGACATAAATCATATTTTAATGTGTCATACCCCAAATTTTGACTACTAAGATTCCCCATTATTGTGCAAATCATCATCACAATATGGATGGACCATCATACCTCATTAGTCTCCCCAAAGATGGGTGAGCATCCACTACAATCAAATTTAGGGTTTCAAGCCCTCTCAGAGCTCTTAGACAAAGGATCAATCAAGAAATGACATGATCCTCAACTTGTCTAAGCCTCTCAAACATCCCCAATGGATCAAGAGGACTCCCACATCAAGAATCAAGCACAATGTTGCGACATTCTAGATGGATCAAGCCTCAAGGTCACCAGTGTCACCAAATTAGGGTTTTGGTCGACCAGGGCCTCCAGATGGAAATTTTCCTCTGGGCATGAGCCAACACTTCAAATCACAACCTAAGATGCTCCAAGGGACATCATGAACCCAATCAGCAAGTCAATTTTGCCTCAGGGGATGCATTCATAAAAAATCAGGAATTAGGATTTCTTGACCTAATTCACCCCTAAGTTGACTTTTGGGACAAAACATGAGCCAAGACCTCAAGAGAGGATTTGAGGGTCTCTAACACACTACATTTATCCATTTGCAACAATGTATTGATCCAAGAAGCGTGATCAACAAGTTTCAAATTCATCAGAACCACAATTAGGGTTTCGCGGGAAAAGTCAACTGTGCCTTTGAATTTTGACCCAGGCATGCTCCCAAACCTTGGGACATGATTCAATACACCCTATAACACCTATGAAATCAATCCATCAAGTTTGATTTAGGTCAAGGACTTGATTTCAAAGAGGATCACACAGTTTGGAGTTCATCTGACAAAAAGTCAACTGTGCACAAAAGTCAACTTTGACTTTTTGAGATTTTTCACAATTATGGTTCTTTTACCCTAAAATGATGTTAATATGTGATTGGGATCATCATTCATCAAGAAAATTCAAGAAAAGTGGGATAACTTGTAAAAGGGGTAACCATAAAAAACTTAGAAATTTTCTAAGTTATGGAACAAAGTGGCTAGGGTACCAACTTCCAAGGATCATAACTTGAGATCCAAGCAACCATTTGGGCTAATCCAAAGATGGATTTGTAGCTCTCATGGCATACTTTAAAAGTGTCAACTACACCTCACTCCAATTCATCATGGATTTTGAGTTATGGTTGGATCAAAATGGCTGACAACATGAAATGTCACTTTTTCCAACACTTAGTGAAATTTTCACTAAGTCAGAATCTGTCTTGCTTTTTTTCCAAAAGTAGGGGGATTTTTCACTTGGATCCAAAAATTATCAAGACAAACTATGATCACACATGTTTTGTATCATATAAAAGCTTTCCAAAATGGCCAAGAACTCCATGAAACTCCACTTAAGCCATGAGATATGACAATGACAATGTGCATTGCTGCAAACTGTCATGGCAAGGCAGATTTGTGCATTTTGCTCGATTTGAGCAAATTTTGCAAATGACAAACAAGTTTATCCATCTGAACACCTCAGGGGGAGACCAAGGAGGGACAAACACTAATCCATCAGCCTCCCAAGTCCTTGGAACCAAAAGTAGCATGCCAAACCTAGAAATGCCTAAAAGAGGGGCAAGTCTCTAATTTTGGTGTGGAGCATTTAATGGATGCACCAAGGTGGCATGGACTGAGCCCTTTCCAACTGAATTCAGTCAAGACTTATCCAAGAACTAGGGAACCATCAGCCTGTGCTCTAACCTTTAGTCAATGGCTAGAGGAGACTTGGATTCCTATTGATCAACATTTGCCAAACTTCTGCAGCAGTTGCCATTCACTATTGCTTGCAAAACAAACTTGATCTACTATAAATAGAGCTCATTTCTGCTCAGTTTGAGTACACCAAACCATCAAACAAATGCTTTCCTCAAAATCTCTTCCTTCACTCCAAAATTGCCTTCCAAAGCAAGTCACTATCGAGTTTTGAGTTTAAAAGCAATTCCAACCAAACCAATCACACACACACACACACACACACACACACACCTCATAAACATCATATAGAAGTGATCCAAACACTTAAACAACATCTGGAACACTGATTTCTCAAAATCACCATCCAACTGCTCAAGCTTTTAGCAGACTTGCAGTTGGGGTACCATCTTCAGTTCCAACTTGATTCAAACCACTCCAAGCATTCAGACACATCACTTGGCACCTAAGGAAGCTGTGCAAATCATTGGAACCAGCTTACAACACCTCTAACACAAAACACGGTCACCAACTGCAAGAGGTAAGCCTGAGCTCTTCTAACTCTATGATCCATGCATTTTTTGCTGCACAATAATTTGGCCATATGTTCATAATCATGCATAGAGTGTTTACCCTCAATCAATTGCTTTGTTTGAATCGTGTATGGAATTTCTGAGCCTTTATGCAAATTTTAGGGTTCTTGAGGTTTCTCTTTGATTTCTTATTCCATGCTTAAAATAAATGAAATTAAAGACCATATACATGATCGTGAGGTGAAAACGAGCAGATTGATATGTAGATTGCATGATATAATCAAGTATTCAGTGAGATTGGATAGAGAATGCAAATCTGCAGAAACAGAGGGTGGCGCGTGTTCTTGGCATGTTCTTGGCGCCATTTTTTGAATATTTGAATATTTGAATTTTTGTGATTTTATTTAATTGATTCAAAAATTAATTTCTCTCTAGTTTTTAATGATTTTGAGTTGATTCTTTTTTTAATAATTCTCAAAAATGCTAAAATATTTTATTTTACCAAAAAATATTAATTATGTCATATCCTTGATATTTTTACAAAGAATTAATATTTTATTTGTTTTTCAACATTTAAACTGTTTTTTCTCCCTTGATTTCCAAACTTAATCGATTTCCAATCATTTTGCGGATATAAACATGATTTTTGAAACATTGATCCAAGATCACAATTTGTTTTCACACATGTTTAACAATTTTGATCATTTTAATTGAATTTTTATTCAATTAAAATATATTTTGAAAACAAATTAGGGTTTTGATTAAGTAAACCCTCATCAAATCTTTTTCAAACTCATTTGGGCCTCTAATAGAGTGTAAGACCCAACCCTTTTTTTTAAACCAAAATAATTTGGGCCTCAGTGTATTGTATAAGTCCCAATACCGTCAAAACGTACGGCGCGATCGTCGCCTTTTCAAAATCATCTGGGCTTCTCCTTGAGCTATAAGACCCATCTTTATTCGTTTTTCAAACTCTTTGGGCCTCTAATAGAGTGTAATACCCAACCACTTTGTAAATACACCACCTTTTGGGCCTCAACCATTGTATAAGTCCCACTGTATTTTCAAAAAAACAACGGCGTGATCGTCGCCTTTTTAACAAAATCAACTGGGCCTCTCCTCGAGCTATAAGTCCCAATTCTTTTTTAAAACTCTTTGGGCCTCTAATAGAGTGTAAGACCCAACCCCTTTTTGAAACCAAAATGATTTGGGCCTCAGATATTGTATAAGGCCCACCGTGTTTTCAAATACCTCGGCGCGATCGCCGTTGCCAAACAAATAACCCTGGGCCTCTCCTTGAGTTGTAAGCCCCATCTCTTGTACAAAAATAAATTATTAGGCCTCTAATAGAGTGCAAGACCCATCCCCTTGTACATAAAAACTTTTTGGGCCTCACGTATTGTATAAGTCCCTCTGTACAATTTTTAAAACAATGGTGCGATCATCGTTAAAACTTGGGCCTCTCCTTGAGCTGTAAGCCCCAACAATCTCTTCAAAGCACTCCCTCCTTTGATTTTGAATTTAAATATATGTTGTTATCAAAACTTTCTTTGTTGAACAACTAACCAAACATCATGGAAGCTCTACAACGGGTAAGTGTTTATCCGCTTTCATTTACCGCTTTCATATGTACATAACTGTACTGTAGGGCTGCTTCACAGTAAGTCTTCTTTCACATCCTTTTATATACTTGTCACATATCCACTGTGTAATACTAGTATAGTTATTTAGAGTTTTCCCCGACAACTACGTCTAGCACTAGGTAAAACTTTGTTGGTCACTCTTAAATATAAAGAAAACTAGATCCCCCGTAGGATTCCAAATACAGTCTTCCCTCCTCTTGGGGTTAAACAATATGGAACAAAGAGAAAGGCAGTATTCTCGGTGAACCTTTTCTCAGACTGTCACCCTTAGAAATTGTCAAAGAAACTCTAACTCCCCAGAGATGATCTTTTCTCCATGAATGGCATCTTTTGAGTTTCTTCCAAATTCTCGAACTTTCCTGGAATGATCTCTTCTCTGTGAATTGGATTTCTTGAACTTCTCTTGGTTTGGGGACCCACAGGCTTCCTAAAAGCATCCCCGCCTCCTCTTGGGAATTGTACAAGGACGCTTCAGCTTCTTAGAAGTTCTCATGCCTTCTCTTGGGCTTAATACAATGACCCTGACGACCTCTTAAAGGTATAAGACAGAACTTAGTCATCCTTTGCTAAAGCAGTCTTTCCCGCGTCAAAACTCCAGCCATTGTAGGGTTGATACTCATCCCTTAATGCCCGCGCCTCCTCTTGGGCATTATACAAAAGATAAAACTCTAGACTTGGATAGTCTAAACCCCTTGAGTATCAAAGAAATTCTCAAGTTCCTTTCAAACATAGGAAGAAACCCCGGTCTCTCCCATGAGAGTTCCCCACACTTCGACCCGCTTCAGGATCTCCAGAATCAACAGCGGTAAGGCAGTCTCCTCTTGGGCTTTGTACAAATGATTCTCTCTAGTAGAGCTAACCTTTTCAGACTCTCTTGTTGAGTCAATCCCTTTTTTTAGCCTCCGTCTTGGGCTTTGTACAAGACATATAAATCACTCTCTTGTTGAGTATAAAAGACTCTCTTGTTGAGTCAACCTCCTTTTAGCCTCCATATCGGGCTTCGTACGAGATAGAAAAACACTCTATTGTTGAGTATAAAAGACTCCCTTGTTGAGTCAATCTCCTTTTAGCCTCAATCTCGGGCTTCGTACGAGATAACAAAACACTCTCTTGTTGAGTATAAAAGACTCTCTTGTTGAGTCAAACCCTTTTAGCCTCCGTCTTGGGCTTTGTACAAGACATATAAATCACTCTCTTGTTGAGTATAAAAGACTCTATTGTTGAGTCAACCACTTTTAGCCTCCGTCTTGGGCATTGTACAAGACATATAAAACACTCTCTTGTTGAGTATGAAATACTCTCTTGTTGATTCAATCTCCTTTTAGCCTAAATCTCGGGCTTCGTACGATACAACAAATCACTCTCTTGTTGAGTATAAAAGACACTCTTGTTGAGTCAAACAACCTTCAGACTCTCTTGTTGAGTCAATCACCTTCAGACTCTCTTGTTGAGTCAACCCTTTTTAGCCTCCGTCTTGGGCTTTATACAGGACAGATAAAAGTACTCTCTTGTTGAGTCAAACCATTTCAGCCTCCATCTCAGGCTTTATACAAGATACATTCTCCTCAACGGAGTCAAAATCCCTTTTAGCCTCAATCTTGGGCTTTGTACAAGACAGAAAGAACATTTTCCTCCGGAAAAGTCAAACTTCCCGCCTCCTCTTAGGCTTTATATAAAGAAAACCCCGGTCGAGTCAATCAACCTTTTAGCATCAAAGTTGTGCCTTGCTCACAGCATACAAACATCAACAACTCCTCTTTAGAGATGACAAATTCTCTCTCAGCCAAAACCCTTTAGCTTCACATCTTGGGCTTTGAACAAGATATAAACCACCTTTAGCTTCACGTCTTGGGCTTTGAACAAGACACCAAAACACCTATTTCCTCCCATAGAATAGGAGGAACTACAATCGCTCTGATTTCCCTGTTTCGGGAATACGTAGGCATAAGATTGCAAAAAATCTTAGCGAGCATACTAATCAAAAAAACCCCAGAAATCCCGTACCTTTAGACATCAATCGAAAAGCATCAAACCTAGCATCTTAAAACCTCACAGATAATCCATACACTTGTATTCTTAAGAAAATAACCCTAAGAAGGACCCCCTATTTTGATAGCATCTGTAAACCAACAGTTTTGACTGTTTAAACTCAGTATGCAAGCAGGGTTAATTGGAGACATCTATTTCCCTTCCTTAATCAGCTCAACAGGATAAAAAATGAATCGAACTATAGTACCAAAGCCATAATGATTCGAAACCACAAAAATCGTGCTACAGAAAAGTGGTGACGTCACTGGGAGGCATTATTTCTTGCATTCCCAGGGGATGAAACCTTAAGTTCACGAAGTATCACAGAAAGGGAGACTCTGCTGGGGAGTCATTGTCTGTATAGGATCATAAGACTAGAGGTCTAGGATGATTAAGACAAATATATATACTGCTTTTCCTAATTGATATCTGTGTTTATTTTTCTGCTAATGGGAATGCGTGTGATGCTTCATGTGGAAAGATTGAGTATATATCTAAGATAGGGGATGGCATTATATGGGTAATCTTACGGGGAGTGAATCCCAATTAAGAGTCCCCGGTCGACCATCAAACTCAGTGGAGACTCCCTTTACAGATACATTGCCTATACGACTTCGGTTGTTGAAAGTAGTGTGGTCGATTGGGTTATCTAAGAAGCTGAGGTTTTTAGCAGACTGAAACCATTTTGTAGTGCGGAAGCTATCGATAATAGTTGTCACGCGATACTACCCTTATCTGAGATCACTCTAAGATACATCAGCTCGCAGGAGATCCACTTGCTGTTGTTATCCCAAGAGGGGTCAATGATTTTGCGGACAGGTACAAAAAATCACCAGTATAAACCTTTGGGGATGGGTAGAGCCTTGACTTTATGACACCGACCCTTTGACCCCATGTTTTTTCTATGTTTTTGTGTGCTGCATTCATGCATTCATCTAAAAAACATTAAAACAAAGAAAAATCTTCTCTTATAGTCTCTCTTTTTCAAATTAAACTAAGAAAATGATTGCAAATGTTTGATAAAGAGATTACTAATGGATTTTGGTAGAAGGAAAACTCATAAGTACACCTTCAAGGTTCCAAAACTAGAGGATTTAAGAGGTCTGGCGAGAATGATCACCAACCCCGAGGCTTTCAGAGCCAAGTATGGAGGACTGCTATCACTGTTAAGGGTTCATGTAATCGAAGGAATCCTGTTCACACTAATCCAGTTCTACGATCCGGTCTATCACTGTTTCACATTCGCGGATTATCAGCTAGCACCAACACTGGAGGAGTACTCTCACCTGACTGATTTGCATATTACTGACCAAGCTCCTTTTTCTGGACTGGAAGAAATTCTAAAGGATCAAACCATTGCGAGAGCAATCTATTTGGACGAGTCAGAAGTCAGGACTCACATGACCACTAAGGGTGGAATCCAGGGTTTGCCAGCCCAGTTCTTGACAAAGAAAGCTCTATACTTTTCTAGTATAGGGAACGTGGCCGCTTTCGAGAGCATCTTTGTTTTGCTCACCTACGGGTTATTTTTGTTTCCCAACATCGATAACTTTGTAGATATCAATGCCATTAAGGTTTTTCTGATTGGAAACCCTGTACCGACCTTGCTCGCAGATGCTTACCATTTGGTACACTTAAGGAATTTGTACAGCGGAGGAATGATCACATATTGTGTACCCCTGCTATACAAATGGTTCACTTCCCACTTACCCAAGTTTGCTGCATTTTAGGATCAAAAGAATACTTTACGTTGGTCACAGAGAATCATGTCTCTTACCAACTCTGACATCGATTGGTACAATCGAATCTATAACGGGATCAGGATCATTGACCGTTGTGGAAATTTCCCAAATGTACCCCTTATAGGAACTAAGGGAGGAATCAATTATCATCCAATATAAGTTCGTCGTCAATTTGGATACCCGATGAAACATATTCTGCGTAATGCTCATCTGGAAGGTCTTTTCTTCAAGGAAGGAGAAAATGACAGAGCACTAAAGACATAAATAGTGCATGCCTGGAAACACGTTCACAGGAAAGGAAGAGAGTCTCTAGGAAAACCAGACTGTGTCTCGGTGGAGCCTTATCTCCACTGGGTACAAACTAGAGCTCTCAAGCTGAGGATGCCTTACCCTCGTCAAGAAGTTCTTCCATTAAGGGACTCGGTCCTTTATTTTATGTCTGAGACGGAAAAATTTCAATTTACTCTCAACAATGTTCAGCAGGAGAAGAGGTCTTGGAGGAACAAGTATCGTATTCTCAATGTAGAGTGCAAGAAAATACAGCAACTATTGAAAGATAAAGATGCTCTGATTGAGATTTTTAAGCAACATGCTGTAGAAAATCAGGATGACCAAAGGAATTTGCTCGCTCCTTTCACTTGACAAAGGAATGACGACCCGACAACGGCCCAAGAGCCCCGGTCAAAGAAAAGGAAAGTACCAGAACCAGCACCCGAGCTCGCTTCAGAGAGGACTCAGGACCCATAAGTTTAGATTTCCTTTTATAGCACTTTGTAAATTACTGTATTTCCATTTCCGCAATCTTTGAATTCAATAAAACGGGGTTTCCCCACTGTTTGATATTTGCAATCCAATTGTCGAAGTTTACTTTGAATAACAAAAAAAACTGAATATAATCATTGCATATCATTCATCATTCTCACGTAACGCATTCTTCTTACCTACGAATCTCACGTTTGCGTCTCGATTCTAGAGTCAAACTGTCTCATTCGTACAATACTCGGGCCAATCGTCAGAAAAAGATGGATGATCTCGAGGAAGAGAACAGAGAGTTGAGAGAAGAGATTGACACTCTGAAGGAGGATCTGAGAAAGCTTCATAACGACATACAAGATCTAGCAGAAGCTCAAATGCAACAACAAAGGACTGTGATCTCAGAGATCACATCAACGCCCATAGTGGAAAAGTATGATCCTAGGTACAAAATGTCGAAAGATCGTCCCTGGGGTATGCCTATCAACTATATCCCGGAGGGATATATTCCGCCGATCACTGAAGATCCGGAAACTTCAGCAGGAGCCGCTGGGCCTAAAGGTTACAAACTTCGGGAAAGCGAAGATTCCAGGGGCATGACAGCAACTCCTGAAGGTTACAAACTTCGGGAGGCACCGAGAGTCTCGGCCATGACGACTATACCACCACCCGTGGTACACACTGTCCCGGAAGGATAGATTCCCCAGATACCTTATGGTGGAAACGAAAGTATGTTTGACAGAATGAATGAGTTCCAGGAATAATTCCAGGATATGCAGAAAGAACTGCAAGCCCTTCGCGGTCAAGATTTATTTGGAAAGGATGCCGCAGACCTTTCTTTGGTCCCCAATGTGAAAGTTCCGCACAAGTTCCAGGTACCCGACTTTGAAAAGTACAAGGGTAAATCTTGCCCTAAAAACCACTTGGTGATGTACGCTCGACAAATTTCAGCTCAGACAAAGAACCAGGAGCTACTAATTCACTACTTTCAGGATAGTTTAACCGGTGCCGCACTCAAATGGTACATGGGTTTAAACTGCACTAAGATCGGCACTTTCAGAGATCTTGGTGCTGCTTTTGTTCAATAATATAAGTATAACTTGGAAATGGCACTGGACAGAGATCAACTCAGATCGATGTCACAGAAGGGCAAGGAAACCTTTAAGGAATACGCTCAGAGATGGCATGAAATTGCCGCTCAGATTTGTCCACCTCTTGAGGAAAAAGAGATGACAAAGATCTTCTTGAAAACCTTGAGCTCATTTTACTATGATAGAATGGTTTCCAGTGCGCCCAGTGACTTCACCGAGAAGGTGGGCATGGGAGTTCATCTTGAGGAAGCAGTCCGAGAAGGACGGTTAGTTAAAGACGCTGGATCATCAAGTAATACAAAACGATACGGTAGTGATCTCCCTAAGAAAAAAAGCAAGATATTGGGAATATCTCTCTCGGAAAGCAAAGGCGACGGTACCAACCAGTAGCAGCCGTAACTCCTGTTATCAACCCCGCGCCTGTTCCTACGTATCAACCTCAGGTTGCTCAGAGCCAACCAAATCAACAACAATATCAGCAAAGGACACAACAACCTCTTCAGCAGGCTCGCCCTCCGTACAACAATAATCATACAACGCGACCACCAGGGTTCGACCCTATACCGGTGTTGTACGCAGAATTGTTTCTGTTATTACTGGTCAAGGGACACGTCCAAACCAGATCTCCTCTTACAGTACCGAAAAATTCACCTTTTTGGTTTAAGGCGGATCAGACTTGCCCTTACCATCAAGGAGGACTAGGGCATAACATAGAAAACTGTCTCAGTTTCAAATCCGATGTGCAAAATCTTGTTAGGAGCGGGGTTTTATCTTTCAAAGATATGAATCCGAATGTTCTCACAAACCCGCTGCCTTAACACGAGAATGCCGCAATAAATTTGATAGAAGGAGAGTTTAACAACAACTATCAAATTCATGATGTACTTTTATTGAGGGCCAATTTGGTCAAGATGCATTGTAGACAAAGCGGGTATGGCCATGTGCCACCTCATAATTATCACCAGTGTGATATCTGCTCTAAAAACAATCAGGGATGTTCTGTGGTGCAATCAGCTCTACAGGAATAGTTGGATCTCGGATGGATCCAAGAGCATCGAGTTCGTGGAGTTAACATGACTTATACAAGTTCCAACATCATTCAGAACCACGACATCCATGCAATGAATGTCAACTTGGTGGCAATGCACTCAAGCCAATGCCAGTATCATAATCTGCCACGGCATGATTACAATTCCTGTCTGACTTGCTCGGTAAACAAACGAGGATGCTCTTTCGTACAAGAGGCCCTCCAGCATCAGATGGATCTTGGATGGATCCATGACTGCCGTGATAGAAATCCCTATTAGATCAACATGATTCAAATCTTCGATATTCGTTTGATGAATAACAGGTTGGTGGAGTTACACGCCAAGTAAGTCCAACTCGGTTTTCTCACTTCACATGATTATCTGAGCTGTAAAGTATGTTGTGAGAGTAACCAAGGGTGAACTCTCGTTCAAAGAACTTTACAACACTTGTTAAACCATTGGTGGCTTCCGATCTATATGGATGAAGACACGCAACAAATCAGTGTGACAAACGGGAACCCTACTAGGCATCAAAGTCAGGATGTCCGATCTATGGAAATAGACCTGGTGAGGTTACACTGCATTCAAAGTGGACGTGGCCAGGTGCCACCACATAACTACGAGCGCTGTAGAGTCGGCTTGGAAGATAACCAAGGATGTTACCTCGTGTGAGCAGCTCTTCAGAGTCAGTTGGACCGCAAAGAGATTCAACAATATTCGGTTTCGGGGTCTATCAACTGGACGCCAGACTATTTTGCCGACCAGATCAAAGATGTTGTTGTAATCTCTGATCCTGGAGGACCAATGATGTTTGTACCATCATCCCTCTACTTGACGAATCGAAGGTTCTTAACCAGGAACTGATTAAAGTTACTTACGACAGTCAGAAAAATCAGAAGGCTCCTGTAGTTATTTATCTGCCGGGACCGCTACCGTATGAATTAGCTAAGGCGATTCCTTACAAATACGGTGCAACCATAATTGAGAATGGAAAGGAAATTCCATTACCCTCCGTCGTGAATATTGCAGATATCAGTCGAGTAATACGGAGTGGTCAAATCTTCAACAAAGGAGTTGGAGAACCTAACAGAGAAAAGGAACCTCAAACAGAAGTTCTTAATCCACCATTCGGCCAGTCCAGTGATCCCGACCTTTCAAAGAATGATGATGAGATGCTGAAGCTCATCCAAAGGAGTGAATACAACATTGTTGATCAACTGTTACAAACTCCTTCAAAGATCTCTATGTTATCTCTTTTACTCAGTTCCGAAGCCCACAGAGAGGCTCTACAGAAAGTATTAGAACAGGCCTTTATGGAACAGGATGTGTCAATACGACAATTCGATAGTATCGTCTCTAACATCACTTCTTGCAACAACTTGGGGTTTAGTGATGAGGAATTGCCAGAAGAAGACAAAAGCCACAACATGGGGCTCAATATCACAGTCAACTTCCAGGATGATGCTTTAGCCAGCGTACTGGTAGACACCGGATCGGCTCTCAACGTCATTCTGAAGTCCACTCTAATGTGACTATCATTCAAAGGATCTCCGATGAGAGGCAGTGAGGTCGTCGTCAAAGCATTTGACGGGTCTAGAAAAGCAGTTATCGGTGAAGTCAACCTTCCCATAACTATCAGTCCTCACACTTTCCTAGTCACTTTCCAAGTCATGGACATTTGGGCAACATATAGTTGCTTATTAGGAAGACCTTGGATACACCAGGCTGGGGCAGTCACTTCGACGCTTCACCAGAAACTGAAGTTCCTCAAGAACGATAAACTCGGCACAGTCTGTGGAGAACAAGCCTTGATCGTGAGTAACCTATCAACGACCACTTGTGTAGAACCAGAGGAGGTCGTTGGAACCCAGTTCCAAGCACTTTCGGTGAGCAATTACAATCAGTCAGAGAAAGGAACATCGATTTCCTCATACAAAGATGCTCTCAAAGTAATCGAGAGTAACAATGCAAAAGGATGGGGACAGCTTGTCATTCCTACTGATGATAAAACAAAGAAGGGTCTTGGGTTTTCTGCAACTTGTACCCAGACTACGACTAACGGTGAAAGTCTTCATCCCATTCAGAACTTCTTCCATAGTGGAGGTTTCCTTCACCCAGTGTCTTAAGAAGTACATACCATTAACGAGGGAAATTCCTCTGACACAGCTGAGGAATGGAAGTCCTATCTTAACGAGGACGATTATATGTCTCAAGAAGAGGTGCCTACGCCATTTTACTATCCCGCACAGAGTTTGAAATTTATACCGAGGTCAGACATCGAAATGATATACGGAGATTGTGATCCTGAAGGATGCCGTGCTCCACCCAACTAATTAGAGGAGGACACTCCAATGAAATACAACTTTGACCACGACTATTATGGCCCAATAGATGGCCTGCCTATGTGGCAGCCGTACCCAGGAGACTTGGGGCAAAAAAATCATCCGAACAATGAAAATCAGATGAGCATCATTGAAAAGAATACTTGCGTCCCCACCATGTCAAGGGATCAACACTCCGGTCATTCAGAAAGTATCCGGCACGACGATAAATTCGCAAAGTTTGTCGGACTAGAATTCATCAACTATGCCTTTCTCAAGGTCAACGTCATCGAGAGAGATGACTCCTCCAGTTCTAAAGAAGTGTGGGACACCCTGGGACAACCGAGTGGAAAAATTTGACTTCATGGTCAAGTATACCACTCCCGAAAGCTCTCATATCAGGCTCGAAGACATCCAGCCAACTGGATGGGGAGATTTGCCTGAGAGCACAAATACTATACAAAATACAACAGAGGAATCCTCCTACGACAACTCTTCCTGGGAGACAGATTCCAATGATCCTGCTCCACCAGAAATCAGCGTTATTTCTGAAGACAAATCAAGGAAGGTACCAGACTTTGTGATTCATCGAGGAGTTTGCCGCCAATGGGTTGCAGTCAATGTTCCGAAGATCGTTCATAAGTCTAAGTAATTGTCGTCTTTATCTTAACCTTTCACCCTGCCCAGGTGAAACAGATGTTTTGATAGGGCTCACTTTCTGTAAATATCCCTCTTAGCTTGCCCAAAGTGACAAAGTTTTGTTTTATAGGGATGTAGTTTCAAGAATCGACAAGATCATAAATAAAATGACGTCGTTCTGTAATTTTCGCATTAATTGTTGTTTTCTCTTTTTGCTTTTTCAGAAAATGGTAATCCTAAAACACAACAAATAATAAAAACAAGCAGTAAAAAAAATATACAGTGCACACACTCTTGCATTTTCTCTAAACACAAATCATATCGTCATGCAGATTGCTTGTTTTAAACACCGTTAAAACATACGATCCAATGCCTTCTCCCAACTTTGAATTCCCGGTATTTGGGGCTGAAGAAGAAGATGACGACGAAATTCCAGAAGAGATCTCCCAACTCCTCAGGAAAGAGGAAAGGTCCATTAAACCTCACAAGGAGCCATTGGAAACAGTCAACTTGAGCTCAGAGAAAGAGAGAAAAGAAGTCAAGATTGGGGCACTGCTCAGTCCGACTTTCAAAGAAAGTTTGACAAAGCTTCTCAAAAAGTTTCCCGATGTTTTCGCTTAGTCCTACCAGGATATGTCAGGGTTGGATACCGGCATCGTGGAACATCATCTACCGTTGAGATCAGAATGTCCACCCGTAAAACAGAGGTTGAGACGAACTCATCCAGACATGGCCATCAAAATCAAAGAGGAGGTACAGAAACAGATTGACGCGGGTTTCCTCGCCACATCAGAATATCCTCAATGGTTAGCCAACATAGTACCAGTTTCGAAAAAGGAAGGAAAAGTCAGAATGTGTGTAGACTACAGGGATCTGAACAAGGCTAGTCCAAAGGATGACTTTCCTTTACCACACATTGACATGCTGGTTGATAGTACAGCAAAGTTCAAAGTCTTCTCCTTCATGGATGGATTCTCAAGCTATAATCAGATAAAAATGGCGCCGAAAGACAAGAAGAAAACTTCCTTCATCACCCCATAGGGTACTTTTTGTTACAAGGTAATGCCGTTCGGGTTGAAGAACGCCGGGGCAACCTATCAATGGGCCATGACGACTCTGTTTCATGACATGATACACAAGGAAATCGAGGTATATGTCGATGATATGATTGCAAAATTAAAAACAGAAGAGGAGCATGTGACCCAGCTGTCCAAACTATTCGAACGGTTGAGAAAGTACAGACTCCGCTTGAATCCCAATAAGTGCACATTCGGTGTCCGTTCAGGGAAACTTCTAGGGTTCATCGTCAGCCAGAAAGGAATTGAGGTTGATCCTGACAAGGTCAAGGCCATTCAAGAAATGCCTTCTCCAAAGACTGAAAAACAAGTCAGGGGATTCCTGGGACGTTTGAACTACATTTCCAGATTTATATTCCTCATGACCGCGACATGTGCGCCAATCTTCAAATTACTCAAAAAGAATCAGGATTATGTTTGGACAGAAGACTGCCAATCCGTCTTCGACAGTATCAAGAAATACCTGTTGAACCCACCGATTCTATCACCACCAGTGGAGGAAAGACCACTGATTATCTACCTAACGGTCTTGGAAGACTCGATGGGTTGTGTACTTGGCCAACAAGACAAAACAAAAAAGAAAGAGTCTGCCATCTACTATTTGAGCAAGAAATTCACCGACTGCGAGACTCGGTACACTATGCTTGAGAAAAATTGTTGTGCTTTGGCTTGGGCAGCCAAACTTCTTCGCCAGTACATGATTTACCACACTACTTGGTTAATTTCCGATATGGATCCAATCAAGTATGTCTTTGAAAAACCTGCTCTCATGGGAAGGATTGCCCGTTGGCAGACGTTGTTATCAGAATACGTCATCGAGTACCATGCTCAGAAAGCCGTCAAAGGAAGTATTTTAGCCGATCATTTGGCTCATCAACCGATTGAAGATTAGGAATCAGTCGGATTTGACTTCGCAGACGAAGATGTCATGTATCTAAAAATGAAAGACTGCGCTGAACCACTACCCAGTGAAGGGCCAGAACCAGGTTCCCAATGGGGACTAATCTTTGACGGAGCTGTCAATCATTACGGAAACGGAATTGGGGCAATCATTATAACACCTCAGGGTACCCACATTCCTTTCACCGCTAGACTTGCATTCAAATGCACAAACAACGAGGCTGAATACGTAGCTTGCATCATGGGTCTCGAAGAAGTGATCGACTTAAGGATCAAAAACTTGGATGTATATGGCGACTCAACACTGGTTATCAATCAAATCAAAGGAGATTGGAACACATACCAATCAGGACTGATTCCTTACAAAGACTATGCAAGAAGGTTGTTACCTTTCTTCAACAGAATCGAGTTTCATCATATCCCTCGTGAAGAGAATCACATGGCTGATGCATTAACCACCCTCTCTTCCATGATTAGTGTAGGTCAATGGAACGGCTTACCTAAGATTGACATAATACGCCTTGATCGGCCCGCTTACATCTTCACGATTGAAGCAGTCATAGACGACAAACCTTGGTACCACGTGTCGCTCCCGAGATTTTCATCCAGGTACAAACGCGAAAGTGGCACGGAAGGAAGAAAGAAGAGTCGCCAGCCAGGCATTTTTATCCCAAAGAAAGGGAAGGGTAATGCTGCACAAACCTGGGAGAAAGGAAAGAACAAGGTCTCGCGAACCTGAGAGAATGGGTAAGGGAGTCGGTTATGTGAAGGGAAGGTTATCGCACCCCTTCATGTCCGTCGTACTCGACGGGATCCACGCTTGAAGTACTGCTCAAAGGGTGATAGAAAAGATGCTGGAAAAGGAAAGGAAAGTGAATGAGAAGCAAATGTAGGGAAAATAAAAGAAGTGCTCGAATGGGCCCTACCCCACTGCCTACGTATCTCATCGGGACATGAATATCAGAGCGACGTAGTTCCCCTCAGCTAAGGGAAAACTGTTTGTGTTTTTAGGGAACGGCTAATGTTCTAGCTCAGGTGTTACAGGCTCGCTGAATCGAGTGCGTTACCGCATTGCAAGAGAACAAGGAGAAGCACGTTCGTACGTTGAGAGTGAGTGAGATGAGAAGAGAATTCCTGAAGGAAAGACGTTTTGCTTTGTTTGAAGTGTTTTAGAATTTTTTTCTTTGAAGTGTTTTGCATAGGTAAGTGTACCTAAGTCTTTTTCAATGGAACGTGCATCTCATGCATCATTCCAAAATGAAATGATGATGAAGTACACTAAGTATGAGGAAGATCCTCAAACTTGCTTCCAAAGGTTAAAGGCTTAAGCACACTAGCCTATTTCCTTTATTCAATGTTTTTTGTTGTTTTTAAATGAAGAAGTGTTTTTGGTTTTGTTTGTGAAATTATTTCATGTTAAAGACTTGTACATCATGCTAGAAAACCTACAACACATTCCAAGATGGAATGTATGCAAGCCCCCCCATGGAATAAGGCTCATGACACATGAAGATGTTTCAACCTTTATTAGGTGTTTTAAATTTGTTTTGAGATGAGAGAAGAGACTCAAAAGAAACAAAGGTAAAGACTAAAGGGGACTAAGACTCACCCTAATGTTAACATGCTTGGATGTTCCTAATGGTTAAGTGTGGTTTAGAAGCCTAAATCTAAAAGAAGAGAGAAGAAGAACAAGTTATAACTTACTTCAAAGATTGAAGTTAAGTTAAGAACTCAAAGGGATGAAAGAAGTGAAGTGTCAAAGAAAGCATTGAAATGCTTATCACAATCACACATTGAAAGCTTTAAAAGATAAGAAAAGAGGTTGTATGTGGGAGCACACCCACACACTTGACTTACCATTAGCCCCTGAAAATGTTAGCAAAACAATTTACAAGTAGAGAAATAAGGAGAGAAGAACAAGTAAGGATCAAACAAGTTAGGAACTAAGGAAGAAGGATCCTAAAGGTGTGAAGAAAATTCTACACAAAACAACATATCATGATATCCAAATAAGAAAATAAAATGGAAGGAAACAATGAAAACAACAACAATTACAACTCGTAAGTGCAATGCAGCAATAAAATCTATCATCATGTACCAAACATCAATTAACAACACATGTTCAGCCTACAAAATGGGTGTAAAAAGCCAATAGTAGCACATACAACAACATATATGTGTATGGACAGCAATGAAAAATTAGGGGCAGCATGCACTCGCAAATGACTCATTCATAAAATGACAAACATGCTTCAAGCCTTGCACATTATTCAATCAAACATGATCACAATCACACCATAAATCATGGTAAATAATTCTTGAAATCACCATGGAATAATGCACATTGTAAAAGAATACACATTATTAAGCATGTGAACAAATTAAAACAAATGTGCACCTATTGAAATAGAAAGCAAATGAACATGCACATAACAACCAGCAACACAAGCATCAATTAACAATTAACAAGCTCAATGTGTGTGCATTACGTGATCATTACATCAATTAATCAACAATGCAAACATCAACATTCATCGATTATCAATCAAGAACCGCGTGTCGAAAAACCATGCTCATGCAATAGTGTGAAGTGAAACAGCTCAAGAATAGTCCACAAATCATCAACGTATCAATCCATGAAGTTTAGACATGCAAAAGATCTCAAACAAGCAAGAAAATGCAAGAAAAACACAATCTGCTTCAGTGGTAATCGATTACTCACATAGGGTAACCGATTACTCAGTTGAAAATTGGTTAAAAACGTGAAAATAAGGCAGAGTAATCGATTACCCTGTTAGAGTAATCGATTACCACTGAAACAGAGGCAGAAATTCAACTTTGAAAAACACTTTTCAGCAGCAAATCACTTATCCAAGCATCCAAATGATCATGTAGACAATCATGCATGAAAATTGAGTTCAATCACAATAATCAAACAACAATTATATCCAACAATCATCCACATCAAGAATCAAATTCAAGCGCCATGGATCCAAATCAAAAATCAACAAAGATCTACATCGAATAAGTTGCAAATAAGCTAAAATGAGTATAGATTTGAGGAAAACTAACCTACAAAGCGGAGATTTGCTTTGGTAATTGTTGCAAAGTGATCTTGGTGCAGAAAATTAAAGAAAACCAGAGATTCCTCGATTAGTAGCTGAAACGCGTCGAAACCGAGCAAAGTCGCGGAAAATCACCGAGATCGAACTTGCACCAAAATAAATGGTGTGAAACCCTTGGATTGAAGTAGAATAATCCGACCTTCCAGAAATCCAACCAAAGAAAGCCAAATGATGGAGTTTGAGCTCAAGAATTAATCACTTTTCAATGTGAAAAGTGATTATCCTTCAAGAAATAAGAGCTTTTTGTGAGGGTTTGGAAGAGAGAATTGAGATGAAGATGTAAGAAATTTGGTGAAATTTGGTGAATAATGGTCTTTTTTGGTGAATCCTCTAAAAATGAGTGAAGGATTTCTCATATAAACTTTAGGTTTGGAGTGTGGGAGGTTTGGGATTAGCTTTGGACTTAGCTTTAGGTTTGGAGCTAGGGTTGGAGTTAGTTAGATTCAACTCACCGAGTCAAGGTAGTTAACTCGGTTAGTTAGGATCAACTCGGTAATAATCCCAAGGTGAACTTCAACATCCAAAGGTGGAGATGCTTGGAAAACAAGGAATCACAACTGGTGTATGGGCATGTGACTTGGTCTGCAAGCAAGGCCTTGGTGCCTATGAATTTTCAGTGTGAGACCACGATGTTTGAGCCCTCGTATGATCTCTATAACTTGTTTAAATGTAAAAATGCCCAACATCAAAATTAAAGAGGACATGGAGATGAACAACTTTGATGTTCAACAATTTTCTATTTGAAGCCTTCTTGATGGAGAAAACCAGCTTGACATTTGGCACGCCAAGTGTTTGATGAAATTATGGCCTGGAGGCCTGGATCTGCCTTGCCATGTCTTGAGATTTGCCTTGATTTTACCAAACTTTGATTGGTCATAACTCCCTCAATTTTGATCCAATGGAAGAGTTCTTGGTATGGATTTGAAGCTTGGAATATGATCTTTAATTGGCTCAACTTAGGCATGAAGTTTGAAGCTTTTATCATGGAGAAAGAATGCCTTGAAGTGTAGTGCAAAATGGTCCAAACTTGCCATTTTTAGAAACCCTAAGTTTCTAAATTTGGCAACTCTGTACAATTCTTAATGTTTGATGATTCTCTTGACATTTCTTGATCAAATCTTGTCCAATGAACATATGTGACTTGAATTTCATGAATTTGACCTTAAAAAGTCAGGAGTTGACTTTTTCCTTTGCACAGTTGACTTTTCCCCCAATTTCTTGATTCTCAAGCAACTGATCAATTGAAACCCTTCTGAAATGAACCAATGAGCAATCTTCCATCCTTAAACACTTGACATCATGTAGAAAACATTGAGATCAAGTTTGAACCAAAATTTCATCAGGAGACTGCTTGAATTCAAAACCCTAATTTTGACTGCCTTTGTTAGGAGATGATGAACTGTCCAACCTTCTTGATGAATTCCCATCTTCCAATGACTTGTGAGATCAATTGAGATGACATATGATGAAAGAGACCATTGAGGCTTGTTGGAAGACCCTTGGCTCCTGTTCTCTTGCTTTGGATACTCAATACTCTGAAAACCACTGATCACATGCCCTAAATGCAATGCAATGCAATGAAAGCATATTCTAAATGATATGAAAAATGAGAGGGAAAATTTTGGGGTATGACAGCTGCCCCTATTCAATCACTGTAGACCTGAATGGATGATAGCGGTTGCTTTCAGACTTTCAAGGTATGGAGGGATTGAATACCAAGAATAACCAGAAAATTTGCACTCTATGGAGAAGAAGAAAAGGGATATAAACCCAACCAAATGAAATCTACTTGGATAAAACTCTGATGGGAAGAAAAACACTGGAGAGATGTCCTTTGAACGATGCCAGACGACTTACTGGCTTGCCATACTACGGATGGACTTGGAAAATGTCTTTTGAACGACGCCAGACGACTACTGGCTTGCCACACTGCGGATGGACTTTAACAATGTCTTTTAGAACGACGCCAGATGACTACTGGCATGCCACACTACGGGTGGAATTTAAGAATGTCTTTTGGAATGACTCCAGACGACTACTGGCTTGCCACACTGCGGGTGGACTTTAACAATGTCTTTTGTACGACGCCAGACGACTACTGGCTTGCCACGCTGCGGGTGGACTTTAACGTCTTTTGGAACAACGCCAGACGACTACTGGCTTACCACACTGCGGGTGGACTTTCGCCAATCTACGGTTGGTCTTGAAACTATCTTTTAAATGGAGTCAGACGACTACTGACTTGCCACACTGCGGGTGGACTTTGATGATTTGCCACCCTAAGATGGACTTTTGCCAATCTGCGGTTAGACTTTGATGATTTGCCACCCTAAGATGGACTTTTGCCAATCTGCGGTTGAACTTTTGCTTTGTCTTTCGAATAAAACTGGACAAATGCCGACGGGCCACACTGCGGGTGGACTTTTGAAAGATGCCTTTTGGGATGAAGTCAGTTGACTACTGACTCGCCACACTGCGGGTGGACTTTTGCAAAAGTCCAACACTGGATTATGCTTTGCATACATATCAGACATCCCTGCTGACTCTGCTGAGGAACAATGGTCAATAATGTGACCTCAGAGACTCCTGAAAGGATAATATCTCTGCTGGAGAATGAATGAACAATCCGTCTGCTTCGAACTGTCATGCTTGCCAAAAATAAATTGGACTTTGAGATATAGGGGAGTGATGACTCTTCCAAGAATCATTTCATCTGCTTGGGGATGAATTCTGATCATAGCAACTCCGCTGGAGGAATGACAACTTTCCGACTTGGCTGGGGAAAGAATGTACTAACACTCTGCTGAGGATGAGATTCTGCTGATTTGCTAAACCTTTGCGGGGAGAAAAAAACAACTCAGCTGGGGAGTATTACTGACAAGATTCAATGTTGAACTCTGTGGGGATACAACTACCTGAGATACGATCTTGCTGGGGATCGGAGCTACTCCATCGGGGATACACAGATCCTGGTTAGAATACGTCCTGTTGCGACTCACTGGGAAAGAGTCCCTAGAGATATGCTGGGAAAACACGAAGAAAATCCACGGTAATCTGTTGAGGAGCAAAGCTGTCGATTGGGGATAATGAGTTGACAACAAACTCTGCTGGGGAGAACCGCTTCTAAGTGTCTTGTGCTGGAGATACCCCTTAAGAGGATTTTATAGAAGACTAAGCATCTTCAAACTCTTAGACAAATACCGAGACTCGAGCTAATAGATCTGGAACACATCTAGTCGGGGGGATTTCACGATGCCCCATGCTTGAGAGGGATCACAAACTTGCTTTTGCCCCGGATTACAAGGCTAATCTGAAGAAATTGTCCCAAGAGGATTTTACAGAAGTTTTGGCATCTTCAAACTCCTGGACACTCACTGAGACTTGAACATTAACTACGAAGTCTGCGAAGCAACTCTACTGGGGAATTTGCAACCGTTATCGACACAGAAAAGCTTGTAACTGTCGGAAGTTCCGAATGGGAGAATCGACTTAATAAAATCCAACGGTACCTAGTGGAAATTAATTTGTCGACACCGAATCGTCGCGAGCGACCATCAACTGATTAATGGACTCAACCAGTAAAAGTTATGACAAAAAAGGTGATACGGGAACCCTTTCCTGAATATGGTTGCCCCGGCATTCTGACTTAGGGATAAGTGATTACTTGTGATAGTTCCTGGATTGGCTGGAATTTTGGTAAAACAAAGGATATTCAATGTTGATGTCAAGGTTCTGATGTTGTAACATTGAAGTCTTAACACTGGGCTGTGTTAAGTAGTTAAATGCTGAAGTTGGATGTCTGATGTCACACAGGTGATGTTGTAACATCAGACCTGCAGAATTAATAACAGCAGGACATGTTATTAGGGCACGCGTGTTAGCTGGAATTGTGGAGAGTGGTTTACTCATTGGATGAGAATATCTTGGGATAGATATTTTCTGTTACATGGGAGATTTGATTGCAGGTCTGTTGGAGAATTAAAAGGTTGAAGATTTAAAAAGATTTTGGGGATAAAATCTGTTTTGAAGATTCAGTTTTAATTAACAAATCTGATCAAATATTGTGACAAGTCCAAGCCCAATTCAAGGAGCTATATAAAGCGCACAAGACCAAAGGAAAAGGTACAGAAATACGGGGAGAAGATCAAGAGCAGAGGCTGAGTGTCTTGAGTATTTTGTACAAGGTGTATAACCAGAATTCTAGGGTGAATTGTTGTGTCGTATTCTGTCCTCTCTAAAGCTGTGAAGCAAAGAGAGTTGTATTACTTGATCAAAGTTGTGAAGCAGAATCAAGGGTTCTCAAAGAGGTTGTTCTTTGAGTGGTTTTAGGGATTGAGTAGTGTTCTCATATCTAAGTGGTTTCTTAGGTAGAAAGTCACTAGTAGAAATTAAGATTAGGAGATTGTCAACTGGGTTGTTGAGTCTGTAATTTAATTCTACAAGTAGTGAAATTCATCCCTGGCTTGGTAGCCCCCAGACGTAGGTAGTTAGACCGAACTGGGTGAACAAATCATTGTGTTGATTTATTTACTGTTATTGCTGTCCACTGTGCAGAGTGTGTTGTTGTGACATCGCATCTTAACATCACACGTCTGGTACCAGAATTTCAATTGGTATCAGAGCAGGCATCCTGTCTGGCTCTGGATGAGATCTAGGGAAGATACTTTCTGGTGTGAAGATGGACAAAGAGGTTGGAGGATTTGTCAACAGACCCCCTATATTGGATGGCTCAAACTATGAGTATTGGAAGCCTAGAATGACTACTTTCTTAAAGTCATTGGACAGCAGAGCTTGGAAGGCTATCATTAAAGAATGGAAAGCTCCTGTGGTGTTTGAAAAAGATGATGCTGGCAAAGATAAAGAGGGCATCTCAAATCTGAAGCCGGAAGAAGAATGGACCAAGGAAGAAGATGAGCTTGCCCTTGGAAATTCCAAAGCTTTAAATGCAATCTTCAATGGAGTGGATAAGAATATTTTCAGGTTAATTAATACCTGTGAGGTTGCTAAGAAAGCATGGGATATTTTGAAGGCCACTCATGAAGTAACATCTAGAGTTAAGATGTCAAGACTCCAGCTTCTAACATCGAAGTTTGAGAGTCTGAAGATGAAGGAAGAGGAGACTATCCATGACTTCCATATGAGTGTGGTTGAGCTGGCTAATGCATCCAGTGCCCTTGGAGAAAAGATGTCAGAAGAAAAGCTTGTAAGGAAAATCCTGAGGTCTCTTCCTAAGAAGTACAAGATGAAGGTAACTGCCATTGAAGAATCACAAGACATCAGCAAGATGAGGGTTGATGAGCTCATTGGATCTCTTCAAACTTTTGAGCTTGGTTTGAATGAGGAAGAACCTGAAAAGAAGCCCAAAAGTATAGCCTTGGTTTCCACTCCTGCAGAAGTTAAGAAAGTTACAGATGATGAGTCTCAAGAGGATCTGTCTCAAGCCATAGTTATGTTGGGAAGACAGTTCAACAAAGTGTCCAAGAGGATGAATAATAACTCCATGCCTAATGTCAGGAACATCTCTTCTGACAACAGCAAGGCAAAAGAGAAGGATGAAGAGAAGACTTCCCAAGATAAAGGAGTTCAGTGCTTTGAATGTGAAGGGTATGGACATGTCAAGAAAGAGTGTCCCACATTCTTGAAGAAGCAGAAGAAGGGCATGACAGTTTCCTGGTCTGACTCTGATAGTGAAAGTGAAATTGAGTCAGCAAAGCATGTTACAGCTTTGACAGGAATTGTTGAACCTGATGATGATAGTGATGGAGAAGTTACTTATGATGAGCTAGATTCAACATACAAAGAGCTGTGCTTAAAGAGTGTTGAACTATGTCAGGAGAGGAATCAACAGAAGAAACAGATTGCTCAGCTAGAGAATGACAAAGTTGAATTGGAAAAAGAAGTCTTATGTGTCAAAGCTCATCTTAATCATATGACTAAATCTGTTAGAATGTTGAACAGTGGGACAACCACTCTTGACAAGATACTACAGTCAGAAAAAGCTGCTGGAGACAAAGCTGGGATAGGTTATGTGGCTGAGGATAAGGGAACTTCAGAAGCAAGCACTTTAGGTTCAAAGAAGGGAGTGTCACAACCTTTGTCTCAACATCAGCCAAAGAAGCAGGATCCTACACCTAAGAAAACTGATGTTTCACAACCTAAGAAGATTGAGAAGAAGACTGGTCCTAATCAGAAGAGAAAGCAGCCACAAGGAGCTAGTCAGTATATGCCCCCACAACACCACAAGAGCATGCAAGCTGCTCAGTTCAAACAGCACATGTCTTATCAGGTGTCTCAACATCAGGGGTATGGTTACACCAATGCTGTTCCTCATATCTATGGAAGAAGAAAGCCACACCATTATGGGAGACAATCCAGGAAACAGCATTCTCAACGTCCTTATGGAAGAAGATACCAGCATAATAGAAGGCAGGCCAGTTATGGTAGGAGGAGACCACATTATGGATGGCAGCCTAAGCAATCTCATCATGGCAGAAGATTCAGAGATGAAAGGGTGAGATGCTTTTATTGTGGAAGGTTTGGACATATGCAGTACTCTTGCTATAAGCTGCATGGATACCCTCAGCCTCAAAACAGATGGAGAAAGTACAGGCCCAAAATTGTTAAACAATGGGTACCTAAGGAGAAGGTGAAGTGTCTATTGGCTCACACATCAGATGAACATTTTGCTATGGATGCATGGTACTTTGACTGTGGATGTTCGAAGCACATGACTAGATCCAAGAAGAATTTGGTAGAGTTCAATCCTTGCCGTGCAAATGGTGTTATTTTTGGCAATGGTGAAAAAGGAGTAGTAGAAGGAGTTGGAAGAGTGAAGAATCATGATGGCCTTACTCTTGATAATGTGCTCCTTGTTCAAGGGTTGAGTGCTAATTTAATTAGCATAAGTCAACTTTGTGATGAAGGTTACAACGTAAGCTACACCAAAGATGAATGTGTGGTAGCTGATGAGCAGAATGAGGTAGTGATGAAGGGAGTAAGATCCAAAGATAATTGCTATCAGTGGATACCTCAAGTGGACAGCTTATCTAGTGATGATGCTGTAACATCAGATGATGACATCAAGTGTGAAAGTATGGTGAAAAGTCAATCTGGGTTAATGACTTATGGTGCTGTTACTCCTAAGTTGGATGATGTGAGTAGTCAGTTATGTGAGCAAGATGAAGGAGTCAACAATGCTGATGGAAGGATCAAAAGCTGTGACCTTAAGAAGTGTTGGGAGCTGAATACTTGCAAGGCCAAGAAAGATGACAACCTGACTAATGACTCCTATAGTTCAGAAGAAAAACTCCACAAGTTGACAATCCTTAGGTTGGAAGATGCAGATGCTAGAGCTGATGTTAAAACATCTCAAGTCAAGAAAGGTACTTCTAGCCTTAAAATAAAGAAGAGTGATGATAAACTAATTGCAAAAGTGGTTCCTGGGGTTGCTAAACGACTGAAATCAAGGAAGAGGAAAGATATTGAGTCACCTCCAAAGATGAGAACTGATGAGCAGAAGATCTATGTGGATGGTACTACAAAATCTAGGAGTAAAGTGTTCATCTCTTCTAGAAATAGGAAGATCAGAGATAAGTCTGATGATAATGTCCAGGATATCTCTCAAATGAAGGAAGCCGTTGTTGTTAGAACTTCTGAGAAAATTCAAAAGGCCATACTAGATAACATTTCTGTGCTTTTCATAAAATGGTGGAAATATGTTCTGGAAAAAGAATTTGGTAGAGATACTCTGGATATGGTTGAGTTTGCTAGGATATGGTTCAGAGAGGGTGTGGGAACTTATGGTATTCAGGTGTGTATGAATAAGTTGCTCTGACTGTGTTTTATTGGGAGCTTCTTGAAGGACTTCTTTGTGCAATGAGTCCTTTGAATGGTGATGAGAAGCTGATGTCCCAAAAGATGTTATAATATCATGTTTGCTGGTGGTTATATCTGGAAGATGATTAAGATGAGACATGTGGAGTTGGATGCTCTAGCAATTTTGGTCAGAAGAGGTGGAGATTATGGTCATGTGTTTAGTAGTTTGTTCTGGCAAAGCATGACTACTGACTTTGAAGACTTCACCAGTTTCAACAACTACTGGTGGATGTAAGGATAGAGGAATTGTGATCTCTTGAAGAGACTGGATCTCAGTAAAGCTTATAAGTAAGCTGAGAATCTGTGGAGGTTGTGACATAATGTTGAGTTTGGATTACTTTGCTGATAGTAAATCCAGTAGTAGAGCATATGTAATACCCTGGTGTCAAGAGTGTCAAGAGTGTCCTTGGTGAAGGATGTCATTGTTCTGGATCTGAAGCTTGGTGCTTACATTATACCTAAGGAGCGTCTACATAGTCATACGGGAGAATGATGAAGTAGAAAGTCTGCCTTGGATGGAGAATGTAGAGAAGACTGAAGTAGATCAGGTATTGATTGATTGGAAGTCTGAAGAGTATGATAGGGAATGACTGTATGTGGAAAAAGAGACAGTGGTACCGAAATGAATGTGCTCAGCAAGTGCATTTGACAGGGGGAGTACTTGTCTATGGATTTTGCAGAAAAGGTGCATTTGTTGTGAAGATTGCATGCTGATCAAGCTTGTGGAAATTGGTTGCCTCTTATGAGGATATAATGTCAGATAGCATGTTATGACATTAGGCTGTTGATTGGTGTTTTGGTGTGGCCTTGAATGGTTTTAGTCATATGAAGCAAATTGTTTGAATCTTGTGCGCACATGCTTCTGAGGAGATGTCTGAAGACAAGATTGAATCATGGACTTGAATAGATTGTACACTTGTCTTGGTGTGTGTTATTGGAAGGCATTGGGTGTGTGCTTCAGATCTTGTGGATGATTGTGTGAAGCCTTCATAACTGGATGGATGAAGAATATGTCTGGATTTTCAAAATGTGGATATTGCTGACAGAAGAAGTATGGTTTGTACAGCGTGTCATAGGAGATGTAACTTGTTGAGGTTTGTCAAATTGTGGCTAAAAAGGGGGAGATTTATGAGAAATAGCCAAGAGGTTCAAGTGTCAAAGATTGCCAAATGCTGCTAGTTGTGATGCAGTAGTGCAGTTATTGAGGGGGAGTTCAGACTGAGATGCTAGTGAAGATATCATAGCAATCAAAGAGTGCAGCCAAGCAGACATAAAAGGGGAGAAGTTGCTGCACAGCTGTGATGCTGGTTCATGTTTTTGAGGGGGAGCACCAATTGGCTATTGTCAATAATGAAGATGGTACTGCAGCAGATCAAATGATTGAAGATTAGTCCGCTGCTGAAATCTCTGAAGGTGCAGAGTGCAGAAGTTGTTTACAGAGTGCAGAGATTGTTTTAGCCAAAATTAGCCAAAGGGGGAGATTGATAGTTCCTGGATTGGCTAGAATTTTGGTAAAACAAAGGATATTCAATGTTGATGTCAAGGTGCTGATGTTGTAACATTGAAGTCTTAATACTGGGCTGTGTTAAGTAGTTAAATGCTGAAGTTGGATGTCTGATGTCACACAGGTGATGTTGTAACATCAGACCTGCAGAATTAATAACAGCAGGACATGTTATTAGGGCACACGTGTTAGCTAGAATTGTGGAGAGTGGTTGACTCATTGGATGAGAATATCTTGGGATAGATATTTTCTGTTACATGGGAGATTTGATTGCAGGTCTGTTGGAGAATTAAAAGGTTGAAGATTTAAAAAGATTTTGGGGATAAAATCTATTTTGAAGATTCAGTTTTAATTAACAAATCTGATCAAATATTGTGACAAGTCCAAGCCCAATTCAAGGAGCTATATAAAGCGCACAAGGCCAAAGGAAAAGGTACAGAAATACGGGGAGAAGATCAAGAACAGAGGCTGAGTGTCTTGAGTATTTTGTACAAGGTGTATAACCAGAATTCTAGGGTGAATTGCTGTGTCGTATTCTGTCCTCTCTAAAGCTGTGAAGCAAAGAGAGTTGTATTACTTGATCAAAGCTGTGAAGCAGAATCAAGGGTTCTCAAAGAGGTTGTTCTTTGAGTGGTTTTAGGGATTGAGTAGTGTTCTCATATCTAAGTGGTTTCTTAGGTAGAAAGTCACTAGTAGGAATTAAGATTAGGAGATTGTCAACTGGGTTGCTGAGTCTGTAATTTAATTCTACAAGTAGTGAAATTCATCCCTGGCTTGGTAGCCCCCAGACGTAGGTAGTTAGACCGAACTGGGTGAACAAATCACTGTGTTGATTTATTTACTGTTATTGCTGTCCATTATGCAGAATGTATTGTTGTGACATCGCATCTTAACATCACACGTCTGGTACCAGAATTTCAACTTGTCTGGAAGAAATGACTCATGCTCTTGAAAAGGCTTGTACCTGTTATCTGCAACAAAAGAAATACGCACACGTGCCCCAGGATATTACGTGGTTTGAATCCCCCATCCAGGATTACTCAACATTCAAAGTGATTTTAAATGTTTTTCTGCGCATGTTATTGTAGGGCCACAATGTTTTCAAATACAATGTTTTATCAAAAATTCGGACGTTTTTGCAAACAAAGCAGTAAAAACAAAAGAAGAAGCATTTGACTGAAATTCAATTTATTGAAAAATGCCTGAAATCGGCAAATACATTCGGAAGCAAACCCTGGAAAGAGGAGATTGCTGTAAATTGAGAAAAGAAACTATCCTAATGGCAATGTGAAAACGGCATTCCACTGAGTTTCAATTCTGCTATAGCCAATATGTCTTCAAAACTCCCCGACCTTGCCTTCTGAGGAGTGATTGGACCGATTCCTATCCTTGGGAATGTCAGTTGCTGAAACGATGATGGAGTACCAATAACTCAGACCGTAATCGTTTGCTTAAATCCCTCTTTTGTGTGGACCGCCCTTTCAGGTTTTCAGTCCACTGGGATACCCCTTTTTGCCTAAGTTTCCCTTTCGGGTTTTCAACTTACCGGGTGTACAATTTTTCCATTTACATCCCTAATTTTTGCCCGAACCTTTTTATTCTGTTTTTATGGTTCGCCGGGATGCCCTTTTTTCCTGGACTCTCTTTTTTTATCCAGCAGGTCTATTTATGCGAAGTATTTTTTGACTGCGTCTGAGTTAACAGGGGATGGAAAGTCTTCGCCATCCATGGTTGTAAGCAATAAGGCTCCGCCTGAGAAGACCTTTTTAACCATGAATGGACCTTCATAATTGGGAGTCCATTTGCCCCTATGATCTGTACTAGGAGGAAGGATCCTTTTGAGTACTACATCTCCGACTTTGTAAACCCGAGGACGCACCTTCTGATCAAATGCCCGCTTCATCCTTCGTTGGTATAACTGCCTGTGACACACAGCTGCTAGTCGTTTCTCTTCAATAAGACTCAACTGATTAAATCTGGCACGAACTCATTCAGCTTCGTCTAATTTGACATCCATCATGACTCTGAGGGATATAATCTCAACTTCAACCGGTAGAACTGCCTCCATACCGTACACATGTGAGAATGGTGTTGCCCCAGTAGACGTGCGTACTGACGTTCGGTACCCATGCAAGGCGAACGGTAGCATCTCATGCCAATCTTTATATCTGACAACCATTTTCTGCACAATCTTCTTAATATTCTTATTGGCCGCCTCAACAGCGCCATTCATCTTCGGGCGATACGGAGAAGAATTATGATGTTAAATTTTGAAGTCCCGGCACAGCTCAGCCATTATTTTGTTGTTTAAATTAGAACCGTTATCAGTAATAATTCTTTCGAGCACTCCATATCGACAAATGATATCCCGTTTCAGGAAACGAGCTACCACCTGCTTAGTGACATTGGCATAAGATGCTGCTTCAACTAACTTTGTGAAATAATCAATGGCGACCAAGATGAAACGATGGCCGTTTGAAGCAGTAGGCTCAATTTTTTCGATCATATCAATGCCCCACATTGCAAAGGGCCAAGGAGAGGACATGACACTCAACGAATTCAGAGGCACATGCACTTTGTCTGCATAAATCTGGCACTTGTGACATTTGCGGGCGTACTTGCAACAATCTGTCTCCATTGTCAACCAATAATACCCTGACCTCAATAGTTTCTTTTCCATTGCATGTCCTCTAGCATGGGTACCGAAAGAGCCTTCATGCACTTCTTGCATTAACAGGTCTGCTTCGTGTCTATCCACGCATCTGAGCAGAACCATGTCAAAATTCCGTTTGTACAGCACGTCATCTTGGTTCAGGAAGAAGCTACCAGACAATCTCCTCAAAGTCTTCTTATCTTTGGTAGATGCCCCAGGCGGGTACTCCTGAATTTTCAAAAAACACTTGATGTCATGAAACCATGGCTTGTCATCAGACGTTGCATCAACATCAAACACAAATGCAGGTCTGTCAAGACGAGACACATTAATCTTGGGTACATGGTTCCACCTTTGCAATTTGATCATAGAAGACAATATGGCCAAGGCATCAGCAAACTTATTCTCATCTCGAGGAATATGATACATCTTTACTGTTGTGAAAAACGTCAACAGTCGTCCCATATAATCTCTATATGGAATCAAATGTGTCTGGTGCGTGTACCAATTCCCATTCACTTGATTGATTACCAAAGCTGAATCACATATCGAGGGTCTTAATTCGTAAATTAATCGCTTCCTCAATTCCCATTATACAAGCTTCATATTCTGCTTCATTGTTGGTGCATCCGAAAGTTACTCGGGCAGTGAAAGGCATATGAACTCCCTCAGGTGTGATAAGAACTGCTCCAACTCCGCATCCATTCATGTTGACGGCCCCATCAAACATCAAACTCCATTTGGATTCAGGGTCTGGCCCCTCCTCCGGGAGTGGTTCCTCGCAGTCTTTAACCTTGAGAAACATGATGTCCTCATTAGGGAAATCAAATTTCATGGGTTGGTAATCATCAATCGGCTGTTGCGCAAGATAGTCTGACAGGATACTTCCTTTGATGGCTTTCTGAGAAGTATACTGGATGTCATATTCTGTCAAAACCATTTGCCACCGTGCAACTCTGCCTGTCAGTGCTGGTTTCTCGAAAATGTACTTGACTGGATCCATTTTGGAAATAAACAAAGTTGTGTGCGTGAGCATATACTGCCTCAATCGCTTAGCAGCCCATGCAAGTGCACAGCATGTCTTCTCAAGCATTGAGTATCGGGACTCGCAGTCAGTGAACTTTTTGGTCAAGTAGTAGATAGCATGCTCTTTCCTATCTGTCTCGTCGTGTTGACCGAGAACACAACCCATGGAGTCTTCGAGTACTGTCAAGTACATTATCAAAGGTCTCCCTAGAACCGGAGGTATTAGAATTGGAGGTTCCTGCAAATATCTTTTTATTTTATCGAATGCCACTTGGCAATCGTCATTCCACCTGACTGTTTGATCTTTTCTTAGCAGTCTGAATATTAGTTCGCACGTGGCCGTTAGGTGAGATATGAACCTTGCAATGTAGTTCAATCTACCTAGTAAACCACGAACCTCTTTCTCTGTTTTCGGCTCAGGCATGTCTTGTATTGCTTTCACTTTGGCAGGATCGACCTCAATCCCTTTTTCACTTACGATGAAACCCAGCTGCTTTCCAGAAAGCACCCAGGAAAGTGCACTTGTTCGGATTCAACCTCAAACAGAACTTTCTCAACCTTTCAAACAACTTCTTCAAGTTAATCAGGTGCTCTTCTTCTGTTCGCGACTTGGCAATCATATAATCCACATAGCATTCAATCTCTTTGTGAATCAAATCGTGAAATAATGTTACCATTGCCCGCTGATACGTTGCCCCTGCATTTTTCAACCCAAAAGGCATCACTTTATAACAGAAGATACCTCATGGGGTAATGAACGTGGTCTTCTCCATATCCTCAGGTGCCATCTTAATCTGATTGTACCCAGAGAAACTGTCCATGAATGAGAACAATGAAAACTGAGCTGTATTATCAACCAGCACGTCGATATGAGGTAAAGGAAAGTCATCTTTCGGACTTGATCTGTTTAGATCCCGGTAATCAACGCACATTCTGACCTTACCATCTTTCTTCGGCACAGGAACAATACTTGCAACCCATGGTGGGTAATTGGTGACGGCCAAAAATCCCGCATCTAACTGTTTTTGTACCTCCTCTTTGATTTTGAGAGCCATTTCTGGTTTAGTTCTCCGAAGTTTCTGTCTGACAGGAGGACAACCCTCTTTCAAAGGCAACCTGTGCACAACAATGTCTGTATCTAACCCCGACATATCTTGATATGACCAAGCAAAGATGTCGACATATTCCCGCAGCATACTGATCAGCTCTTTCTTTACCTCGGCCTGCAAACTGGCTCCAATCTTAATTTCTTTCCTTGCGTCCTCGGAACCAATGTTGATAACCTCAATTGTCTCTTGGTGAGGCTGAATGACCCTCTCCTCCTGCTTCAATAATCTAGCCAATTCTTCAGGGAGTTCACAGTCTTCTTCATCCCCTTCTTTGGCTTGATAAATCGGTTTGTCAAAGTCATACATGGCCATAACAAAACCGTTATCAGTAGAATCCGAAGGATCAAGACTGCGCGAGGGGGTTCATGCTTTATTTTAGAATTTATTTTGAAAAACAAAAAGAAAACAAGACATTGCCATTTTTAATGGTTTTGTGCAAAAATAAAAAAAATGAAAGACAGGGAACGAAATTTGAATGCAAAACGCCCTTTATTAATGATAAAAAAATGCAAATGAAAATGTGTGGCCCTACAAATGAATCTGTATGCCCTGGGCAGAGCGCAAGATTTTAACATGCATTATGGTTAAAGAAAAACAAAGAAAATTACTCTGTTTGAAAAGTAACTGGAATGATTTCTTCAACAGACCAATTTTGCAATTGTTGTCCCAAACCACGTGGGCGTACCCAATTGTCCAAGTCACAATCACTGTCTATGCCATCCTCAATGGCATGCACATTTGCTCCGTCATGGTTTGGCATAGGGTTCTGGATAACATTAGGAGGTGGAGAAAAGTTGATTGTTTTAGCATCTATCAGATCCTGCACCTTATTTTGAAATGCCCAGCACTTTTCGGTGGTGTGCCCCGGAGCACCTGAATGGAAATCGCAACGGGCATTAGCATCATAATTGGGTGGCAAGTTACCAGCAACAGGAGGTCTCATGGTACGAAGTTCGACCAATTTCAATTGGAGTAGCTGGGGTAACAATGCTGAGTAAGTCATAGGAAGAGGGTCAATTTTGCGGTCCCTCTGCTTAGACCTTTGTTGGAACTGTGGTCGCTGCTGTTGAACCTACTGTTGTGGCTGCTGTTGCTGAACAGATGGTGTTGGAATTGTCACTGCATCCACTTGGTAATAAGCCTGAGAACGTCCTTTTCCCCGTGCACAGCGCTTGTCTCACCTTCTCTCCTTCTCTGCCCATTAGTAAAAGGTTTCTTTGTTCTTGAAGACCCAGCACCACTTACATCCTGAATCTTCCCCTGTTTCAACAAATTCTCAATCCTTTCACCAGATATTACGATATCAGAAAATCCTGTCGATGGACAAGCAGCCAATCTGTCAAGAAATGTCCCTTGCAGGGTACCCATGAACATATCCGCCATTTCTCTCTCAAGCAAAGGGGGTTGAACCTGGGTGGCCATTTCTCTCCATCTCTGCGCGTATTCTTTAAAGCTTTCATTAGCGCCCTGTGACAACCCTTGTAGCTGCGCGCGGTTGGGGGCCATATCGATATTGTACTGATATTTTTTCAGAAACGCTTCTGCCAAATCTTTCCAGCTTCTCACAGCAACCCTGTTCAACTTCATGTACCAAGTCAATGAAGCTCCAGCCAAGCTATCTTGAAAATAGTGCATCCATAACTTCTCGTCATCGTGTGGGCTGAGATCCTTCCAAAATAAGCCTGAATATGTGTCTGGGGACACGTATTGCCGTGATATTTGTCAAAAGTGGGTGGCTTGAACTTTGGAGGAATTCTAACTCCCGGTACCAGACCCAGATTAGTAATATCAATTCCTAGAGAGTTCTTGCACTCCATAGCCCTGATTTTCTCAGCCAACTCATCATACCTTCTGTCATTGGGATTACCCATATCAGCATCCAGCAAGGTGAATTGATCTTCCTGAACATCCTCATTAGCACCAACATTTCTGGCAGCCCCAGTAACCAGATTACCATTAGGAATCAGAGTACCAACAGGAGGAGGATCGACCCTCAGCTGTGAATTATCAACGTGATTACCTTCTGGCGTGACCTCTGGACGCTCGACCATAAGTCTTAACCTCTCTTGGTTCTGTGCCATACCAGTCATGAGAGCCATGAACTGGTCCATACGGGCCTTCATCTAAGCCAAATCATTCTAAATTTGATCAACCATTCTGTTTCGATTGCCTCTTGTGGAGTAGCGATGTATGTGATCGGTAGCAATACTTCCTGTTGACAGAATAAATATGAGAACCAGATAGGGTACCTGAAAAACAAACAAAAATGTAAGAATGAAATGTATGCAATGCAATGCTATGTTTTTTATTCCCAGGCCTTTTCGTGCCCCGATTCTGGTATTTTAGAAGTCCGCAACATTCAGATGACACACGAGATACAGCAGCTGATAAGAATATTCATCCAAACAAGTGCACAAATAAGTGTAGAATCCTGTGAAGTGATGTTGTAGGCAGGTGTCAGTGAACAGTGATGTAATATCAAGAAAACCACTGGAGAAAGTACTGAGCATATCATAACTGGAAGAAAACCCAAAGGCACGGAGTCTGAACAAGTATTTGAAAACATACAACCCAAATTCAGAAATTAAAGCAGCGATTCCTACAATAATTCTGTAGGTAATCAACATAATGAAAACTAAAACGGATGAAACACCACATCCTGCAACCCTAGACTGAGCCTCTTGACCTCCTCAAATAGCACAACATTCTCGGGATCTTCCGGTGCCTCAATCAGGCCTCTGATCAAGTGTTCTCTCAAACTGAAGGATTGGTACAAAGTGTTGATGTTCTGACACAATTCTTCCCCACTTGTACTACCATAGTCTGGCTCTGTCCTGGACTTCTTCACTTCCTCCCGGATCTTGAGGTCTTCTATTTCAGCCTGAGCTTCCTGTAATATCTTCTGACTTTCTTCCAAACTATCCCGGTAACTCCGTCGTTGAGCATGTGCAACTTTCAATTCTTCATCTGAGGTCTTGGCCTTAGCTTCCAATTCTTCAACCTTAGCCTTAAACTCTTCCTCTACCTTGGCTTGGCGCTTCTGTTCATCGGCCCATTTTTGTTGCCACAAGGTAATAACCTCATTAGCTTCCTTTAAAGACTTCTTAAGATTCTGGCGCTCTCTGGCGTTATTCTTATCAATTAAGCCCCATCTTTGGAAATAACTCAACCTCCCTTCGAGTTCTTCTTTCCTGCTTTCAGCCATCTTCTCAGCAATGTGGACTCTTTCTTCTAACCCTCTGTTAGCAAATGCAGCTTCCTGATACTGGCTGGTGACGTCCGCATTCTCAACCCTGAGTTCATGAACTAAAGCTTCCAGCTTTTGGAATTCTTCAATTGGTACTGAGGTCCTTGGCTCCACTACCTTGGGATATAACGGAGGCTCGACAGAGAATGGCAACAACGTAATGGCTACCCGGCGCTTCAGTCACTCAGTATAAGAAGGATAAGTTGCAGGATCTGGTCTCCCAAACTCCATCTTTCCTTTCTTAACCTGCGTGTTCCAGGCTTCATCAATAGAAAATGACACCTGTTTGTCATCTTTAGTAAGATAATACAAGGATTCCGCCACATTTTTTCCATAGGAGGTTCTTTTAATCCATATCCAAACTGCTTCAGCGCGAGGACATGATTGTAGTTGATTCCTCCCCTTCTTCCTACCATAGGCACATTTGGAAAAGCTCCACAACTAATAAGAATAGGTATACCCACCATATCTTTCCGATGCCACCAGACTATATCTTCAGACGTCAACCCCATCAGCCTCTTGGAGCACTTAACAGTTCCTCGGAGATCCACAAAAACTCCTGTCTTCGGCAAATGTCTATAAAACCACGCATGGAATAAGGGAGCACAACATACTACCAATCTTCCTCGCTTTTTCTCATTCTTGTAATGAATGAAATGGTATACATCGCCCAACAAAGTTGGGATTGGATTCTTCTTGACGAAGATACTGATTGCATCCATATCAATAAATCCAGCTATATTCGGAAACAGACAAATTCCATAAACACAGAGAGCTAAGATTGCATTAGAGGTAAACACATCACCATTAGCAAAACTCTTCTTTTCTTCTTCAATCAGAAAGTCTAGATGGAACCCTTTACAGCCCTCCTTTTCCTTAACATTATCCTTAACCACAGATACCCTTAAATGAATAGCCTCTGCAATGATATTGTCGGGAATGGCCTTCTTTGAACTATAGTGAGGAGGCGTATCCTTGACAGAAATCTTCAGAATATCAGAGAACTCTTCCAAAGTAGGTACCAGCAGATAACCATTGAATGTGAAGCAACACAACTGAGGGTCATTAAACTGCAAGAGAGTGTGCAGAGTATCATGCTGATCTACAGTAAGAAGGCTCACATAACTCAAGATGTTCCCAAACCTCTTTCTGAACTTATCTAGTTGGTTACTGTCCATTAAATATACCAATTCTTTGATCTGTCCCACTTTAGGCTTCGGAAACCAGTAATGCACGTTATTCTTTCTTGGAGGACCTTCCATTTGACGTAGAGAAAATACCCACCGGAATCGGAAACAATACTGAGACCTGGGAAAGAAAAAACATAAAATGTTAATGATGTATGCAATGAGATGCAGCTAGGCATGTGATCAGAGCCAGAATCTGCAGTGTCAGTGCAATAACTGTGAAAGAGCCAAGTGTCTGTGTAGCATCATATCAAGAATATCAGACCCAAGCACCGGTAAAGAACCAGATCCAGAATACCAGAACAAAGTACCTAAATCACTGATCATATGAGAACCACACAAAAGGGTAGGTAGAAGGTCAAGGTTACCTGCAAACCTGTAAACATTCCCCCCCCCAATCTCACATGTAGGTTCTAAAAGGTAGGATCCTCAGATTCGGATCCCGGAATGAGAAGCAATAGCACATTCAGCCCGTAGGATACAATGCTATCGCCAAACAAAGAGATCGTCATCTGATTCACCACAAAATAAATGCCATCCTTTGCAAGTTCCAAAGTGGGCCCTCGGGTGCGAATGGGTTTGCCATAGAATGTGGACTGCCACTGTCACCACTAAAGAGGGATGTTTCCACTAAGGTCCTCAATGATCGGTCACCAGATGCACATAACTCTTAAAGTCATACCCTGAATGAGGAAAACCCTTAAAGCAAGATAATCCTAAGAAAGTCGCACTCTGGCTGTGGAACTCACAACTACTCCCGTGGCTAAATACAATGAGAGCCCTGTGACTGTCCACTCTAAGTCCTAAAGTACACTCGAGCCTGGGTAATGGGCTCATCTCTCAGTAACAATCCCATCCCGCCAAAGGAAACCAGACAGTCCAGAATTTATGATGCATGATATAAATAAAATGCAATAAAGGTGGTAAAGTAAAGCGATAAAGTTGTAAATAAAAGCAGTAAAGCTAAACTAAAGCAAACACAAAGCAAACACCCAATAAGCAGTAAACAAACAAGCGCTAGGAGAGACTTGCATCGGGGAGGGACCAGCAAGAGGTCTGACGTCCCCAGCAGAGTCGTCAGCTGTCGCTCCCGGGATTTTCATCCAGGTACAAACGCGAAAGTGGCGCGGAAGGAAGAAATAAGAGTCGCCAGCCAGGGATTTTTATCCCAAAGAAAGGGAAGGGTAATGCTGCACAAACCCGAGAGAAAGGAAAGAACAAGGTTTCGCGAACCAAAGAGAATGGGTAAGGGAGTCGGTTACGTGAAGGGAAGGTTATCGCACCCCTTCACGTCCGTCGTACTCGACGGGATCCACGCTTGAAGTACTGCTCAAAGGGTGATAGAAAAGATGCTGGAAGAGGAAAGGAAAGAGAACGAGAAGCAAATATAGGGAAAATAAAAGAAGTGCTCGAATGGGCCCTACCCCACTGTCTACGTATCTCATCGGGAACATGAGAATCAGAGCGACGTAGTTCCCCTCAGCTAAGGGAATACTGTTTGTGTTTTTTAGGGAATGGCTAATGTTCTAGCTCAGGTGTTGCAGGCTCGCTGAATCCAGTGCGTTACCGTATTGCAAGAGAACGAGGAGAAGCACGTTCGTACGTTGAGAGTGAGTGAGATGAGAAGAGAATTCCCGAAGGAAAGACGTTTTTGTTTGTTTGAAGTGTTTTAGAAGTTTTTTATTTGAAGTGTTTTGTATAGGTAAGTGTACCTAAGTCTTTTTCAATGGAACGTGCATCTAATGCATCATTCCAAAATGAAATGATGATGAAGTACACTAAGTATGAGGAAGATCCTCAAACTTGCTTCCAAAGGTTAAAGGCTTAAGCACACTAGCCTATTCCCTTTATTAAATGTTTTTTGTTGTTTTTAAATGAAGAAGTGTTTTTGGTTTTGTTTGTGAAATTACTTCATGTTAAAGACTTGTACATCATGCTAGAATACCTACAACACATTCCAAGATGGAATGTATGCAAGCCCCCCCATGGAATAAGGCTCATGACACATGAAGATGTTTCAACCTTTATTAGGTGTTTTAAATTTGTTTTGAGATGAGAGAAGAGACTCAAAAGAAACAAAGGTAAAGACTAAAGGGGACTAAGACTCACCCTAATGTTAACATGCTTGGATGTTCCTAATGGTTAAGTGTGGTTTATAAGCCTAAATCTAAAAGAAGAGAGAAGAAGAACAAGTTCTAACTTACTTCAAAGATTGAAGTTAAGTTAAGAACTCAATGGGATGAAAGAAGTGAAGTGTCAAAGAAAGCATTGGAATGCTTATCACAATCACACATTGAAAGCTTTAAAAGATAAGAAAAGAGGTTGTATGTGGGAGCACACCCACACACTTGACTTACCATTAGCCCCTGAAAATGTTAGCAAAACAATTTACAAGTAGAGAAATAAGGAGAGAAGAACAAGTAAGGATCAAACAAGTTAGGAACTAAGGAAGAAGGATCCTAAAGGTGTGAAGAAAATTCTACAAAAAACAACATATCATGCTATCCAAATAAGAAAAGAAAATGGAAGGAAATAATGAAAACAACAACAATTACTGCTCGTAAGTGCAATGCAGCAGTAAAATCTATCATCATGTACCAAACAACAATTAACAGCACATGTTCAGCCTACAAAATGGGTGTAAAAAGCCAATAGCAGCACATACAACAGCATATATGTGTATGGACAACAATGAAAAATCAGGGGCAGCATACACTCGCAAATGACTCACTCATAAAAGAAAAAACATGCTTCAAGCCTTGCACATTATTCAATCAAACATGATCACAATCACACCATAAATCATGGTAAATAATTCTTGAAATCACCATGGAATAATGCACATTGTAAAAGAATACACATTATTAAGCATGTGAACAAATTAAAACAAATGTGCACCTATTGAAATAGAAAGCAAATGAACATGCACATAACAACCAGCAACACAAGCATCAATTAACAATTAACAAGCTCAATGTGTGTGCATTACGTGATCATTACATCAATTAATCAACAATGCAAACATAAACATTCATCGATTATCAATCAAGAATCGCGTGTCGAAAAACCATGCTCATGCAATAGTGTGAAGTGAAACAGCTCAAGAATAGTCCACAAATCATCAACGTATCAATCCATGAAGTTTAGACATGCAAGAGATCTCAAACAAGCAAGAAAATGCAAGAAAAACACAATCTGCTTCAGTGGTAATCGATTACTCACATAGGGTAATCGATTACTCAGTTGAAAATTGGTTAAAAACGTGAAAATAAGGCAGATTAATCGATTACCCTGTTAGAGTAATCGATTACCACTGAAACAGAGGCAGAAATTCAACTTTGAAAAGCACTTTTCAGCAGCAAATCACTTATCCAAGCATCCGAATGATCATGTAAACAATCATGCACGAAAATTGAGTTCAATCACAGCAATCAAACATCAATTATATCCAACAATCATCCACATCAAGAATCAAATTCAAGCGCCATGGATCCAAATCAAAAATCAACAAAGATCTACATCGAATAAGTTGCAAATAAGGTAAAATGAGTATAGATTTGAGGAAAACCAACCTACAAAGCGGAGATTTGCTTTGGTAATTGTTGCAAAGTGATCTTGGTGCAGAAAATTAAAGAAAACCAGAGATTCCTCGATTAGTAGCCGAAACGCGTCGAAACCGAGCAAAGTCGCGGAAAATCACCGAGATCGAACTTGCACCAAAATAAATGGTGTGAAACCCTTGGATTGAAGTAAAATAATCTGACCTTCCAGAAATCCAACAAAAGAAAGCCAAATGATGGAGTTTGAGCTCAAGAATTAATCACTTTTCAATGTGAAAAGTGATTATCCTTCAAGAAATAAGAGCTTTTTGTGAGGGTTTGGAAGAGAGAATTGAGATGAAGATGTAAGAAATTTGGTGAAATTTGGTGAATAATGGTCATTTTTGGTGAATCCTCTAAAAATGAGTGAAGGATTTCTCATATAGACTTTAGGTTTGGAGTGTGGGAGGTTTGGGATTAGCTTTGGACTTAGCTTTAGGTTTGGAGCTAGGGTTGGAGTTAGTTAGATTCAACTCACCGAGTCAAGGTAGTTAACTCGGTTAGTTAGGATCAACTCGGTAATAATCCCAAGGTGAACTTCAACATCCAAAGGTGGAGATGCTTGGAAAACAAGGAATCACAATTGGTGTATGGGCATGTGACTTGGTCTGCAAGCAAGGCCTTGGTGCCTATGAATTTTCAGTGTGAGACCACCATGTTTGAGCCCTCGTATGATCTCTATAACTTGTTCAAATGAAAAAATGCCCAACATCAAAATTAAAGAGGACATGGAGATGAACAACTTTGATGTTCAACAATTTTCTATTTGAAGCCTTCTTGATAGAGAAAACCAGCTTGACATTTGGCACGCCAAGTGTTTGATGAAATCATGGCCTGGAGGCCTGGATCTGCCTTGCCATGACTTGAGATTTGCCTTGATTTTACCAAACTTTGATTGGTCATAACTCCCTCAATTTTGATCCAATGGAAGAGTTCTTGGTATGGATTTGAAGCTTGGAATGTGATCTTTAATTGGCTCAACTTAGGCATGAAGTTTGAAGCTTTTATCATGGAGAAAGAATGCCTTGAAGTGTAGTGCAAAATGGTCCAAACTTGCCATTTTTAGAAATCCTAAGTTTCTAAATTTGGCAACTCTGTACAATTCTTGATTTTTGATGATTCTCTTGACATTTATTGATCAAATCTTGTCCAATGAACATATGTGACCTGAATTTCATGAATTTGACCTTAAAAAGTCAGGAGTTGACTTTTTCCTTTGCACAGTTGACTTTTTCCCCAATTTCTTGATTCTCAAGCAACTGATCAATTGAAACCCTTCTGAAATGAACCAATGAGCAATCTTCCATCCTTAAACACTTGACATCATGTAGAAAACATTGAGATCAAGTTTGAACCAAAATTTCATCAGGAGACTGCTTGAATTCAAAACCCTAATTTTGACTGCCTTTGTTAGGAGATGATGAACTGTCCAACCTTCTTGATGAATTCCCATCTTCCAATGACTTGTGAGATCAATTAAGATGAAATATGATGAAAGAGACCCTTGAGGCTTGTTGGAAGACCCTTGGCTCCTGTTCTCTTGCTTTGGATACTCAATACTCTGAAAACCACTGATCACATGCCCTATGCTGAATGCAAAGATGAATGCTTTATTTTTCTATGACCTGAATGCAATACAATGCAATGAAAGCATATGCTAAATGATATGAAAAATGAGAGGGAAAATTTTGGGGTATGACACCACGATATCAAATGCTTCCTTCAGAAACAAGAGTATCCCTCTGGGGCATCCAGAAAGGATAGAAAGACCCTCAGAAGGCTAGCAGACAGCTTTTTCTTGAGCGGTGATACACTCTATAAGAGAAACTTTGACAGGGTCTTACTCTGATGCGTAGACAGACCATAAGCAAACATGCTGATAAAAGAAATTCACAAAGGATCCTTTGGCACTCATGCCAACGGACACACAATGGCGAGAAAAATTCTAAGAGCAGGGTACTACTGGTTGACCATGGAATCCGACTGCTACAAGTACATGAGGAAATGTCACAAGTGTCAGATATACTCAGACAAAATCCATGTACTGCCAACACATCTCAAATTTCTTTCTTCCCCATGGCCTTTTTCCATATGGGGAATCGACATGATCGGCATGATCGAACCTAAGGCTTCAAACAGACATTGGTTCATCTTGGTAGCCATTGATTACTTCACCAAGTGGGTCGAAGCAGCGTCATATGCCAATGTAACCTGACAAGTCGTGGTCCGTTTTATCAAAAACAATCTCATCTGTCGTTATGGTGTTCCAAGCCAGATCATTACTGATAATGGATCCAACTTGAACAATAAGATGATGAAAGAGTTGTGTGTTGAATTCAAGATCAAACACCATAACTCATCTCCCTACCGACCCAAGATGAACGGAGCGGTAGAAGCGGCTAACAAGAAAATCAAGAAAATTGTTCAAAAGATGGTTGTAACCTATAAAGATTGGCACGAGATGCTACCCTTTGCTCTTCACGATTATCGTACATTTGTCCGCACTTCAACAGGGGCTACCCCTTTCTCTCTAGTATATGGCATGGAGGCAGTGCTCCCCATAGAAGTAGAGATCCCATCAATCCGGGTATTGATGGAAGCTAAGCTAACAGAAGCTGAATGGTGTCAAAGTCGACACGATGAACCGAATCTGATCGAAGAAAAACGAATAATGGCACTATGCCATGGTCAGTTATATCAATAGAGAATGAAGAAGGCATTTGACAAAAAAGGTCCGACCTCGCGTCTTTAGGAAAGGAGACCTCGTGCTCAAAAAGATACAATTATTCCTCACTGATTCGCGGGGCAAATGGACTCCGAATTATGACGGCCCTTATGTGGTCAAGAAAGCTTTCTCAGGCGGCGCCTTGAGACTCGCAACCATGGATGAGAAGAGTTTGTGTACCCCACGAATATTGATGTAGTCAAGAAATACTTCGCCTAAACTAAATAAAAAAAATATAAAAAAAATACGTCTCGGTGGATTGAAAACCCGAAAGGGCGGTGCAGGCAAAAATTAGAGAAATAATCAAAATCATCCCGGTGGATGGAAATCTCAAAGTACAATCCAGGAAAAAATTAGGGATTAATGGCAAGTAACTACGTCTGATCAGTTCAACTCCTCAGCAGTAATGCCATCCATCAGAAGAAAAACTCCAGTCAAGGTCATCTTCGATAGAAGCTCAGGATGTCCAGAATTCAAAGTTGGTAGAAGGATAGCGGTCGTCATGTTTCAATGTAGCCCTTTTTCCCTTAAATTACCATTTTCTAAACTTTGTAAATACTTTATGGAATCACACGTTTGGCTGATTTCCATCCTATCAATAAAATTTAAGCCCTTGTGCTTTTGTTTACAATTCTTATTTGTTTTAGCTTTACATAATGACGTTTTAACATGATCAACGATTCTTGAAATAAAACAAAAATGAATTTACTTGTCAAACTTTTTCTGCTTTTAAAATAAAGATGGAAATTTCTTTTGACTGTTGAACATCGAAAGAACATCGATCGTTTCTCCACAAGCAATTGAGCTTCAGAGTGCAGAATCAAAGTACTCCTTCATAGCCAGTACACCTGAATGAAGGATCAACTGTGTCAGAGACCAGGTTTCGTCTGACACCCTCGGCAGAGTTCTCATCTCCTAATCCCGACCAACGTAGCTCCCAACAGGGACTATCCCTCCTAAGCAAGGCATTGCTATTTTCTGAACCAGCGATACTTTTCATCTCCCGCTGTGGCCGAGTATCCAGTCGTGTTCATCCACTAATCTATATGTCGCGTCAGTTTTGTCAGCATACACATGCATACATCATGCATTATTGATTTACATTCATATTCATATTGCATCACTATCACTCTAGTCGGTCTTGTTCCCTAGTGATAAACGTCTTTTCAACCGAGTTGTCAGTTCTTTCCTCGTCGGGAAAGGTGGCGTCTGACCAACCGCTCCTCCACTTTGCTGCTGAATTAAATTGGGTCCCTTGACCACTTTGATAACTTGAACCTCTGAAAGGCCAGAGAACCTTCAGCCAACGTCACTCTTCGCCATCGAAGATGATGTATTCGCTTTCCCGGATTAAGGAAAATCCCCAGAGAAAGCCTCTTAATCAGATATTCGGCAATGCAACCATTTTTCTCCGAAAAATCCGCTGACGAAATGGTCATCAGCACCTCCAAATTGGATCACATCATATGACATTTCTCTGAGAAGATCCCGACAAAAGTATGATGTAACACCCCCAAGCGACAACAGTCTCTCAAGAGACCTGCTTTCCCTTGCAAAGCTGACAAATGGCGTCTTCGACGGAGAATTTTGTGTACCTCTACAACTCAGACGAATGGGTCTCCCCAACAAGTCTGACATCAAAAGTTTTTATATCAAATGGCATCTCCCCAGGAAAATTCGGCGAGAAGTTTGAGGAAAACCGCAACGAATAGCATCCCTTGTCAAGAAAGTTTATTGACAAAAGAAACTGAGACCAGTTCCTTGGTAGGAAACCAGGATCGATGGGAGGTTTATTTCAGAAACTGAGACCAGTTCCTTGGTAGGAAACCAGGATCGAGGGGAAGTTTATTACAGAAGCTGAGACCAGTTCCTTGGTAGGAAACCAGGATCGAGGGGAGGTTTATTTCTGAAACTGATACCAGTTCCTTGGTAGGAAACCAGGATCGAGGGGAGGTTTATTTCAGAAACTGAGACCAGTTCCTTGGTAGGAAACCAGGATCGAGGGGAAGTTTATTTCAGAAACCGAGACCAGTTCCTTGGTAGGAAACCAGGATCGAGGGGAAGTTTATTTCAGAAACTGAGACCAGTTCATTGGTAGGATACCAGGATCGAGGGGAAGTTTATGTCAGCAACTAAGACCAGTTCCTTGGTAGGAAACCAGGATCGAGGGGAAGTTTATTTCAGAAACTAAGACCAGTTCCTCGGTAGGAAACCAGGATCGAGGGGAAGTTTTTACCTTTTCTAAGTATCATTGCTTAGCAAAAGAAGATGGATGAGCAAGCTGCCATTCATAACCACCATTAAAATTTCGGGTATTCCGATATTTAATTCTCTTGCACCCCGAATGCCCGAATACCTTCGCCATTCACACCTTCGGGTCCAAGAAGATTAAATAGGGGCATCTGTCACACCCCAAATTTTGACCACTAAGATTCCCCATCATTGTGCAAATCATCATCACAATATGGATGGACCATCACACCTCATTAGTCTCCCCAAAGATGGGTGAGCATCCACTACAATCAAATTTAGGGTTTCAAGCCCTCTCAGAGCTCTTAGACAAAGGATCAATCAAGAAATGACATGATCCTCAACTTGTCTAAGCCTCTCAAACATCCCCAATGGATCAAGAGGACTTCCACATCAAGAATCAAGCACAATGTTGCAGCATTCCAGGTGGATCAAGCCTCAAGGTCACCAGTGTCACCAAATTAGGGTTTTGGTCGACCAGGGCCTCCAAATGGAAAATTTCCTCTGGGCGTGAGCCAACACTTCAAATCACAACCTAAGATGCTCCAAGGGACATCATGAACCCAATCAGCAAGTCAATTTTGCCTCAGGGGATGCATTCATAAAAAATCAAGAATTAGGATTTCTTGACCTAATTCACCCCTAAGTTGACTTTTGGGACAAAACATGAGCCAAGACCTCAAGAGAGGATTTGAGGGTCTCTAACACACTACATTGATCCATTTACAACAATGAATTGATCCAATAAGCTTGATCAATAAGTTTCAAATTCATTAGAACCACAATTAGGGTTTCGCGGGAAAAGTCAACAGTGCCTTTGACTTTTGACCCAGGCATGCTCCCAAACCTTGGGAAATGATTCAATACACCCTATAACACCTATGAAATCAATCCATGAAGTTTGATTTAGGTCAAGGACTTGATTTCATAGAGGATCACACAGTTTGGAGTTCATCTGATAAAAAGTCAACTGTGCACAAAAGTCAACTTTGACTTTTTGAGATTTTTCACAATTATGGTTCTTTGACCCTAAAATGATGTTAATATGAGATTGGGGTCATAATTCATCAATAAAAATCAAGAAAAGTGGGATAACTTGTAAAAGGGGTAACCATAAAAAACTTAGAAATTTTCTAAGTTATGGAACAAAGTGGCTAGGGTACCAACTTCCAAGGATCATAACTTGAGATCTAAGCAACCATTTGGGTTGATCCAAAGATGGATTTGTAGCTCTCATGGCATACTTTAAAAGTGTCAACTACACCTCACTCCAATTCATCATGGATTTTGAGTTATGGTTGAATCAAAATGGCTGAAAACATGAAATGTCACTTTTTCCAACACTTAGTGAAATTTTCACTAAGTCAGAATCTATCTTTATTTTTTTCCAAAAGTAGGGGGATTTTTCACTTGGATCCAAAAAGTATCAAGACAAACTATGATCACACATGTGTTGTATCATATAAGAGCTTTCCAAAATGGCCAAGAACTCCATGAAACTCCACTTAAGCCATGAGATATGACAATGACAACGTGCCTTGCTACAAACTGTCATGGCAAGGCAGATTTGTGCATTTTGCTCGATTTGAGCAAATTTTGCAAATGACAAACAAGTTTATCCATCTGAACACCTCAGGGGAAGACCAAGGAGGGACAAACACTAATCCATCCGCCTCCCAAGTCCTTGGAACCAAAAGTAGCATGTCAAACCTAGAAATGCCTAAATGAGGGACAAGACTCCAATTTTGGTTTGGAGCATTTAATGGATGCACCAAGGTGGCATGGACTGAGCCCTTTCCAACTGAATTCAGTCAAGACTTATCCAAGAACTAGGGAACCATCATCTTGTGCTCTAACCTCTAGTCAGTGGTTAGAGGAGACTTGGTTTCCTATTGATCAACATTTGCCAAACTTTTGCATTAGTTGTCATTCACTATTGCTTGCAAAACAAACTTGATCTACTATAAATAGAGCTCATTTATGCTCAGTTTGAGTACACCAAAGCCATCAAACAGATGCTTTCCTCAAAATCTCTCCCTTCACTCCAAAATTGCCTTCCAAAGCAAGGCACTATCGGGTTTTGAGTTTGAAAGCAATTCCAACCAAACCAATCTCACACACACACACACACCTCATAAACATCATATAGAAGTGATCCAAACACTTAAACAACATCTGGAACACTAATTTCTCAAAATCACCATCCAACTGCTCAAGCTTTTAGCAGACTTGCAGTTGGGGTACCATCTTCAGTTCCAACTTGTTTCAAACCACTCCAAGCATTCAGACACATCACTTGGCACCTAAGGAAGCTGTGCAAATCATTGGAACCAGCTTGCAACACCTCTAACACAAAACACGATCACCAGCTGCAAGAGGTAAGCCTGAGCTCTTCTAACTCTATGATCCATGCATTTTTTGCTGCACAATAATTTGACCATATGTTCATAATCATGCATAGAGTGTTTACCCTCAATCAATTGCTTTGTTTGAATCGTGTATGGAATTTCTGAGCCTTCATACAAATTTTAGGGTTCTTGAGGTTTCTCTTTGATTTCTTATTCCATGCTTAAAATAAATGAAATTAAAGACCATAAACATGATCGTGAGGTGAAAACGAGCAGATTGATATGTAGATTGCATGATATAATCAAGTATTCAGTGAGATTGGATAGAAAATGCAAATCTGCAGAAACAGAGGGTGGCACGTGTTCTTGGCATGTTCTTGGCGCCATTTTTTTGAATATTTGAATTTTTGTGATTTTATTTAATTGATTCAAAAATTAATTTCTCTATAGTTTTTAATGATTTTGAGTTGATTCTTTTTTTAATAATTCACAAAAATGCTAAAATATTTTATTTTACCAAAAAATCCAAAAAATATTAATTATGTCATATACTTGATATTTTTACAAAGAATTAATATTTTATTTGTTTTTCAACATTTAAACTGTTTTTTCTCCCTTGATTTTCCAAACTTAATTGATTTCCAATCATTTTGTGGATAGAAACATGATTTTTGAAACATTGATCCAAGATCACAATTTGTTTTCACACATGTTAACAATTTTGATCATTTTAATTGAATTTTTATTCAATTAAAATATATTTTGAAAACAAATTAGGGTTTTGATTAATTCAACCCTCATCAAATCTTTTTCAAACTCATTTAGGCCTCTAATAAAGTGTAAGACCCAACCCTTTTTTTTAAACCAAAATAATTTGGGCCTCAGTGTATTGTATAAGTCCCGATACCGTCAAAACATACGGCGCGATCGTCACCTTTTCAAAATCATCTGGGCTTCTCCTTGAGCTATAAGACCCATATTTATTCGTTTTTCAAACTCTTTGGGCCTCTAATAGAGTGTAAGACCCAAACCATTTGTAAATACACCACCTTTTGGGCCTCAGCCATTGTATAAGTCCCACTATATTTTTAAAAAAACAACAGCGCGATCGTCGCCTTTTTAACAAAATCAACTGGGCCTCTCCTCGAGCTATAAGTCCCAATTCTTTTTTAAAACTCTTTGGGCCTCTAATAGAGTGTAAGACCCAACCCTTTTTTGAAAACTAAATGATTTGGGCCTCAGATATTGTATAAGGCCCACTGTGTTTTCAAAAACCTCGGCGCGATCGCCGTTGCCAAACAAATAACCCTAGGCATCTCCTTGAGTTGTAAGCTTCATCTCTTGTACAAAAATAAATCATTGGGCCTCTAATAGAGTGTAAGACTCATCCCCTTGTACATAAAAACTTTTTGGGCCTGACGTATTGTATAAGTCCCTCTGTATAGTTTTTAAAACAATGGTGCGATCATCGTTAAAACTTGGGCCTCTCCTTGAGCTGTAAGCCCCAACAATCTCTTCAAAACACTTCCTCCTTTGATTTTGAATTCAAATATATGTTGTTATCAAAACTTTCTTTGTTGAACAACTAACCAAATAGCATGGAAGCTCTACAACGGGTAAGTGTTTATCCGCTTTCATTTACCGCTTTCATATGTACATAACTGTATTGTGGGGCTGCTTCACTGTAAGTCTTCTTTCACATCCTTTTATATACTTGTCACATATCCACTATGTAATACTAGTATAGTTATTTAGAGTTTTCCCCGGCAACTACGTCTAGCACTAGGTAAAGCCCTGTTGGTCACTCTTAAATACAAACAAAACTAGATCCCCCATAGGATTCCAGATACAGTCTTCCCTCCTCTTGGGGTTAAACAATATGGAACAAAGAGAAAGGCAATATTCTCGGTGAACCTTTTCTCAGACTGTCACCCTTAGAAATTGTCAAAGAAACTCTAACTCCCCAGAGATGATCTTTTCTCCGTGAATGGCATCTCTTGAGTTTCTTCCAAATTCTCGAACTTTCCTGGAATGATCTCTTCTCTGTGAATTTCATTTTTTGAACTTCTCTTAGTTTGGGAACCCACAGGCTTCCTAAAAGCATCCCCGCCTCCTCTTGAGCGTTGTACAAGGACCCTTCAGTTTCTTAGAAGTTCTCATGCCTTCTCTTGGGCTTAATACAAGGACCTTGACGACCTCTTAAAGGTATAAGACAGAACTTAGTCATCCTTTGCTAGAGCAGTATTTCCCGCGTCAAAACTCCAGCCATTGTAGGGTTGATACTCATCCCTTAATGCCCGCGCCTCCTCTTGGGCATTATACAAAAGATAAAACTCTAGACTTGGACAGTCTAAACCCCTTGAGTCTCAAAGACATTCTCAAGTTCCTTTCAAACATAGGAAGAAACCCCAGTCTCTCCCATGAGAGTTCCCCACACTTGGACCCGCTTCAGGATCTCCAGAATCCACAGTGGTAAGGCAGCCTCCTCTTGGGCTTTGTACAAATGATTCTCCCTAGGAGAGCTAACCTTTTCAGACTCTCTTGTTGAGTCAATCCCTTTTTTTAGCCTCCGTCTCGGGCTTTGTACAAGACATATAAATCACTCTCTTGTTGAGTATAAAAGACTCTCTTATTGAGTTAACCTCCTTTTAGCCTCCATCTCGGGCTTCGTACGAGATAGAAAAACACTCTCTTGTTGAGTATAAAAGACTCTCTTGTTGAGTCAATCTCCTTTTAGCCTCAATCTCGGGCTTCGTACGAGATAGCAAAATACTCTCTTGTTGAGTATAAAAGACTCTCTTGTTGAGTCAATCCCTTTTAGCCTCCATCTTGGGCTTTGTACAAGACATATAAATCACTCTCTTGTTGAGTATAAAAGACTCTCTTGTTGAGTCAACCACTTTTAGCCTCCGTCTTGGGCTTTGTACAAGACATATAAAACACTATCTTGTTGAGTATGAAAGACTCTCTTGTTGAGTCAATCTCCTTTTAGCCTCAATCTCGAGCTTCGTACGAGACAACAAATCACTCTCTTGTTGAGTATAAAAGACTCTCTTGTTGAGTCAAACAACCTTCAGACTCTCTTGTTGAGTCAATCACCTTCAGACTCTCTTGTTGAGTCAACCCTTTTTAGCCTCCGTCTTGGGCTTTATACAGGACAGATAAAAGTACTCTCTTGTTGAGTCAAACCATTTCAGCCTCCATCTCGGGCTTTATACAAGATACATTCTCCTCAACGGAGTTAAAATCCCTTTTAGCCTCAATCTTGGGCTTTGTACAAGACAGAAAGAACATTTTCCTCCGAAAAAGTCAAACTTCCTGCCTCCTCTTAGGCTTTGTATAAAGAAAACCCCGGTTGAGTCAATCAACCTTTTAGCATCAAAGTTGTGCCTTGCTCACAGCATACAAACATCAACAACTCCTCTTTAGAGATGAAAAATTCTCTCTCAGCCAAAACCCTTTAGCTTCACATCTTGGGCTTTGAACAAGATACAAACCACCTTTAGCTTCACGTCTTGGGCTTTGAACAAGACACCAAAACACCTCTTTCCTCCCATAGAATAGGAGGAACTACGATCGCTCTGATTTCCCTGTTTCGGGAATACGTAGGCATAAAATTGCAAAAAATCTTAGCGAGCATACTAATCAAAAAGCCCCAAAAATCCCGTACCTTCAGACATCAATCGAAAAACATCAGACCTAACATCTTAAAACCTCACAGATAATCCAGACACTTGTATTCTTAAGAAAATAACCCTAAGAAGGATCCCCCTATCTTGATAGCATCTGTAAACCAACAATTTTGACTGTTTAAACTCAGTATGCAAGCAGGGTTAATTGGAGACATCTATTTCCCTTCCTTAATCAACTAAACAGGATAAAAAATGAATCGAACTGTAGTACCAAAGCGATAGTGATTCGAAACCACAAAAATCGCGCTACATAATGCAAATCACTTTGAATTTTCACGGAAAAGCTTGAATTAAGGTCAAACTTGACATTAGAACTCAGAAACAAGTGGTTTTAGGGATTAGAGGATGTTTTGAGCTAACACACAAAAGTTGGTTCCTTGAACTTTACGAAATGAAACCTCCAACTTTGAGGCTTCGAAACTCTCAGCTCACTCAATGGATTAAGGAGTTCTAGTACTTTTTGGAAAGCCCTCAATGCCCTCTACAACTTTCATGTTCAAAGAGTTTTGAGTTGAGGCCTTGAACTTTATGAAAAACTGGGTTAAAGTTGGCTGGTTATTAAGGCAAAAAGTGCTGAAATTTCTCTAAGTCCTTAGGCAGTCTAACTTCCAAGTCTCATAACTCACAAACCATGCATTTTTTTGGATAAAAGTAATATTTAACACTTTGAAGATCATGGAAAGAGCTTCCATTTGGGCTTTGAGTCACTCAATTTGGATGTGTGATTTGGAAGTTATGACCATTTCAAATTGGCACAAGAGGGGAAATTTCCATATATGAAAAGTTTCATGAACTAAACCTTGCTTCCTTTGCAAGAAAACTCTTGAGACTTAATTTCTCATACCCTAAATCATCAATGAGGCATATTATGATGAATTGAGGCCTTGGAGGTTTCATTTGGATCAAAATCCCAAGAATTAGGGTTTCAGTCAAAACCTGTAGCGAGCGATTTTGGACGCGGTTCTTAAGCACTTGTCGCTCTCTGCGGTTGAGCTTAAAACTACAGGTCGATTCATTTTTTATCCTATTGTGAGCTGAATAAGGAAGGGAAATAGATGTCTCCAATTAACCCTGCTTGCATACTGAGTTTAAACAGCGGTCTGTTAGGTTACGGATGCTATCAATGTGGGGGGGCCTTTGTACTGGTTATTCGTATTTCGCCAATACGGTTCTTTCTTTTTTCTAGGCAAAGGGTTTCTGGCGGGGAATAAGGATTAGGATGTTAGGACTGATGCTTTTGAATTACTGCTTTTAATTGATGGGGATATGGGATTTGGGTTTTTTGTTGATAGCGCTCGCTAAGATATTTTCTTTCGATCTTATGCCTATGTATTCCCGTTTACCGAAACAGGGAAATCAGAGCGTTCGTAGTTCCTCCTATTCTATGGGAGTAAATTGGTTTTTGGTGTCTTGTTCAAAGCCCAAGACATGAAGCGAAAGGTAGTTTGTATCTTGTTCAAAGCCCAAGATGTGAAGCTAAAAGGTCTATTTGTGTCTTGTTCAAAGCCCAAGACGTGAAGCTGAAAGACCTCAGTTTTAGAGAGAATTTGTCATCTCTAAAGAGGGGGAAGGAGAATTACTTTAACTGGGATACGCGGATCCGAGCAATGCTATAATTTCCGAAGAAAGGGTTTTAACCTGAAGGAGAAGACTTTAACTCAGTGTAGAGCAATGCCATCTTTCCTTAGGAATTTCTCATGCTAAAAGAGGGACAGTGGCGTGGATATAGATGATCCAGAGGCTTGCCACTTACAGCGATTAGATGAAGGGAAAGGAGTTGTTGATGTTTGTGTACTGTGAACGAGGCACATTTTTTATGCTAAAAGGTTGATTGGATCAACCAGTGGTTTTCTTATACAAAGCCTAAGAGGAGGCTAATTTCCGCTAGGAAAATCATTATATAAAGCCTAAGAGGAGGCTATTTTGTGTCTCGTATAAAGCCCGAGAGAGAGGCTAAAAGTTTTTGACCCAGTGGGGCATATCGTTATACAAAGCCTAAGAGGAGGCTAGCAAAGAGTTCGACTCTTGCTTAAGGGATTTATATCTCGTACGAGGCCCGAGATGGAGGCAAAAAAAGGGGTGATTGACTCAACGAGGGAATCTTTTGTGTCTCATACAAAGCCTGAGAGAGAGGCTAAAGGTTGTTTTGACTCCACTGGGGAGAATTTTGGTATCTCGTACGAAGCCCGAGATGGAGGCTATTGTAACTGTTTCAGTTGAGTGACAGATCCAATATACTGATTTAAAAGAGAAAATCAGTTCTTATATGAGTAACACTGTACTCAGGGATTTGATTTGAGGATCAGGGATATTTCCTTCTCTTTGAGGAAATGGGAAATCCAAAGGGTATTGAGACTGTCCGAGTCTGCGGGTTTCCTTCCTATTTAACGAAGGGTGCTTGAGAATGTCTTTGAGACTCAAGGAAGTTAGACTGTCCAAGTCTAGAGTTTTATCTTTTGTACTATGCTTCGAGAAACAGTAGTAGACTCTATGAAAGGACTGTTCTATGAGGATGACTAGGTTCTGTTCCTATACCTCTAGGAGGTCGTCGGGACAATTTGTATGAAGCCCAAGAGGAGGCTGGAATCTTTTAAGAAGCCGACGGGTCCTTAAATAATTCCCAAGAGGAGGCTATCATTCCCGAAGGAAGAGATCATTATACGAAGCCTAAGAGGAAGCTGTGAATACTTCTAAGAAGTCGTAGGGTCCTTGAATAATGCCCAAGAGGAGGCCGATGCTTTTAAGAAGCCCGTGGGTCTATCATCTCCTTTCCATTAGGAGAGATAACTTTTTTAAAGATAAAAACCACTGGTAAACGTGCGAGGTTTACAATCCAGCGACTTTTAACTTTTAAAGAGGGTTCCTTAGTTAAGGTCCAAGATTATGACCGTAGTGGGTACCCAAACCCCAAGACATTCAAGGCAAGCTATCCACAAGGAATAGATCAAGTCAGGAAAGTTCGAGAATTTGGAAGAAACTCAAAGATGCCATTCACGGAGAATACATTCATCTTGGGGAGTAGAGCTTCTTGACGATTCCTAAGGAGGACAGCCGAAGAGAAGACTGTATCTGGTGCTCCTATTGGGGATCTAGGCGTCTATTTCTACGAATAAATGAAACGGCGTCACCTAGTTCTAGACGTAGTTGCCGGGGAAACTCGAAAATCTATACTATTATTACACAGTAGATATGAGTTTATGAAAGGAGACTTACAGTGAGCAGCCCCACAATACAGTTTATAATATGAAAGCAGTAAATGAAAGCAATAACCACTTACTTGGTTGTAGAGCTTCCATGCTGTTTGGTTAGTTGTTCAACAAAGAAAGATTAAAAACAACAGTATATTCAAAATCAAAGGAGAAAGTGCTTTGAAAAAGAAAGATCTGGGGCTTACAGCTCAAGGAGAGGCCCAAGGTTTTATCAGTGAGCGCACTGTTTGAATTTGTACAGAGGGACTTATACAAGTGACTGTGGCCCAAAATGGTTTTCTGTACAAAGGGATGGGTCTTACACTCTCTCAAGAGGCCCAAAGTGTTTTAAAGAAAAAGAAATGGGTCTTACTACTCGAGGGTAGGCCCAGATGGTTTTTATTTTTAAACGGGCGACGATCGCGCCGTTTGCTTGTACAGAGGGACTTATACAATGAGTGAGGCCCAAAAAGTTTTTGTACAAGGGGGGATGGGTCTTACACTCTAATAGAGGCCCAAAGAGTTTTGAGATGAATAAATGGGTCTTACTACTCGAGGGTAGGCCCAGATGATTTTTGAAAAGGCGACGATCGCGCCGTTTGTTTTTTGACGGTATCGGGACTTATACAATAAGTGAGGCCCAAAGATGATTTGGTCAAAAAAGGGGGTTGGGTCTTACACTCTAATAGAGGCCCAAAGTGTTTTGAAAATGATTTTTTGAGGGTTGAATTAATCCAAAACCCTAATTTGTTTTCAAAAATGTATTTAATTGAATAAAAATTCAATTAAAATGATCAAAAATTTTTTAACACATGGAAAACAAATTGTGATCTTGGATTAATGCTTCAAAAATTAAGTATTGACCTACAAAATAATTAGAAAGCATTAAAAGTTGCAAAATCAATGTAGAAAAAATATTTAAAATGCCAAAAACAATCAAAATATTAATTCTTTACAAAAATATCAATTATATGAAATAAATAATATTTTTGGGATTTTTTGATAAAATAAAATATTTTAACATTTTTGTGAATTATTAAAAAAAGAATCAACTCAAAATCATTAAAACTCAGAGAGAAATTAATTTTTGAATCAATTAAACAAAATCACAAAATTCAAATATTCAAATATATGAAAATGGCGCCAAGAACAACACCAAGAACACGCGCGTTTTTTCAGTTTGCCCAGATTTGCATTTTCCATTCAATCTCACTGAATACGTAATTATAACATGCAATCCACATATCATTATGCTCGCCTCAACCTCACGATCATGTCTATGTACTTTAATTTCATTTAAATTAAACATACAACAAGAAATCACGAAGAAACCTCAAGAACCCTAATTTCTGCATGAAGGCTAGGATTTTTTATACACGATTCAAACAATGCAATTAATTGAGGGAAAACATTCCATGCATGATTATGAACATATGGCCAAATTATTGTGCGAGGAAATATGCATAGATTGAGAGATGCCCAAGTTTAGGCTTACCTCCAAGTCGTGACAGCAAGTTCAGATGTGATTTTGAGTTGGAGGTGTTACAGACAAGTTGTGATGATCTGGACAGCTTCCCTACACCATATGGAGTGTGTTTGAACACTTGGATTGAATTGAAATGGACTGGATCAGTTTATGGCATCTCAGCTGCAACTTCACTTCAAATTTGTGTGGATGGCAAGTGATTTTGTGAAATTGATGTTTCAGATGTTATGTGAGTGTTTGATCAGCTCATATGTGATGTATGTGAGGTGTGTGAGTGATTGGTTTGTGCAGAATTGCTCTCAAACTCAAAACCCGATAGCTACCTTGCTAAGAAAGGCATTTTTGCCAAGAGAAAGAGATTTTGAGGAAAGCATCTGTTAGATGGCTTTGGTGTACTTAAACTGACCACAATTGAGCTCTATTTATAGTAGAGCAAGTTTGTTTTGCAAGGAATAGTACATGGCAGCTGGTAAGTAGGTTTCCTCAATGTTGGCCAATGGAAATGAAAGTCTCCTCTAGCCATTGACTAGAGGTTAGGGCACAGAGCTTAGGTCCCCTTGGTCTTGGATAAGTCTTGACTGATTTCAGATGAGAATGGCTCAGTCCATGCCACCTTGATGGTTCCATTGAATGCCTCATTCCAAATTTGAAGTCTTGTCCCTACTTTGGCAACTCTAGGTTCAACATGCTATTCTTTGTTCCTTGGACCTTGGAGGCTTGGCTCAGTGATTGTCCCCTTTGGATTCAATCTTCTGAGGTGTCCAAGTGGATTAGAGCAATTGGAATTGGCTGATTTTGGCAAATCGAGCCAAAATGCAAATTCTGCCTTGCTTTGACAGATTTCAGCAGGGCAACATGCCAATGTTGTATCTCATGATGTAGGTTGAATTTGGCAATGTTCTTGGCCATTTTGGAAAGCTCTTACATGATACAACAACTGTTTGAACAAGTTTGGTTTTGATCTCTTTTGATTCCAAGTGAAAAATCCCCCTACATTTGGCAAAAAGTGAAGCCGAATTCTGACTTAGTGAAAATTTCACTAAGTGTTGAAAAAAGTGACTTTTTCACTTTTCAGCCACTTTGATCATTCCATAACTCAAAATCCTTAATGAATTGGAATGACTTGTAGTTGAAGTTTTTGTAGGTGATAATGAGGGCTACAAATCCATCTCTGGATGAGAAAAAATGGCCTTGTGGTTTAGGAGTTATGGTCCTCCAAAGTTGGTACCTTTGCCACTTTATTTTTAACTTAGAAAAATTTCTAAGTTTTATGGTTACCCCTTTTACAAGTTATCTCACTTTTCTTGATTTTTCTTGATGAATGATGATTCAAATCATACATTAACATCATTTTAGGGTTAAAAATCTATTTTTGTGAAAAATCTCAAAAAGTCAAAGTTGACTTTTGTGCACAGTTGACTTTTTATCAGATGAATTCCAAACTGTGCAATTCTTCAGGAAAGCATGCCCTTGACCTAAATCAAACTTGATGGACATGTTCCATGGGTGTCATAGGGTATATTCAATCATGTATTAGGGTTTGGGAGCATGTCTTGGTCAAAAGTCAAAGTTACAGTTGACTTTTCCCTTAAAACCCTAATTGTGGTGCAGATGAAAATGAGACTTGTTGCTCAAGCTTCTTGGATCAATCCATTGTTCCAAATGGATCAACATGGTGCATTAGAGACCCTCAAATCATCTCTTGAGGTCTTGGCTCATGGTTTGTCCCAAAAGTCAACTTAGGGGTGAATTAGGTCAAGAAACCCTAATTCCTGATTTTTGATGAATGCATCCCCTGAGGCAAAATTGACTTGATGCATGGGTTCATGAGGTTCCATGAAGTATATTAGGTCATGTTTTGGATCATTGCCTTGTGCCCAGATGAAAATTTCCATCTGGAGGCCCTGGTCGACGAAAACCCTAATTTGGTGACACTGTCGATCTTGAGACTTGATCCACCTAGAAGGGAGCAGCCTTGTGCTTAATCCTTGAAGTGGGAGTCCTTTTTGATCCATTGTGGATGTTTGAGAGATTAGACAAGTTGAAGATCATGTCATTTCTTGATTAATCCTTTGTCTAAGCACTCAGAGAGGGCTTGAAACCCTAATTCTGATTGTATTGGATGCTCACCCATCTTTGGGGAGACTGATGAAACATGATGGTTCATCCACACTGTGATGATGATTTTCACAATGATGGGAAATCTAAGTGGTCAAAATTTGGGGTATTACAGATGCCCCTATTTAATCTTCTTGGACCCGAAGGTGTGAATGACGAAGGTATTCGAGCATTCGGGGTGCAAGAGGATTAAATATCGGAATATCCAAAATTTTGATGGTGGTTATGAATGGTAGCTTACGCATTCATCTTCTTTAGCTAAGCAATGATGCTTAGAAAAGGTAAACTTCCCCTCGATCCTGGTCTTCAGCCAAGGAACTGGTCTCAGTTTTCTTTTGAAATGAACTTCCCCTCGTTCTTGGTTTCCTACCAAGGAACTGGTCTTAGTTTCTGATTTAAACTTCCCCTTGATCCTGGTTTCTTACCAAGAACTGGTCTTAGTTTCTGATTTAAACTTCCCCTCGATCCTGGTTTCCTACCAAGAACTGGTCTTAGTTTCTGATTTAAACTTCCCCTCGATCCTGGTTTCTTACCAAGAACTGGTCTTAGTTTCTTTTGTCAATAAACTTTACTGACAAGGGACGCTATTCGTAGCGGTTTTTCTTCAAACTTCTCGCCGAATTTTCCTGGGGAGATGCCATTTGAGTGGAAAAAGTTTTGATGTCAGACTTGCTGGGGAACCCATTCGTCTGAGTTGTAGAGCTACACAAACTTCTCTGTTTTGGAGACGTCATTTGTCGATTCTACTGGGGAAAGCGAGTCTCTTGAGAGACTGTTTTCGTTTGGGGTTACATCATACTTTTCTCGGGATCTTCCCAGAGAAATGCCATATGATGGGATCCAATTTTGAGGTGCCAATGACCTTCTCATCAGTGGTTTTACGGAGCAAAACTGATGTACTGCCGAATCTCTGTTTAAGAGGCTTTCTCTGGGGATTTTCCTTAATCCGGGAAAGCGAGGATATCATCTTCAATGGCGAAGAGTGATACTTATTGAAAGTTTTCTCTAGCTTTTCAGAGGTTCAAGTTATCAAAGTGGTCAAGGACCAACTTCTTTCCAGAATTAAACTGGAAGCGAGGTTGTTCAGACACAGTATTTCCTGACGAGGCAAGAACTGACAACTCGATTGAGAGGACTTCTACCACTTGGGGACAGGACCGACTAGAGTGATAGTGATGCAATATGAAATGTGAACGCAAATAAAATGCATGAAGTATGTATGTATATGCTGACAAAACAGACGCGACATACAGACTAATGGATGAACACAATTGGATACTCGGCCATCGCGGGGCGAAGAAGTACCGTTGATTCAAAATAGCAATTCCACCTTGCTTAGGAGAGATAGTCCCCGCGGGGAGCTATGTTGATCGGGCTTAGGAGATGAGAACTCGGCCGAGGTGTGTCAGACGAAACAAGGTCTCTGACATTATTGATCCTTCATTCAGGCATACTGGCTTAGAAGGAGTACTTTGATTCTTCACTTTGAAGTTCGCTTACTTCGGGAGAAGCGATCGATGTTCTTCTGATGTTCAACAGTCAAAAGAAATTGCCATCTTTATTTTAAAAGCAGAAAAAGTTTTAACAAGTAAATTCATTTTTGTTTTATTTCAAGAATCGCTGATTAAGTTTAAACAACGTCGTTCTGTAAAGCTAAAACAAGTAAAGAATTACAAACAAAAGCACAAGGGCTCAAATTTTATTGATAAGATGGAGATCAGCCAAACGCGTGATTCCAAAGAGTATATACAAAGTTAGAAAATGGTAATTTACAGGGAAAAGGGCTACGTTGAAACATAACGACCACTATCCTTCTACCAACTTTGAATTCGGGGCATCCTGAGCTTCCGTCGAAGATGACCTTTGATTGGAGTTTTCTAACAGATGATGCAACTACTGCTGATGCTGCTGAGGGACTTGCCTCTGTTGGGCATAGTTACTTGCCATTATCCCTAATTTTTGCCTGGATTGTACTATGAGATTTCCAATCCATCGGGATGATTTTTTTCATGTCTCTAATTTTTGCCTGGACCGCCCTTTCGGGTTTTCAATCCACCGAGACGTTTTTTTTAGTTTAGGCGAAGTATTTCTTGACTACATCAACATTCGTGGGGTAGGCAAATTCCTCTCCGTCCATGGTTGCAAGTCTCAAGGCGCCGCCTGAGAAAGCTTTCGTGACCACATAGGGGCCATCATAATTTGGGGTCCATTTGCCCCGAGAGTCAGAGAGAAATGATTGTATCTTCTTGAGTACGAGGTCTCCTTTTCTGAAGACACGAGGTCGGACCTTTTTGTCGAACGCCCTCTTCATTCTCTGTTGATACAACTGACCGTGGCATAGTGCCGTGATTCTCTTCTCTTCGATCTGGTTCAGTTTGTCGTGTCGACTTTGACACCATTCAGCTTCGGTGAGCTTAGCTTCCATCAATACCCGGATTGATGGGATCTCTACTTCTATGGGGAGCACTGCCTCCATGCCATATACTAGAGAGAAAGGGGTAGCCCCTGTTGAAGTGCGGACAGATGTTCGATAACCATGAAGAGCAAAGGGTAGCATCTCGTGCCAATCTTTGTAGGTTACAACCATCTTTTGAACGATCTTCTTGATGTTCTTGTTAGCCGCTTCTACTGCTCCGTTCATCTTGGGTCGGTAGGGAGATGAATTATGGTGTTCAATCTTGAACTCTACACACAACTCTTTCATCATCTTATTGTTCAAGTTAGATCCATTGTCAGTAATGATCTCGCTTGGAACACCATAACGGCAGATGATATTGTTTTTGATAAATCGGACCACCACTTGTCGGGTTACATTGGCGAATGACGCTGCTTCGACCCAGTTGGTAAAATAATCAATGGCTACCAGGATGAACCGATGTCCGTTTGAAGCCTTGGGCTCAATCATACCAATCATATCGATTCCCCACATGGAAAATGGCCACGGGGAAGAAAGAACTTTGAGATGTGATGGCGGTACATGAATTTTGTCGGAGTATATCTGACACTTGTGACACCTCCTCATGTACTTGTAGCAGTCGGATTCCATGGTCAACCAATAATACCCGGCCCTGAGAATTTTTCTCGCCATTGTGTTTCCGTTGGCATGAGTGCCAAAGGATCCTTCATGAATTTCTTTCATGAGCATGTCTGCTTCTGGTCTGTCGACACATCGGAGCAAAACCATGTCAAAATTTCTCTTATAAAGAGTGTCACTGCTCAGGAAGAAGTTTCCAGCCAATCTTCTGAGGGTTTTCCTGTCTTTTCTGAGTGCCCCAAATGGGTACTCTTGTTTCTGAAGAAAGCATTTGATATCGTGATACCAAGGTCTGACGTCTATGACTGCTTCAATCGCGAAGATGTAAGCGGGCCGTTCAAGGCGCATGATGTCGATCTTAGGTATGTCATTCCATCGACCTACACTAATCATGGAAGAGAGAGTGGCTAATGCATCAGCCATGTGATTCTCATCACGAGGGATGTGATGAAACTCAACTCTGTTGAAGAAAGGTAGCAATCTTCTTGCATAGTCTTTGTAAGGAATCAATCCTGATTGGTATGTGTTCCAATCTCCTTTTATCTGATTAATAACCAGGGCTGAATCGCCGTATACGTCCAAGTTTTTGATCCTTAAATCAATCGCTTCTTCGAGACCCATGATACATGCTTCGTATTCGGCCTCGTTGTTCGTACATTTGAACGTAAGTCTGGCAGTGAAAGGAATGTGGGAACCCTGAGGGGTAATAATGATTGCCCCAATTCCGTTTCCATAATGATTGACTGCTCCGTCAAAGATAAGTCCCCACTGGGAACCTGGTTCTGGCCCTTCACTGGGTAGCGGTTCATCGCAATCTTTCATCTTTAGATACATGACATCTTCGTCTTGGAAGTTAAACCCGATTGATTCTTGATCGTCAATCGGTTGATGAGCCAAATGATCGGCTAAAATACTTCCCTTAACGGCTTTCTGAGCATGGTACTCTATGTCATATTCTGATAGTAACATCTGCCAAATGGCAATCCTTCCCGTGAGAGCAGGTTTTTTGAAAACGTACTTGATTGGATCCATTTCGGAGACCAACCAAGTAGTATGACGAATCATGTACTGGCGAAGACGTTTGGCTGCCCAAGCCAAAGCGCAACAAGTTTTCTCAAGCATTGTGTACCGAGTTTCGCAGTCGGTGAATTTCTTGCTTAGATAGTAAATGGCAGACTCTTTCCTTTTGGTTTCGTCTTGGTGGCCAAGTACACATCCCATTGAGTCCTCTAGGACTGTGAGGTAAATGATTAGTGGTCTTCCTTCCACTGGAGGTGATAGAATCGGAGGATTCAACATATATTCCTTAATACTGTCGAAGGCAGTTTGGCAATCTTCTGACCAAACGCAATCCTGATTCTTTTTTAGTAATTTGAAAATCGGCGCGCACGTGACGGTCATGAGGAATATGAATCTGGAGATGTAGTTCAAACGTCCCAGGAATCTTCTGACTTGTTTTTCAGTTTTCGGAGAAGGCATTTCTTGAATGGCCTTGACCTTGTCAGGATCAACTTCAATTCCTTTCTGGCTGACGATGAACCCTAGTAGTTTCCCCGAACGGACACCGAAGGTGCACTTGTTGGGATTCAAGTGGAGCTTGAATTTTCTTAGACGTTCGAACAATTTTGACAGATGTTCAACGTGCTCATCCTCTGTTCTTGATTTTGCAATCAAATCATTGACATATACCTCGATTTCTTTGTGTATCATGTCATGAAACAGAGTAGTCATGGCCCTTTGATAGGTTGCCCCGACGTTCTTCAAACCGAACGGCATTACCTTGTAACAAAAGGTACCCCATGGGGTAATGAACGAAGTTTTCCCCATGTCTTTCGGCGCCATTTTGATCTGGTTATAGCCCGAGAATCCATCCATGAAGGAGAATACTTTGAACTTTGCTGTGCTGTCAACCAGAATGTCAATGTGTGGTAAAGGAAAGTCATCCTTTGGACTTGCCTTGTTTAGATCTCTGTAATCAACACACATTCTGACCCTTCCGTCCTTTTTGGGAACGGGTACGATGTTGGCTAACCATTGAGGATATTCAGATGTAGCGAGGAAACTCGCGTCGATCTGTTTCTGTACCTCCTCCTTGATTTTGATAGCCATATCCGGGTGAGTGCGTCTCAACCTTTGCTTTACTGGCGGACATTCTGATCTTAACGGTAAGTGATGTTCCACAATGCTGGTATCCAACCATGGCATATCCTGATAGGACCAAGCGAATACATCGGGGAATTCTTTGAGAAGCTTTATCAGATCCTCTTTGGCAGTTGGACTGAGCAGTGCTCCGATCCTGATTTCTTTTCTCTCTTTTTCTGAACCCAAGTTTACCGTTTCCAACGGTTCTTTGTGAGGTTCAATGAACCTTTCCTTTTGTCTGAGTAGTCGGGAGATCTCTTCTGGAATTTGGTCGTCATTTTCTTCTTCAGCCTCGAATACCGGGAACTCAAAGTTGGAAGAAGGCATCGGATCGTATGTTTCAACTGGGTATAAAACAAGCAATCTGCATGACGTGATGATTCGTGTTTAGAAGAGATAGAGAAAATGCAAGTGTGTGCAGTGTTTTTATTTTACTGCTTATTTTTATTATTGAATGTTTTTTAGGATTACCATTTTCTGAAAAAGAAAAAAAGAGAAAACAGCAATAATGCGGAAATTACAGGACGACGTTATTTTATTAATGAACAAGTCGAATCTTGAAACTACAGCCCTATAAAACAAAACTCTGTCGCTTTGGGCAAAGCGAAGAGGGAAATTTACAGAAAGCGAGCCCCTATCAAAACATCCGTTTCACTTGGGCAGGGTGAAAGGTTTAAAGATGGCAATTACTTTGACTGATGAACGACCTTCGGAACCTCGACGGCAACCCATTGGCGGCGAACTTCTCGGTGAATCACAAAGTCTGGCATCTTCCTTGATTTATCTTCAGAAATGACGCTGATTTCTGGTGGAGCAGGATCATTGGAATCTGTCTCCCAGGCAGAATTGTCGTAGGAGGATTCCTCTGTTGCATTTTGCATAGCATTGGTGCTCTCAGCTGTATCTCCCCATCCAGTTGACTGGATATCTTCGAGCCTGATACGAGAGCTTTCGGGAGCAGCGTACTTGACCATAAAGTCGTATTTTCCACTTGGCTGTCCCAGAGTGTCCCAAACTTCTTTGGAACTGGAGAAGTCATCCCTCTCGATGACGTTGACCTCAGGGAAAGCATAGTTGATGAATTCTAGTCCTGCAAACGTTGCAAATTCATCTTCATGTTGAGTAGTTTTCGAATGACCTGAGTGTTGATCCCATGACATGGTGGGGACACAGGTATTCTGTTCAATGACGGTCAGTTGAGTTTCATTACTCGGCTGACTTTCTTGCCCTAAGTTTCCTGGGTAAGGCTGCCACATTGGCAGACCATCCATTGGGCCATAGTGATTTTGGTCAAAGTTGTCTTTCATCAGAGTGTCTTCCTCTAATGAATTTGGCGGAGCACGGCATCCTTCCGGATCACAATCTCCGTAGATCATTTCGGCATCTGATCTTGGTATAAATCTCGAACTTTCTGTAGGAAAGCAAAAAGGCATAGGCACCTCTTCCTGAGACATATAGCCGTCCTCGTTAAGGTAGGACTTCCATTCTTCATCTGTGTCAGAGGGATCTTCCTCATTGATAGCATGAACTGTCTGAGACACTGGGTGAAGAAAACCTTCACTGTGGAAGAAGTTTTGAAGGGGATGAAGACTTTCATCGTTGGCGGCTGTCTGGGTACAGGTTGCAGAAAAACCAAGACCCTTCTTTGTTTTATTGTCATTAGGAATGACAAGCCGTCCCCATCCTTTTGTATCGGTACTCTCGACCGCTTTGATAGCATCTTTGTATGAGGAAATGGAAGTTCCTCCTTCAGATTGATCGTTCTTGCTCACCGACAATGCTTGGAACTGAGTTCCAATAACCTCCTCGGGTTCTACACCAGTAAATGATGATAAGTTACTTACAAGCAAGGCTTGTTCCCCACAAACTGTGACAAGTTGATCGTTCTGGACGAACTTTAGCTTTTGGTGGAGGGTCGAAGTGACCGCTCCAGCCTGATGTATCCAAGGTCTTCCTAATAAACAACTGTATGTTGCCTGGATGTCCATGACCATGAAAGTGATTTGGAAAGTGTGAGGACCAATAGTTATGGGAAGATCCACTTCGCCGATAACTGTTTTTCTGGATTCGTCGAATGCTTTGACGACGACCTCGCTGACTCTCATCGGAGGGCCCTTGAATGATAATTGCATCAAAGTGGACTTCGGCATAACATTCAGGGCTGACCCTGTGTCTACCAGTACGTTGGCTAAAGCATCGCCCTGGCAGTTAACTGTGATATTGAGCGTCATGTTATGACGACGACCCTCTTCAGGTAATTCCTCATCACTAAATCCCAAATTATTGCAGGAAGTGATGTTAGAGACAATACTATCGAACTGTCTGATTGTTACATCCTGTTCCACAAAGGCTTGCTCCAAGACTTTCTGTAGAGCCTCTCTGTGTGCTTCTGAACTGAGTAACAGTGATAATACCGAGATCTTTGAAGGAGTCTGTAACAGTTGATCAACAATATTGTATTCACTCCTTTGGATGAGCTTCAGCATCTCATCGTTTTTTGAAATGTCAGGATTACTAGATTGACCGACTGGTGGATCAGGAATTTCTGCCTGAAGTTCCTTTACTTTGTTAGCTTCCCCAACCCCTCGGTTGAAGATTCTACCACTCCGTGTTACACGACTGACGTCTGCAATATTCACGACGGAGGGTAATGGAATTTCCTTTCCATTCTCAATTGTTGTTGCACCGTATTTGTAAGGGATCGCCTTAGCGGATTCATACGGTAATGGTCCCGGTAGATAGATGACTATGGGAACCTTCTGATTTTTCTGACCGTCATAAGTCACCTCGATCCGTTCCCGGTTGGGAACTCTAGATTCGTCAAGTAGAGGGATGATGGCAAAAACATCCCTGATCTGATGATGACCAGAGATCGTGACAACATCCTCAACTTGATCGACAAGGTAGTTCGGCGACCAAATGATGGGTCCTGAACCTGGATATGGATGAATTTCTCCATGATCGATCTGACCCTGAAGAGCGGCTCTCACAAGGTAACACCCTTGGTTACTTTCCGAACAGACGCTACAACTGTCAGAGTTGTGTGGTGGCACCTGGCCACGCCCACTTTGAATACAATGTAACCTCACTAGGTTACCTTCCATTGATCGGACATCCTGACTTTGACGATGAGTAGGATTCCTGTTATTGATACTAATCTGCTGAGTATCTTCGTCCATATAGATTGGCATCCACCAGTGATTTAACAAGTGTTGAAGTGCCTCCTGGACAAGGGTACAACCTCGATCGTTTTCGCAACCCGCTTTACCATTTTGATAGTCATGTGATATTAAGAATCCAAGTCGGACCTGCTCAGCATGTAACTCTACCAGGTTGGTATCCATCACGCAGATGTCAAAGATCTGAACCATGTTGATTTGATAGGAGTTCCTATCATGGTAGTCTTGGATCCATCCAAGATCCATCTGACGCTGGAGGATCTCTTGTATGAAAGAGCATCCCTGTTTGTTTACCGAGCAAATCAGATAGGAACTGTAATCGTGCCGCGGTAGATTATGATACTGGCTTTGCCTTGAGTGTATCGCCACCAAGTTGACATTCATCACACGGATTTCGTGGTTTTGAATGACGTTAGAATTCGTAGAGACCATGTTAACTCCACGAACTCGGTGCTCTTGGATCCATCCAAGATCCATTTGTTCCTATAGAGCTGATTGCACTACCGAACATCCTTGGTTATCTTTAGAGCAGATATCACACTGATGATAGTTATGAGGTGGCACATGGCCATATCCACTCTGTCTACAATGCATCTTGACCAGATTGGTCCCCAATGAGAGTACATCGTGAATTTGATAGACGTTGTTAGTCTCTTTCTCAATCAGATTGACTGCAGCCTTCTCATGTTGAGGCAGCGGGTTCGTGAGAACATTAGGATTCGTATCTTTGAAAGATAAGAGCTCGCTCCTAACAAGCTTTTGCACGTCAGATTTGAAATTGAGGTAATTCTCTATGTTATGCCCCGATCCTCCTTGATGATAAGGGCATGTCTGATCCGCTTTAAACCAAAGAGGCAGATTTTCCGGAACTGAAAGGGGAGACTTAGTCTGAATGTGCCCCTTAGCCAGCAGTAACGGAAATAGATCTGCGTACGTTATGGGTATAGGATCAAATCCTGGTGGCCGTGTTGTACGGTTGTTGTTATATGGAGGACGAGCCTGCTGAAGAGGCTGTTGTGTCCTTTGTTGGTCAGGTTGGCTCTGCGCAACCTGAGGTTGATACGTAGGAACAGGCGCGGGGCCGATAGCAGGAGTAACAGCTGCTACTGGCTGATAACGTCGCCTTTGCTTTCCGAGAGAGATATTCCCAATATATTGCCCTTTTTTCTTAGGGAGAGCACTACCGTATTTTTTAGTACCGCTCGTTGATCCAGTGTCTTTTACCAAACGTCCTTCTCGGACGGCTTCCTCAAGACGTACACCCATGCCGACCATTTTAGTGAAATCACTGGGCGCACTGGCAACCATTCGGTCATAGTAAAATGAGCTTAAGGTCTTTAAGAAGATTTTTGTCATCTCTTTTTCCTCAAGAGGTGGACAAATTTGAGCGGCAATTTCACGCCATCTCTGAGCGTACTCTTTAAAGGTTTCCTTGTCCTTTTGCGACATTGATCTGAGTTGATCTCTGTCGGGTGCCATGTCCAAATTGTACTTGTATTGTTGGACGAAGGTAGTACCAAGATCTCTGAATGTACTGATCGTAGTACGGTTTAAACCCATGTACCATTTTAGTGTGGCACCGGTTAAACTATCCTGGAAGTAGTGAATCAGTAGGTCCTGATTCTCCGTCTGAGCTGACATCCGCCGAGCGTACATCACCAGATGGCTCTGAGGGCAAGAGTTACCCTTGTATTTTTCAAAGTCGGGCACTTGGAACTTGTGCGGGACTTTTACATTTGGGACCAAGCAGAGGTCTGCGGCGTCCTTTCCAAATAGATCCTGACCGCGAATGGCTTGCAGCTCTTTCTGCATTTCCAGGAACTGTTCCTGGAATTCCTCCATTCTGTCAAACATAGTTTCCTTCTTACTAGAAGGTGTCTGTGGAATCTGTCCTTCTGGGACAGTGTGCACCACAGGGGGTGGTACCGTGACTACGGCTGTAAGTCTTGGCGCCTCCCGAAGTTTGTAACCTTTAGGAGTCTTGAGTATGCCCCTGGCATCTTCGCTTTCCCGAAGTTTGTAACCTTCAGGCCCAGCGGCTTCTGTTGCGATTCCCTGATCTTCAGTGATCGGCGGAACATATCCTTCTGGGATATAGTTAACAGGCATGCCCCAAGGACGATCTTTCGGTATCTGATACCTAGGATCATACTTTTCTATGATGGGCGTTGAGGTGATCTCTGAGATCACAGTTCTTTGTAGCTGAGCTTCTGCCATGGCTTGCATGTCGTTATGAAGCTTTCTCATATCCTCTCTCAGAGTGTCAATCTCTTCTTTCAACTCTCTGTTTTCTTCCTCAAGATCATCCATCTTTTTCTGACGATTGGCCCGAGTATTATACGAATGAGACAGTTTGACTCTAGAATCGAGACACAAACGTGAGATTCGTAGGTAAGGAGAATACGCGATGTGAGAATGATGAATGCAGTGATTATATTAATTGTTTTTAGGTTTAATTAAAATAAACTTCGACAATTAGATTGCAAATATCAAACAGTGGGGAAAAACCTTTTTATTGAATTCCAAAAGATTACAGAAATGGAAATACAGTAGATTACAAAGTACAGAAACAGAAACCTAAACTAATGGGTCCCGAGTCCTCTGAGAAGAAACTGGGTGCTGACTCTGGTATCTTCCTTTTCTTTGACCGGGGCGCTTGGGCCATTGTCGGGTTGTCATTCCTTTGCCAAGTGAAAGGAGTGAGCAAATTCCTTTGGTCATCTTGATTTTCTACAGCATGCTGCTCCAAAATTTCAATCAGAGCATCTTTTTCTCTCAGTAGTTGTTGTATTTGGATACACTCTACATTGAGGGTGCGGTACTTGTTCTTCTAAGACCTTCTTTCCTTTTGAACTTTGTTGAGAGTAACCTGAAGCCTTTCAGTTTCCGTCATGAAGTACATGACAATTTCCCTCGGCGGAAGAATTCCGTAACGAGGATAAGGCATTTTTAGCTTGAGAGCTCTAGTTTGTACCCAATGGAGATAAGGCTCCACCGAGACACAGTCCGGTTTTCCCAGAGACTCTCGTCCTTTCTTATGAACATGTTTCCAAGCTTGCACTATTTCCATCTTTAGTGCTCTGTCGTTTTCTCCTTCTTTGAAGAAAAGACCTTCCAGATGAACACCCAGTGGGATGTGTCTCATCGGGTATCCAAATTGACGAAGAACTAATATCGGATGATAGTTGATTCCTCCTTTAGTTCCTATGAGGGGTACGCTGGGGAAGTTTCCACAACGGTCAATGATTCTGATTCCCTCATAAATCCTATTACACCAATCTATATCAGAGTTGGTGAGGGACATGATCTTCTGCGACCAACGTAAGACACTCTTGCAATCCCAAAAAGCGGCAGACTTGGGCAAGTGAGAGATAAACCACTTGTAAAGAAAAGGTACACAGCATGTGATCTCCCCTCCGCTGTACAAATTTCCCAAGTGTACAGAATGATACGCATCTGCAAGCAAAGTCGGCACAGGGTTTCCAATGAGAAAAACCTTAATAGCGTTGATATCGACGAAGTTATTAATGTTGGAAAACAAAAATAATCCGTAGGTGAGCAAGACAAAGATGCTTTCAAAAGCAGCCCCGTTCCCTATACTAGCGAAGTACATAGCTTTCTTGGTCAAGAACTGGGCTGGCAAACCTTGGATGCCACCCTTAGTAATCATGTGAGTCCTGACCTCAGACTCGTCCAAATGAATTGCTCTTGCAATAGTTTGATTCTTTGGAATTTCTTCCAGTCCAAAAAATGGAGCTCGATTAGTGATATGTAAATCAGTCAGATGAGAATACTCCTCCAGCGTTGGTGCCAGCTGGTAATCCGGGAATGTGAAACAATGATAAACCGGATCGTAGAACTGAATGAGCGCGTCCATGATTCCCTCAATCACATGGACTCTTAACAGTGGTAGCAAACCACCGTGCTTGGCTCTGAAAGCCTCTGGGTTAACGATCATCCTCGCTAACTTTCTCAAATCCCCTAGTTTTGGAACCTTGAAGGTATACTGGTGAGTTCTCCTTCTACCGAAATCCATTAACGTAATATTTTTCTCTGATATTTGCAATCACAGTCTTAGTTTAATTTGAAAAACAGAGAGACTAGAAGAGAAGTTTTTTTTGAATATTTTAATGTTTTATTTAATGGATGCATGAATGCAGCACACAAAAACATAGAAAAAACATGGGGTCAGAGGGTCGTTGTCATGAAGTCAAGGCTCTACCCATCCCCACTGGTTTATACTAGGGTGATTTTTGTACCTGTACTAATTATCATCAGCTCCTCCCAGGAAAGCAAAACAACAAGCGGATCGCCAGCGAGTTGTGTGCAATCTTAGAGTAAATGCTATTCACCGAGAATAGATCACCAGCCTCAAATGAGGGTAGTATCGCGTAACAACTATTTCCGATAGCTTCCGCACTACGAAAAAGGTTGGCTTTTCTTAAGTGTATACTCAATCTCACCACATGCGGCATCACACGCATTCTCAGTAGCAGAAAAATAAACACGTATAGCAATTAGGAAAAGCAGTATATATATATTTATCCTAATCATCCTAGACTTATAAAGCTACGAATCTTAAGTTCCTGACAGAAATGGGTTCCCCGGCGGAAGCCCCAATCTGTGGTTCCCTGCCTAAGAGATGGACCAGCATAGGTCAATCTTTCTCTTCGGTAGAGTTCCCATTTTCTATAGAAAACGGGGATGATGCCCTAAGCCAGAAAAGGAGACTCCCAAGCAGAGTCGCCATTTGTGTAATTTTTCACACAAGAGAAGTAGAAAGAAAGGAACAGGCCCCACGGTGGGCGCCATTTTTCTGTGGTGGCCACCGCCATGAAAAAGATTTGTCCAAGGTTTTCACCTTAAACGTTAAGAAAGAATGATAGGCCCCACGGTGGGCGCCACTTTTCTGTAGCGAGCGATTTTGGACGCGGTTCTTAAGCGCTGGTCGCTCTCTGCGGTTGAGCTTAAAACTACAGGTCGATTCATTTTTTATCCTATTGTGAGCTGAATAAGGAAGGGAAATAGATGTCTCCAATTAACCCTGCTTGCATACTGAGTTTAAACAGCGGTCTGTTAGGTTACGAATGCTATCAATGTGGGGGGCCTTTGTACTGGTTATTCGTATTTCGCCAATACGGTTCTTTCTTTCTTTTTTCTAGGCAAAGGGTTTCTGGCGGGGAATAAGGATTAGGATGTTAGGACTGATGCTTTTGAATTACTGCTTTTAATTGATGGGGATATGGGATTTGGGTTTTTTGTTGATTGCGCTCGCTAAGATCTTTTCTTTCGATCTTATGCCTACGTATTCCCGTTTACCGAAACAGGGAAATCAAAGCGTTCGTAGTTCCTCCTATTCTATGGGAGGAAATTGGCTTTTGGTGTCTTGTTCAAAGCCCAAGACATGAAGCGAAAGGTAGTTTGTATCTTGTTCAAAGCCCAAGATGTGAAGCTAAAAGGTCTATTTGTGTCTTGTTCAAAGCCCAAGACGTGAAGCTGAAAGACCTCGGTTTTAGAGAGAATTTGTCATCTCTAAAGAGGGGGAAGGAGAATTACTTTAACAGGGATACGCGGATCTGAGCAATGCCATAATTTTCGAAGAAAGGGTTTTAACCTGAAGGAGAAGACTTTAACTCAGTGTAGAGCAATGCCATCTTTCCTTAGGAATTTCTCATGCTAAAAGAGGGACAGTGGTGTGGATATAGATGATCCAGAGGCTTGCCACTTACAGTGATTAGATGAAGGGAAAGGAGTTGTTGATGTTTGTGTACTGTGAACGAGGCACATTTTTGATGCTAAAAGGTTGATTGGATCAACCAGTGGTTTTCTTATACAAAGCCTAAGAGGAGGCTAATTTCCGCTAGGAAAATCATTATACAAAGCCTAAGAGGAGGCTATTTTGTGTCTCGTACAAAGCCCGAGAGAGAGGCTAAAAGTTTTTGACCCAGTGGGGCATATCGTTATACAAAGCCTAAGAGGAGGCTAGCAAAGAGTTCGACTCTTGCTTAAGGGATTTATATATCGTACGAGGCCCGAGATGGAGGCAAAAAAAGGGGTGATTGACTCAACGAGGGAATCTTTTGTGTCTCATACAAAGCCTGAGAGAGAGGCTAAAAGGTTGTTTTGACTCCACTGGGGAGAATTTTGGTATCTCGTACGAAGCCCGAGATGGAGCCTATTATAACCGTTTCAGTTGAGTGACAGATCCAATATACTGATTTAAAAGAGAAAATCAGTTCTTATATGAGTAACACTGTACTCAGGGATTTGATTTGAGGATCAGGGATATTTCCTTCTCTTTGAGGAAATGGGAAATCCAAAGGGTATTGAGACTGTCCGAGTCTGCGGGTTTCCTTCCTATTTAACGAAGAGTGCTTGAGAATGTCTTTGAGACTCAAGGAAGTTAGACTGTCCAAGTCTAGAGTTTTATCTTTTGTACTATGCTTCGAGAAACAGTAGTAGACTCTATGAAAGGACTGTTCTATGAGGATGACTAGGTTCTGTTCATATACCTCTAGGAGGTCGTCGGGACAATTTGTACGAAGCCCAAGAGGAGGCTGGAATCTTTTAAGAAGCCGACGGGTCCTTGAATAATGCCCAAGAGGAGGCTATCATTCCCGAAGGAAGAGATCATTATACGAAGCCTAAGAGGAAGCTGTGAATACTTCTAAGAAGCCGTAGGGTCCTTGAATAATGCCCAAGAGGAGGCCGATGGTTTTAAGAAGCCCGTGGGTCTATCATCTCCTTTCCATTAGGAGAGATAACTCTTTTAAAGATAAAAACCACTGGTAAACGTGCGAGGTTTACAATCCAGCGACTTTTAACTTTTAAAGAGGGTTCCTTAGTTAAGGTCCAAGATTATGACCGTAGTGGGTACCCAAACCCCGAGATATTCAAAGCAAGCTATCCACAAGGAATAGATCAAGTCAGGAAAGTTCGAGAATTTGGAAGAAACTCAAAGATGCCATTCACGGAGAATACATTCATCTTGGGGAGTAGAGCTTCTTGCCGATTCCTAAGGAGGACAGCCGAAGAGAAGACTGTATCTGGTGCTCCTATTGGGGATTTAGGCGTCTATTTCTACGAATAAATGAAACGGCGTCACCTAGTTCTAGACGTAGTTGCCGGGGAAACTCGAAATATCTATACTATTATTACACAGTAGATATGAGTTTATGAAAGGAGACTTACAGTGAGCAGCCCCACAATACAGTTTATAATATGAAAGCAGTAAATGAAAGCGATAACCACTTACTCGGTTGTAGAGCTTCCATGCTGTTTGGTTAGTTGTTCAACAAAGAAAGATTAAAAACAACAGTATATTCAAAATCAAAGGAGAAAGTGCTTTGAAAAAGAAAGATCTGGGGCTTACAGCTCAAGGAGAGGCCCGGGGTTTTATCAGTGAGCGCACTGTTTGAATTTGTACAGAGGGACTTATACAAGTGACTGTGGCCCAAAATGGTTTTCTGTACAAAGGGATGGGTCTTACACTCTCTCAAGAGGCCCAAAGTGTTTTAAAGAAAAAGAAATGGGTCTTACTACTCGAGGGTAGGCCCAGATGGTTTTTATTTTTAAACGGGCGACGATCGCGCCGTTTGCTTGTACAGAGGGACTTATACAATGAGTGAGGCCCAAAAAGTTTTTGTACAAGGGGGGATGGGTCTTACACTCTAATAGAGGCCCAAAGAGTTTTGAGATGAATAAATGGGTCTTACTACTCGAGGGTAGGCCCAGATGATTTTTGAAAAGGCGACGATCGCGCCGTTTGTTTTTTGACGGTATCGGGACTTATACAATAAGTGAGGCCCAAAGATGATTTGGTTAAAAAACGGGGTTGGGTCTTACACTCTAATAGAGGCCCAAAGTGTTTTGAAAATGATTTTTTGAGGGCTGAATTAATCCAAAACCCTAATTTGTTTTCAAAAATGTATTTAATTGAATAAAAATTCAATTAAAATGATCAAAAATTGTTTAACACATGGAAAACAAATTGTGATCTTGGATTAATGCTTCAAAAATTAAGTATTGACCTACAAAATAATTAGAAAGCATTAAAAGTTGCAAAATCAATGTAGAAAAAATATTTAAAATGCCAAAAACAATCAAAATATTAATTCTTTACAAAAATATCAATTATATGAAATAAATAATATTTTTGGGATTTTTTGATAAAATAAAATATTTTAACATTTTTGTGAATTATTAAAAAAAGAATCAACTCAAAATCATTAAAACTCAGAGAGAAATTAATTTTTGAATCAATTAAACAAAATCACAAAATTCAAATATTCAAATATATGAAAATGGCGCCAAGAACAACACCAAGAACACGCGCGTTTTTTCAGTTTTCCCAGATTTTCATTTTCCATTCAATCTCACTAAATACGTAATTATAACATGCAATCCACATATCATTATGCTCGCCTCAACCTCACGATCATGTCTATGTACTTTAATTTCATTTAAATTAAACATACAACAAGAAATCACGAAGAGACCTCAAGAACCCTAATTTCTGCATGAAGGCTAGGATTTTTGATACACGATTCAAACAATGCAATTAATTGAGGGAAAACATTCCATGCATGATTATGAACATATGGCCAAATTATTGTGCGAGGAAATATGCATAGATTGAGAGATGCCCAAGTTTAGGCTTACCTCCAAGTCGTGACAGCAAGTTCAGATGTGATTTTGAGTTGGAGGTGTTACAGACAAGTTGTGATGATCTGGACAGCTTCCCTACACCATATGGAGTGTGTTTGAACACTTGGATTGAATTGAAATGGACTGGATCAGTTTATGGCATCTCAGCTGCAACTTCACTTCAAACTTGTGTGGATGGCAAGTGATTTTGTGAAATTGATGTTTCAGATGTTATGTGAGTGTTTGATCAGCTCATATGTGATGTATGTGAGGTGTGTGAGTGATTGGTTTGTGCAGAATTGCTCTCAAACTCAAAACCCGATAGCTACCTTGCTAAGAAAGGCATTTTTGCCAAAAGAAAGAGATTTTGAGGAAAGCATCTGTTAGATGGCTTTGGTGTACTTAAACTGACCACAATTGAGCTCTATTTATAGTAGAGCAAGTTTGTTTTGCAAGGAATAGTACATGGCAGCTGGTAAGTAGGTTTCCTCAATGTTGGCCAATGGAAATGAAAGTCTCCTCTAGCCATTGACTAGAGGTTAGGGCACAGAGCTTTGGTCCCCTTGGTCTTGGATAATTCTTGACTGATTTCAGATGAGAATGGCTCAGTCCATGCCACCTTGATGGTTCCATTGAATTCCTCATTCCAAATTTGAAGTCTTGTCCCTACTTTGGCAACTCTAGGTTCAACATGCTATTCTTTGTTCCTTGGACCTTGAAGGCTTGGCTCAGTGATTGTCCCCTTTGGATTCAATCCTTTGAGGTGTCCAAGTGGATTGGAGCAATTGGAATTGGCTGATTTTGGCAAATCGAGCCAAAATGCAAATTCTGCCTTGCTTTGACAGATTTCAGCAAGGCAACTTGCCAATGTTGTATCTCATGATGTAGGTTGAATTTGGCAATGTTCTTGGCCATTTTGGAAAGCTCTTACATGATACAACAACTGTTTGAACAAGTTTGGTTTTGATCTCTTTTGATTCCAAGTGAAAAATCCCCCTACATTTGGCAAAAAGTGAAGCAGAATTCTGACTTAGTGAAAATTTCACTAAGTGTTGGAAAAAGTGACTTTTTCACTTTTCAGCCACTTTGATCATTCCATAACTCAAAATCCTTAATGAATTGGAATGACTTGTAGTTGAAGTTTTTGTAGGTGATAATGAGGGCTACAAATCCATCTTTGGATGAGAAAAAATGGCCTTGTGGTTTAGGAGTTATGGTCCTCCAAAGTTGGTACCTTTGCCACTTTATTTTTAACTTAGAAAAATTTCTAAGTTTTACGGTTACCCCTTTTACAAGTTATCTCACTTTTCTTGATTTTTCTTGATGAATGATGATTCAAATCATACATTAACATCATTTTAGGGTTAAAAATCTATTTTTGTGAAAAATCTCATAAAGTCAAAGTTGACTTTTGTGCACAGTTGACTTTTTATCAGATGAATTCTAAACTGTGCAATTCTTCAGGAAATCATGTCCTTGACCTAAATCAAACTTGATGGACATGTTCCATGGGTGTCATAGGGTATATTCAATCATGTATTAGGGTTTGGGAGCATGTCTTGGTCAAAAGTCAAAGTTACAGTTGACTTTTCCCTTAAAACCCTAATTGTGGTGCAGATGAAAATGAGACTTGTTGCTCAAGCTTCTTGGATCAATCCATTGTTCCAAATGGATCAACATGGTGTATTAGAGACCCTCAAATCATCTCTTGAGGTCTTGGCTCATGGTTTGTCCCAAAAGTCAACTTAGGGGTGAATTAGGTCAAGAAACCCTAATTCCTGATTTTTGATGAATGCATCCCCTGAGGCAAAATTGACTTGATGCATGGGTTCATGAGGTTCCATGAAGTATATTAGGTCATGTTTTGGATCATTGCCTTGTGCCCAGATGAAAATTTCCATCTGGAGGCCCTGGTCGACCAAAACCCTAATTTGGTGACACTGTCGATCTTGAGACTTGATCCACCTAGAAGGGAGCAGCCTTGTGCTTAATCCTTGAAGTGGGAGTCCTTTTTGATCCATTGTGGATGTTTGAGAGATTAGACAAGTTGAAGATCATGTCATTTCTTGATTGATCCTTTGTCTAAGCACTCAGAGAGGGCTTGAAACCCTAATTCTGATTGTATTGAATGCTCACCCATCTTTGGGGAGACTGATGAAACATGATGGTTCATCCACATTGTGATGATGATTTTCACAATGATGGGAAATCTAAGTGGTCAAAATTTGGGGTATTACAAAACCCTAATTTCAACTGTGAATGCACTGGGGCAAACTCGTATGATCTTGCTTCTTCATTCACATCTAAAGCTCATAGATGGCCTTTAGGGATGTCTTATATCATATGGAGTCTAGTCCTAAGGCTTGAGAGCACCTCTTGATCAAAATCAAAGGCAATGATCCACTTGCCTTAACAGAAACCCTAATTTGGACACAGGGTGAAACTGTGGCTCAAACTAATCATGATGAGAGCCAGATGACCTTGAATTCTTGTTGAGTGAGACCTCTTGGATGTAGGTAACTCAAATGGTTGATGAACCAAGCAAAACATGACATAACATGACAAAACTCTTCAATGATTTCTTAGGTTAAAACCCTAATTCCACAGCTTGGGTCTGGTGATCTTTTGTTGACTTGACTTGATTCAAAGTCTTGAGGTATTGGTTCCAAAAAAACTAGTGAGTCTTTGTGATGATTGTATAGAGTTAGAGAATACCTTAGGAGGCCTTGAATTTCTCTGTGTAAATCCTGATTTCAACATAAGAGAAACAAAACTGCAAGATATGGGTTAGTTAAACAATGCATATATGATCGATCCTGAATGTCTATGCAAGATGTTATGACATCTAAGAGGTAAAATTTAGGGTACAACAACATTGTTTTAGGATATTCCCAAATGGGAACCTATGGATTGAAATTTTAATAAAGGAAGTGTTACTTTATTCTATGTGTATGGGTTTTTTCCTTAAATATATTCATCTCTAACACTTTTACAATGGATTTTGGAATTCCCCTAAAAAATGTTTTTTTAGCATACATCATGCATATCCATACATCCATGCATCAACATGCATACAAAAAAAATAATAAGGAAAAAGGAATAAAAAAATCATTTTCTTTTGCAAACTTTGTCTCAGAGTCATTGAGCATAACAATCTGACTTCCCGACCTCGCACTCGAGCGTACCGAAGGAAAGCTATGGATCAGTTGGAGTAGGATCTGGTCACTCTAAGAGGAGAAATGGATACTGTTAAGGAGAACGTGGACGATTTGAAAAGCAAGATTGATCAACTGACACTTGCCATCCAGAATTTGATAGCCAGAGGAATCAAGTCAAGTCTTCAAAGGAAGGTTCATACTCCTACCCCCCATGTTGAGGACCATAACCCTCTACTAGGGTTTGTCCATGATTTGGAACGTGAGGAGGCCGAAACTGCTAAGCAAAAAACTGTTAACCAACCTCTCGAGGAAACCGTCTCTCCACCTATTTCCAATGGGACACCTCGTACTACTCACATACCTATTCCACGTGATAATTACGCTGATTGGAACTTCCATTACGAGGGTGAAAATCCAAGACAAGTGGCCCTCGAAAATAAAGGAACTACTGTTATGGAAAGGAGAGGGGCTGCCGATAAGTACAAAACCCTTGAGGAAAGGTTGAAGGTCATGGAGGGATTCAATATCTTTGGAGTGGATGCTTTGGAAATGTGCTTAGTGCCTGGTGTGGTCATACCTCCCAAATTCACTCTCGTGTTATTGACTCTGACTATACTCCTAAATCAGAATGTCTGCTCTCTGTCATACCCCAAATTTTGACCACTAAGATTTCCCATCATTGTGCAAATCATCATCACAATATGGATGAACCATCATACTTCATCAGTCTCCCCAAAGATGGGTGAGCATTCACTACTATCAAAATTAGGGTTTCAAGGCCTCTCAGAGTTCTTAGACAAAGGATCAATCAAAGAATAACATGATCTTCAACTTGTCTAAACTCTCAAACATCCACAATGGATCAAGAGGACTCCCACTTCAAGGATTAAGCACAAGGTTGCTCCCTTCTAGGTGGATCAAGCTTCAAGATCGCCAGTGTCACCAAATTAGGGTTTTGATCGACCAGGGTCTCCAGATTGAAATTTTCATCTGGGCATGAGCCAATGATTCAAAAACATAACCTAATATACTCCATGTAACCTCATGGACCCAATCATCAAGTCAATTTGACCTCAGGGGATGCATACATCAAAAATCAGGAATTAGGGTTTCTTGACCAAATTCACCCCTAAGTTGACTTTTGGGATAAATCATGAATCAAGACCTCAAGACATGATTTTAGGGTCTCTAATATACCATATTGATCCATTTGGAACAATGGATTGATCCAAGAAGCTTGAGCAACAAGTTTCAATTTTATCTGAACCACAGTTAGGGTTTCGCGAGAAAAGTCAACTGTAACTTTGACTTTTGACCAGGACATGCTCCCAAACCCTAAGACATGATTCAATATACCCTATAACACCCATGGAACATGTCCATCAAGTTTGATTTAGGTCAAGGACATGATTTCCTAAAGGATTGCACAGTTTGGAATTCATCTGATAAAAAGTCAACTGTGCACAAATGTCAACTTTGACTTTTTGAGATTTTTTACAAAAATGAATTTTTAACCCTAAAATGACGTTAATGTATGATTTGAATCATCATTCATCAAGGAAAATCAAAGAAAGTGGGATAACTTGTAAAAGGGGTAACCATAAAAACTTAGAAAATTTTCTAAGTTATGAAATAAAGTGACAAAGGTACCAACTTTGGAGGATCATAACTCCTAAACCACAAAGTCATTCTTCCCCATCCAAAGCTTGATTTTTAGATCTCATTGCCCTTTACAAAAGCTTCATACTGACCTATGTCCAAATTCCTCATGGATTTTGAGTTAAGGGGTGATCAAAATCAAGAAAAGTCACTTTGTTCCAACACTTAGTGAAAATTTCACTAAGTCAGAATCTGCCTTACTTTTTTCCAAATGTAGGGGGATTTTTCACTTGGATCCCAAAGGTTTCAAAACTAAATATGATCAAACAGTTGTTGTATCATATAAGGGTTTTCCAAAATGGCCAAGAACATCACCAAATTCAATTTGGTCCATGAGATATGACATTGGCAAGTTGCCTTATTGAAATCTGCCAAGGCAAGGCAGAATTTTGCACTTTTGCTCGATTTGCCAAAATCATCCAATTTCAAGCCTTGTCATCACTTTGGACACATCTGAGGATTGAATCTAATGGGGGCAATCACTGAGCCAAGCCTCCAAAGTCCTTGGAACAAGAAATAGCATGCTAAACCTAGAATTGCCCAAAATAGGGATAAGACTCCAATTTTGGATTGGAGTATTCAATAGAAGCACTAAGGCGGCATGGACCGAGCCATTAGTAACTGAATTCAGTCAAGACATATCCAAGACCAAGGGGACCAACAGCTTGTCTCCTAACCTCTAGTCAATGGCTAGAGGAGACTTGGATTTTCATTTGCCAACATTGGCCAACCCTACTCAGCAGTTGCCATTCACTATTCCTTGCAAAACAAACTTGCTCTACTATAAATAGAGCTCAATTGTGATCAGTTTAAGTACACCAAAGGCCTACAACACTTGCCTTTCTCAAAATCCACTTCTCACTCTCAAAAATGCCTTTCTTAGCAAGTCACTATCGGGTTTTTCATTAGAGAGCAATTCCACTCAAACCAATCACACACACACACACCTCATATACATCATATGTGAGATGATCAAACACTTAAACAACATCTGGAACACTGATTTCTCAGAATCACCAGTCAATTGCTCAAGGTTTTAACCAAGTTGCAGTTGAGATGCCATGAAGTGATCCAGCCAATTTCCATCAAGTCCAAGCATTCAAACACACTCCATAGGGTGTAGGGAAGTTGTTCAGACCATCACAACTCATCTGTAACACCTCCAACTCAGAAATCGATTTGCTCTTGCTGTCACGACCTAGAGGTAAGCCTAAACTTTGTCATCTCTCAATCTATGCATATTTCCTCGCACAATACTTTTTCCAAATGTTCATAATCATGCATGGAATGTTTCCCCTCAAGTAATTGCTTTGTTTGAATCGTGTATCAAAAATCCCAGCCTTCATGCAGAATTTAGGGTTCTTGAGGATTTATCGTGATTTCTTGTTTTATGCTTAATTTAAATGAAATTAATTGTCATAAACATGATCGTGAGGTTGAGACGAGCATATTGATATGTGGATTGCATGATATAATCAAGTATTCAGTGAGATTGGATAGAAAATGCAAATCTGGGCAAAGCTGAAAAATGTGCGTGTTCTTCAGTTGTTCTTGGCGCCATTTCTCTCAAATTCAAATATTTGAATTTTGTGATTTTATTTAATTGATTCAAAAATTAATTTCTCTCTGAGTTTTAATGATTTTGAGTTGATTCTTTTTTTAATAATTCACAGAAATGTTAAAATATTTTATTTTCCCAAAAAATCCCAAAAATATTATTTATTTCATATAATTGATATTTTTGCAAAGAATTAATATTTTAATTAATTTTGACATTTAAAATATTTTTTTTCCTTCTTGATTTTTCAGATTTTAATGATTTCTAATCATTTTGTAGGGCAAAACTTGATTTTTGAAGCATTAATCCAAGATCACAATTTGTTTTTCACATGTTAAACAATTTTGATCATTTTAATTGAATATTTTATTCAATTAAAACACATTTTGAAAATAAATTAGGGTTTTTGATTAATTCAACTCTCATAAATCATTTTCAAAAATACTTTGGGCCTCTAATAGAGTGTAAGACCCAATCCTTTGTAAATAGAAACCTATTTTGGGCCTCACTTATTGTATAAGTCCCGTTGTATTTCAAAAAGTTCGACGCGATCATCGTCCGTTGAAAAACAAACTTTGGGCCTACCCTCGTGTTATAAGCCCCATTTCTTTTCTTTAAAACTTTTTTGGGCCTCTTGAGAGATTGTAAGACCCAAACCCCCTTGTACAAACCACTTTGGGCCTCACTTATTGTATAAGTCCCCCTGTACAAGTAAACGGCGTGATCGTCGCCTTTTAAAAATCAATTGGGCCTCTCCTCGAGCTATAAGACCCATTCAAAACTTTTGGGCCTCTAATAGAGTGTAAGACCCAATCCCCTTTTAACCAAAACAACTTTGGGCCTCAGATACTGTATAAGCCCCTTCGCGTTAAAAGAAAATCTCGGCGCGACCGCCATTTTAAACGAAAAACTCTGGGCCTACCCTCGTGTTATAAGCCCCACTCTCTTTTTCTTTAAACTTTTTTAGGCCTCTTGAGAGAGTGTAAGACCCATCCCTTTGTACAGAAAACCTTTTTGGGCCTCAGTCACTTGTATAAGTCCCTCTGTATAAATTCAACAGTGTGCTCACTGATAAAACCCTGGGCCTCTCCTTGAGCTGTAAGCCCCAAATCTTTCTTTTTAAAAGCACTTTCTCCTTTGATTTTGAAATATACTGTTGTTTTCAATCTTTCTTTGTTGAACAACTAACCAAACAACATGGAAGCTCTACAACCGGGTAAGTGTTTATCCGCTTTCATATACATATAACTGTATTGTGGGGCTCCTCACTATAAGTCTTCTTTCATAAACTCATATCAACTGTGTAATAATAGTATAGATATTTAGAGTTTCCCCGACAACTACATCTAGCATTAAGCCCATTGATCACTCTTAAATAGTCAAAACTAGATCCCCATAGGATTACCAGACACAGTCTTCCCTCCTCTTGGGGTTAAACAATATGGAGATGTGAAAGGCAGATTCTTTTTGAACCCTTTCTCAGACTGTCACTCGTAGAAGTTGTCAAAGAAACTCTATTCCCCAGAGATGATCTCTTCTCCGTGAATTGCATCTCTTGAGTTTCTCCAAATTCTCGAACTTTCCTGGCTTGATCTATTCTTTGTGAATAGCCTGTCTTGAACTTCTCGGGGTTTGGGGACCCACAGGCTTCTTAAAAGCACCTTAGGAATTGTCAAGAAACTCTACTCCCCAGAGATGATCTCTTCTCCGTGAATTGCATCTCTTGAGTTTCTTTCAAATTCTCGAACTTTCCTGGCTTGATCTATTCTTTGTGAATAGCCTGTCTTGAACTTTTCGGGGTTTGGGGACCCACAGCCTTCCTAAAAGCATCCCCTCCTCCTCTTGGGCGTTGTACAAGGACCCGTAGGCTTCTTAGAAGTATTCACAGCCTCCTCTTAGGCTTCGTATAAATGATTTCTTCCTCCGGGAATGATAGCTTCCTCTTGGGCTTAGTACAAATTGTCCCTCGGCTTCTTAAAAGTTTCCAGCCTCCTCTTGGGCTTCGTACAAATTGTCCCGACGACCTCCTAAAGGTATAGGAACAGAAATTAGTCATCTTAATAGAACAGTCTTTCCAAGAGTCTACTACTGTTTCTCAAAGCATAGTACAAAAGATGAAGCTCTAGACTCGGACAGTCTAATTTCCTTGAGTCTCAAAGACATTCTTAAGCACCCTTCAAGAATAGGAAGGAACCCCATAGACTCGGACAATCTCAATACCCTTTGGATTTCCCATTTCCTTAAAGAACATGAAATAACCCCGATCCTTGGAACAAATCCATGAGTACAACATTACTCATATAAGAACTGATTTTCTCTTTGAACCCATATACTGGACCTGTCACTCAACTGAAACAGCACCATAGCCTCTCTCTTGGGCTTTGTACAATGATTCTCCCTAGTGGAGCTAACCTTTCCAGACTCTCTTGTTGAGTCAACCTTTAGCCTCCATCTCGGGCTTCGTACGAGATACAAAAACACTCTCTTGTTGAGTATAAAAGACTCTCTTGTTGAGTCCAACCTTTAGCCTCCGTCTTGGGCTTCTTACAAGACACATATAAAAGATTCTCCTGTAGAGTCAACCCTTTTTGCCTTCGTCTTGGGCTTTGTACAAGACACAAATCACTCACTTGTTGAGTATAAAACAACATTTTAGCCTCTCTCTCGGGCTTCGTATGAGACACATAAAAAACACCCCCTTGTTGGGCCACTAGCCTCCTCCTAGGCTTTGTATAAGAAAACCATTAGCCTCCTCTTAGGCTTTGTATAAGAAAACCACTGGTTGATCCAATCAACCTTTTAGCATCAAAGTTGTGCCTCGATCACAGTACACAAACATCAACAACTCCTTCCCCTTCATCTAATCGCTGTAAGCGACAAGCCTCTGGATCATCTACATCCATGCCACTGTCCCTCTTTTAGCATGAGAGAAATTCCTAAGGAAAGATAGCATTGCTCTACACTAAGTTAAAGTATTCTCCTTTAGGTTGGAAATCTCCTATAAAGGAAATTATGGCATTGCCGGATTCACACATCCTGGTTAAAGTAATTCTCCTTTTTAATCAGTCACCCAACAATTGTGACAAACAGACCCTCTTTAGAGATGACAAATTCTCTCTAAAGTCAACACCCTTTTAGCTTCACATCTTGGGCTTCGAACAAGATACAAATAGAACCTTCAGCTTCACATCTTGGGCTTTAAACAAGATTCAAACCACCTTTCGCTTCATGTCTTGGGCTTTGAACAAGACACCAAAACACCACTTCCTCCCGTAGAATAGGAGGAACTACAAACGCTCTGATTTCTCTGTTTCAGAAAAATGGGAATACGTAGGCATAAGATTGAAAGAAAAATCTTAGCGAGCACACTAATCCAAAACCCAAAATCCCATACCTTCACATCTCAATCGAAAAGCATCAGTCTTAATCTCCCACCAATCGACCGGACACTTTTTTTAACAAAATAAACCTAAAAGAGACCCACAATCTTTGTAGCATCTGTAAACCAACAGTCATCTCTTCAAACTCAGTTTGCAAGCAGGGTTAATTGGAGACATCTATTTCCCTTCCTTTTTCAGCTTTAATAGGATAAAAAATGAATCGAACTATAGATACCAGAGCGGTAGTGCTTCGCAACCACGTCCAAAATCGCTCGCTACAGAAAAATGGCGGCTCTGCTGGGGAGAACGAGATCTTGTTCTCTTAGGTGGAAACCTAAAAAAGGTGGCTCTCACCGTGGGGCCGGTCTTTCTTTCTTTCTTTCTTTTCTGGGATAGGACCTTTTGTTGACTTCATTCGGATCTTAGGTCAAAACCCTTTAAGTGGGGAAGATACCACAGAGTGGCGTCTCGCCGGGGAGCCATTTTCTGTCAGGAACATAAGATTCGTAGCTTTTAAAAAGTCTAGGACATTAGGACAAATATATATATTGCTTTTCCTAATTGATATCTGTGTTTATTTTTCTGCTAATGGGAATGCATGTGATGCCGCATGTGGAAAGATTGAGTATACACTTAAGATAAGTGATGGCGACGAGGTCGACCATCAACCTCAGTGGAGGCTTCCCAATGCACCCATTCCCTCTCATAGGCAATGGGCCGATTGTGACGTCTGAGAAGCTGAGGAGCCAACCCTTTTGTAGTGCGGAGACTATCGAAAATAGTTGTCACGCGATACTACCCTCATTTGAGGCTGATGATCTATTCTCGGTGAATAGCATTTACTCTAAGATTTCATACAGCTTGCTGGCGATCCGCTTACTATTTGTTATCCTGGGAGGAGCTGATGATTTTGAGTACAGGTACAAAAAATCACCCTAGTATAAACCTTTGGGGATGGATAGAGCCTTGACTCCATGACAACGACCTTTTGACCCCATGTGTTTTTCTATGTTTTTGTGTGATGCATTCATGCATTCATTTAAAAAACATTAAAACATTCAAAAAATTTCTCTTCTAGTCTCTCTGTCTTTTCAAAATAAACTAAGAATGTGATTGCAAATATCAGAGAAAAGGATTGCGCTAATGGATTTCGGTAGAAGGAGAACTCATAAGTACACCTTCAGGATTCCAAAACTAGAGGATTTAAGAGGTTTGACGAGGATGATCACAAACCAAGAGGCTTTCAGAGCCAAGTACAGAGGTTTGCTATCTCTGCTAAGAGTCCATGTGATTGAGTGAATCATGGATGCGCTCATTCAGTTCTACGATCCAGTCTATCATTGTTTAACATTCCCGGATTACCAGCTAGCACCAACGCTGGAGGAATATTCTCACCTGATTGATCTACACATTATAGATCAAGCTCCATTTTTTGGTGTGGAAGAAATTCCAAAGAATCAGACCATTGCAAGAGCAATTCATTTGGACGAGTCTGAGGTCAGGACTCACATGACCACTAAGGGTGGCATACAAGGTTTGCCAGCCCAGTTCTTGACAAAGAAAGCCCTGTACTTCGCCAGTATCGGGAACGTGACTGCTTTTGAAAGCATCTTTGTTTTACTCACCTACGGGTTATTTTTGTTGCCCAACATTAATAACTTCGTCGATATCAACTCCATTAAGGTTTTTCTCATTGGAAACCCTGTGCCAACTTTGCTCGCAGATGCAGATCACGTGTTGTGTACCTTTGCTTTACAAATGGTTTATCTCCCATTTGCCTAAGTCTGCTGCTTTTTGGGATCACAAGAGTGCCTTACGTTGGTCGCAGAAAATCATGTCCCTCACCAACTCTGACATTGATTGGTGTAATAGGATTTATGATGGGATCGGGATCATTAACCGTTATGGAAACTTCCCCAACGTACCCCTTATAGGAACTAAGGGAGGAATCAATTATCATCCAGTTCTTGTTCGTCGTCAATTTGGATACCCGATGAGGCACGTCCCACGGAGTGTTCATCTGGAAGGTCTTTTCTTCAAGAAAGGAGAAAATGACAGAGCACTAAAGACAGAAATAGTGCATGCTTGGAAACATGTTCATAAGAAAGGACGGAGTCTCTAGGAAAACCGGACTGTGTCTCGGTGGAGCCTTATCTCCACTGGGTACAAACTAGAGCTCTCAAGCTGAAGATGCCTTATCCTCGTCACAGAGTTCTTCCACCGAGGGAGTCTGTCATGTACTTCATGACTGAGACTGAAAAGCTTCAGGTTACTCTCAACAAAGTTCAGCAGGAGAGGAGGTCTTGGAAGAACAAGTACCGCACCCTCAACGTGGAGTGCATCAAAATACAGCAACTACTGAAAGATAAGGACGCTCTGATTGAAATTTTGGAGCAACATGTTGTAGAGAATCAAGATGACCAAAGGAATTTGCTCACTCCTTTCACCTGGCAAAGGAATGACAACCCGACAACGGCCCAAGAGCCCCGATCAAAGAAAAGGAAAGTACCAGAGTCAGCACTCGATTTCTCTTCAGAGAGGACTCGGGACCCATTAGCTTAGGTTTCTGTTTCTGCACCTTGTAATCTACTGTATTTCCATTTTTGTAATCCTTTGAATTCAATAAAAAGGGGTTTCCCCACTGTTTGATATTTGCAATCTAATTGTCGAAGTTTATTTTGTTTAAACCAAAAAATAATTAATATAATAATTGCATTCATCATTCTCACACTGTGTATTCTTCTTACCTACGAATCTCACGTTTGTGTCGCGGTTCTAGAGTCAAATTGTGTCATTCATACAATACTCGGGTCAATTGTCAGAAAAATATGGATGATCTTGAGGAAGAAAACAAAGATTTGAAGGAAGAGATCGACACTCTGAGAGAGGATATGAGAAAGCTTCGTAACGACATGCAAGCCATGGCGGAAGCTCAGCTACAAAGGACTGTGATCTCAGAGATCACCTCAACGCCCATAGTGGATAAGTATGATCCTAGGTATCAAATACTGAAAGATCGTCCCTGGGGCATGCCTGTTAACTATATCCTGGAAGGATATGTTCCACCGATCACTGAAGATCAGGGAATCATAACAGAAGCCGCTGGGCCTGAAGGTTACAAACTTCGGGAAAGCGAAGATGCCAGGGGCATACTGAAGACTCCTGAAGGTTACAAACTTCGGGAAATGCCAAGATTCACTGCCGTAGTCACGGTACCACCCCCTGTGGTGCACACTGTCCCGGAAGGATAGATTCCACCGATACCTTCTGGTAAGAAGGAAAGTATGTTTGACAGAATGAATGAGTTCCAGGAACAGTTCCTGGAGATGCAAAAGGAACTGCAAGCCATTCGCGGTCAGGATTTATTTGGAAAGGACGCCGCAAACCTTTGTCTGGTCCCCAACGTGAAAGTTTCGCACAAATTTCAAGTGCCTGACTTTGAGAAATGCAAGGGTAATTCTTGCCCTCAGAGCCATCAGGTGATGTACGCTCGGCGAATGTCAGCTCAGACGGAGAATCAGGACCTACTGATTCACTACTTTCAGGATAGTTTAACCGGTGCCGCACTCAAATGGTATATGGGTTTAAACCGTGCTACGATCAGTACTTTCAAAGATCTTGGCATTGCCTTCGTCCAACAATATAAATACAATCTAGACATGGCACCAGACAGAGATCAACTCAGATCAATGTCACAAAAGGACAAGGAAACCTTTAAGGAGTACGCTCAGAGATGGCGCAAAATTGCCGCTCAGATTTGTCCACCTCTTGAGGAAAAAGAGATGACAAAGATCTTCTTAAAGACCTTAAGCTCGTTTTACTATGACAGAATGGTTGCCAGTGCGCCCAGTGACTTCACCGAGATGGTCGGTATGGGAGTTCGTCTTGAGGAAGCCGTCCGAGAAGGACGTCTAATAAAAGACGCTGGATCATCGAGTAGTACAAAATGATGCGGTAGTGCTATCCCTAAGAAAAAAGAGCAAGATATTGGGAATATCTCTCTCAGAAAGCAAAGGCGACGGTACCAACCGGTAGCAGCTATAACTCCTGCTATCAGCCCTGCGCCTATTCCTACGTATCAACCTCAGGTTGCGCAAAGCCAACCTAATCAGCAAAGGACACAACAGCCTCTTCAGCAGGCTCGTCCTCCATACAATAACAACCGTACAACGCGGCCACCAGGGTTTGATCCTATACCCATGTTGTACGCGGAATTATTTCCGTTACTACTGGCTAAGGGGCACATCCAGACTAAGTCTCCTCTTACAGTACCAGAAAATCCGCCTTTTTGGTTTAAGGTGGATCAGACATGCCCTTATCATCAAGGAGGTCCAGGGCATAACATAGAGAATTGTCTCAATTTTAAATCCGACGTGCAAAAGCTTGTTAGGAGCAGGCTCTTATCTTTCAAAGATACGAATCCCAATGTTCTCACGAACCCGCTGCCTCAACATGAGAAAGCTGCAGTCAACCTGATTGAGAAAGAATTTAACAATGTCTATCAAATTCACGATGTACTCTTGTTGAGGACCAATCTGGTCAAGATTCATTGTAGACAGAGTGGATATGGCCATGTGCCACCTCATAATTATCATCAGTGTGATATCTTCTCTAAAAGTAATCAAGGATGTTCTGTGGTGCAAGCAGCTCTACAGGAACAATTGGATCTCGGATGCATCCAAGAGCACTGAGTTCGTGGGGTTAACATGGTTTACACGAATTCCAACGTCATTCAGAACCACGACATCCGTGCGATGAATGCCAACTTGGTGGCAATGCACTCAAGGCAAAGCCAGTATCATAATCTGCTGCGGCACGATTATAGTTCTTGTCTGACTTGCTCGGTAAACAAACAGGGATGCTCTTTCATACAGGAGTCCCTCCAGCGTCAGATGGATCTTGGATGGATCCAGGACTACCATGATAGGAATCACTATCAGATCAACATGGTTCAAATCTTTGATATTCGCTTGATGAATACCAACTTGGTAGAGCTGCATGCTGAGCAGGTCTGACTCGGATTCCTGATATCACATAATTATCACAGCTGTAAAGCGGGTTGCGAAAACGATCAGGGATGTGCCCTTGTCCAGGAAGCACTTCAGCACTTGTTAAATCATTGGTGGATGCCAATCTACATGGATGAAGATACTCAGAAAATTAGTATCAATAACAGAAACCCCACTCGGCGTCAAAGTCAGGATGTCCGATCCGTGGAAGCTAACCTAGTGAGGTTACATTGTATTCAAAGTGGGCGTGGCCAGGTACCACCACACAATTATGAACGTTGTGGAGTCTAATCGGAAAGTAACCTTGTGCGAGCAGCTCTCCAGGGGCAGGTGGATCTTGGAGAGATTTGCCCATATCCAGGTTCCGGACCCATCAATTGGTCACCGAACTACCTTGCTAATCAAATTGAGGACGTTGTCGTCATCTCTGATCATCAGAGGACCAGGAATGTTTTTGCCATTATCCCTCTGCTTGATGAATCAATAATTCCCAACCGGGAACGAATCGAGATTACGTACGATGGTCAGAAAAACTAGAAGGTTCCCATAGTCATCTATCTGCCGGGACTACTACCGTATGAATCAGCTAAGGCAATCCCTTATAAATACGGTGCAACGATAATTGAAAATGGAAAGGAAATTCCATTACCCTCCGTCGTGAATATTGCAGACATCAGTCGTGTAACACGGAGTGGTAGAATCTTCAACAGAGGAGTTGGAGAGTCCAGCAAAGAAAAGGAACTTCAGACAGAAGCTCCTGATCCATCAGTCGATCAGTCCATTAATCCCGGCCTTTCGAAAAACAATGATGAGATGCTGAAGCTCATCCAAAGGAGTGAATACAACATTGTCGATCAACTGTTACAAACTCCTTCAAAAATCTATGTATTATTCTGTTACTCAGTTCAGAAGCGCACAGGGAGGCTCTACAGAAAGTCTTGGAGAAAGCCTTTGTGGAACAGGATGTAACAATCAGACAGTTCGATAGTATTGTCTCTAACATCACTTCTTGCAATAATTTGGGATTTAGTGATGAAGAATTACCCGAAGAGGGTCGCCGTCATAACATGGCGCTCAATATCACAGTTAACTTCCAGGACGATGCTTTAGCCAGCGTATTGGTAGACACAGGGTCAACCCTGAATGTTATGCCGAAGTCCACTTTGATGCAATTATCATTAAAAGGCCCTCCGATGAGAACCAGCGAGGTCATCGTCAAAGCGTTCGACGGATCCAGAAAAACGGTTATCGGCGAAGTTGACCTTCCCATAACTATTGGTCCTCACACTTTCCAAGTCAATTTCCAGGTCATGGACATCCGAGCAACATACAGTTGTTTATTAGGAAGACCTTGGTTACATCAGGCTGGAGCGGTCACTTCAACCCTCCACCAAAAGCTAAAGTTCGTCCAGAACGGCCAACTCGTCACAGTCTGTGGAGAACTGGCCTTGCTCGTAAGTAACTTATCGTCATCAACTTATGTAGAACCGGAAGGGATAATCGGAACCCAGTTCCAAGCGCTTTTGCTACACAAGGACGAACAATCCGGAGGAGGAACTTCGATTTCCTCATACAAAGATGCTATTAAAGCAGTCGAGAGTACCGATACAACAGGATGGGGACAACTTGTCATTCCTACTAGCAATACAACAAAGAAGGGTCTTGGTTTTTCTGCAACCTGTACCCAGACAGCTACTAACGATGAAAGTCTTCATCCCATTCAAAATTTCTTCCACAGTGGAGGTTTCCTTCAACCAGTGACTCAGGAAGTGCATACCATCAATAAAGATGATTCCTCTGACACAAATGAAGAATGGAAGTCCTATCTTAACGAGGAAGGTTATATGTCTCAGGAAGAGGTGCCTACGCCATTTTGCTATCCCGCACAGAGTCCGAGATTTATAGCACGGTCAGATGTCGAAATGATATATGGAGGTTGTGATCTTGAAGGATGTCGTGCTCCGCCAAATTCATTGGAGGAGGACACTCTGATGAAAGACAACTTTGACCACAATTACTATGGCCCGATGGACGGTCTGCCAATGTGGCAGCCTTACCCAGGAAACTCGGGGCAAGAAAGTCAGCCGAGTAATGAAACTCAGCAGAGCATCATCGAACAGAATACCTGTGTCCCCACCATGTCATGGGATCAACACTCAGGTCATTCAGAAACTACTCAACATGACGATGAATTCGCAACGTTTGCAGGACTAGAATTCATCAACTATGCTTTTCCCGAGGTCCACGTCATCGAGAGGGATGACTCCTCCAGTGCCAAAGAAGTGTGGGACACCTTGGGACAACCGAGTGGAAAGTACGACTTCATGGTCAAGTACACCGCTCCCGAAAGCTCTCTTATTAGGCTCGAAGATATCCAGCCAACTGGATGGGGGAGATACAGCTGAGAGCACAAATGTTATGCAAAATGCAACAGAGGAATTCTCCTACGACAACTCTGCTTGGGAGACAGATTCCAATGATCCTGCTCCACCAGAAATCAGCGTCATTTCTGAAGACAAATCAAGGAAGGTGCCAGACTTTGTGATTCACCGAGGAGTTCGCCGCCAATGGGTTGCTGTCGATGTTCCGACGGTTGTTCGCCAGTCAAAGTAATTGCCATCTTTAACCTTTAACCCTGCCCAGGTGAAACGAATGTTTTGATAGGGCTCTCTTTCTGTAAATTTTCCCTCTTCGCTTTGCCCAAAGCGACAGAGTTTTGTTTTATAGGGCTGGAGTTTCAAGAATCGACTTGTTCATTAATAAAGTAATGTCGTTCTGTAATTTCCGCATTAATTGTTGTTTTCTCTTTTTGCTTTTTCTCAGAAAATGGTAATCCTAAAAAACAAATCACTAATAAAAACAAGCAGTAATAAAAAAAAATACACTGCATACACTTTTGCATTCTCTCTATCTCTTCTAAACACGAATCATCACGTCATGCAGATTGCTTGTTTTAAACCCCGTTGAAACATACGATCCGATGCCTTTTTCCGACTTTGAGTTCCCGATATTTGGGGCTGAAGAAGAAGTTGACAACAAAATTCCAGAAGAGATCTCCCGACTACTCAGACAAGAGGAAAGGTCTATTGAACCTCACAAAGAGCCGTTGGAAACAGTAAACTTGGGTTCAGAAAAAGAGAGAAAAGAAATCAGGATTAGGGCACTGCTCAGTCCAACTGCCAAAGAGAGTTTATTAAAGCTTCTCAAAGAATTCCCCGATGTATTCGCTTGATCCTATCAGGATATGCCAGGGTTGGATACCAGCATCGTGGAACATCACTTACCATTAAGATCGGAATGTCCGCCAGTAAAGCAGAGGTTGAGACGCACTCACCCGAACATGGCCATCAAAATCAAGGGGGAGGTATAGAAATAGATTGACGCAGGTTTCCTCACCACATCAGAATATCCTCAATGGTTAACCAATATCGTACCCGTTCCGAAAAAGGACGGAAAGGTCAGAATGTGTGTCGATTACAGGAATCTAAACAAGGCTAGTCCAAAGGACGACTTTCCTTTACCACACATTGACATGTTGGTAGATAGCACAACAAAGTTCAAAGTTTTCTCCTTCATGGATGGATTCTCGGGCTATAACCAGATCAAAATGGCGCCGAAAGACATGGAGAAAACTTCATTCATCACCCCATGGGGTACCTTTTGTTACAAGGTAATGTCGTTCGGTTTGAAAAACGCCGGGGCAACCTATCAAAGGGCCATGACTACTCTGTTTCATGACATGATACACAAAGAAATCGGGGTATATGTCGATGATATGATTGCAAAATCTAAGACAGAAGAGGAGCATGTGACCCACCTGTCAAAACTATTTGAGCGTCTGAGAAAATACAAATTCTGCTTGAATCCCAACAAATGCACCTTCGGTGTCCGTTCAGGGAAACTCTTAGGGTTCATCGTCAGCCAGAAAGGAATTGAGGTTGATCCTGACAAGGTCAAGGCCATTCAAGAAATGCCTTCTCCGAAAACTAAAAAACAAGTCAGAGGATTCCTGGGACGTTTGAACTACATCTCCAGATTCATATTCCTCATGACCGCGACATGTGCGCCGTTTTTCAAATTACTCAAAAAGAACCAGGATTGCATTTGGACAGAAGAGTGCCAAACCGCCTTTGACGGTATTAAGAAATACCTGTTGAATCCTCCGATTCTACACCTCCAGTGGAAGGAAGACCACTGATCATCTACCTCACAGTCTTGGAAGACTCAACGGGGTGTGTACTTGGCCAACAGGACGAAACCAAACAGAAAGAGTCTGCCATTTACTATCTGAGCAAGAAGTTCACCAACTGTAAAACTCGGTACACAATGCTCGAGAAAACTTGTTGTGTTTTGGCTTGGGCAGCCAAACGTCTTCGCCAGTACATGATTTGTTACACTACTTGGTTGATCTCAGAAATGGATCCAATTAAGTATGTATTTGAAAAACCTGCTCTCACGGGAAGAATCACCCGTTGGCAGATGTTATTATCAGAATATGACATAGAGTACCACGCTCAGAAAGCCGTTAAAGGGAGTATTTTAGCCGATCATTTGGCTCATCAACCGATTGACGATCAGGAATCAGTCAGGTTTGACTTCCCAGACGAATATGTCATGTATCTAAAAATGAAAGATTGCAATGAACTGCTACCCAGTGAAGGGCCAGAACCATATTCCCAGTGGGGACTTATCTTTGACGGAGCAGTTAATCATTACGGAAACGGGATTGAGGAAATCATTGTTACCCCTCAGGGTACCCACATTCCTTTCACTGCCAAACTTACGTTCAAATGTACGAACAACGAGGCCGAATACGAAGCTTGTATTATGGATCTCAAGGAAGCGATTGATTTAAGGATCAAGAACTTGGACGTATATGGCGATTCAACCCTGGTTATCAATCAGATAAAAGGAGATTGGAACACATACCAATCAGGATTGATTCCTTACAAAGATTACGCAAGAAGGTTGCTACCTTTCTTCAACAGAGTCGAGTTTCATCACATCCCTCGTGATGAGAATCACATGGCTGATGCATTAGCTACTCTCTCTTCCATGATTAGTGTAGGTCAATGGAATGACATACCTAAGATCGACATCATGCGCCTTGAACGGCCCGCTTACGTCTTCACGATTGAAGTAGTCATAGACGACAAACCTTGGTATCACGATATCAAATGCTTCCTTCAGAAACAAGAGTATCCACCTGGGGCATCCAAGAAAGACAGAAAAACCCTCAGAAGGCTGGCCGGCAGTTTCTTTCTGAGCGGTGATACACTCTATAGGCGGAATTTCGACATGGTCTTGCTCCGATGCGTAGACAGACCAGAAGCAAACATGTTGATAAAATAAATTCACGAAGGGTCCTTTGGCACTCATGCCAACGAACACACAATGGCGAGAAAAATTCTAAGGGCAGGGTACTACTGGTTGACCATGGAATCCGACTGCTACAAGTACATGAGGAGGTGTCACAAGTGTCAGACATACTCCGATAAAATTCATGTACCGTCAGCGCATCTCAAGGTTCTTTCTTCCCCATGGCCTTTTTCCATATGGGGAATCGACATGATTGGCTTGATTGAGCCCAAAGATACAAACGGACATCGGTTCATCATGGTAGCCATTGATTACTTCACCAAATGGGTCAAAGCAGCATCGTACGCCAATGTAACCCGACAAGTGGTGGTCCGATTTATCAAAAACAATATCATCTGCCATTATGGTGTTCCGAGCCAGATCATTACTGATAATGGATCTAACTTGAACAATAAGATGATGAAAGAGTTGTGCGCAGAGTTCAAAATCGAACACCATAACTCATCTCCCTACCGATCCAAGATGAACGGAGCGGTAGAAGCGACTAATAAGAACATCAAGAAGATTGTTCAAAAGATAGTTATAACCTACAAAGATTGGCACGAGATGCTACCCTTTGCTCTTCACGGTTATCGCACATCTGTCCGCACTTCAACAGGGGCAACCCCTTTCTCTTTAGTATATGGCATGGAAGCAGTGCTCCCCATAGAAGTAGAGATCCCATCAATCAGGGTATTGATGGAAGCTAAGCTCACCGAAGCTGAGTGGTGTCAAATTCGACACGACGAACTGAATCTGATCGAAGAAAAATGGATAATGGCACTATGCCACGGTCAGTTGTATCAACAAAGAATGAAGAGGGCGTTCGACAAAAAGGTTCGACCCCGTGTCTTCAGGAAAGGAGACCTTGTGCTCAAGAAGATACAATTATTTCTCACTGATTCTCGGGGCAAATGGACTCCGAATTATGACGGCCCCTATGTGGTCAAGAAAGCTTTCTCAGGAGGCGCCTTGAGACTTGCAACCATGGACGGATAGGAATTTGCCTACCTCATAAACGTTGATGTAGTCAAGAAATACTTCGCCTAAAAAAAAACGTCTCGGTGGATTGAAAACCCGAAAGGGCGGTCCAGGAAAAAGTTAGAGACAAAATAAAAAAATAATCATCCCGGTGGATTGGAAACATCACAGTACAATCCAGGCAAAAGTTAGGGATAATGGAAAGAAACTATGTTCAACAGAGGCAAGTCCCTCAGCAGCAATTACACCATCCATCGGAGGAAAACTCCAGTCAAGGTCATCTTCGACAAGAAGCTCAGGATGTCCCGAATTCAAAGTTGGTAGAAGGATAGTGGTCGTTATGTTTCAACGTAGCCCTTTTCCCTGTAAATTACCATTTTCTAACTTTGTAGATAATCTTTGGAATCACGCGTTTGGCTGATCTCCATCTTATCAATAAAATTTGAGCCCTTGTGCTTTTGTTTGTAATTCTCATTTGTTTTAGCTTTACAGAACGACATTTTAAATATGATTAGAGATTCTTGAAATAAAACAAAAATGAATTTACTTGTAAAACTTTTCTGCTTCAAAATAAAGATGGCAATTTCTTTTGACTGTTGAACATCGGAAGAATGTCGCCCGCTTCTCCAGAAGTAATCGAGCTTCAAAGTGCAAAATCAAAGTACTCCTTCTAAGCCAGTGCGTCTGAATGAAGGATCAGCTGTATCAGATGCGGCTTTCCCATCTGATACCCTCGGCCGAGTTCTCATCTCTTAAGCCCGACCAACTTAGTTCCCCGCGAGGACTACTTCTCCTAGGCAAGGTAGAATTGCTACTTATTGGACCAACGGTACTTCTTCGCCCCGCGATGGCCGAGTATCCAGTTGTGTTCATCTGTCACCTTGTATGTCGCACCAGTTTTGTCAGCATATACATACATACATCATGCATTTGATTTGCATTTGCATTCATATTGCATCGCTATCATTCTGGTCGGTCTTGTCCCCTAGTGATAACAGTTTTCTTAATCGAGTTGTCAGTTTTTTCCTCGTCAGGAAATGCTGCGTCTGAACAATCTCTCTCCTCCAGTTTATTTCTGGAATGAAGTTGGCTCCTCGACCACTTTGATAATTTGAACCTCTGAAAAACCAGAGAGCCCTCGGTCAACATCACTCTTCGCCATTGAAGATGATATCCTTGCTTTCCCGGATTAAGGAAAATCCCAAGAGAAAGCCTCCTAATCAGAGATTCGGTGGTACAGCAGTTTTTCTCCGAAAAAACCACCGATGAAAAGGTCATCGGCACCTCAAATTGGATCCCATCATATGGCATTTCTCCGAGAAGATCCCGAGAAAAGTATGATGTAAGACCCCAAACAAAGGCAGTCTTTCAGGAGACTCGTCTTCCCCAGTGGAAATAAATGGCGTCTCTAACAGAGAAGTTTGTGTACCTCTACAATTCAGACGAATGGGTTCCCCAGCAAGTCTGACATCAAAACTTTTTCCGTCAATTGGCATCTCCCCAGGAAAATTCGGTGAGAAGTTTGAAGGAAAACCACTACGAATAGCATCTCTTATCAATAAAGTTTATTGACAAAAGAAACAGAGACTAGTTCCTTGGTAGGAAACCAGGATCGAGGGGAAGTTTATTCCAGAAACTAAGACCAGTTCCTTGGTAGGAAACCAGGATCGAGGGGAAGTTTATTTCAAAAACTAAGACCAGTTCCTTGATAGGAAACCAGGAACGAGGGGAAGTTCATTTCAAAAGAAAACTGAGCCCAGTTCCTTGGCTTAGGACCAAGATCGAGGGGAGGTTTTACCTTTTCTAAGAATTATTGCTTAGAAAAATAAGATGAGTGCGCAAGCTGCCATTCATAACCACCATCAAAATTTCGGGTATTCCGATATTTAATCCTCTTGCACCCCGAATGCCCGAATACCTTCATCATTCACACCTTCGTGTCCAAGAAGATTAAATAGGGGCATCTGTCATACCCCAAATTTTGACCACTAAGATTTCCCATCATTGTGCAAATCATCATCACAATATGGATGAACCATCATACTTCATCAGTCTCCCCAAAGATGGGTGAGCATTCACTACTATCAAAATTAGGGTTTCAAGCCCTCTCAGAGTTCTTAGACAAAGGATCAATCAAGGAATAACATAATCTTTAACTTTTCTAACCTCTCAAACATCCACAATGGATCAAGAGGACTCCCACTTCAAGGATTAAGCACAAGGTTGCTCCCTTCTAGGTGGATCAAGCTTCAAGATCGTCAGTGTCACCAAATTAGGGTTTTGATCGACCAGGGCCTCCAGATTAAAATTTTCATCTGGGCATGAGCCAATGATTCAAAACATAACCTAATATACTCCATGGAACCTCATGGACCCAAGTATCAAGTCAATTTGACCTCAGGGGATGCATACATCAAAAATCAGGAATTAGGGTTTCTTGACCTAATTCACCCCTAAGTTGACTTTTGGGATAAATCATGAACCAAGACCTCAAGACATGATTTGAGGGTCTCTAATATACCATATTGATCCATTTGGAACAATGGATTGATCCAAGAAGCTTGAGCAACAAGTTTCAATTTTATCTGAACCACAGTTAGGGTTTCGCGAGAAAAGTCAACTGTAACTTTGACTTTTGACCAGGACATGCTCCCAAACCCTAAGACATGATTCAATATACCCTATAACACCCATGGAACATGTCCATCAAGTTTGATTTAGGTCAAGGACATGATTTCCTGAAGGATTGCACAGTTTGGAATTCATCTGATAAAAAGTCAACTGTGCACAAAAGTCAACTTTGACTTTTTGAGATTTTTTACAAAAATGGATTTTTAACCCTAAAATGATGTTAATGTATGATTTGAATCATCATTCATCAAGGAAAATCAAAGAAAGTGGGATAACTTGTAAAAGGGGTAACCATAAAAACTTAGAAAATTTTCTAAGTTATGAAATAAAGTGACAAAGGTACCAACTTTGGAGGATCATAACTCCTAAACCACAAAGCCATTCTTCCCCATCCAAAGCTTGATTTTTAGATCTCATTGCCCTCTACAAATGCTTCATACTGACCTATGTTCAAATTCCTCATGGATTTTGAGTTATGGGGTGATCAAAATCAAGAAAAGTCACTTTATTCCAACACTTAGTGAAAATTTCACTAAGTCAGAATCTGCCTTACTTTTTTCCAAATGTAGGGGGATTTTTCACTTGGATCCCAAAGGTTTCAAAACCAAATAGGATCAAACAGTTGTTGTATCATATAAGGGCTTTCCAAAATGGCCAAGAACATCACCAAATTCAATTTGGGCCATGAGATATGACATTGGCAAGTTGCCTTGTTGAAATCTGCCAAGGCAAGGCAGAATTTTGCACTTTTGCTCGATTTGCCAAAATCAGCCAATTTCAAGCCTTGTCATCACTTTGGACACGTCTGAGGATTGAATCTAAAGGGGACAATCACTGAGCCAAGCCTCCAAAGTCCTTGGAACAAGAAATAGCATGCTAAACCTAGAATTGTCCAAAATAGGGACAAGACTCCAATTTTGGATTGGAGCATTCAATGGAAGCACCAAGGTGGCATGGACTGAGCCATTAGCAACTGAATTCAGTCAAGACATATCCAAGACCAAGGGGACCAGCAGCCTGTGTCCTAACCTCTAGTCAATGGCTAGAGGAGACTTGGATTTTCATTTGCCAACATTGGCCAACCCTACTTAGCAGTTGCCATTCACTATTCCTTGCAAAACAAACTTGCTCTACTATAAATAGAGCTCAATTGTGATCAGTTTAAGTACACCAAAGGCCTACAACACTTGCCTTTCTCAAAATCCACTTCTCACTCTAAAAAATGCCTTTCTTAGCAAGTCACTATCGGGTTTTTCATTAGAGAGCAATTCCACTCAAACCAATCACACACACACACCTCATATACATCATATGTGAGTTGATCAAACACTTAAACAACATCTGGAACACTGATTTCTCAGAATCACCAGTCAATCGCTCAAGGTTTTAACCAAGTTGCAGTTGAGATGCCATGAAGTGATCCAGCCAATTTCCATCAAGTCCAAGCATTCAAACACACTCCATAGGGTGTAGGGAAGCTGTTCAGATCATCACAACTCATCTGTAACACCTCCAACTCAGAAATCGATTTGCTCTTGCTGTCACGACCTAGAGGTAAGCCTAAAATTTGTCATCTCTCAATCTATGCATATTTCCTCGCACAATACTTTTGCCAAATGTTCATAATCATGCATGGAATGTTTCCCCTCAAGTAATTGCTTTGTTTGAATCGTGTATCAAAAATCCCAGCCTTCATGCAGAATTTAGGGTTCTTGAGGATTTATCGTGATTTCTTGTTTTATGCTTAATTTAAATGAAATTAATTGTCATAAACATGATCGTGAGGTTGAGACGAGCATATTGATATGTGGATTGCATGATATAATCAAGTATTCAGTGAGATTGGATAGAAAATGCAAATCTGGGCAAAGCTGAAAAACGCGCGAGTTCTTTAGCTGTTCTTGGCGCCATTTCTCTCAAGTTCAAATATTTGAATTTTGTGATTTTATTTAATTGATTCAAAAATTAATTTCTCTCTGAGTTTTAATGATTTTGAGTTGATTCTTTTTTTAATAATTCACAGAAATGTTAAAATATTTTATTTTCCCAAAAAATCCCAAAAATATTATTTATTTCATATAATTAATATTTTTGCAAAGAATTAATATTTTAATTGTTTTTGACATTTAAAATATTTTTTTTCCTTCTTGATTTTTCAGATTTTAATGATTTCTAATCATTTTGTAGGGCAAAACTTGATTTTTGAAGCATTAATCCAATATCACAATTTGTTTTCCACATGTTAAACAATTTTGATCATTTTAATTGAATATTTTATTCAATTAAAACACATTTTGAAAACAAATTAGGGTTTTTGATTAATTCAACCCTCATAAATCATTTTCAAAAACACTTTGGGCCTCTAATAGAGTGTAAGACCCAATCCTTTGTAAATACAAACCTATTTTGGGCCTCACTTATTGTATAAGTCCCGTTGTATTTCAAAAAGTTCGACGCGATCATCGTCCGTTGAAAAACAAACTTTGGGCCTACCCTCGTGTTATAAGCCCCATTTCTTTTCTTTAAAACTTTTTTGGGCCTCTTGAGATAGTGTAAGACCCAAACCCACTTGTACAAACCACTTTGGGTCTCACTTATTATATAAGTCCCCCTGTACAAGTAAACGGCGCGATCGTCGCCTTTTAAAAATCAATTGGGCCTCTCCTCGAGCTATAAGACCCATTCAAAACTTGTGGGCCTCTAATAGAGTGTAAGACCCAATCCCCATTTAACCAAAACAACTTTGGGCCTCAGATACTGTATAAGCCCCTTCGCGTTAAAAGAAAATCTCGGCGCGACCGCCATTTTAAACGAAAAACTCTGGGCCTACCCTCGTGTTATAAGCCCCACTCTCTTTTTCTTTAAACTTTTTTTGGCCTATTGAGAGAGTGTAAGACCCATCCCTTTGTACATAAAACCTTTTTGGGCCTCAGTCACTTGTATAAGCCCCTCTGTATAAATTCAACAGTGCGCTCACTAATAAAACCCTAGGCCTCTCCTTGAGCTGTAAGCCCCAAATCTTTCTTTTTCAAAGCACTTTCTCCTTTGATTTTGAAACATACTGTTGTTTTCAATCTTTCTTTATTGAACAACTAACCAAACAGCATGGAAGCTCTACAACCGGGTAAGTGTTTATCCCCATAGGATTACCAGACACAGTCTTCCCTCCTCTTGGGGTTAAACAATATGGAGATGTGAAAGGCAGATTCTTTTTGAACCCTTTCTCAGACTGTCACTCGTAGAAGTTATCAAAGAAACTCTATTCCCCAGAGATGATCTCTTCTCTGTGAATTGCATCTCTCGAGTTTCTTCCAAATTCTCGAACTTTCCTGGCTTGATCTATTCTTTGTGAATAGTCTGTCTTGAACTTCTCGGGGGTTTGGGGACCCACAGACTTCTTAAAAGTACCTTAGGAATTGTCAAGAAACTCTACTCCCCAGAGATGATCTCTTCTCCGTGAATTGCATCTCTTGAGTTTCCTCCAAATTCTTGAACTTTCCTGGCTTGATCTATTCTTTGTGAATAGCCTGTCTTGAACTTCTCGGGGTTTGGGGACCCACAGGCTTCCTAAAAGTATCCCGCCTCCTCTTGGGCGTTGTACAAGGACCCGTCGGCTTCTTATAAGTATTCACAGCCTCCTCTTAGGCTTCGTATAAATGATTTCTTCCTCCGGGAATGATAGCCTCCTCTTGGGCTTAGTACAAATTGTCCCTCGGCTTCTTAAAAGTTTCCAGCCTCCTCTTGGGCTTCGTACAAATTGTCTCGACGACCTCCTAAAGGTATAGGAACAGAAATCAGTCATCTTAATAGAACAGTCTTTCCAAGAGTCTACTACTGTTTCTCAAAGCATAATACAAAAGATGAAACTCTAGACTCGGACAGTCTAATTTCCTTGAGTCTCAAAGACATTCTCAAGCACCCTTCAAGAATAGGAAGGAACCCCGTAGACTCGGACAGTCTCAATACCCTTTGGATTTCCCATTTCCTTAAAGAACAGGAAATAACCCCGATCCTTGGAACAAATCCATGAGTACAACATTACTCATATAAGAACTGATTTTCTCTTTGAACCCATATACTGGACCTGTCACTCAACTGAAACAGCACCATAGCCTCTCTCTTGGGCTTTGTACAATGATTCTCCCCAGTGGAGCTAACCTTTCCAGACTCTCTTGTTGAGTCAACCTTTAGCCTCCATCTCGGGCTTCGTACGAGATACAAAAACACTCTCTTGTTGAGTATAAAAGACTCCCTTGTTGAGTCCAACCTTTAGCCTCCGTCTTGGGCTTCTTACAAGACACATATAAAAGATTCTCCTGTAGAGTCAACCCTTTTAGCCTCGTCTTGGGCTTTGTACAAGACACAAATCACTCCCTTGTTGAGTATAAAACAACATTTTAGCCTCTCTCTCGGGCTTCGTACGAGACACATAAAAAACACCCTCTTGTTAGGCCACTAGCCTCCTCTTAGGCTTTGTATAAGAAAACCATTAGCCTCCTCTTAGGCTTTGTATAAGAAAACCACTGGTTGATCCAATCAACCTTTTAGCATCAAAGTTGTGCCTCGATCACAGTACACAAACATCAACAACTCCTTCCCCTTCATCTAATCGCTGTAAGCGGCAAGCCTCTGGATCATCTACATCTATGCCACTGTCCCTCTTTTAGCATGAGAGAAATTCCTAAGGAAAGATAGCATTGCTCTACACTGAGTTAAAGTCTTCTCCTTTAGGTTGGAAATCCCCTATAAAGGAAATTATGGCATTGCCGGATTCACACATCTTAGTTAAAGTAATTCTCCTTTATAATCAGTCACCCAACAGTTGTGACAAACAGACCCTCTTTAGAGATGAAAAATTCTCTCTAAAGTCAACACCCTTTTAGCTTCACATCTTGGGCTTCGAACAAGATACAAATAGACCCTTCAGCTTCACATCTTGGGCTTTGAACAAGATACAAACCACCTTTCGCTTCATGTATTGGGCTTTGAACAAGACACCAAAACACCACTTCCTCCCGTAGAATAGGAGGAACTACGAACGCTCCGATTTCTCTATTTCAGGAAAAACGGGAATACGTAGGCATAAGATTGAAAGAAAAATCTTAGCGAGCACACTAATCCAAAACCCAAAATCCCATACCTTCACATCTCAATCGAAAAGCATCAGTCTTAATCTCCCACCAATCGACCAGACACTTTTTTTAACAAAATAAACCTAAAAGAGACTGTCGCTCCCAGGATTTTCATCCAAATACAAACGCGAAAGTGGCGCTGAAACAGAGTCTCCAGCAATGCGTATTTATCCCAAGAGAGGGAAAGGAAACACTGCGTAAACCTGAGGGAAGGAAAGAGCGTGGTCTTGCGACCAAGAGAAACGGGTAAGGGAGTTAGTTACGCGAGGGGAAGGTATTAGCACCCCCACGCATCCATCGTACTCGATGGGATCCACGCTTGCTATTTCGATCAAAGGGTGTAGGAAACTGGATATCAACTGCTAACTAGAGAACCGGAAATGAAAGGTAGAAAGGAGAAGGGGAAAAAGGAAAGAAGTGACTTGATAGGACATTATCGTTGTCCTAGGCCTACGTATTCCCTCAGTGCAATGGGAAAGTCAGAGTCAACGTAGTTCGACGGACTACGGGGGAAGGTTGCTCGCCAAGACATCGTCGTCTTGTTCCTACGTATCCTCAATCTAACCAGAGAGAGGAAATCAGAGCAGTCGTAGTTCGACCTACGGGTTGATGAAAAAAAGGTTTCGATCGCACTGGGGCGAGAGAAAAAAGGTTCAGTTAACAAATCTCGGTCACACAGAGGCGAGAGACAAAAAGAGGGAAATTAGTTGTTAGTGTGCTCGCCAAGGATATGAATCCTCGTGCCTACGTATCCTCAATCTGAAAAGAAGGAGGAAATCAGAGCAGTCGTAGTTCGCAACACTACGGGGAAACGGGATCTCGATCACACTGAGGCGAGAGAAAAGGGGGAGACGCATGGAAGGTCTAAGGGAACTTAATCCTACAAGTTATCATACAAAATGGCCCTAAGGTCAGGATCAGGAGGGAAGCCTACCTAATGTTATCATGCTTGGATTGAGAGCCTAATGTCTATCCTACTCCGAGCTTAATCAGAAATTAAGTCGGACTAGGAGCCTTAAGGGAGCATGCAAATACAGAGTAATCAACAAGTAGACACGAAGCTACGCAATCACAAAGAGAGAATCGAATACAAAAACAAATCATGAGAAATTAACAAGGAATTAATCAGAAATTAATCAAGAAAATCCAAGTTAGAATTAAAATGCTAAGTAAAAATCAAGATTAAATTCTAACAAGAAAAGGTTAATCTAAAACTAATACTAAGATTAATCCTAAAATTAATTCCTAATTAATTTCTAATTAAATCTACTTCTAAAAAAATCCAATTCTAGAATTTAAACTAATATTAAAACCTAACTTCTAATTAAAATCTAATTAAGAGTTAATTTCTAATTAAAAATCTAATTCTAAAATCTAAACCCAATTAAAGTTCTAAATTAAAACTTAAAACAAGGGTGCAGCAGCTGATTTGGGAGGTGGAAAAAGCAAGGCGCATGGGCTCTGTCGGCTAGGCCCAAGGTTTCCTCTCTTTCAGCCAGGGGTGCGTGAGGAAATAAGTGGTGAACTCCAGTAATCAGGCGCATGGGCTTCAGATTCAAAGGCCCAAAATCTTTTTCACGTCAAAGGGGGTGCGCTGGTGATAAGGCGTGAGCAGAAAATAAAAAATCATTGGGCTCTAAAGGCATGAGGCCCAAAATCTGATTATGAAACCAAGGGGTGATGAGAGTGGACTGAGGGTGTGCAGATAGCAATACATGTGGGCTTGAGGCCCAAAGAAATTCTATCCAGCCAAGAGAAGGGGGTGTGGTAGTGTAAACGGGTGGTGGATAGAAAGTGGGTATGTGGGCTTTAAATCTGGTCCATGTTATGAGGGTAAAACCTAATCCTATTGAAAAAACCAACAAACAAAATCATCACACAGCCGTCTCCTTCATCATCCGTCTTCTTCTTCCCTCAACCTGCGCCGTCATCATCTTCACTCGACCTTCGACAAATCGCCGCCGCAACAAAACGCCTCTCTCCGTTCGCTCGTCATTTTGATTTCTCTTTCGTCTTGAATCGTCGTCGTTGCGACAACCTCCACGATGATCTCCACTTCATCGTTCTCAACTCTCCGACGCTCAACACCTTACCACGTTCAAAGCACCGGTCTTGCTCCTTACTCGCATCGTCACGTCATTAGCTCTCAACCTTCTCCGGCGAAACGCCGTAGCGGAGATACCTCATCATCGCTCATCCTCCTTTCTCTGTCCTCATCATCATCTTCAAATCGCCGGCGATCTTGCGCCATGGCCTCTCAGTCTCGCACACACAAAGCTCACCGTCATCAATCTCTCAACAGTGACGTGAATCGCGCAACATCCTCCTCGCTCGCTCTTTCTCACCACGTAAAAAACGTTCATCACTCTCAAACGAATGTCACGAAGTTAAGCAAGTAGTCACAAATTAACCGAGAATCACAGAGAAATTACATCATGAAGTTGAAGTTTGGATCTAGGACGTACCTACCGGAGCAGTTCCGGTGACTCTTCACAATTGAGGAAAACGACGACAAGAAAACCAGAGATTATACTACAGGTATCTCGCTTCCTTGATCTTGCATCGTTGTTGTTATTGCTTCGATTATGTTCAATCTTCTTCCACTTTTTCTCGCTGCTCTTATGATGTGCTTCTGCAAATTGTTGAATCGAGAAGTGTTGTTGTTGATTCCTGAACTTTCTGTTGCAGAGTTGTTGATGTTGAGGTGTGAACTGGTGTAGCAGGGAGCGAAGAAAATTGATACGTGATGTTTCCAGATTGAAGATGACGAGTGAAGAATCGTTCATGTGCTGTGCTTTCCAGAATCTTCAAGGGAGAGTGAAATCAGGAGAGTAGAAGACTCATGAAGCTGAAGGTTAATGGAAGCAGAAGGTAGTTATGGAGAATTCTCAGAACAATGGAGAAGAGTGACTGAGAGAGTTTCAATTTGCAGAATGAAGAAACTCCTCCTTCCAATTTCGTCGCAGCCTGCTTTATATAGGGAGATTAGAGAGTGTAATTTAGGATTTTCTTCTGAATTCTGTTATGAAATTGATTTTGAATTGAAAAAAATGTTAGTGAATTGGCCATGTAAAAGAGTCACAAGCTTTTTCTGTGATATTCTATTACGGTTTTGTTTTTTTGTATTCTGTTTCAATTGCCTTTGTAAAAGATGAAAATCTATTAAGAGGCTTTTTCATTGCTTGTATTTGTGTGCTGTATCGCTATACCTTTTCTATTATCGATTCTGCATATCATTGTTATGTACTTTTATTGCTGCTAGCAAGTGATTCATCAGGACAACAGCAGGCCACGTTGCACAACCTGTAAGCTCGGCCCATACGATATCCTCTAGTTCCAAGTTTTGGCAATCATCCATGCTTGCACTTATAATCTTGAAAATTGAGATCCCCACAACAATCAATAGGAAAACAACTGCTAATTTAATTGACAATGCAGGTGTGAATCTTAATGAACCAATTCGCTTAAGGCTAACCAAAGGTACAAAGGCAACAAGTGTGGTGAGAACAAAAATAATTTGTAAGTGGAAAATTGGTTCACAAATGAATTTCTTCATGTAGTTTGTATGGATGTAAACTTGGTTATTTGGAATTGGATATTGAAATGAATAGAAATGGTTTAATTATATAATAAGAAGAATGGATTTTTTTTAGAATTAGATTTGAAATGGGTTATTAAAAAGTGGATAACAAAAATGGAAATGGATATTTAGTGATATTTTTGAATAAGATGGATAATGAAGAATGAATTCTAAAAAATTCGCATAACCAATTAGACTTCCAATTCAAACCAAACTTGCATTCTCAATGAATCCCCAACACCAAGTGATAAGCAACTGAGCGGACTATAGTGCCTTGACCACAATATGAATCCACAACTCGATCTCTCGTACCATAACCCCATTCTCCTTTATATGCACCCTGAAACCTGGTGAACCTCTGAATACAACAACCTTGAACCTCTGAATAGGAGATACCGATCACAAGAAAAACCTTCGATCCCATGTCTTAGAAGACCAATGCAATGATATGGTTATGAGTTACGACCTAATGAGATGCAAATGCGAAAGAAACATAAACCAGAAAAAGTAGGGCAAATTTTGGTGTGCTACAGCTGCCCCTATTCAATTGACTTGGACCTGGAAGGATGATAGCAACAGCTTTCAGACGTCCAAGGTAGAAGGCGATTGAATACAAAAAGAACCCAGAAATTTGCACCGTGATGGAGAGAAATGATATGGTGATTGCCAGCCGAAGGTGGACTTATGACCGGAGGTTTGTAGAATCAACGGACCTACAAAGATGACTCCGCTGGGGATAAGAAGGTAGACCATCAACTCTGAGGTTGAGAAAAAAATGTTATCATCTCTGAGATTGAGAAAGAAAAGGGTGACCACCAACTCTGAGGTTGAGGAAAAACTGTACTAAACACCAACTTTGAATGTTTGAGAAACAAGGTAGCCATCAACTCTGAGGTTTAGTAAAAACCATAACTTCAACTCTGAGGTCAGAAGAAGGATATACGTCAACTCTGAGGTTGGAGACAGGCCACAATACGTCTACTCTGAGGTTGGAGACGAAAGGCGTCAACTAGGAGTTTTGGAAAGAAAGGGACGTTTATCAACTCTGAGGTTGAGAAGAGGTGTCCGACAACTTTGAAGTTGGTATAAAAGGCGTCAACCCTGAGATTGGTAAAAAGGTATGCATAGACTTTGAGACCAGAGGTAAAACATTGACTTCAACTCTAAGGCTGGAAGAAAAGAGATATTCATCAACTCTGAGGTCGAGACACGGTGTATGACATCTTTGAAGTTGGGAAATTGGCGTCAACCCTGAGGTTGGGGAAAAAGAAGGTATTCATCAACTCTGAGGTCGAGAAAAGGTATAATGATTATCAACTCTGAGGTCGAGAAAAGAACTACGACAACTTTGAGTTTGGTAAAAGGATATTCTTCAACTATGAGGTCGAGAAAAGGTATAATGTTCATCAACTCTGAGGTCGAGACACGGTGTATGACATCTTTGAAGTTGGGAAATTGGATATTCTTCAACTCTGAGTTGAGGAAAGAGCCACGACAACTTTGAAGTTGGTAAAATGAGCGTCAACCCGGAGGTTGGACAAAATAGTGACGTTGGGGAAAAAAGGAGGTACGACAACTCTGAGGTTGGAGAAAGGCGACAACTCTGAGGTTGGAGCAAAAATGGGCGTCAACTCTGAGATTGGACAAAATAGGAATCAACTCTGACGTTGGGGAAAAAAGGCGTCAATTCTGAGATTGGGCAGACAGACATACGACAACTCTGAGGTTGGAGAGAAGATATACGACAACTCTGAGGTTGGTAAAAAAGATATACGACAACTCTGAGGTTGGAGAGGGAATATACGACAACTCTGAGGTTGGAGAAGGGAGGTGTCAACTTTGAGGTTGGGGAAAGAGGCGTCAACTCTGAGGTTGGGCAAAGACATGTACGACAACTCTGAGGTTGGTAAAAAAGGGAGGCGTCAACTCTGAGGTTGGAGAAGAAAGATGTACGACAACTCTGAGGTTGGGGATATACGACAACTCTGAGGTTGGTAAAAAAAGGGACGTCAACTCTGCAGTTGGACTCTCTTCGGAGGATTGGAATCTCTATTTTGATTAAGGGTTGATCTGGGCTTTCGCACAAGGTACCAAATCTGGCTTATGCTTCGATGCATGTTTGAATTTTCTTTCTATGGCGTAATGCTCCATACGAAATGGAAATGCTACGCGTTTTGAGGATGCAATGCAATGATGATTACTATATGCAAGAATGAGAGGACACTCTACCGGGGAATGCGCAGAATGAAACAATCAGACTTCACTGAGGAAGGGATCACCAATATCTGATCTCCCGTGGAGAGGTAACCAACTGTACCACCAATAACCACTGGTGCTGCAAACCCTGTTGGGGAACCGCAAGCCGAATTGCGAACTCTGTTGGGGAGATACCAATGAAGATTGGACTTTGAACCACTGAGAATGCCAATAACCATTTGACTTTGACTTGCAGGGAAATACCGAATCTGAATGTTGAGGAAGAGAGTACTCTGACTTCTCACCGTCTTCAAACTGCTTGAAGATATTCCATCGTCTTACCCTGCTAAGAATGAGGAATCCACCTACTCTGCTGGGGGTAGGAAATCTTCATAAAGAACCCTTTTCAATTTGAGGAAGACCCTCTGCTTGGGGAATAATACCGATTCCAACACCTTGCTGGAAAAAAGATACCTTTTGGCACCTTGCTGGGGAAGAGACTTAATGCTTCACGTTTCTGCTGATCACTTGCATATTGGCTATCAAGAGTGAACAACGGTTCCTTCCTGACTTGCCCCAGACCACAGGGTCCAATAGAAGAAATCATCTCAAGAGGATTTTATAGACGACCAGGCGTTCACACTGCCCCAGGGTCTTCAAACTCTTGGAGAGATTCATCGAATCGCGACGTAAATGCCCCAGACTGTATGATCCATGAAGTAATTTGCCTCGAGAGGACTTGTAATGATTTAAAATACTCTGCCTCAGTATTTTGAACCTTGAAGAGGTACCTCTGATCAACTACCTTCTGGAGAGGATAACTTCTTATGCTCCGGAGGTGGCCTGTCTCGATACGAGCTTTGAAGTGACTTTGCCCCTGACCGAAGTGGTCTTCGAATGAATGCCCTAGAATAACTGAACTTCAGAGAGATTTCTCGACGTGACTGCCCCATATTGGCTTCATCTCATCACGACTTACTGGGGAGAGCCCACGGCACTGAGTCTCTTGGCAACATGCCCCTTGATATGACTGTCCTTCAGAATTTTCAAGCATCCCAACTCGGCAGGATCAAGCTTCTCGACTGACGTTCATTGTGAAAGTGTCATTAATGCTTAGGCACATGTATGCAAGCAGAACGAGTTTATTATGAGAATGATAATTCTAATGCAATAAACATGTTAACCTTGAAGTTTATTGAAAGTATGTCGCCAAACCCTGTGAACGAGTCACTAGTTACGACATTGATTTTTGAATGGAAAACAATACACACATGCAATACCAACAAAAATCTTTTTAGCATAACTCATGGGAGTCAGGAACGCCATCTCATTGAAGTACGCCTTCTGAATAAACCCTGTTTCAATTAGGACTTTTAAGGGTTGTAACGTGGCCTGGTTCGCGGTTTCAGAAAAAAGGAATTATGGCTCAAAATTTGTTTGTACCCACCCATTCTCTCTGATGTTCTCCAGTCCTACGTTCAGTTAATTTGGCACAAGCGCATATCTCCCAAAAGGGTTCTATGACGAATGACAGTTAATGGACCCACGAGGTTTTTGGAGTGGCAGCCACCCTTTTTGTGTCTTTGGTGTTGTGGCCACACGACTTGTTCTTTATCGAGGATTTTCTCTTTTGATTCTTTCGTTTTTCGCTCTTTTTATTTCCCTGGTTTTGCCTGGACTGATTCTTTTTTGAATCTTTCAATTTTGAAGTCCAGCGGGATGCCCTAATTTTTTCCTAAGTCACTTGTTTTCAAGTTTTCGAATTAGCGGGCTTTCATTTTTTTTCTTCTTTTTATTTCTCTCTCTTTTTTTAACAAATCGTGTGACACTGGTTGTCTGACTTGTTTGAAAAGGGTGGTGACTGCCTCACTCTTCGGTTGGTGAGGGATAGCCATAGATGCAGTTGATCCTCGAATGGGACACTCCTTATGAAATTTGAACGCTCGGTCAAATTAACTGACACCTACCCTGCCCCGGGTTAAATGTGAGGGTTTTTTCGAATGAAAAGAAACTCCTACTTCAAGGCTCAAAGGGGTTAACAACGGTCTATCTCCCTTATATCTCCTGTGTTTGGGGATTTGAAGCAATGCCTGTACATCCTCAACAGGGTTTTATCCAAAAGCACACAACCAAAGATTTTGCGTTTTTACTTCATCATCCTCCGTCCAAGAGTTAAAGCAAGAAGGTTGGTATTACAATGCACAGAAACATTATATGAATGAATAAAAATGAATTACTTCAAGAAAAAACATATTCATTGCATTAAAACATCATTCAGAACACAAACAAGTTTTTTAGGCATACAATGCTTTAACAAGAAATGAAAAACTACAAATGAAAATGCAGTAAAGAAACTGAAGATTGCCATTGCTGAGGAGGCTTGATTCTGTCTGGACGTCCTTGCAAACTGAGTGCTCACTTGGGACAGGAGGCTTCAATTGATGTACATATCATCTTCAGTGAATGCAATGATCTCTGAGTCGACCAGATCTTGCACCTTGTGCTTGAACACGTTACAATTTTCAATGGAATGACCCGGTGTGTCTGAGTGATACTCGCATCTGTCATACCCCAAATTTTGACCACTAAGATTTCCCATCATTGTGAAACTCATCATCACAATATGGATGTACCATCATACTTCATCAGTCTCCCCAAAGATGGGTGAGCATCCACTACAATCAGACTTAGGGTTTCAAGCCCTCTCAGAGCTTTTAGGCAAAGGATCAATCAAGGAATGACATGATCTTCAACTTCTCTAACCTCTTAAACATCCACAATGGATCAAAAGGACTCCCACTTCAAGGATCAAGCACAAGGCTGCTCCCTTCTAGGTGGATCAAGTCTCAAGATCGACAGTGTCACCAAATTAGGGTTTTGGTCGACCAGGGCCTCCAGATGGAAATTTTTCATCTGGGCACAAGCCAATGATCCAAAACACGACCTAATATACTCCATGGAACCTCATGGACCCAATCATCAATTCAATTTTGCCTCAGGGGATGCATTCATCAAAAATCAGGAATTAGGGTTTCTTGACCTAATTCACCCCTAAGTTGACTTTTAGGGCAAGTCATGAGCCAAGACCTCAAGAGAGGGTTTGAGGGTCACTAATGAACTATATTGATCCATTTGGAACAATGGATTAATCCAAGAAGCTTGAGCAACAAGTCTCAATTTCATCTGCACCACAATTAGGGTTTCGCAAGGAAAGTCAACTGTAACTTTGACTTTTGACCAGGACATGCTCCCAAGCCCTAAGACATGATTCAATATACCCTATGACACCCAGGGAACATGTCCATCAAGTTTTATTTAGGTCAAGGACATGATTTCATGAAGAATTGCACAATTTGGAATTCATCTGATAAAAAGTCAACTGTGCACAAAAGTAAACTTTGACTTTTTGAGATTTTTCACCAAAATGGATTTTTAACCCTAAAATGATGTTAATGTATGATTTGAATCATCATTCATCAAGAAAAATCAAAGAAAGTGGGATAACTTGTAAAAGGGGTAACCATAAAAACTTAGAAAAATTTCTAAGTTATGGAAAAAGTGACACTAATGTGCCAACTTTGGAGGATCATAACTCCTAAACCACAAGGCCATTGTTCCCCATTCAAAGCTTGATTTGTAGATCTCATTGCCCTCTACAAAAGCTTCATACTGACCTATGTCCAAATTCCTCATGGATTTTGAGTTATGGAGTGATCAAAATCAAGAAAAGTCACTTTGTTCCAACACTTGGTGAAAATTTCACTAAGTCAGATTTTACCTTACTTTTTGCCAAATGTAGGGGGATTTTTCACTTGGACTCAAAAGAGATCAAAACCAAACATGTTCAAATAGTTGTTGTATCATGTAAGGGCTTTCCAAAATGGCCAAGAACATTACCAAATTCAATTTGAGTCATGAGATATGACATTAGCAAGTTGCCTTGTGAAATCTGCCAAGGCAAGGCAGATTTTTACACTTTTGGTCGATTTGCCAAAATCAGCCAAATCCAAATGTTCCTATCCACTTGGACACCTCTGAGGATTGAATCTTAAGGGGACAATCACTGAGCCAAGCCTCCAAAGTCTTTGGAACAAGAAATAGCATGTTGAACCTAGAATTGCCAAAATAGGGACAAGACTCTAATTTTGGATTGGAGCATTCAATGGAAGCATCAAGGTGGCATGGACTGAGCCATTCTCAACTGAATTCTGTCAAGACTTATCCAAAACCAAGGGAACCAGCAGCCTGTGCCCTAACCTCTAGTCAATGGCTAGAGGAGACTTGGATTTTCATTTGCCAACATTGGCCAAACCTACTCAGCAGTTGCCATTCACTATTCCTTGCAAAACAAACTTGCTCTACTATAAATAGAGCTCAATTGTGATCAGTTTTAGTACACCAAAGCCATCAAACAGATGCTTTCCTCAAAATCTCTTCTTTCACTCCAATTTTGCCTTCTAAGGCAAGTCACTATCGAGTTTTGAGTTTGAGAGCTTTTTCAATCAAACCAATCACACACACACCTCACATACATCATATAGAAGTGATCCAAACACTCACATAACATCTGGAACACAGATTTCACAAAATCACCAGCCAATTGCTCAAGTTCTTGACAGATTTGCAGTTGAGGTACCATCTCAAGTTCCAGATCATTTCAATCCATTCCAAGCATTCATACACACTCCATGGCACCTAGGGAAGTTATCCAGATCATTGGAACCTAGTTGTAACACCTCCAACACAAATCACGATCACCAGCTGCAAGTGGTAAGCATGAGCTCTTCTAACTCTTTGATCCATTCAATTTTTGCTGCACAATAATTTGGCCATATGTTCATAATCATGCATGGAATGTTTCCCCTCAATTAATTGCACTGTTTGAATCGTGTATCAAAAATCCTAGCCTTCATGCAAAAATTAGGGTTCTTGAGGATTTTTCATGATTTCTTGTTATATGTTTAATTTAAATGAAATTAAATACCATAGACATGATCGTGAGGTTGAAACGAGTTGATTGGTATGTGGATTGCATGATATGATTAAGTATTCAGTGAGATTAGAGAGAAAATGCAAATCTGGGCAAAACTGAAAAACGCGTGTGTTCTTGCCTTTGTTCTTGGCGCCATTTTCCAATATTTGAATATTTGAATTTTGTGATTTTATTTAATTGATTCAAAAATTAATTTCTCTCTGAGTTTTAATGATTTTGAGTTGATTCTTTTTTAAATAATTCACAAAAATGTTAAAATATTTTATTTTCCCAAAAAATCCCAAAAATATTATTTATTTTGTATAATTAATATTTTTGCAAAGAATTAATGTTTTAATTTTTTTTAACATTTAAAATATTTTTTCCACCTTGATTTTGCAACTTTTAATGCCTTCTAATTATTTTGTAGGTCAATACTTAATTTTTGAAGCATTAATCCAAGATCACAATTTGTTTTCCATATGTTAAACAATTTTGATCATTTTAATTGAATTTTTATTCAATTAAATACATTTTTGAAAATAAATTAGGGATTTTGGATTAATTCTGTAAGTTATATGTGTGCCTAAGAGGGGGGTGAATTAGGCTCTTAGAGAATTATCCGGATTTTCGACGGTTTTTTGAATTTTTCTTTCCTAAAGATTTCTAAGTGATGAATTGCGGTAAATGCGGAAAGTAAATGAACACCGAGAATTATAGTGGTTCCCCTCACAGCCCGAGAGTACTCCACTCCCCTTTCAACATGAAAGAGAATTTACTATAGTTTTGGACAAGATAAGACTCTTCCTAGTCTTTCTATACAAGTCACTAACTATCAACCACCAAGAACACCCTCTTGGATTTTACAAGTTTAAAGTCCAACCAAGAACAAATCTTACAATGGACCTCTTGTATCCACAATCCGGATCACAAGGATTCTAACAAACCCTATAAGAGAAACAATTCTTCCCTTATAATCAACACCTAAAACCAAACACTTGTTGGACCATTAGGATTTTACAATAGTTCAGAATTTTGAGTAAGTAGATGAAACTTTGATTCTTCAATATATCAATCCAAAGATTGATCTTCTCCCTTTTGTAACAATCACTCTTAATGATATTATACAAGTGTTCAACACAATTGAAATGAAACAAATGCAGTATGTGTGAATATTTTATGCAAATGTTTCACTCTTAGAAAGTTTGTTAAGAACACTTTGATAAAATGAAAGTTTTGGTAAAAGAATGATTGTTTGAAATTTTTAGCAAGGAGGTATTTTTAAATCTGAAAAAATGATGTTTATATAATGCACAAAACACCTCTACATAAAGGTATTATGATATGAAACAATGCCATGCTTTTAAAATATAAAACCAATGATCATTTTCATGAAAATATACATATTTTCGCATGCAAGAACAGTGGTAACCGGTTACTCTATATAGGGTAACCGGTTACTTCAGCGTAACGTACCAATATATTCAAAATTAAAACACGCTGTAAATTGTGGCGGTTATTTTGTTCAGTTACGTCGGTTCAAAACGCCGTAATTAACCAAAAGCTGAATGTTTAAATAAATTGAAAAATTAAAAATTTGTCTAAATATTTGAACCAATATTATGCAACATCTATTGATTTATCCAAGTCAATAGATTATATTTGAAAGTGATTTCACATGGTTCAAATATGAAAAAAAAAATAAAGTAAATAAAGTTTCAAATGTATGATAAAAATATTTTGTTTTTTTTTTTTTTAAAGCTAGAAATAATGATATATTTTCAACCACATGAACCATGTATGCAAGTGAATTTTGAAGATTATTTTGAGAACTATTTTATCAATATATATTGCATGCTTGAGACACTTTTGAACACTTGTATGCAACCATATTGATAAGTGAGAGTTATACCTTGATTATACTTGAGAATTCTTCAAGACTTGTAAAAATTAAAAACTTTGCGCTAGCTTCAATGTCTTGATCCATTCTTTTTTAGCAAGCATAACATCTTGAATGAATAATGTTGTCTTCATCAAAACCATTGAGAAGCTTGCCTTCACAAATTCAACCCTCATAAATCATTTTCAAAACACTTTGGGCCTCTAATAGAGTGTAAGACCCAATCCTTTTTTTGACCAAATCATTTTTGGGCCTCAGTATATTGTATAAGTCCCAATACCGTCAAAAACAAACGGCACGATCGTCGCCTTTTCAAAACAAAAAAACCTTGGGCCTACCCCCGAGTAGTAAGACCCATTTCTTTTCTTAAAACTCACATGGGCCTCTAATAGAGTGTAAGACCCAATCCTTTGTAAATACAACCTATTTTGGGCCCCACTTATGGTATAAGTCCCGTTGTATTTCAAAAATTTCGACGCAATCATCATCCGTTGAAAAAAAAACCCTGGGGCTCTCCTTGAGCTATAAGATCCATTCAAAATCTTTTGGGCCTCTATTAGAGTGTAAGACCCAACCCCCTTTTAACCAAAAACAACTTTGGGCCTCAGATATTGTATAAGCCCCTTTGCGTTAAAAGAAAACCTCGGCGCGATTGCCATTTTAAACGGAAAAATCATTTGGGCCTACCCTCGTGTTATAAGCCCCACTCTTTTTCTTTAAACCTTTTGGGCCTCTTGAGAGAGTGTAAGACCCATCCCTTTGTACAGAAAACAATTTTTGGGTCACAGTCACTTGTATAAGTCCCTCTGTACAAATTCAAATAGTGCGCTCACTGATAAAACCCTGGGCCTCTCCTTGAGCTGTAAGCCCCAAATCTTTCTTTTTCAAAGCACTTTCTCCTTTGATTTTGAAATATACTGTTGTTTTCAATCTTTCTTTGTTGAACAACTAACCAAACAGCATTGAAGCTCTACAACCGAGTAAGTGTTTATATGCTTTCATTTACCGCTTTCATATACATATAACTGTATTGTGGGGCTGTTTCGCTGTAAGTCTTCTTTCATAAACTTATATCAACTGTGTAATAATAGTATAGATATTTAGAGTTTCCCCGGCAACTACGTCTAGCATTAAGCCCGTTGATCACTCTTAAATAGTCAAAACTAGATCCCCATAGGATTACCAGACACAGTCTTCCCTCCTCTTGGGGTTAAACAATATGGAGATATGAAAAACAGCATTCTCGGTGAACCCTTTCATAGACTGTCACTCGTAGAAGTTGTCAAAGAAACTCTACTCCCCAGAGATGATCTCTTCTCAGTGAATTGCATCTCTTGAGTTTCTTCCAAATTCTCGGACTTTCCTGGCTTGATCTATTCTCGGTGAATGGCATGTCTTGAATTTCTCGGGGTTTGGGGACCCACAGGCTTCTTAAAAGCACTTGTCAAGAAACTCTATTCCCCAAAGATGATCTTTTCTCCGTGAATGGCATCTCTTGAGTTTCTTCCAAATTCTCGGACTTTCCTGGCTTGATCTATTCCTCGTGAATAGCCTGTCTTGAATTTATCGGGGTTTGGGGACCCATCGGCTTCTTAAAAGCATCGGCCTCCTCTTGGGCATCGTACAAGGACCCACAGGCTTCCTAAAAGCAACCCCGCCTCCTCTTGGGCGTTGTACAAGGACCCGTCGGCTTCTTAGAAGTATTCACAGCCTCCTCTTAGGCTTCGTATAATGATTCTTCCTCCGGGAATGATAGCCTCCTCTTGGGCTTCGTACAAGGACCCGTCGGCTTCTTAAAACTTTCCATCCTCCTCTTGGGCTTTGTACAAATTGTCCCGGCGACCTCCTAGAGGTATAGGAACAGAACTTAGTCATCTGCATAGAACAGTCCTTTCAAAGAGTCTACTACTGTTTCTCAAAGCATAGTACAAAAGATAAAACTCTAGACACGGACAGTCTAATATCCTTGAGTCTCAAAGACATTCTCAAGTGACCCCTTCGTTAAATAGGAAGAAAACCCGTAGACTCGGACAGTCTCAATACTCTTTGGATTTCCCGTTTCCTCAAAGAAAAGGAAATATCCTCGAATCAAATCCTTGAGAATATAGTGTTGCTCATATAAGAACTGATTTTCTCTTTAAATCAGCATATTGGACCTGTCACTCAACTGAAACAGTTACAATAGCCTCCTCTTGGGCTTTGTACAATGATTCTCCCCAGCAGAGTCAAGCAACATTTAGCCTCTCTCTCGGGCTTTGTACGAGACACATAAGAGACTCCCTCATTGAGTCAATCACCCTTCCGCCTCCATCTCAGGCTTTATACGAGATACAAAAAGGTTCTTATTGAGCCAAACAAATTTCAGCCTCCATCTCGGGCTTTGTACGAGATACAAAAACTCTCTTGTTGAGTCAAATAGCCTCCATCTCGGGCTTTATACGAGATACCAAAAGACTCTATCGTTGAGTCAAAACCTTTTAGCCTCCTCTTAGGCTTTGTATAAGAAAACCACTGGTTGATCCAATCAACCTTTTAGCATCAAAGTTGTGCCTCATTCACAGTACACAAACATCAACAACTCCTTCCCCTTCATCTAATCGCTGTAAGCGGCAAGCCTCTGGATCATCTACATCCATGCCATTGTCCCTCTTTTAGCATGAGAAATTCCTAAGGAAAGATAGCATTGCTCTACACTGAGTTAAAGTCTTCTCCTTCAGGTTGGAAATCCATTATAAAGGAAATTATGGCATTGTCGGATTCACACATCCCGGTTAAAGTAATTCTCCTTTATAAACAGTTGTGACATACAACCCCCTCTTTAGAGATGACAAATTCTCTCTAAATTCAACACCCTTTTAGCTTCATATCTTGGGCTTTGAACAAGATACAAATCACTTTTAGCTTCACATCTTGGGCTTTGAACAAGATACAAACCACCTTTCGCTTCACGTCTTGGGCTTTGAACAAGACACGAAATACAATTTCCTCCCATAGAATAGGAGGAACTACGAACGCTCTGATTTCCCTGTTTCGGTAAACGGGAATACGTAGGCATAAGATCGAAAGAAAAGATCTTAGGGAGCACACAAAACAAAAAACTTAAATCCCATACTCTCATAAAAAAGCATCAGTCCTAACATCCTAATCCTTGTTCCCCGCCAGAAACCTGTCATTCTGTCAAAATAACACAAGAAAGGCCCCACCACATTGATCGCATCCGTAACCTATTAGACCGCTGTTTAAACTCAGTATGCAAGCAGGGTTAATTGGAGACATCTATTTCCCTTCCTTCATCAGCTTTAATAGGATAAAAAATGAATCGACCTGTAGTAAACTAACCCCAGAGAGCGACAGCGCTTAAGAATCGCGTCCAAAATCGCTCGCTACAGAAAAGTGGCGCCCACCGTGGGGCCTTTATTTCTTTCTTAACGTTTAAGGTGAAAACCTTGGACAAATCTTTTTTGTGGCGGTGGCCGCCACAGAAAAGTGGCGCCCACCGTGGGGCTCCTCTAACCTTTTTTCTCTTCACTTGTGTGAATACCACCGATTGGGGCTTCCGCCGGGGAACCCATTTTCTGTCAGGAACTTAGGATTCATAGCTTTAAAGGTCTAGGATGTTTAGGACAAATATATACTGCTTTTCCTAATTGCTATACCTATTTATTTTTCTGCTAATGAGAATGCGTGTGATGCCGCATGTGGAAAGATTGAGTATACACTTAAGATAAGTGATGGCGACGAGGTCGACCATCAACCTCAGTGGAGGCTGACCAATGCAACCCATTCCCTCTCATAGGCAATGGGCCGATTGTGATGTCTGAGAAGCTGAGGAGCCAACCCTTTTGTAGTGCGGAAGCTATCAGAAATAGTTGTCACGCGATACTACCCTCATTTGAGGCTGGTGATCTATTCTTGGTGAATGGCACTTACTCTAAGATTGCTCTACAACTCGCTGGCGATCCGCTTGTTGTTTTGCTTTCCTGGGAGGAGCTGATGATAATGAGTACAGGTACAAAAATCACCCTAGTATAAACCTTTGGGGATGGGTAGAGCCTTGACTTCATGACAACGACCCTTTGACCCCATGTTTTTTCTATGTTTTTGTGTGTTGCATTCATACATTCATTTAAAAAACATTAAAACATTCAAAAAAAAATTTCTCTTCTAGTCTCTCTGTTTTTCAAATTAAACTAAGACTGTGATTGCAAATATCAGAGAAAAGGATTGCGCTAATGGATTTCGGTAGAAGGAGAACCCATCGGTATACCTTCAAGGTTCCAAAGCTAGAGGATTTGAGAAGGTTAGCAAGGATGATCACTAACCCTGAGGCTTTCAGAGCCAAGTATGGAGGTTTGCTACCTCTGTTAAGGGTCCATGTGATTGAGGGGATCATGGACGCGCTCGTTCAATTCTACGGTCTGGTTTATCACTGCTTTACATTCCTGGATTACCAGCTCGCACCAACGCTGGAGGAGTATTCTCATCTGATCAATTTACATATCACTGATCGAGCTCCATTTTCTGGACTGGAAGAAATTCCAAAGAATCAGACCATTGCAAGAGCAATTTATTTGGACGAGTCTGAGGTCAGGACTCACATGACTACCAAGGGTAGCATACAAGGTTTGCCAGCCCAGTTCTTAACGAAGAAAGCCCTGTACTTCGCTAGTATTGGGAACGTGACTGCTTTTGAAAGCATCTTTGTCTTACTCACCTACGGATTATTTTTGTTGCCCAACATTAATAATTTCGTCGATATCAACTCCATTAAGGTTTTTCTCATTGGAAACCCTGTGTCGTCTTTGCTCGCAGATGCGTATCATTCTGTACACTTAGGGAATTTGTACAGTGGAGGGGAGATCACATGTTTTGTACCTCTGCTTTACAAATGGTTTATCTCTCATTTGCCTAAGTCTGCTGCTTTTTGGGATCACAAGAGTGCCTTACGCTGGTCGCAGAAGATCATGTCTCTCACCAACTCTAACATGGATTGGTGTAATAGGATTTATGATGGAATCAGGATCATTGATCGTTGTGGAAACTTCCCCAACATACCCCTTATAGGAACTAAGGGAGGAATCAATTACCATCCAGTTCTCGTTCGTCGTCAATTTGGATACCCGATGAGACACATCCCACGAGGTGTTCATCTGGAAGGTCTTTTCTTCAAGGAAGGAGAAAGTGACAGAGCACTAAAGACGGAAATAGTGCACGCTTGGAAACACATTTATAAGAAAGTACGGGAGTCTCTAGGAAAACCGAATTGTGTCTCGGTGGAGCCTTATCTCCATTGGGTACAAACTAGAGCTCTCAAGCTAAAAATGCCTTATCCGCGTCACGGAATTCTTCCGCCAAAGGAATCTGTCATGTATTTCATGACGGAAACAGAAAAACTTCAGGTTACTCTCAACAAAGTTCAAAAGGAGAAAAGGTCTTGGAAGAACAAGTACCGCACCCTCAACATAGAGTGCATCAAAATACAGCAACTACTGAAAGAGAAAGATGCTCTGATTGAAATTTTGGATTAACATGTTGTAGAGAATCAAGATGACCAAAGGAATTTGCTCGCTCCTTTCACCTGGCAAAGGAATGACAACCCGACAACGGCTCAAGATCCCCGGTCAAAGAAAAGGAAGATACCAGAATCAGCACCCGAGTTCTCTCGGGACCCATTAGCTTAGGTTTCTTTTTCTGCACCTTGTAATCTACTGTATTTTCATTTCCGCAATCCTTTGAATTTCAATAAAAAGGGGTTTCACCACCGTTTGATATTTGCAATCTAATTGTCGAAGTTTATTTTGATTAAACCAAAAAACAATTAATATAATCATTGCATTCATCATTCTCACATCGCGTATTCTTCTTACCTACGAATCTCATGTTTGTGTCTCGGTTCTAGAGTCAAACTGTCTCATTCGTATAATACTCAGGCCAATCGTCAGAAAAAGATGTATGATCTTGAGGAAGCGAACAGAGAGTTGAAAGAAGAGATCGACGCTCTGAGAGAGGATATGAGAAAGCTTCGTAACGACATGCAAGCCATGGCAGAAGCTCAGCTACAAAGGACTGTGATCTCAGAGATCACCTCAACGTCCGTAGTGGAGAAGTATGATCCTAGGTATCAAATGCCGAAAGATCGTCCTTGGGGCATGCCTGTTAACTATATCCCGGAAGGATATGTTCCGCCGATCACTGAAGATCAGGGAGTCATAACAGAAGCCGTTGGACCTGAAGGTTACAAACTTCGGGAAAGCGAAGATGCCAGAGGCATATTGAAGACTCCTGAAGGTTACAAACTTCAGGAAACGCCAAGATTCACTGCCGTAGTCACGGTACCACCCCCTGTGGTGCACACTGTCCCGGAAGGACAGATTCCGCCGATACCTTCTGGTAAAAAGGAAACTATGTTTGACCGAATGGATGAATTCCAGGAACAGTTCTTGGAAATACAGAAGGAACTGCAAGCCATTCGCGGTCAGGATCTATTTGGAAAGGACGCCGCAGACCTCTGTTTGGTCCCCAATGTGAAAGTCCCGCACAAGTTCCAAGTGCCCGACTTTGAAAAGTACAAGGGTAACTCTTGCCCTCAGAGTCACTTGGTGATGTACGCTCGGCGAATGTCAGCTCAGACGGAGAATCAGGACCTACTGATTCATTACTTTCAGGATAGTTTAACCGGTGCCGCCTCAAATGGTACATGGGTTTAAATCGTGCTACGATTAGCACATTCAGAGATCTTGGTACTACCTTCGTCCATCAATACAAATACAATTTGGACATGCAGCCGACAGAGATCAACTCAGATCGATGTCGCAAAGGGACAAGGAAACCTTTAAGGAGTATGCTCAAAGGTGGCGTGAAATTGCCGCTCAAATTTGTCCGCCTCTTGAGGAAAAAGAGATGACAAAGATCTTCTTAAAGACCTTAAGCTCATTTTACTATGACAGAATGGTTGCCAGTGCGCCCAGTGATTTCACCGAGATGGTGGGCATGGGAGTTCGTCTTGAGGAAGCCGTCCGAGAAGGACGTTTGGCAAAAGACGCTGGACCATAAAGCAGAACAAAACGATACGGTATTGCTCTCCCTAAGAAAAAAGAGCAGGATATTGGGAATATCTCTCTCAGAAAGCAAAGGCGACGTTATCAACCAGTAGCAGCTGTAATTCCTGCTATCAGCCTTGTGCCTATTCCTACGTATCAACCTCAGGTTGCGCAGAGCCAACCTAATCAGCAAAGGACACAACAGCCTCTTCAGCCGGCTCGTCCTCCATATAACAACAACCGTACAACACGACCATCAGGGTTTGATCCTATACCCATGTTGTACGCAGAACTATTTCCGTTACTACTGGCTAAGGGGCACATTCAGACTAAGTCTCCTCTTACAGTACCGGAAAATCCACCTTTTTGGTTTAAGGTGGATCAAACATTCCCTTATCATCAAGGAGGATCAGGGCATAACATAGAGAACTGTCTCAATTTCAAATCCGACGTGCAAAAGCTTGTTAGGAGCGGGCTCTTATCTTTCAAAGATACGAATCCCAATGTTCTCACAAACCCGCTGCCTCAACACGAGAAAGCTGCAGTCAACCTGATTGAGAGAGAGTCTAACAATGTCTATCAAATTCACGATGTACTCTTGTTGAAGACCAATATGGTCAAGATGCATTGTAGACAGAGTGGATATGGCCATGTGCCACCTCATAACTATCATCAGTGTGATATCTGCTCTAAAGACAACCAGGGATGTTCTGTGGTGCAAGCAGCTCTACAAGAACAATTGGATCTCAGGTGGATCCAAGAGCACCGGGTTCGTGGAGTTAACATGGTCTATACGAATTCCAACATCATTTAGAACCACGATATCTGTGCAATGAATGTCAACTTGGTGGCAATTCATTCAAGGCAAAGCCAGTATCATAATCTGCCATGACACGATTACAGTTCCTGTCTGACTTGCTCGGTAAACAAGCAGGGATGCTCTTTCATACAAGAGGCCCTCCAGCGTCAGATGGATCTTGGATGGATCCAAGACTACCATGATAGGAACCCTTATCAGATCAACATGGTTCAGATCTTCGATATTCGCGTGATGAATACCAACCTGGTAGAGTTGCATGCTGAGCAGGCCCGACTCGGATTCTTAATATCACACGACTATCAAAGTTGTAAAGCAGGTTGCGAAAATGATCGAGGTTGTACCCTTGTCCAGGAGACACTTCAGCACTTGTTAAATCACTGGTGGATGCCAATCTATATGGATGAAGATACTCAGCAAATTAGTATCAGTAACAGGAATCCTACTCGGCGTCAGAGTCAGGATGTCCGATCTGTGGAAGCTAACCTAGTGAGGTTACATTGTATTCAAAGTGGGCGTGGCCAGGTGCCACCACACAATTATGACCGTTGTAGCGTCTGTTAGGAAAGTAACCAAGGGTGTTACCTTGTGAGAGCAGCTCTTCAGGGACAGGTGGATCGTGGAGAGATTCGTCCATATCCGGGTTCTGGACCCATCAACTGGACGCCAAACTACCTTGCCAATCAAGTCGAGGATGTTGCCACAATCTCTGGTCGTCACTAGACCAGGGATGTTTTTGCCATAATCCCTCTACTTGACGAATCTAGAATTCCCAACTGGGAACAGATCGAGATTACTTATGATGGTCAGAAAAATCAGAAGGTTCCCATAGTCATCTATCTACCAGGACCACTACCGTATGAATCAGCTAAGGCAATCCCTTACAAATACGGTGCAACTATAATTGAAAATGGAAAGGAAATTCCATTACCCTCCGACGTGAATATCGCAGACATCAGTCGTGTAACACGGAGTGGTAGAATCTTCAACAAAGGAGTTGAGGAGTCTAACAAGGAAAAGGAACTTCAGACGGAAGCTCCCAATCCACCAGTCGGTCAATCCAGTGATACCGACCTTTCAAAAAACAATGATGAGATGCTGAAGCTCATCCAAAGGAGTAAATATAACATTGTGGATCAGCTGTTACAGACTCCTTCAAAGATCTCGGTATTATCACTGTTACTCAGTTCAGAAGCCCACAGGGAGGCTCTACAAAAAGTCTTGGAGCAAGCCTTTGTGGAACAGGATGTAACAATCAGACAGTTCGATAGTATTGTCTCTGACATCACTTCCTGCAACAATTTGGGATTTAGTGATGAGGAATTACCCGAAGAGGGTCGCCGTCATAACATGGCGCTCAACTTTACAGTTAACTGCCAGGACGATGCTTTAGCCAGCATACTGGTAGACACAGGGTCAGCCCTGAATGTTATGCCGAAGTCCACTTTGATACAATTATCATTCAAGGGCCCTCCAATGAGAACCAGCGAGGTCTTCGTCAAAGTGTTCGACGGATCCAAAAAAACAGTTATCGGCGAAGTTGATCTTCCCATAACTATCGGTCCTCACACTTTCCAAGTCACTTTTCAGGTCATGGACATCCGGGCAACATACAGTTGTTTATTAGGAAGACCTTGGATACATCAGGCTGGAGCGGTCACTTCGACCCTCCACCAAAAGCTAAAGTTCGTTCAGAACGATTAACTTGTCACAGTCTGTGGAGAACAAGCCTTGCTTGTGAGTAACTTGTCATCAACTGCTAGTGTAGAGCCCAAGGAGGTTATTGGAACTCAGTTCCAAGCACTGTCGGTGAGCAAGGACAATCAATCAAGAGGAGGAACTTTGATTTCTTCATACAACGATGCTATCAAAGCGGTCGAGAGTACCGATAGAACCGAATGGGGACAGCTTGTCATTCCTATTGACAATAAAACAAAGAAGGGTCTTGGTTTTTCTGCAACCTGTACCTAGACAACTGCCAGCGATGAAAGTCTTCATCCCCTTCAAAACTTCTTCCACAGTGGAGGTTTCCTTCACCCAGTGTCTCAAGCAGTACATGTTATCAATGAGGAAGATCCCTCTGACACATATGAAGAATGGAAGTCCTATCTTAACGAAGACGGTTATATGTCTCAGGAAAAGGTGCCTACACCATTTTGCTTTCCTACACAGAGTCTGAGATTTATACCAAGGTCAGACGTCGAAATGATATATGGAGATTGTGATCCGGAAGGATGTCATGCTACACCAAACTCATTAGAGGAGGACACTCTGATGAAAGACCAATTTGACTACACCTACTATGGCCTGATGGATGGTCTGCCAATGTGGCAGCCTTACCCAGGAAACTTGGGGAAAGAGAGTTAGCCGAACAATGAAAATCAGCTGACCGTCATTGAATAGAATACCTGTGTCCCCACCATGTCATGGGGTCAACACTCAGGTCATTCAGAAACTACTCAACACGACGATGAATTTGCAACGTTTGCAGGACTTGAATTCATCAACTATGCTTTTCCCGAGGTCAACGTCATCGAGAGAGATGACTCCTCCAGTTCCAAAGAAGTTTGGGACACCTTGGGACAACCGAGTGGAAAATACGATTATATGGTCAAGTACACTGCGCCCGAAAGCTCTCGTATCAGGTTCGAAGACATCCAGCCAACTGGATGGAGAGATCTACTTGAGAGCACGAATGCTATGCAAGATACAACAGAGGAATCCTCCTACGACAACTCTGCCTGGAAGACAGATTCCAATGATCCTGCTCCGCCAGAAATCAGCGTCATTTCTGAGGACAAATCAAAGAAGGTACCAAACTTTGTGATTCACCGAGGAGTTCGCCGCCAATGGGTTGCCGTCGAGGTTCCGGAGGTCGTTCATCAGTCAAAGTAATTGCCATCTTTTAACCTTTCACCCTGCCCAGGTGAAACGGGTGTTTTGATAGGGCTCGCTTTCTGTAAATTTTCCCTCTTCGCTCCGCCCAAAGCGACAGAGTTTTGTTTTATAGGGCTGTAGTTTCAAGAGTCGACTTGTTCATTAATAAAATAACGTCGCTCTGTAATTTCCGTATTAATTGTGTTTTCTCTTTTTGTTTTTCAGAAAATGGTAATCCTAAAAAACAACTCAATAATAAAAACAAGCAGTAAAATAAATTCACTACACACACTCGCATTTTCTCTATCTCTTCTAAACACGAATTATCACGTCATGCAGATTGCTTGTTTTAAACCCAGTTGAAACATACGATCCGATGCCTTCTCCCGACTTTGAGTTCCCGATATTTGGGGCTGAAGAAGTTGACAAATAAATTCCAGAAGAGATCTCTCGACTACTCAGACAAGAGGAAAGGTCCATTGAACCTCACAAAGAACCGTTGGAAACGGTAAACTTGGGTTCAGAAAAAGAGAGAAAAGAAATCAGGATTGGGACACTGCTCAGTCCAACTGCCAAAGAGAGTTTGATAAAGCTTCTCAAAGAATTCCCCGATGTATTCGCTTGGTCCTATCAGGATATGCCAGGGTTGGATACCAGCATCGTGGAACATCATTTACCGTTAAGATTGGAATGTCTGCCAGTAAAGTGGAGGTTGAGACGCACTCATCCGGACATGGCCATCAAAATCAAAGAGGAGGTACAAAAACAGATCGACGCATGTTTCCTCGCCACATCAGAATATCCTCAATGGTTAGCCAATATCGTATCCGTTCCGAAAAAGGACGGAAAGGTCAGAATGTGTGTCGATTACAGGGATCTGAACAAGGCTAGTCCAAAGGACGACTTTCCTTTACCACACATTGACATGCTGGTAGACAGTACAACAAAGTTCAAAGTCTTCTCCTTCATGGATGGATTCTTGGGCTATAATCAGATCAAAATGGCGCCGAAAGACATGGAGAAAACTTCGTTCATCACCCAATGGGGCACCTTTTATTACAAGGTAATGTCGTTCGGTTTGAAGAACGCCGGGGCAACCTATCAAAGGGCCATGACTACTCTGTTTCATGACATGATGCACAAAGAAATCGAGGTATATGTTGATGATATGATTGCAAAATCAAAAACAGAGAATGAGCACGTTGAACATCTGTCAAAATTGTTTGAACGTTTAAGAAAATTCAAGCTCCGCTTGAATCCTAACAAGTGCACCTTCGGTGTCCGTTCAGGGAAACTGCTAGGGTTCATCGTCATCCAGAAAGGGATTGAGGTTGATCCTGACAAGGTCAAGGCCATTCGAGAAATGCCTTCTCCGAAAACTGAAAAAAAAGTCAGAGGATTCCTGGGACGTCTGAATTACATTTCCAGATTCATATTCCTCATGACCGCGACCTGCGCGCCGATTTTCAAATTACTCAAAAAGAACCAGGATTGCGTTTGGTCAGAAGATTGCCAAACCGCCTTCGACAGTATTAAGGAATACCTGTTGAATCCGCCGATTCTATCACCACCAGTGGAAGGAAGACCACTCATCATTTACCTCACAGTCTTGGAAGACTCAATGGGATGTGTACTTGGCCAACAAGACGAAACCAAATGGAAAGAGTCTGCCATCTACTATCTGAGCAAGAAGTTCACCGACTGCGAGACTCGGTACACGATGCTTGAGAAAACTTGTTGCGCTTTGGCTTGGGCAGCCAAACGTCTTCGCCAATACATGATTCGTCACACTACTTGGTTAATCTCCGAAATGGATCCAATCAAGTATGTCTTCGAAAAACCTGCTCTCACGGGAAGGATTGCCCGTTGGCAGATGTTGCTATCAGAATATGACATAGAGTACCATGCTCAGAAAGCTGTTAAGGGGAGTATTTTAGCCGATCATTTGGCTCATCAACCGATTGACAATCATGAATCAATCGGGTTCGACTTCCCAGACGAAGATGTCATGTATTTGAAAATGAAAGACTGCAACGAACCGCTACCCAGTGAAGGGCCAGAACCAGACTCCCAATGGGGACTTATCTTTGATGGAGCAGTTAATCATTATGGAAACGGAATTGGGGCGATCATTGTTACCCCTCAGGGTACCCACATTCCTTTCACTGCCAGACTTACGTTCAAATGTACGAACAACGAGGCCGAATACGAAGCTTGTATTATGGGTCTCGAAGAAGCGGTTGATTTAAGGATCAAAAACTTGGACGTATACGGCGATTCAGCCCTGGTTATCAATCAAATAAAGGGAGATTGGAACACATACCAATCAGGATTGATTCCTTACAAAGGCTATGCAAAAAGGTTGTTACCTTTCTTTAACAGAGTCGAGTTTCATCACGTCCCTCGTAATGAGAATCACATGGCTGATGCTTTAGCCACTCTCTTCTATGATTAGTGTAGGTCAATGGAACGACTTACCTAAGATCGACATAATGCGCCTTGAACGGCCCGCCTACGTCTTCACGATCGGAGCAGTCATAGATGACAAACCTTGGTATCACGATATCAAATGTTCCCTTCAGAAACAAGAGTACCCATCTGGGGCACTCAGAAAAGACAGAAAAACCCTCAGAAGATTGGCTGGAAACTTCTTCCTGAGTAGTGAACCTCTCTATAAGAGAAATTTTGACATGGTCTTGCTCCGATGCGTAGACAGACCAGAAGCAGACATGCTTATGAAAGAAATTCATGAAGGATCCTTTGGCACTCATGCCAACGGACACACAATGGCGTGAAAAATTCTCAGAGCAGGGCACTATTGGTTGACAATGGAATCCGACTGCTACAAGTACATGAGGAGGTGTCACAAATGTCAGATATACTCCGACAAAATTCATGTACCGCCATCACATCTCAAAGTTCTCTCTTCCCCATGGCCATTCTCGATATGGGGAATCGACATGATTGGCATGATTGAGCCCAAGGCTTCAAACGGACATCGGTTCATCCTAGTAGCCATTGACTACTTCACTAAGTGGGTCGAAGCAGCGTCATTCGCCAATGTAACCCGACAAGTGGTGGTCCGATTTATCAAAAACAATATCATCTGCCGTTATGGTGTTCCAAGCGAGATCATTACTGATAATGGATCTAACTTGAACAACAAGATGATGAAAGAGTTGTGTGCAGAGTTCAAGATCGAACATCATAACTCATCTCCCTACCGACCAAAGATGAACGGAGCGGTAGAAGCGGCTAACAAGAATATCAAGAAGATCATTCAAAAGATGGTTGTAACCTACAAAGACTGGCACGAGATGCTACCCTTTGCTCTTCACGGTTACCGCACATCTGTTTGCACTTCAACGAGGGCAACCCCTTTCTCTCTAGTGTATGGCATGGAAGCAGTGCTCCCCATAGAATTAGAGATCTCGTCAATCCGAGTATTGATGGAAGCTAAGCTCACCGAAGCTTAATGGTGTCAAAGCCGACACGACGAACTGAATCTGATCGAAGAAAAGAGAATAACATCACTATGCCATGGTCAATTGTATCAACAAAGAATGAAGAAAGCGTTAGACAAAAAGGTCCGACCTTGTGTCTTCAGAAAAGGAGACCTCGTGCGCAAAAAGATACAATCATTTCTCACTGATTCGCGAGGTAAATGGACTCCGAATTATGATGCCCCCTATGTGGTCACGAAAGCTTTCTCAGGCAGCGCCTTAAGACTTGCAACCATGGACGGAGATGAATTTGCCTACCCCACAAATTTTGATGTAGTCAAGAAATACTTCGCCTAAACTAAAAAAAAAACGTCTCGGTGGATTGAAAACCTGAAAGGGCGGTCCAGGCAAAAGTTAGAGACAGAGAAAAATAATCATCCCGGTGGATTGGAAACATCACAGTACAATCCAGGCAAAATTTAGGGATAATGGTAAGTAACTATGTTCAACAGAGGCAAGTCCCTCAGCAGAAGTTACATCATCCGTCAGAAAACTCCAGTCAAGGTCGTCTTCGACAGAAGCTCAGGATGCCCCGAATTCAAAGTCGGTAGAAGGATAGCGGTCGTTATGTTTCAACGTAGCCCTTTTCCCTGTAAATTACCATTTTCTAACTTTGTAAATACTCTTTGGAATCACGCGTTTGGCTGATCTCCATTTTATCAATAAAATTTGAGCCTTTGTGCTTTTGTTTGTAATTCTTATTTGTTTTAGCTTTACGGAACGACGTTGTTAATATGATTAACGATTCTTGAAATAAAACAAAAATGAATTTACTTGTAAAACATTTCTTCTTTAAAATAAAGATGGCAATTTCTTTTGACTGTTGAACATCAAAGGAACATCAACCGCTTCTCCAGAAGTAAGCGAACTTCAAAGTGCAGAATCAAAGTACTCCTTCTAGGCCAGTACGCCTGAACGAAGGATCAACTGTATAAGATGCGGCTTTCCCATCTGATACCCTCGGCCGAGTTCTCATCTCCTAAGCCCGACCAACATAGCTCCCAACAGGTACTATCTTTCCTAAGCAAGGTGGAATTGCTATCTTGAACCAGCGATACTTTTTCGCCCCGTGATGGCCGCGTATCCAGTCATGTTCATCTTTTAGTTTGTGTGTCACGTCAGTATTGTCAGCATATACATACATACATCATGCATTATTGATTTGCATTTACATTTCATATTGAATCACTATCACTCTAGTCGGTCTTGTCCCCTAGTGATAGAAGTTCTCTCAATCGAGTTGTCAGTTCTTACCTCGTCAGGAAACGCTGTGTTTGAACAACCTCGCCTCCAGTTTATTTCTGGAAGGAAGTTGTCCCTTGACCACTTTGATAACTTGAACCTCTGAAAAACCAGAGGAACTTTCAGTCAGCATCACTCTTCGCCATTGAAGATGATATCCTTGCTTTCCCGGATTAAGGAAAATCCACAAAGAAAGCCTTGTAATCAGAGATTCGGCAGCATGCCAGTTTTGCTCCGAAAAGACCGCTGATGAAAAGGTCATCGGCACCTTAAAATTGGACCCCATCATATGGCATTTCTCCGGGAAGGTCCCGAGAAAAGTATGATGTAAGATCCCACGCAGAAGCAGCCTCTCAAAAGACTCGCTTTCCCCAGATAGAGTCGGCAAATGGCGTCTCCAACAGAGAAGTTTGTGCAACTCTACAACTCAGACGACTGGGTTCCCCAACAACTCTGACATCAAATTTTTTCGTCAAATGGCATCTCCCCAGGAAAATTCGGCGAGAAGTTTGAGGAAAACCGCTACGAATAACGTCCCTTGTCAATAAATTTTATTGACAAGAGAAACAAAGACCAGTTCCTTGGTAGGAAACCATGATCGAGGGGAGGTTTATCCGAAAAGGAAACTGAGACCAGCTCCTTGGCTGAAGACCAGGATCGAGGGGAAGTTTACCTTTTCTAAGCATCATCGCTTAGCTAAAGAAGATGAATGCGTAAGCTACCATTCATAACCACCATCAAAATTTCGGGTATTCCGATATTTAATCCTCTTGCACCCCGAATGCCCGAATACCTTCATCATTCACACCTTCGTGTCCAAGAAGATTAAATAGGGGCATCTGTCATACCCCAAATTTTGAACACTAAGATTTCCCATCATTGTGAAACTCATCATCACAATATGGATGTACCATCATACTTCATCAGTCTCCCCAAAGATGGGTGAGCATCCACTACAATCAGACTTAGGGTTTCAAGCCCTCTCAGAGCTTTTAGGCAAAGGATCAATCAAGGAATGACATGATCTTCAACTTGTCTAACCTCTCAAACATCCACAATGGATCAAAATGACTCCCACTTCAAGGATCAAGCACAAGGCTGCTCCCTTCTAGGTGGATCAAGTCTCAAGATCGACAGTGTCACCAAATTAGGGTTTTGGTCGACCAGGGCCTCCAGATGGAAATTTTTCATCTGGGCACAAGCCAATGATCCAAAACACAACCTAATATACTCCATGGAACCTCATGGACCCAATCATCAAGTCAATTTTGCCTCAGGGGATGCATTCATCAAAAATCAGGAATTAGGGTTTCTTGACCTAATTCACCCCTAAGTTGACTTTTAGGGCAAGTCATGAGCCAAGACCTCAAGAGAGGGTTTGAGGGTCTCTAATGAACTATATTGATCCATTTGGAACAATGGATTAATCCTAGAAGCTTGAGCAACAAGTCTCAATTTCATCTGCACCACAATTAGGGTTTCGCGAGGAAAGTCAACTGTAACTTTGACTTTTGACCAGGACATGCTCCCAGGCCCTAAGACATGATTCAATATACCCAATGACACCCATGGAACATGTCCATCAAGTTTGATTTAGGTCAAGGACATGATTTCATGAAGAATTGCACAGTTTGGAATTCATCTGATAAAAAGTCAACTGTGCACAAAAGTCAACTTTGACTTTTTGAGATTTTTCACCAAAATGGATTTTTAACCCTAAAATGTTGTTAATGTATGATTTGAATCATCATTCATCAAGAAAAATCAAAGAAAGTGGGATAACTTGTAAAAGGGGTAACCATAAAAACTTAGAAAAATTTCTAAGTTATGGAAAAAGTGACACTAATGTGCCAACTTTGGAGGATCATAACTCCTAAACCACAAGGCCATTGTTCCCCATTCAAAGCTTGATTTATAGATCTCATTGCCCTCCACAAAAGCTTCATACTGACCTATGTCCAAATTCCTCATGGATTTTCAGTTATGGAATGATCAAAATCAAGAAAAGTCACTTTGTTCCAACACTTAGTGAAAATTTCACTAAGTCAGATTTTACCTTACTTTTTGCCAAATGTAGGGGGGTTTTTCACTTGGATTCAAAAGAGATCAAAACCAAACATGTTCAAACAGTTGTTGTATCATGTAAGGGCTTTCCAAAATGGCCAAGAACATTACCAAATTCAATTTGAGTCATGAGATATGACATTGGCAAGTTGCCTTCCTGAAATCTGCCAAGGCAAGGCAGATTTTTACACTTTTGGTCGATTTGCCAAAATCAGCCAAATCCAAATGCTCATATCCACTTGGACACCTCTGAGGATTGAATCTAAAGGGGACAATCACTGAGCCAAGCCTCTAAAGTCTTTGGAACAAGAAATAGCATGTTGAACCTAGAATTGCCAAAATAGGGACAAGACTCCAATTTTGGATTGGAGCATTCAATGGAAGCATCAAGGTGGCATGGACTGAGCCATTCTCAACTGAATTCAGTCAAGACTTATCCAAGACCAAAGGAACCAGCAGCTTGTGCCCTAACCTCTAGTCAATGGCTAGAGGAGACTTGGATTTTCATTTGCCAACATTGGCCAAACCTACTCAGCAGTTGCCATTCACTATTCCTTGCAAAACAAACTTGCTCTACTATAAATAGAGCTCAATTGTGATCAGTTTGAGTACACCAAAGCCATCAAACAGATGCTTTCCTCAAAATCTCTTCTTTCACTCCAATTTTGCCTTCTAAGGCAAGTCACTATCGGGTTTTGAGTTTGAGAGCTTTTCCAATCAAACCAATCACACACACACACCTCACATACATCTTATAGAAGTGATCCAAACACTCACATAACATCTGGAACACAGATTTCTCAAAATCACCAGCCAATTGCTCAAGTTCTTGACAGATTTGTAGTTGAGGTACCATCTCAAGTTCCAGATCATTTCAATCCATTCCAAGCATTCATACACACTCCATGGCACCTAGGGAAGCTATCCAGATCATTGGAACCTAGCTGTAACACCTCCAACACAAATCACGATCACCAGCTGTAAGTAGTAAGCATGAGCTCTTCTAACTCTTTAATCCATGCAATTTTTGCTGCACAATAATTTGGCCATATGTTCATAATCATGCATGGAATGTTTCCCCTCAATTAATTGCACTGTTTGAATCGTGTATCAAAAATCCTAGCCTTCATGCAGAAATTAGGGTTCTTGAGGATTTTTCATGATTTCTTGTTATATGTTTAATTTAAATGAAATTAAATACCATAGACATGATCGTGAGGTTGAAACGAGTTGATTGGTATGTGGATTGCATGATATGATTAAGTATTCAGTGAGATTGGAGAGAAAATGCAAATCTGGGCAAAACTGAAAAACGTGCGTGTTCTTGCCTTTGTTCTTGGCGCCATTTTCCAATATTTGAATATTTTCATTTTGTGATTTTATTTAATTGATTCAAAAATTAATTTCTCTCTGAGTTTTAATGATTTTGAGTTGATTCTTTTTTTAATAATTCACAAAAATGTTAAAATATTTTATTTTCCCAAAAAATCCCAAAAATATTATTTATTTTGTATAATTGATATTTTTGCAAAGAATTAATGTTTTAATTGTTTTTAACATTTAAAATATTTTTTCCACCATGATTTTGCAACTTTTAATGCCTTCTAATTATTTTGTAAGTCAATACTTAATTTTTGAAGCATTAATCCAAGATCCCAATTTGTTTTCCATATGTTAAACAATTTTGATCATTTTAATTGAATTTTTATTCAATTAAATACATTTTTGAAAATAAATTAGGGTTTTTGGATTAATTCAACCCTCATAAATCATTTTCAAAACACTTTGGGCCTTTAATAGAGTGTAAGACCCAATCCTTTTTTTGACCAAATCATTTTTGGGCCTCAGTATATTGTATAAGTCCCGATACCGTCAAAAACAAACGGCACGATCGTCGCCTTTTCAAACCAAAAAAACTTTGGGCCTACCCTCGAGTAGTAAGACCCATTTCTTTTCTTAAAACTCACATGGGCCTCTAATAGAGTGTAAGACCCAACCCTTTGTAAATACAACCTATTTTGGGCCCCACTTATGGTATAAGTCCCGTTGTATTTCAAAAAGTTCGACGCGATCATCATCCGTTGAAAAACAAACCCTGGGCCTCTCCTTGAGCTATAAGACCCATTCAAAATCTTTTGGGTCTCTATTAGAGTGTAAGACCCAACCCCCTTTTAACCAAAAACAACTTTAGGCCTCAGATATTGTATAATCCCCTTTGCGTTAAAAGAAAACCTCGGCGCGATCGCCATTTTAAACGGAAAAATCATTTGGGCCTACCCTCGTGTTATAAGCCCCACTCTTTTTCTTTAAACCTTTTGGGCCTCTTGAGAGAGTGTAAGACCCATCCCTTTGTACAGAAAACAATTTTTGGGCCACAGTCACTTGTATAAGTCCCTCTGTACAAATTCAAACAGTGCGCTCACTGATAAAACCCTGGGCCTCTCCTTGAGCTGTAAGCCCCAAATCTTTCTTTTTTAAAGCACTTTCTCCTTTGATTTTGAAATATACTGTTGTTTTCAATCTTTCTTTGTTGAACAACTAACCAAACAGCATGGAAGCTCTACAACCGAGTAAGTGTTTATATGCTTTCATTTACTGCTTTCATATACATATAACTGTATTGTGGGGCTGTTTCGCTGTAAGTCTTCTTTCATAAACTCATATCAATTGTGTAATAAAAGTATAGATATTTAGAGTTTCCCCGGCAACTACGTCTAGCATTAAGCCCGTTGATCACTCTTAAATAGTCAAAACTAGATCCCCATAGGATTACCAAACACAGTCTTCCCTCCTCTTGGGGTTAAACAATATGGAGATATGAAAGGCAGCATTCTCGGTGAACCCTTTCATAGACTGTCACTCGTAGAAGTTATCAAAGAAACTCTACTCCCCAGAGATGATCTCTTCTCTGTGAATTGCATCTCTTGAGTTTCTTCCAAATTCTCGGACTTTCCTGGCTTGATCAATTCTCGGTGAATGGCATGTCTTGAATTTCTCGGGGTTTGGGGACCCACAGGCTTCTTAAAAGCACTTGTCAAGAAACTCTATTCCCTAGAGATGATATTTTCTCCGTGAATGGCATCTCTTGAGTTTCTTCCAAATTCTCGGACTTTCCTGGCTTGATCTATTCCTCGTGAATAGCCTGTCTTGAATTTCTCGGGGTTTGGGGACCCATCGGCTTCTTAAAAGCATCGGCCTCCTCTTGGGCATCGTACAAGGACCCACAGGCTTCCTAAAAGCAACCCCGCCTCCTCTTGGGCGTTGTACAAGGACCCGTCGGCTTCTTAGAAGTATTCACAGCCTCCTCTTAAGCTTCGTATAATGATTCTTCCTCCGGGAATGATAGCCTCCTCTTGGGCTTCGTACAAGGACCCGTCGGCTTCTTAAAAGTTTCCAGCCTCCTCTTGGGCTTCGTACAAATTGTCCCGACGACCTACTAGAGGTATAGGAACAGAACTTAGTCATCTGCATAGAACAGTCCTTTCAAAGAGTCCACTACTGTTTCTCAAAGCATAGTACAAAAGATAAAACTCTAGACACGGACAGTCTAATATCCTTGAGTCTCAAAGACATTCTCAAGTGACCCCTTCGTTAAATAGGAAGAAAACCCGTAGACTCGGACAGTCTCAATACTCTTTGGATTTCCCGTTTCCTCAAAGAAAAGGAAATATCCTCGAATCAAATCCTTGAGAGTACAGTGTTTCTCATATAAGAACTGGTTTTCTCTTTAAATCAGCATATTGGACCTGTCACTCAACTGAAACAGTTACAATAGCCTCCTCTTGGGCTTTGTACAATGATTCTCCCCAGAGGAGTCAAACAACGTCTAGCCTCTCTCTCGGGCTTTGTACGAGACACATAAGAGACTCCCTCGTTGAGTCAATCACCCTTCCGCCTCCATCTCGGGCTTTATAGGAGATATAAAAAGGTTCTTATTAAGCCAAACAAATTTCAGCCTCCATCTCAGGCTTTGTACGAGATACAAAAACTCTCTTGTTGAGTCAAATAGCCTCCATCTCGGGCTTTATACGAGATACCAAAAGACTCTATCGTTGAGTCAAAACCTTTTAGCCTCCTCTTAGAATTTGTATAAGAAAACCACTGGTTGATCCAATCAACCTTTTAGCATCAAATTTGTGCCTCGTTCACAGTACACAAACATCAACAACTCCTTCCCCTTCATCTAATCGTTGTAAGCGGCAAGCCTCTGGATCATCTACATCCATACCACTATCCCTCTTTTAGCATGAGAAATTCCTAAGGAAAGATAGCATTGCTCTACACTGAGTTAAAGTCTTCTCCTTCAGGTTGGAAATCCCCTATAAACAAAATTATGGCATTCTCGAATTCACACATCCCGGTTAAAGTAATTCTCCTTTATAAACAGTTGTGACATACAACCCCCTCTTTAGAGATGACAAATTCTCTCTAAAGTCAACACCCTTTTAGCTTCATATCTTGGGCTTTGAACAAGATACAAATCACTTTTAGCTTCACATCTTGGGCTTTGAACAAGATACAAACCACCTTTCGCTTCACGTCTTGGGCTTTGAACAAGACACCAAATACCATTTCCTCCCATAGAATAGGAGGAACTAGGAACGCTCTGATGTCCCTGTTTCGGTAAAAGGGAATACGTAGGCATAAGATCGAAAGAAAAGATCTTAGCGAGCACACAAAACAAAAACCCTAAATCCCATACTCTCATCAAAAAGCATCAGTCCTAACATCCTAATCCTTGTTCCCCACCAGAAACCTGTCATTCTGTCAAAATAACACAAGAAATGCCCCACCACATTGATCGCATCCGTAATCTAATAGACCGCTGTTTAAACTCAGTATGCAAGCAGGGTTAATTGGAGACATCTATTTCCCTTCCTTCATCAGCTTTAATAGGATAAAAAATGAATCGACCTGTAGTAAACTAACCCCTGAGAGCGACAGCGCTTAAGAACCGCGTCCAAAATCGCTCGCTACAGCATCTAGCATCCAGATCATAATCAGGATGAATGGGGTCAGGGACAGGCTTGGCATCCCTTAGTTCAACCATAGAACTCTCAAGTAGACGGGAAATAACATCACCATGAGGAATAGGGAGCGGATAGAATCTTCTCGCAGGCCTCCGTGATCTTTGTTGTCTCTGTTGCTGAGGAGCATAAGGTCGCTGATACTGAACAGGCCGTTGCACAACATAAGGAATATACACAGCACTAGTTTCTCTTTCCTTTCCCTTGGAGGACCCAACATAAGGTTTCTTTGCATCTTCAGCAGCAATTCGAAACTTTCCCGTTTTGATGCCATTTTCGACTCTTTCTCCTGCCAATACAAGACCTGAAAATCCAACTGACAAACGTCCAACCAATTTCTCATAATAATGCCCCTGAAGCGTATCCAAGAACATATCAACGAGCTCTCTTTCCAACATCGGAGGTTGAACTCGGGAAGCCAATTCACGCCACCTCTGGGCGTACTCTTTGAAGCTTTCGTTTTGTCCCTGAGAAAGATTCTGCAACTCCATTCTATTGGGCGCCATGTCCGTATTGTATTGATAGTGCTTAATAAAAGCTACTGCCAAATCTCTCCATCTCTTAATATCCGTTCTCTCCAAGCTCATGTACCAGTCTAAAGATGCCCCAACTAGGCTCTCCTGAAAGAAATGCATCAGCAACTTCTCATCATCCGTATAGGCAGACATTTTGCCAGAATATGCCCTGATGTGAAGCTTAGGGCAGGTGGATCCATTGTACTTTTCAAAAACAGGCACCTTGAACTTCGGAGGAATTTTCACACCTGGGATCAACCCTAAGTCAGACATGTCCATACCCAAATCATTCTGGCCATTTAAAGCATTCACTGTCTCTTCGAGCATACGGAACTTCTTGTCCACCTCAGTAGGAAAATTCATCTCAGCATCATAAAATTGTTCATCCCGATTATCCACTTTCTGACGAGGAATAGGAATCTCAGCAGCACTTCTTCTAGGTTGACTCATATGAGGGGGTGAAGGAAGATCAGTACGTGGAGGATTCACAACTCCGCCCGGAGTATTACCGAAAACATTTCCATTACCAGCCTTTGGGATAACAACAACAGCCCTTTGAATAAGAGTCTTTAGTTCCTCTTGTTGTTCCTCTTGTTGTTGAGCCATACCCTGCATCATCTCCATGCACTGAGCCATACGAGTCTGGAATTCCGACAACTCTGCTCGCACTTGATCCATGATTCTCCCCTAATTGCTTCGAGTTGCGTAGTGGTGAGAAGTCAAGTTTGCAGTTCTGAAGAAAATACCAAGTCGGAATAAGAATCCCCTCTTTGAATACCTGCTATGCATATGAGTATGAGAATGCAAAATGTCATGTGATGCAAATGCAAAGACACGAGATCAAGGTATCCACAAAGCTCTGGATAAGTGTTGTGCTACTGTCTGAATAGGTTCACAGGTCTACTCTAAAGAGAATACCGAAATACCAGAATACCAGAATAACCAGAATACCAGGCTGATAAGTCCACACTGATAAGAAGACCAGAAAACCAGCTAGGTTGAAGGTTACAGTCACCTGCAAACCTGTAAACAATCCCCCCAATCTCACATGCATGTACTAGAAAGTGAGGATTCTCAAATTCAGATCTCGGAATGAGAGGTAATAGCACATTCAGCCCGAAGGATACAATGCTACCACCATACAAAAAGATCGTCCTCTGATTCACCTCAAAATAAAGAGGGTTCCAGACTTTACAGCTCTTCCAGATAGCTCTACCATTGTGGCAGACCCACAACGCAGAATTCTCTAGAGAGAACCACATCCAGATTGTGTTTCATATTCCCTCCTCGCATCGAAATGGAGCGGCCTGTGTATTGGGCCTATCTCTCAGAATACCCATCCCGCCAAACAGAAAACCAGCACAGCACAGTCCAGTATAATAATGAAATATGATGCAGTAAATGCGGTAAATACAATAATGTACAGTAAAGTAGTAGTACGATAAACAACAATACAATAAAATAGTAAATACAGCAAGATACAGATCCACAGTAAACACCCAATGAAAGAAAACAAACAAGCGCTAGGATTGACTCGCAAAAGGGGATGGACCAGCAAGAGGTCAACCTGTCCCCAGCAGAGTCGCCATCTGTCGCTCCCAGGATTTACATCCAAGTACAAACGCGAAAGTGGCGCTGAAACAAAGTCGCCAGCAATGCGTATTTATCCTAAGAGAGGGAAAGGAAACACTGTGTAAACCCGAGGGAAGGAAAGAGCATGGTCTTGCGACCAAGAGAAACGGGTAAGGGAGTCGGTTACGCGAGGGGAAGGTATTAGCACCCCTACGCGTCCATCGTACTCGATGGGATCCACGCTTGCTGTTTCGATCAAAGGGTGTAGGAAACGGGATATCAACTGCAAACTAGAGAACCGGAAATGAAAGGTAGAAAGGAGAAGGGGAAAAAGGAAAGAAGTGACTCGATAGGACATTATCGTTGTCCTAGGCCTACGTATTCCCTCAGTACAATGGGAAAGTCAGAGTCAACGTAGTTCGACGGACTACGGGGAAGTTTGCTCGCCAAGACATCGCCGTCTTGTGCCTACGTATCCTCAATCTAACCAGAGAGAGGAAATCAGAGCAGTCATAGTTTAACCTACGGGTCGATGAAAAAAAGGTTTCGATCGCACTAGGGCGAGAGAAAAAAGGTTCAGTTAACAAATCTCGGTCACACAGAGGCGAGAGACAAAAAGAGGGAAATTAGTTGTTAGTGTGCTCGCCAAGGATATGAATCCTCGTGCATACGTATCCTCAATCTGAAAAGAAGGAGGAAATCAGAGTAGTCGTAGTTCACATCACTACGGGGAAACGGGATCTCGATCACACTGAGGCAAGAGAAAAGGGGGAGACGCACGGAAGGTCTAAGGGAACTGAATCCTACAAGTTATCATACAAAATGGCCCTAAGGTCAGGATCAGGAGGGAAGCCTACCTAATGTTATCATGCTTGGATTGAGAGCCTAATGTCTATCCTACTCCGAGCTTAATCAGAAATTAAGTCGGACTAGGAGCCTTAAGGGAGCATGCAAATACAGAGTAATCAACAAGTAGACACAAAGCTACGCAATCACAAAGAGAGAATCGAATACAAAAACAAATCATGAGAAATTAACAAGGAATTAATCAGAAATTAATCAAGAAGATCCAAGTTAGAATTAAAATGCTAAGTAAAAATCAAGATTAAATTCTAACAAGAAAAGGTTAATCTAAAACTAATACTAAGATTAATCCTAAAATTAATTCCTAATTAATTTCTAAATTAATCTACTTCTAAAAAAATCCAATTCTAGAATTTAAACTAATTAACTTCTAATTAAAATCTAATTAAGAGTTAATTTCCAATTAAAAATCTAATTCTAAAATCTAAACCCAATTAAAGTTCTAAATTAAAACTTAAAACAAGGGTGCAGCAGCAGATTTGGGAGGTGGAAAAAGCAAGGCGCATGGGCTCTGTCGGCTAGGCCCAAGGTTTCCTCTCTTTCAGCCAGGGGTGCGTGAGGAAATAAGTGGTGAACTCTAGTAATCAGGTGCATGGGCTTCAGATTCAAAGGCCCAAAATCTTTTTCACGTCAAAGGGGGTGCGCTAGTCATAAGGCGTGAGCAGAAAACAAAAAAAAACGTCTGGGCTCTAAAGGCATGAGGCCCAAAATCTGATTATGAAACCAAGGGATGAGGAGAGTGGACTGAGGGTGTGCAGATAGCAATACGTGTGGGCTTAAGGCCCAAAGAAATTCTATCCAGCAAAGAGAAGGGGGTGTGGTAGTGTAAACGGGTGGTGGATAGAAAGTTGGTATGTGGGCTTTAAATCTGGTCCATGTTACGAGGGTAAAACCTAATCCTATTGAAAAAATCAATAAACAAAATCATCACACAGCTGTCTCCTTCATCATTCATCTTCTTCTTCCCTCAACCTGCGCCGTCATCATCTTCACTCAACCTTCGACAAATCTCCGCCGCAACAAAACGCCTCTCTTCGCTCGCTCGTCATTTCGATTTCTCTTTCGTCTTGAATCGTCGCCGTTGCAACAACCTCCACGATGATCTCCACTTCATCATTCTCAACTCTCCGACGCTCAATACCTTGCCACGTTCAACGCACCGGTCTTGCTCCTCACTCGCATCGTCACGTCATTAGCTCTCAACCTTCTCCGGCGAAACGCCGTAGCAGAGATACCTCATCATCGCTCATCCTCCTTTCTCCGTCCTCATCATCGTCTTCAAATCGCCGGCGATCTTGCGCCATGGCCTCTCCATCTCGCACACACAAAGCTCACCGTCATAAATCTCTCAACAGTGATGTGAATCGCGCAACAACCTCCTCGCTCGCTCTTTCTCACCACGTAAAAAACGTTCATCACTCTCAAACGAATGTCGCGAAGTTAAGCAAGTCATCACAAATTAACCGAGAATCACAGAGAAATTACATCATGAAGTTGAAGTTTAGATCGAGGACGTACCTACCGGAGCAGTTCTGGTGACTCTTCACAATTGACGAAAACGACGACGAGAAAACCAGAGATTATACTACAGGTATCTCGCTTCCTCGATCTTGCGTCGTTGTTGTTATTGCTTCGATTTTGTTCAATCTTCTTCCACTTTTTCTCGCTGCTCTTATGATGTGCTTCTGCAAATTACTGAATCGAGAAGTGTTGCTGTTGATTCCTGAACTTTCAGTTGCAGAGTTGTTGATGTTGAGGTGTGAACTGGTGTAGCAGGGAGCGAAGAAAATTGATGCGTGATGTTTCCAGATTGAAGATGACGAGTGAAGAATCGTTCATGTGATGTGCTTTCCAGAATCTTCAAGGGAGAGTGAAATCAGGAGAGTAGAAGAATCATGACGCTGAAGGTTAATGGAAGCAGAAGGTAGTTACGGAGAATTCTCAGAACAATGGAGAAGAGTGACTGAGAGAGTTTCAATTTGCAGAATGAAGAAACTCCTCCTTCCAATTTCGTCACAGCCTGCTTTATATAGGGAGATTAGAGAGTGTAATTTAGGATTTTCTTCTGAATTGTGTTATGAAATTGATTTTGAATTGAAAAAAACTGTTAGTGAATTGTCCATGTAAAAGAGTCACGAGCTTTTTCTGTGATATTCTATTACGGTTTTGTTTTTTTGTATTCTGTTTCAATTGCCTTTGTAAAAGATGAAAATCTATTAAGAGGCTTTTTCATTACTTATATTTGCGTGCTATATCACTATGCCTTTTCTATTATCGATTCTGCATATCACTGCTATGTACTTTTATTGCTACTAGCAAGTGATTCATCAGGACAACAGCAGGCCACATTGCACAAGCTGTAAGCTCGGCCCATACGATATCCTCTAGTTCCAAGTCTTGGCAATCATCCATGCTTGCACTTATAATCTTGAAAATTGAGATCCCCACAACAATCAACAGGAAAACAACTGCTAATTTAATTGACAATGCAGGTGTGAATCTTAATGAACCAATTCTCTTAAGGCTAACCAAAGGTGCAATGGAAACAAGTGTGGTGAGAACAAAAATAATTTGTAAGTGTAAAATCGGTTCACAAATGAATTTCTTCATGTAGTTTGTATGGATGTAAACTTGGTTATTTGGAATTGGATATTGAAATGAATAGAAATGGTTTAATTATATAATAAGAAGAATGGATTTTTTATAAAATTGGATTTGAAATGGGTTATTAAAAAGTGGATAACAAAAATGGAAATGGATATTTAGTGATATTTTTGAATAAGATGGATAATGAAGAATGAATTCTAAGAAATTCACATAACCAATTAGACTTCCAATTCAAACCAAACTTGTATTCTCAATAAATCCCCAACACCAAGTGATAAGCAACTGAGCGGACAACAGTGCCTAGACCACAATATGAATCCACAACTCGATCTCTCGTACCATAACCCCATTCTCCTTTATATGCACCCTGAAACCTGGTGACCCTCTGAATACAACAACCTTGAACCTCTGAATAGGAGATACCAATCACAAGAAAAACCTTTGATCCCATGTCTTAGAAGACCAATGCAATGATATGGTTATGAGTTACGACCTAATGAGATGCAAATGCGAAAGAAACATAAACCAGAAAAATTAGGGCAAATTTTGGTGTGCTACAGAGACACACAATCTTTGTAGCATCTGTAAACCAACAGTCATCTGTTCAAACTCAGTTTGCAAGCAGGGTTAATTAGAGACATCTATTTCCCTTCCTTCATCAGCTTTAATAGGATAAAAAATGAATCAAACTGTTGATACCAGAGCGGTAGTGCTTCGCAACCACGTCCAAAATCGCTCGCTATAGTCTCGCTAGCCCATTTGAGCTTAAAAATACTTTTTGAAAATTAATAAGTCCTAATTGGTTTTAAAGCGCTCTCGCTGTATTTAAAACCAATGTCCAGTTTCAGCTATCCGGTTAAAATCTCAAACTCACGTTTTATTGATCGTACCCTTCGTTACTTTCTTACTCTCGTAACAAAGGGCAATTAAAATAAGAAATCGGAACCAGAAAATTAAAGTGTCAAAGTTTACCTACGATCGATCGGACCCCTTTCTGACCGACTTAATTACATACTGATATAAATAATTTAGCCGGACATTTTAACACACATACATAAACTTAAACAATAAAACATTAATGTAGACATGATATTTAAAAGTAAATGGCAACTATATTAATTGAATAAAAACCTGGAAACAACGAATCTTAAGTACGCGATCCTCCACAAACCGGCAGGATTCACTTTGCTCGAACAATAAAAACTTAAAGTGAAACAACTACTAAACTAACTAATTAATTCAAGTGCAATAGTTCCCCAGTGTAGGAAACTATTGCTTTGGAAAGTGAGAAAAATGGGAAAGGTAATGCAAGGAATGAAAAGCTCTAAACTTAGGAAAAATCTCATAAAAATTGGGAACCCCTCTTGTGAAGTAAACTGCTCCATTTATAGCCTTTGAGAGTTGACGTGAAACAAGGAGAGAAAATCTCAGGCAGGTGCACACGAACGAAAATCTCTGAGTGACTGGTTGATCGTGGCTTACATTAAGTTGTAACCATTTGAGAGGTCACGTAGTTTAAAATTAATTTCTGAGAAGTTGGCTTATGCCGGTCGTCATTGCCTTGTGCCGGTCGTCATAGCTTAAAGCTTGTGACAGTCGTCGTGCCTTGTGTTACGGTCGTAACGCTTCCTTAATGCAAAATCTTATTTCTGCTGTCAAAACACCTTCTTTTCTTCTATTTCTTCTGTTTTCCTCTTCTTTCTTCTTGCTGGTTGACTTAAAGAGAATACCTGAAAATGAACTTAATACTCGCAAATACAATGTTAACAAACGAAAATAACGAAATAAATCAATGTAATTCGGGGCAAAATATGCTATGTAAAATCGCATTATCAAACTCCCCTACACTTGAACCTTTGCTTGTCCTCAAGCAAATAATCATTTCAAAAGCATTGATCCAATGCACATACCCGACACTCCTCCGAATCATACATAGTTGTGCGGCCTTTTGTTTGAAACGATAGATACTCAAACAAATACCAGAGATACATTAATGACACAAAACATAGAACATGGTCATAAACCTCTTTTTTACATACCGGTCCGAATCATGCTATTATAGCTTCACCTAATGCTTCTATTTCGCCCATCTTCATTCTGACGCAATCACATTAAGCCCTTTGCCTTTGCACGCACATAGTAGAGTAGCCTGTTAGTGATTTTGATCCTTTAAACGAGGGGTCTGGTACACAAGTGCGGTACCCCTTTTTGTACATATTCTGCTTGCAAGTTGTGGGGGATCGAACCGTAGTCCGCCCTACTAAGTTCTGTACCAGATACCTCTGAACCAACTAACAATAGGTTTCTATTGCCTTTTTGCATCACTTGCATTCTTTAGCTTTGGTGTATTTCTATTTCCACAATCAAAGGCGTGAAATTTTTAAATTTTTAGCAACTTGAGGTATCAATCACTTATCTTCGTCGGCTCTCTACATAGCTTGTGCTTAGACTGTGCTGACTGCTAATATAAACTACTAGGGGCTAATTAGAATTTTCAGCTTAAGGTAACGGTATAATAGGTACTCAAACTGATGACGCAAATATGAGAGGTCCAGGGTGTCAAGATGGTATCAATTTTGTTCATACTTTCTCAAGTCTCCAACATATCCTACTCGTAAGACAACCTATATACTCTAAAGGCGTGTCGAGTTATGCAACGCATCAAAAAAAAATTTATGTTAAGGCAAAATAAAGTGGGGAAATTGAATAATACGAAAAACATATTCATATATTAGCCATGAAGTACATTAAAGTTAATAAAAAGGAAATAACAACATAAACTAAAACGAATCTTTCCTCTCCCACACTGAGTCTAACATTGTCCTCAATGTTTCAAAATAGTAAAAAGAAAGGAACATCAAAACAGAAAAAGAAAAGAAAAACTACTGAGGTCCTCATGATCTGCCACGAGCTCATCCCTGTCCACCCTATGCATGGGGATGTGGCATACCGACATGATAGACGTAGTTGTACAAGCTGTCCACCCTCATAGTCAAAGCGCCCATCTCATCTATGACGCTTGACATCCTGCGATCCATCCTCTCTCCATGCTCACGTTGGTCTTGTTGAATTTTCCGCATGAGACCCATCATTTCAGCGTGCTGAGTCTGGTGTCGCTGGTCTCGCTGGGCATCTAACTCATTTCTCTGCATGATGGCCGCGAGGATGTCATCAGTAGTGGCAGGGGCACGGTCGCTTCGTCGACGGCGTCGGGAGGTTGAGCTAGCTGGTTGCGTTTCAGGTGGCTGGGGGTCATTTTCAGGGAGGTCATTCTCCAATTCATCATAATCATCTCTTGCCTGACCTTCTGGTGCAGCCATATCAGGCTCAGGTGCATCCAAATCAAATAACCAGTTCGACATGTTTTTTGGATCTATTCGAGCAGCACAGGGCAAGACAATACTCTTCACTACCCTGTTTCGTACCACAGGGTTGTATTTGTGTCGCATCGAAGTCTGATCAGGTGTGAGCTGCGACAATGTTCCAAATCCAGATACACCGCTGGCACAGAAGGTAAGTGGGTAAGCTTGTCTCCCAAATTCAAAGCCAACGCGATAGAGGTAACTATTCCTCCAAAACAGAAAACAGTGGTACCTCTCGCACAACTGGAGCTAATGTGTGACAGCAGGAATGAAATGGCATTAACCGGTACGGGTGTAAATACACAATGCATAAAGAAGAGCTCCTTTGAATTTACCTTATGATTATTGACTCTTCCGAAGATGGTGTGCCCCAAAATGCGCTGATAGTACCGTATAGCTGGGTTATGGATATATGTAGCATTAAGTCCCTCCCAACTATCAGCTCTTTTGCCTGTTAAAGTTATCCATACTTCAAATTCCATGTGTGGCCAGTTTGGGTCGCGTGGCACACGGTACTGCACATTGTCGCCTTGTGGAAACTTTAGCATTGTGGCAAGCTCGTCTTGAGAAAGAGAGTACTCGGTGTTGAACATCCTAAAAGAGGCGGACCCGGTGAGAAACTGCGCGTCGTCTGAAGGGGTGTTGTAAGAAAAGGAACTGAGGAATTCCAATGTCAGAGCTTCGTATGACGAAAGGTTTTGTGTGCAAATGTGAGTTAACCCCAATTATGAAGCATCCAGCGAACTCCTTCCAACAAGCCGAGCTCTTCAAGACAGGTAATGTCAAGATAGCGCGTTGGTTGAATGGATTGTTTGTGGAACTTGAGATACCTCTCCCTTTGATACTCACCTGCTTGGCCATCGTAAAAAATTATCTGTGAAAGGTCTGGTTGTTGAGCCATTGTGCATGCAAAAGTTTTTGGTTTTAGAATGTGGGTTGGTTATGGAACAGAGGTGGAATTGTGAGTTTGGGGTGAATTGACTGAGTTTTAATAGAGAAAAATGTGGTGAGTGGGTGAATTAGTGGTGAATAAATGGTGATATTGAACGGTGTGGAGTTATGGTGGCAATGGCAATCAATGGTGAGTAGGACGGTTGCAGGAAAATGGAAGAAGGAATGATACGAGGGTTCTGTTACGAATATAACAGGGTTTTAGTCTGTGACGGTCGTCACAGATGTTATTATAATCTTCATTCATGTGAGGCCTGTGACGGACGTCACAGAGCTGTCCCGGTCGTAACAGCTCAATTTCAATAAATTTTATGAAATTCAACTAAACTTCCGGTATTGCATATATTAGGAAACGACACACAACATTCCATGCAGTAAAATATATTTGAACCACACATAACATTCACACAATAGTAATACATTTGAACCACAATAGTATGAAAATAATTGTAATTGACAGAGTATAAAATTAAATACCAAAGAAATGAAATTGCATTAACTGAAGCAAAATTGTTCAGTATCCAAAAGTAACAGTAACAGATGCAAATGCATCAGTGAGTTTAATTTTAAATCCAACTGTGAAAAATTAACACTTCAAGGGAAAATGAAAATGCAGTAAATAAGTCAAAAACAGTAAAAATCAGTTGCGTCCGCCTCTCAATGATTCCACCGCTTGGTTCAGGTGGTCCAGTTGCTCAACGGTGGTATCCATTAGACCGATAACGTCAAGACTGATAAGTTGAAGTTGGTCTCTCATGGCATGAAGTTCAGTACGGAAAGCTTCAAGTGTAGCATGGATGTTAGCAGGAGGGACAGTATTAGTATCATTCATGGGATGCTCAGGAAAATCATGATAGTGAGGAGGAGTTTCAGGGTCAATTTCAATATCAGACACATGACTATCAAGTTCTTTTTCAGGCTGTGGCTCATCTAAATCATATAGCCGGTTGTGGCGGTTATGCACACTAGTTCGCTAGTGATCAGGCAGTGTAAAATGTGAAACAACTTCATTATTGATCAGGAGTTGAAACGGGGGTGGCCCAAAATTTCTAATAAGTCCTCGGTTAAAACAGAAAGTGATATTCATTGGCCTATATCCGCCTAGAGGGTTCACTCGGGAAAGACGTGTCCTAAATCCCATGGCTTCAGCAATTTTTGTTACAAGGCCACCTATCAAAATAGGACCATGATCAGCTTGAGCAATCCTGCGGAGATTATCAAGCATAAAAGTAGCCCCATTAACAAGTCGGGACTGAAACACACAAAACATAATAAACAGCTCATCTCTAGAGACTAGGGTGTCATTCTCAGCTTTTCCAAAAAGGGTGTAGGCTAAAATCATATGAAAGTATCTTATGGCCGGGTTGTGAATTTCAGTGGACACCATAGGGTGCGGGTCATGATACGGTCGTCCTAAAATACTACTCCAGAAAAAGTTTAATTCATCTTCCATTAATAAATCCTCTTGTGCCATGGAGAAAACGTCGGGTCCATTGGGGAAATCCAACAGTTCCGCAATCTCTCTGATGTTGAAACGACACGTGTACCTAAATAGCCTAATGGTTATCTTACCCCTATTAAATCCCATGCCATGGTTAGGGTCGTAGGACAGTGAGCTTAAAAATTCTAGGGTCAGTCTATGATAAGTCGGATGCTTTTTCCTAGCAAAACCCTCCCAGCCTATCTGGTTAAACATAAAGTCTATGCTGTCTCCTATGCCTAAGGCAGTCATGGTAGGTCCATGGGGGAATTTGGTTAGGGCCATGGGTCTAAGAGAGAGAGCCTCATAGCGGAGCCATTGAACAGCGTCCCTGAATAGCACAACCATTGTGTCTTCGTTATCCATCTTATCAGTTAATCGGAAAAGTAAAGCAAATGGAGAAGGAAGAAGGTAGAAAAAGATGAGAATCCTGGAGGCATAAATTGAGATAATCAGTACTGATTTTTAAAATAATTGAAAAATACCGCATCGGTAAGTAAAGTAAATTTTGACAAAAATAATAAGAAAAATAACGAAGTGAAAACAAAATAAAAGATAAAGATAAAGATAAAAAGAAACAAAGTAATAAACAAAAACAAATTTCGTGGGTTGCCTCCCACTCAGCACTTCATTTAACATCGGGAGCTCGACAGTTTTTAAGAATCATTAGCTTAAGGGGAATGTAGGCATTTCTGCCAGTTTTAGAGCAGTTGAATAATCGTTATTGTCTACGCAGTGATAGTGTTTTAAACATTGTCGGTTTACGTTGAACGGTTCACTAGATCTACCTTTTATTTCAACTGCGCCACTTAACAAGACTTTGGTAACCTCAAAGGGACCAGACCACCTAGAACGAAGCTTACCTGGGAAGAATTTGAGTCTAGAGTTAAATAAATGCACAATATCTCCTATTTCAAATTCTTTCCTTGCTATGCGTCTGTCATGCCATTTTTTTGTTCTTTCTTTGTATATCCTAGCATTCTCATAGGCATCTAATCTAAGTTCGTCTAGTTCATGTAAGTCCAAAATTCTCTTTTCGCCCGCAGCGGTATAATTTAGATTAATAGTTTGGATAGCCCAATAGGCTTTATGTTCTATTTCTACCGGCAGGTGACAAGATTTGCCATAGACTAGTTTAAATGGAGTGATTCCTATGGGGGTTTTGTAAGCGGTCCTATAAGCCCATAAAGCTTCGTGCAGTTTAGAAGACCAATCTTTCCTAGAGGTGGCAACGGTCTTTTCTAGAATTTGTTTAATTTCTCGGTTTGATACCTCTACTTGCCCACTCGTTTGGGGGTGGTAAGGTGTTGCTACACAGTGTTTGATTCCATATTTTGATAGAAGTTTCTCAAAGATTTTCGAAATAAAGTGGGAACCTCCATCACTGATTACCAGTCTCGGAACACCGAACCTAGGAAAAATTATGTTCTTAAAGAGCTTATTCACTACTCGTGCGTCGTTGGTAGGAGCTGCTATAGCTTCGATCCATTTTGAGACGTAATCGACAGCGACGAGTATGTACTTGTTACCAAAAGAGGACGGAAATGGTCCCATGAAATCTATTCCCCACACGTCAAAGATTTCCACTTCTAGAATGGCCTTTTGAGGCATTTCATCGCGTCTAGAGACGTTGCCAGTGCGTTGACACCGGTCGTAATTTATAACCGCGATATGGATGTCCTTCCATAGAGTAGGCCAAAAGAGGCCAGCTTGCAAGATCTTAGCACAAGTCTTTGAAGTGCTCGCGTGCCCACCATAGGGGGCGGAATGACAATGAGAAATTATATCTTCTACCTCATCTTCGGGTACACAACGACGGAAAATACCATCGGCGCCCCTCTTAATGAGAAGTGGTTCGTCCCAATAATAGTGTTTAAGGTCGTGGAAGAATTTCTTCTTTTGTTGATAGGTTAGATTAGGTGGTAGTACTCCAGCTGCTAGATAGTTGACAAAATCAGCATACCATGGCAGCGTGGTTTTAGTGTAAACAGATTCTACCACTTCATTGGTTTCTGCGTCCGTATAAGTCAGAGATTGTTCAATTGTATTACTTTCTAACTGGGCTAAGAGTCTTTCATAAGGGAAATCGTCATTAATAGGTACTGGTTCAGGTTGGATGTTTTCCATTTTCGACAGGTGGTCAGCTACTACATTTTCAGTGTCCTTCTTCTCTTTGATTTCCAAATCAAATTCTTGTAGGAGTAGAATCCACCTCAGAAGCCTTGGTTTGGTGTCTTTTTTACTTAATAGGTACCTGATTGCGGCGTGATCGGTATAGATGATTATTTTTGCTCCTACTAGGTAGGAACGAAATTTATCCAATGCGAACACGACAGCCAAGAGTTCCTTTTCTGTGGTAGCGTAGTTCATTTGTGCATGATCCAAGGTTCTACTGGCGTAGTAGATTGCATGAAGCTTTTTATCCTTTCTTTGTCCTAGGACTGCACCTACAGCGAAATCACTCGCGTCGCACATGATTTTGAATGGTTCATTCCAATCTGGGGGTTGCATAATGGGTGCTGATATTAACGCTTGCTTGAGTGTTCGAAATGCTACCAAGCATTTGTCATTAAAGACGAATTCAGCATCTTTCATTAATAGCTCAGTTAGGGGTTTGGTTATCTTAGAGAAATCTTTAATGAAACGTCGATAAAAACCGGCCTGGCCTAGAAAACTTCTTATTTCTCTAACAGTTTTTGGCGGCTGGAGATTTTCTATAACTTCGATTTTTGCCTTGTCGACTTCGATTCCTCTGTCGGATACTATATGTCCTAGTACAATTCCTTGTCGGACCATGAAATGGCATTTTTCCCAATTGAGTACTAGGTTGACACTTACACATCGTTCAAGCATCATTTCGAGGTTTGATAGACATCCTTCAAAACTTTCCCCACAGACAGAGAAGTCGTCCATAAAGACTTCCATTATACCATCTAAGAAGTTCGAGAAGATGGACATCATGCATCTCTGGAATGTTGCAGGTGCGTTACATAATCCGAAAGGCATTCACCGATAGGCAAAGGTACCATAAGGACACGTGAAAGTAGTCTTTTCTTGGTCGTCAGGATGGATAGGAATTTGGAAAAATCCTGAATATCCGTCTAAATAGCAAAAATGGGAGTGTTTAGCCAGACGTTCAAGCATTTGATCTATGAAGGGTAAAGGGAAATGATCTTTACGAGTGGCTTTGTTTAGTTTCCTATAGTCGATACGCATTCTCCATCCGGTTTGAGTACGTTGTGCTACAGATTCGCCTTTTTCATTATTGATGACTGTAACACCTCCTTTCTTGGGTACCACGTGAACTGGGCTAACCCATTCACTATCGGATATTGGGTATATGATTCCTGCTTCTAACAGCTTTTGCACTTCTCTCTTAACGACGTCACTCAGAATGGGATTGATTCTTCTTTGATGTTCTCTAGAGGTTTTACAGTCTTCCTCAAGCATGATGCGATGCATACAGATAGAGGGACTTATTCCTTTTAGATCTGAAATGTTATAGCCTAAAGCAGTTGGCTACTTTCTCAGGACATGTAATAATTTTTTGGTTTCTATTTGTCCTAAATCTGCGTTAACTATAACTGGTCGTTCGAGTTCTGTATCTAGGAATTCATACCTTAGATCTTTGGGTAGTGTCTTTAGTTCTACAGTTGGTTTCTTTGGGCAAGGCATATGGTCAGGAGTGAGTGCGAGACATTCACTTAGATTATTGTCTTGGTATTCACCACGCCAATTATCATCTTTAAAAATTGGTGGCATTGGAATTCTCAGCACTTCAGAATACGTATTTTGGTGTTTTTCCATTTCTTTAACGCATTCATCAATAACATCTAGGAAACAACACGAATCTTCTTTAGCAGGTGCTTTGAAGAATTGTGAGAGGATAAATTCTACTTTTTCTTCACCAATCTCGAAAGTCAGTTTTCCTTTTTTCACATCTATGATGGCTCCGGCGGTGGCTAGGAATGGTCATCCTAAAATGATAGGGATGCTTGAGTCTTCCTTAATGTCCATGATTATGAAATATGTAGGAATATAGAATTATCCTATGTGTACTGGAACGTTTTCTAGCATTCCTAGAGGAAATTTCACTGATCGATCAGCTAGTTGTACAGACATTCTTGTTGGTCTCAGTTCTCCCATGTTGAGCCTTTTACAAATAGATAAGGGAATTAAGCTAATGCTGGCTCCTAAATCGCACAGGGCTTTGTCTATGACAAACTTTCCAATCACACATGGTATAGAAAAACTACCAGGGTCTTTTAGCTTAGGAGGCATGTTGTTTTGGATTATAGCGCTACACTCTGCAGTAAGCATAACAGTTTCAGTATCCTCGAGCTTTTTCTTATTAGTTAATATTTATTTTAAGAACTTAGCATAGGAGGGCATTTGTGTGATTGCTTCTGTAAAAGGTATTGTGACATTCAATTGTTTCAGAAGTTCAACGAATTTCTTAAATTGCCCTATGTTTTTAGATTTAGCGAATCTTTGGGGATACGGGATAGATGGTTTATAAGGTGGCGGAGGCACATATGGTTCTTCTTTCTCTTCGGCCTCTTTGCCATCATCTTCCTTTTTGTTTTCCTTTGGTTCACCTTCCTTTTCAGACTCCTTACTAGGCTTTTGGTACATGGCTGGATTTTCGATCCTTGGGTCAGTGGGTCCTTCTAGTTACGTTCCACTCCGAAGTGTTATAGCATTTGCATGTCCCTTCGGATTAAGTTTGGTTTTTCCTGGAAGATTACCAGCTGGGGCAGCGGTAACTGCTTGTTGTTGAGCCACTTGTGAGATTTGTGTTTCTAACATTTTGTTGTGGGTGGCTAGAGTGTCAACCTTGTTGGCTAATTGTTTGATTTGCTCATTAGTGTGAACCTTCTGATTAAGGAACTCCTTGTTTTGTTGAGCTTGTGCAGCAATGAAGTTCTCCATCATCGTTTCAAGGTTAGACTTTCTAGGAACGTTAGGAACGTTAGCAGCGGGTTTTTGATATCCTGGCGGCACAGCAGGCGCTTGGCCAGGTGCATACAGAGCGTTATTATTCTTATACGAAAAGTTTGGATGGTTTTTCCAGCCAGGATTGTAGGTATTTTCATAAGGGTTTCCTTGAGCATAATTCACTTAATCAGTGGAGACTCCTGCCAAAATTTGGCATTCGGGGGCAGCGTGTCCAGGTACTCCGCATAATTCGCAGTTTGGAGCTACAACAGCCACGGTGGCTGCGGGTATTATGGTCAAGTTGTGTATCTTTTGAGCAAGGGCATCTACCTTAGCATGGACATGATCAAGGCTACTAACTTCGTATATTCCACCTTTCGTTTGGGATTTTTCCACTGGCGTTCTTTCACCTCCCCATTGGTAATGGTTTTGAGCCATACTTTCGACGAGTTGATAAGCTTCGGCATAAGGTTTGTCCATAAGTGTACCACCAGCGGCGACATCTATTGTCATTCTTGTATTGTACAAGAGACCATTGTAAAACGTATGGATGACTAACCAATCTTCAAGACCGTGATGCGGACACATCCTCATCATATCTTTGTATCTTTCCCATGCATCATAAAGAGACTTAGTATCTCTTTGTCGAAATCCATTAATTTGGGCTCTCAACATAGCTGTTTTGCTTGGTGGGAAATATCGTGCTAAGAATACCTTTTTCAACTCATCCCACGTAGTAACGGAGTTTGATGGCAAGGATTGCAACCAAGCCCAAGCTCTGTCTCTTAATGAGAAAGGAAAAAGATGTAGTCTTATCGCGTATGGAGTTACACCATTTGCCTTCACTGTGTCTGCGTACTGCACAAACTTGGTCAAATGTTCATTAGGATCGTCCGTAGGATTTCTAGAAAATTGATGTTGTTGTACGGCAGACAACAATGAGGGTTTCAACTTGAAATCGTTTCGGTTGATAGCAGGGGCAGCAATGCTGTTATGTGGTTCTTGCTGAGAAGGAGTAGCATAATACTTAAGAGGACGGTTCTGTGGTCCATCAGCCATGTCTTTTTCTGATTCTGACTCAGAGTCAAGTTCTGTTTCAGATTCGGATTCGGATTGAGATTCAGGTTCTGATAAAGGAAAAGGTATTTCGTGGTTTAGGCAGTATTCTTGGATTCGTCTTTTTACGCTAAGAAGACGTTCAGGTTCGTCCGTCGGTCGTGTGAGGTCTTCGCCTTTTGAGCGAGTACTTGGCATACAACCGACAAATAAGGGAATTTATTGCCTAAGTCTATACGACGCAACAAATGAATCGCACTATTGACTAAATCAGTCCCCGGCAACGGCGCCAAAAACTTGATCGCGACTTTATGAGTCTATCGGGATTACTAACTGCAAGCGCACAGTCTATCGCGTAGTTTTAAAAGATATCGAACCCACAGGGACCGATAATCAAACTAGTGCTATCGGGTTGTTACTATGTTTAGCTAAGGCGGATGATTTCTAGAAGTTAAGGTGCAAATGGGAAACTATAATTAAACTAGAATTTAGATTTGATTAAATTATAATGGAATATCGGTACGTAATTCATCAATCATCGGGAATCCAATAGATCGTCGGCCTATTAGTCAAAATAGTTTTCAGTAGAGAAATATCAATTTAAAAGTCTTTACCTCACACTCTCGTGTTATTGACTCTGACTATACTCCTAAATCAGAATGTCTGCTCTCGCTAGCCCATTTGAGTTTAAAAATACTTTTTGAAAATTAATAAGTCCTAATTTGTTTTAAAGCGCTCTCGCTGTATTTGACCAATGTCCAGTTTCAGCTATCCGGTTGAAATCTCAAACTCCCGTTTTATTGATCGTACCCTTCGTTACTTTCTTAGTCTCGTAACAAAAGTCAATTAAAATAAGAAATCGGAACCAGAAAATTAAAGTGTCAAAGTTTACCTACGATTGATCGGACCCCTTTCCGATCGACTTAATTACATACCGATATAAATAATTTAGCCGGACATTTTAACAGACATACACAAACTTAAACAATAAAACATTAATGCAGACATGATATTTAAAAGTAAATGGCAACTATATTAATTGAATAAAAACCTGGAAACAACGAATCTTAAGTACGCGATCCTCCACAAACCGGCAGGATTTGCTTTGCTCGAACAATTAAAACTTAAAGTGAAACAACTACTAAACTAACTAATTAATTCAAGTGCAATAGTTCCCCGATATAGGAAACTATTGCTTTGGAAAGTGAGAAAAATGGGAAAGGTAATGCAAGGAATGAAAAGCTCTGAACTTAGGAAAAATCTCGTAAAAATTGGGAACCCCTCTTGTGAAGTAAACTGCTTCATTTATAGCCTTTGAGAGTTGACGTGAAACAAGGAGAGAAAATATCAGGCAGGTGCACACGACCGAAAATCTCTGAGTGACTAGTTGATCGTGGCTTGCGTTAAGTTGTAACTGTTTGAGAGGCCATGTAGTTTAACATTAATTTCTGAGAAGTTGGCTTGTGCCGGTCGTCATGGCCTTGTGTCGGTCGTCATAGGTTAAAGCTTGTGACGGTCGTCATGCCTTGTGTTACGGTCGTAACGCTTCCTTAATGCAGAATCTTATTTCTGCTGTCAAAACACCTTATTTTCTTCTATTTTCTTCTGTTTTCCTCTTCTTTCTTCTTGCTGGTTGACTTAAAGAGAATACCTGAAAATGAACTTAATACTCGCAAATACAATGTTAAAAAACGAAAATAACGAAATAAATCAATGTAATTCGGGGCAAAATATGCTATGTAAAATCGCATTATCAATCACCTTAGGATGTTTGTTCGAAAAATGGTTGCCTATGTCGCTAATGAGAAATTTATGATGCATACCTTTCAGGATAGTTTAAGTGGGGCATCCTTAGATTGGTACATAAAGCTAGAAAGGGTTCATATCAAAACCTGGGAAGATCTTGCTATGGCCTTCTTAAGGCAATACCAATACAACGTGGACATGGTTCCTAACCGCACGCATTTGCAGAACATGTCTCAAAAAGGGAATGAGTCCTTCAAAGAATATGCCCAAAGATGGAGGAAACTAGCTTCTCGTGTGCAACCTCCATTATTGGAAAGTGAACTTATGGATATGTTTATGGGTACCCTACAAGGAACGTATTACAAGAAGAAGATTGGGACAGTCTCAACTGGATTTGCTGATTTGGTTATCATTGGAGAGAGGATTGAGGACGGGTTAAGGACTGGAAAGATTGGGAAGTCAGCCTCTGATCAACATAACAATAAAAGGTATTCCGGAAATCATTCAAAGAAAAAAGATGTCAATGTTATAGACCCTGAAGGTCCAAATCTGGGAGATAATGCATTACTGGGGCACATTGGGGCAACAGTCAACTCCATGGAAGGGATGGAAGATGAATTCCTCATTAAGAAGGGAGACATAACAAACTGGGGCAAACAATGGGAGTCACCTGAGGAGAAGGGTTTGTTCGGGCTGGGTTACAAACCGGCTAATGAAGGATTAGAAGACAATTTTCATAATTTTGGGTTCCAGAATAAGAATCAAGTGGCTGCAATGGAAGAGGAAAAAAAGGAATGCCTAATTTCGACAATTGGAAAACCGTCGAGATTCCTGAGAGGATTTCTGTTTCGAAGTAATCTAATTTTTCATAAAATAATAATAAATCCATTGCTATGCCCAAGGCAAGTGGACAAAGCTTTGTAGGGCCACCTTTTATTTCTTTGGATTATTTTTATCAATAAAATTACATTTTGCTTTCTATCAAGATCTTTTTCTTTCATTTCCGTTGTTCACAAAATGGCGATACATTTCTTTCAATATTTTCATTTCTAGCACTTCATTCAAAAAGAGATAATAAAAAAAAAATTCCTCGTGCAAATTAAAAAAACGAACCTATTAAAAATAACACCGCTATAATCCCGTATGACTTCAGATTACCGATTAACCAAGCGAAAGAGGGTGATGATGACGAGTGTGAGCTTCCCGAAGAGTTAGCCAGACAGTTAGGGCAAGAGGACAAGGAAATACAACCTCATCAGGAACCAGTGGATGTGATCAATCTGGGAACTGAGGAAAATAGGAAAGAGGTCAAAGTCGGTGCTTCTCCGAATAAGGATATAAAGGAAAGGTTGATCGAGCTATTGCAAGAGTACACAGATGTGTTCGCCTGGTCATACCAGGATATGCCTGGACGTGATACGAACATCGTTGAGCACAAACTACCGCTCAAGACAAAATGCACGCCAATCAAGTAAAAGCTGAGGAGGACTAGACTAGATATGATCCTCAAGATCAGGGAAGAAGTCAAGAAACAATTTGACTTTTTGTCACAAGGTAATGCCTTTTGGGTTAAAGAATGTAGGAGTAACTTATCAAAGGGTTATGGTAATATGGTGCATAAGGAGATAGAAGTTCATGTGGATGATATGATTACCAAGTCACAAAAGCAAGAAGATCACATAACTAACTTACAAAAGTTGTTGGATCAGTTAAGGAAATTTAAGTTACGACTAAATCCTACAAGGTGTACTTATGGAATCAGATCCGGAAAAATATTAGGGTCCATGGTCAGTCAAAGAGGAATAAAGGACATAATGAAAACCATTAAAGGGATGCTAGCTCCAAGGACAAAAAAGGAATTTCGTGGATTTTTTGGGAGATTAAATTATATTACGAGGTTCATCTCACACCTTACAGCTACTTGTGAGCCATTCTTCAAATTACTCAGAAAAGGATCAAATCATTGAATGGAATGAAGATTGTCAAAAGGATTTCGATTGGATCAAGGAATATTTGCAAAAGCCACCTATATTGGTGCCACCAGTCCCAAAGAGACCACTCATAATGTACTTAACAATACTTGAGAATTCAATGGGTTGTAAACTAGGGAAACATGACGTATCAGGGAGAATAGCTAGGTGGCATATGTTATTAACTGAATGTTACATCCAATACGTCACTCCAAAGGCTATTAAAGGAAGTACACTAGCAAATCATCTCGCTCATAAACCTGTTGATGACTATCACACTTATGCAGATGGACTTCCCGGACAAAGATGTCATTGTTATAAAGCATTGTGAAACTTTGGACTCCTATGAAGGACCTGGACCTGGATCTCGATGGAAACTTATATTCGCATAAGGATATGGGCTTCAAAGAGGGGCTATCAATCAGAGTGAAAATTCATCATTTAGGATCATAAAGGAAGCTAAACTAGATAAGGCAGAATGGGTGCAAACTAGACTCGATCAGCTAAACCTCGTATAAGGGAAACGTGTGGCTGTGGGCAATTATATCAACAGGGAATTAAGAGAGCGTTCGACAAGAAAATTCGTCCTCGCCTACTCGAAGAGGGAGACTTGGTGTTAAGGAAAATATTACCCATCCATAAGGACCGCCGCGGAAAATGGACCCCACACTATGAAGGGCCATATGTCGTGAAGAGTGCCTCTTCTGGCAGAGCACTAATATTAACAACCATGGATGGAGCGGATTTACCACGACCGGTGAACTCCGTTTCGGTCAAAAAATGCTATGCCTAGAAAAAAAGGATAAAAGCCCGCTAAGTCGAAAACCCTAAAGGGCGACTTAGGAAAAAATTAGGACATCCCGGTGGATTGAAAACTCGAAAGAGCAATCCAGGTAAAAATTAGGGGCTTGAATAAAAAATGATACCCGACAAGTCGAAAACCCTAAAGGGCGGCTTAGTCGAAAAAATGGTATATCATCCCGGTGGACTAAGACTCTAAAAAGAGCGGTCCAGGAAAAAGTTAGGGATATCCAAAAGGCATATGACTGAAAACACTCAAGTCACCCCGTAAAAGGAATTCAGAAGGGAGTGATCATTCCAGCCGTCATCTTCAGAAGCGAAGTGTCGTGATCTTGGAGACTTAGGGATATTAGCTGGTGTTACATTTAATAGGGACATAAATAAATTTGTTTTCTTATTGCCATTTTACATCTTTTCTGGATTTACGGTAATATCTCCTTATGGGAATTACCCTCCTTACGTATTATTGCCCATTTTCAGGACAATTCTCAATAAAATTTTCTTTTCAAATATATTTCTTTGCCTCCTAAATTATTCCGCTTGATTACAAGGTGTCGATTAATTGTGAAATAATGCATTGAAATATCGGGTATAAATAAAAGCTTTGAAAAGGGAAAATGGATTTTACTTCGGTTTTTGGAATCATCAAAGGGATCATATTCTTCCAAAGCAGGATATAGGGACTATACACTGACAGGAATATACATTACAATCTAACCAACATGGGAGATTCTTTAACGGCATGTTACATATTAAACAAGAATCAAGGGCATCATGGCTTACTACAATTATCAAAGTCCCAAGGGTCAGGGAGTCGGGATGTTATGGAAAGTATTATTTCAGACAAAGACATACATTACACTACATAAAAAGAGGCGTTAGCCTAAATAATGCATCATACATAAGAGCACGCATACATGCACTCATATACGCAAACATGCATACATGCATAGGGTTCATAATCACCATTAAGGATTTAATTCTCGACTATATCGCGAAAACAACACTTCAGTAAAGGATTTTTCAGGATTATCATCTATCAGTGAGTAGGTCTTCACCTTTCACTTGAGCAACTTATCTCACCCACGGAGGGTGTGCCATCAAACATATCAGGGTTATTATTAGGAGTTGTACTAAAGGATTGTCTCAAGAAGGTTTATTAAAAAAAGAAAGGGGTTCTACCGGATTTTATCTAGCGTACAAGGGATTCACAAAAGGGGATTTAACAAATGGATTCTATTTAGGGGTTTTCATAGGAGCATTATCTACTAAGGGTTCATCAAGGAGTGTCAGGAAAATTTAAGGAATCTCATCGAAAGGGTTTTATCAAAGGATTCTATCCGAGGTTTCATCAAGGGATTTTATCGATTGCTTTTTATTAAAAGGAATTTTATCAAATAGAGTTTATCAATGGGGTTCAATCAAAAGGGATTTCATTAAGGGATTTATCGAAAGGATTTCATCCGGATTTTTATTCAAGGGGTTTTACCAATGGATTTAACAAAAGGGGTTTTACCAAGGGATTTACCAAAGGGATATCACCAAGGGATTTTATCAAGGGATTTTTATTCAAGTATTATTATTAAGGGGTTCCATCAGAGATTTATCAAAGGGTTCACCGGAATTTCCTATCAAAGGGTTCCACTAGAATTTTGTCAAGGGATTTTATCAAAAGTGGTCTCATCAATGGAATTTATCAAAAAGATTTCATTAAAATGGCTTTATCAAGAGAGTTTATCAAAAGGGTTATTGGGATTGTCATCAAAGGATTCTATCAAGGGGTGTCACTATATTTCATCAATGGGTTTTATCAAAAGGGGTTTCATCAATAGGTTTTATCAAAAGGGGTTTCTCAAAAAGGTATTTATCAAGGGGTTCTATCAGATTTTTATCCAAGGGATTTATCAAGGGGTTCTACCAGATTTTTTTCTAAGGGATTTATTAAGAGGTTTTGATCAGGATTTTTAAAAGGGGTTTCATCAAGAGTGAACAGGATATCACTAAAGTTCTACTTGATTCCAATAATATGATCAGATAATCATAGGAATCATAGACAAGATCCACCCGAAAGGGTCGAAACGGATTGTCAGGGATTATTTAAGGGGTTCCACCGGGTTTTACAACCTCGTCAAGGTTTATAAGGCGTTCCACCGATAAGCGTTACAGGGGTTCTATCAAATTCAGGATTTCATCAGGAGTTCTATAAGGGTTTATTACTACGGAATTAAAAGATTGTCATAATCTTACTTAACTTCTGTACTCAGGGATATTATATAAGGGATAATGGGATATTAACGAAATACTAATGACGGAGTCATGTCAACACTATATTTGTCAAAAGATCCATGGTCAAAATTAGGGGTCCTTTTGTATTTAATCGTCTCCTTCTCAAAAGGATGAAGGCTCGTCGACATTATCATTTTGAATCGAAGCCAATTAAATAGGAGCAGCTATCGTACCCCAAAATTTGACCACTCCCTCTTTTCTATAGAGCTGAGATCACTAACATGTCCCGTATAATAAGGACTTGGTTACTATTCTAGGATCTATAATTTTCTAATAATTAACATGTGATTTTCATTAGAAAGAAATTTAAGACTAATTTACTAAGGAAATATTAAGAGGCCTACTATTAATATTTGAAGGGTATAACTTCTATCATTATGACTAATTTTAGAAATTGGGGTTTTTTTTTAATTATTATTAAGTTATATCTTTTAGTTAAAGGAATTATTGGTATTATTATTATTATTAGTGGCATTTTATTTTGAATGATTAGAATGCTCCATTTGGTAAGGACTTATTGTTAGGAGTTGGGAGCCTAAGAGGTCATGAGTTCAAGTCTCACCTTTTCCAATTTATTTATTTCTTCTCTTTTATTCATTTTGCATTTATTTCTAACTTTTCGCATTATATTACTTAAATATTACATTTTTAAATTATTTTTTTTATTAATTTTCGTATTTTTAAATAGGCATTTTTTTAAAAAATAATTAATTTTCACTTTTTCATTTTCTATTAAAAATTAGTCAAAAAATCATAAAATAAAAAAAAAGATTTGAAAAGATTTGATTCATATTTTTAAATATTGCATTTTTGGGATGATATTCTTATTTTTAGAAAAAAAAATCAATATAATTAGTTAAATATGTCCATAACCGAAATCAAATCAGATCTAATTTATAATTTTAATTATATTAATTAATTCTTAAATTTTTGCTATTTTTATTGACCTAATTTACTAGTATAAATAGACACCTAATTTTACACTTTGAAAAAAACAAACAATCCCACCTTCCTCACTTTTAATGTTTTATTTGTTTTTCCTTTATTACTAACTTTTTCTATTTTATTTATTTTAATAAAAATCACAAAAATATTATTTTGTAATATTTAATTTTTAATTTTCGTATTTTTATTTAATGAATTTTTGAAAATATGATTTTTTCATTAAAATCAATTTTTTATGGAAAAAATCTCAAAAAAATAACATAAATAAATAAAAATCAAATCTTTTTATAATTGGATTAAATGGGATTCATATCAATTATCAATCAAATTAAAATCTTTTCAGATTAGTTCAATCACATTTAAGTGTCTTTGATATAATTTTATCTATAAATAGGACTTATTTTCATACTTTTGGAGGCACCCACAATTTACATATTCACAACCCCAAAAATTGTTGTTCTTCACATTGAAGAACAACAACTTAAAAAACCTATAGGTGGAAAGCAGTAGAAAGCAAAAGAAGGAGAAAGGTGTAAAGCAATAGAAAACGAGAGAAGGAGAAAGGAGCAAAGAGAAGTTGTAGCTGGAATTAAACCATAGAAAACGAAGGAAGGAGAAAGGGGGAAAAAGTTGTAGCTGGAATTAAACCAGAAAAATCCTCCTCTCTGAAGGGTGGTCTTCCGGTTATATTTATCTCCTTGTTATTATCGAATTTTTCTCTATTGTTGATGCGTGGGTTTATTGTATGATCGGATTTATTGCTTGGATTTACTGTTTGATTGGATGGTTTATTGCTTGGGTTTAATGATACTTAGGATTATTTTCTAATCAATTCAAATAAAAATCATTAACCTTTTAACTAAACTAATGTCATAAGACTCTTAAAAAAAATCAACTTTCTTTGTAAACGAAAAATTATTAACATATATATATATATATATATATATATATATATATATATATATATATATATATATATATATATATATATATATATATATATATATATATATATAATCACTTTTTTAAAATTCACGTGTGAATATTCCATGAATCCTTTTTTAAGAAAATGTTATTTCTAAACTAATAGAATAAAATGATTAAAAACAATGATCAGTCTTTAAACATCTTAAAACTACTCTGTTCAGATAGGTTCTCTTGCTAATGGGCTTTATGCCCATTGCTATTTACACCCCTTTTGGAAGCCCAATTGCTACTTTAACATGATATACACCCCACCAGATTTAGAGAAAAAATAATAAATATCTTTATTATTTTTTTTTAGGATTTAGGGTTTAAACTTTTAAGTTAATAAATTATCAGGGTTCTTAATAATAAAATGAATATTTTATTATTGGAGTAAATTTTTTTTTTAAATTAATATGGATTTTGGAATTAATATGTTTTGGGTTTTTTTATGAATATTTAGGAATAAATTTCTTTTTTTAGAAATATGTTTCTTTTGGGAATTTATATTTGAGAAAAGTGGAATTTTTGTCACAATTTATTTTTGGGACTTTTACATGGGAAAAATTAATAATTTGGGTTATCTTATAAATTTTTTAGGATTTGTAAAATATGAGTTATATTTGTTTTTTAAATAATGGGGTTATCACTATTTCAACAATTTGGGTTTAATTTAAAAATAGGGAGTTTTTTATTAGGGCTTTTATTTTGGGAAAGAAAATTAAATTTATTTTTTAATTGGAGATTATTTACTTTTGGGATTGAATTTTATCTTATTTTTAAGATATTCTAAGGAGTTTGTTTAAGGGATATTATTAAGGATTTAAGGGATATAAAAGGATATTTAAGAAATTAAAACATGGGATAGAACTCTTCATCCGAGAGTATAAATAATGGATAAGGTATTGGGATAGAACTCTTCATTCGAGAGTATAAATAAATGGATTAGGAATTGGGATAGAACTCTTGATATCCGAGAGTATAAATAAATGGATTAGGAATTGGGATAAAACTCTTGATATCCGAGAGTATAAATAATGGATAAGGATTTGGGATAGAACTCTTCCTCCAAGAGTATAAATAATGGATAAGGAATCGGGATAGAACTCTTCCTCCGAGAGTATAAATAACGGATAAGGAATTGGGATAGAACTCTTAATCCAAGAGTATAAATAAAGGATTAGGATTAGGATTAGGATTAGGATTATGATTATGATTAGAAATGGGAATAGGAATAGGAATAGGGGATAGGGGAGGTGAACTATGGATACTCTGATCCTTCAAAATTGAAGGTACGTAGGCATAGGGTTGTAAACCCTAGCGAGTATAATAATAATAAAAAACTTAAGGCCCCCTCTTCTTCATTGTATAATAATAAGGATTTTTGTAAATAAAATATAAACAGTCAAACCTTCATGTAACAAACAAACATACCCTAGAACTTAAGGAGGATCTCATTGAGTACAATGGAAGTGAGGGGTGCCTAACACCTTCCCCTCGCTTAACCGACTCCCGAACCTTAGTGTTTCACCCTTATGATTTAGGTTTTATCATTATTTTCCTGTCCCTTAGGACGAATAAAGGATGATGGCGACTCGATATTTTTGTCGGCCGCGACAGAAGTGAAGCATGTTCCCCGCGAACATGTCAGAGCAGACGTATTGTCTAAACTGGAAAGCACGAAGAGAAAGGGCGGAAATAAGTCCGTCATCCAGGAAGTGCTTCCTCGACCCCGTATCGAGAAGGCATCCCCGACCCTCGACGTACAGGTAATCGGCGACAGCAACTGCTGGATGACCCCCGTATATAACTACCTCGCTAGGGACGAACTTCCGTTCGATCCCAAAGAAGCCAGCACAGTTAGGTGTTGGGCCTGCTCCTACATCCTATTCGAAGACAAACTCTACAGGCGAGGGTTCTCCATCCCACTACTCAAGTGCGTCGAGGAGGAGATGGCCGCCCACGTCCTGCGCGAAATCCACGAAGGAATCAACGCCCAACATCTGGGAGGAAGATCCCTCGCCTAAAAAGCCCTTCGGGCAAGGTACTACTGACCAACCATGCAGCAAGATGCTAAAGAACACGTGAAGAAGTGCAATAAATGCCAACGAAACGGGGACATGCACCTAGCTCCGCCTAACGAGCTCAAGGCTATGTCTTCCCCGTGGCCATTTGCCTGGTGGGGCATGGACATCCTGGGGCCATTCGTAGTAGGATCAAACCAGAACAAATACGTAATAGTAGGCATTGATTAATTCACGAAATGGATACAATCGGAAGCTCTAGCTAAGATAACGGCCCTTAACATACTATGTTTCTACAAACAAAACATCCTCCCACGTTTTGATATTCTCCACACAATAGTCACGGACAACGAGACACAGTTCACGGACAGGAAGTTACAGGATTTCGTCGCCCAGCTGGGCACGAAACAACACTTTGCATCCGTCGAACATCCCCAGACTAACGGGCAAGCCGAAGCGGAAAACCGAGTCATCCTTTGAGACCTTAAGCGAAGGCTAGATGAAATGAAGAAAGCTTGGGTTGAGGAACTGCACAGCGTCCTGTGGGCATACTGCACGACTCCATACTCTTCAACCGGGGAAACCCCTTTCCGCCTGGCCTACGGGACCGAAGCCGTAATTCCCATTGAAGTTCACGTACCCTCCAGGCTGACCGAATCACCCCTAGACAAGGAAATGAACGACGAGGGACTAAGGGAGGAACTCGACCTCGTTGAAGAAGTCCGATCAGGGGCAGCCCTCCGCGAAGCCTCATTAAAATAAAAAATTGCCATCCGGCACAACGCCAAATTCATACGACAAGAGTTTGAAGTGGGCAGCCTTGTCCTGAGAAGAAACCATAAAGACTCTCGCGAAGGCAAACTCGCTGCTAATTGGGAAGGACCCTATCGCGTCCGAGCAAAAACGGAGAATGGGGCCTACTACCTAGAACATCTCAACGGGGAAGAACTTGCTCGACCATGGAACGCTGAAAAGCTAAAGCAATACTATAGCTAAGGCCTTAACTGTCAGTTCCTTTCATCAAAACGACGAACGTCACGTCCCGACCACGATGCACGCCTAGGTAAAAGCGTTGCATGTTAGCTAAGGCAGGACCCCGCTCAAGAACAAGCCAGGTCCCTATCCGACAGCGGTCCCTCAACCGAGCACCGCCGTCGTCAAATTACCACTATAGGCAGAACACCCAGCTCGCGATGGGAGGTTCATGCCGCGAGCTCAGGCCTCAAACGCGACCTGAGCTCCGCTTTCTCGCCCGGAAATTCCCCGACCGTTCGACTGGTCCCCCTCACTGCCGAACACATTTACTTCGAGCAATTCCCTAAAGCTTAAAATAAATCAATGATCCCTGTTACGGGCACAAAAGCATTTCGAGCAACTATACAACACTTAGCAAAATAAGCAGTAAAAGCCATGCGCAAACATACAAAACCGGCCACACTGACCGGGTACATACATTAAATTTAAGTGACCACAAGGGCCACAAGCTGTGCATATTATAAAACAAGGAGGCCATGCCCCCAAACAAAATAAAGTTACATCAAAACACGGCACGCAGGCCGGATACATTACAATAAAACAAAGAATCTAATCTCATTCATGCATCTGCTCAGGCTACTCGGTGTTGGGCTCAGGCTCCTGGTTCTCCTCGTTCAGAATCTGGGCATGCTCGTTGCTAATATCGAAGAAGTCTGGATTAACTATTCTGCCATCCTTGACATGGCCCAAGAAGCTGGTACCTTCCTTGGAGATCTGAACCCTTGGATTGACTAGCCGGAGTTGGGCCACAACATTTTTGAACGATTCCTCCCCAATGGCAATAATGTCCTCCTCCGCCCGTAGAAGACGAGCAACAAGCTCAGCTCTTGCCTTCAACGCCTTCACATCCTCGGGCTCATCTTCAGTCGGGGCACCCGCTGCCCTTACCTGTTCGACCAGCTCCTCGGCAGCCTTCTTCTCCGTCATCAGTGTGGCATTCTCCCCCTTCAGCCTGGCAACCTCCTCGTCTGATTTCTTCCTTGCATCATTGGCAGCCTTGGCCTCTTCCCTGGCCTTCCTTGCCGTCTCTTCCAAAGACGCTATGGTCACCCGGGCATTCTTGAGTTTAGACTCGGAGGAGGAATCCCCCTCGGCATAGATCGCCGCCATTTCCAAGACCCTGACCAGCGCCGAGGCATCTTTCCCCAGCAATGCCCTCTTACTCGGGCGATCCATGCCCTCCATCCGGAGAGATTCTGCCCGGGGCACGACTAAAGACGTCCCCTCAAAAAATTTCCTGTCGAGAACACAAGGAGGAAGCTCGAACTTCCCTTTCTCAGGCGCCCGACTGAGGTCCACCGTCTCATTGGCTCTGGTCTGCTTGAACCTCGCGGTCAAAGGTAACGGGGATCCCTGGGCAGGAGCAGGCGAAGAGCTCCCCGTAGCAGGATGAGGAGGAGGAGCACGCTGTGTGAATCGAGACTTTGAAGCGGCCGCCTGTTAGGTGCAGATTTTACCTTAAAATGAACTATTTTCTTGGAACTTTTTCTACTCAATTCTCATGTTTTCATTAGTTTTACTCTTGATTATTGTTATTCTTCTCACATTAAGAATATACCTTTGGTGCTTGTAATGTGTGTGTTATTATGCAGTAAAAGGCATAAATTGATCAAAGTTGTAAGATACAAGAAATGATCCAAGTTGCCAAAGAAAAGAGGAATACATCAGTACGTTCGCTTTGCGAATAGCTAGCGAATGTTCGCTTTGCGAGCATCTAGCGAGGTCCCAGCGAATGGTCCCAGAATTATGGCAGAGGAAAAAGGCACTAAAGTTCGCTTTGCAAACATGAAGGTGAGTGTTCGCTTTGCGAATAATCCTTCGCATTGCGAACTCATGAAGAAATTTTGTGGCTGTTTACCTATTCAGAGGCACCTCATGTGCCAGTTTTTTACCATTCGCTGTGCGAATGAAAGGTTCGCTTTGCGAACTGTGAAATTTCTGAATGTGTATAAATAGAATTTTCACACTTTTTGAGAGAGAATCATTAGAATTTTGGAGAGAGAACTTGTAAATAAAATGATCAGAATTTATATCTCTTCATTTCCAAGGGAGAAAAGGTAGAATCTTTGATCTCTTGTTGGGAAAGGATGTAATCTTTTGATACCTTATGTATTTCATCTAATCTATGTTTGTGAATTAGTTTGGATTCTCTATTTTTGGTTGTCTTTGATTGCTTATTTGTTGGTCTTGACAAAACCTATTTCAAATCCGTGATCTTAGATGTTCATTTATCATTGAGCAAGCTTTTGACAATGTTTTGTGATTTGATATTCATTTGCATCTCAGCTTTTTAGCATTGTGTTGATTGTTAGTTTGAATAGCTTCTAATAATTAATGCAATAAGAGATCGCGATAGCGTTTGACGAACAATATCGTGAGGGTGCGTGAGAATATTGATGAAAACTGACATTCACATTCATTTGGCAAATTAGTTGAATGCATGTAAAAAAGGGTTAAACGTGTGTACGTATTTTGATCATTGGCTTTGTATATGAATTACTCATTGGTTTGATATTGATGTTATAGTAATATCTGTTGGGTTTTGATGCCAGAAATGGATTAGGCTTAACACTCATGTAGGCTTTAAATGCTTTATATTGATTGGTGATGTGCGAGAGCAATTATTGATCGGTATAAAATCACTCATAATATGCGGGGACCGAGAGGATATGTATGTCATGAGTGATACATGATAATATTAGGCAAATGTTTGATTTATGTAAAAATTGGTCAGAAGAATGCATGTGTTATCAATTGATGAGATCCAATTCCAACAAGGCTCCGTTTATAATTCAGCATTTACTTTTTATTTTTCCGTCTTTACATTTTCTGCATTTGCTTTTGGTTCCGTCTTAAATAAAAACTTTTTATCCATAAGCTTAGAAATGTAGATACCGTCGGATGACATTCTTTCCCTCGCACTGATCCCTGTGGATACGATAAAACTGGATTACTTAAATGTTTTTGCTTGCTGTTGTGTAACAGTTTCAACAAAATGGCGTCGTTGCCGGGGATCAATGTTTAGATATTGAATCGCATTGCGATAGTTTCTATATTTTTTAGCTTTGTACATTTATTTATATTATATGTATTTGTTTTCTTTTATGTTTTCTCTAGTGTGATCAGGAATGATGAGAGCTCCTTCTAGATTGGTTGCTATTTGTATAAAAGTATTCAATGAAGCTTCGACCGAGTCTGGATGGTGAGATTTGAATGTATGCGAGGTAAATTGTACTACTTCATAGAATGTTAGAATGATTTAAGAATTTTGTGCTTTGTGCAAATGTGTAGTTTTGTTTCATTTTGCAACTTGTTTGAATGCTTGTTTCACTTAGGTCCAAAAGCCACAAATTGTGAGAAACCTCCATTGTTTACTATATGCTAGGATGACTGATAACTTTGTTTAATTCGTTTGATTCATGATTTATCTGTTGATTATTGTGATTTTGTGGAAGCATTAGAAATGATCAAGGCATTTGTTTATATTGAGCACAACTGTATCCGAAAGTACCTTACCCGTGAGTAGAGAGAATTCGTTAACCCCTTTGAGCCTAAACAATTTAGATCTCATTTTAGTATGAACTTGGTTTATGTACATAATTTGAAAGTGTAGTTCATCATTGAATTTTGTGAGGTTCTAAAAATTTCTTCTTGAACCTTTGAACATTGTTTTAATTTGATTTCCTTGCTTTAAAAAGCTAGGAACATTCACTTGAGGTTTGTTTGAATTCAAGTTGGGGAGAATGAAAAAGAAGAATGGTAGGTTGCTATAAACTTTTGAAAAAGTTCAAACAATGCCCAATCCCCAATCACTTTCCTTTCCTTATCACGCATAACATTACCATCCCCGTCCGTGGACAATTCCCAAACGTACGTGTTATCTTATGCCCGCGCTGAAACAGGCTCGATGACGTAGAACCTCTCCTTGAAAGTCCGGATAGACTCCGAGAAGGGCTTAAACAACTTCCTAGGCTGCTTCAGCGACACCCAACCATATCTTCTCCCCGTGACCTGCCTCTGAAGGTGGAAGATAGTGAAGAACAAAGGCAAAGTGGCTCATATCTTCAGGAACTCACAGGTCAACTCGAGCGGATGAACGCCAACGAGTTAGGAAGCAATTATGACGGGGCCAAATCCAGGTGTACAAAGATGGATTGTCTGTGAAGGGCAGCCTCAACCCTAGCTCCTTAAAGGCGTACTCATACATGGAGAATCTCTCTCCATAATCTGTGCAAATCCGATCATCTTGGGAGGGGAAGTGCACCTTCCACTCCCCCTCCGGTCCTACGTCCATGAAAACATCTCCGGTGTAAGACACGAAGGTAGATTCATGCTCGACAGGCTCCGCCACCGACCATTCCTCCGCAGAATCATGCTCAGTATCTTGCCCGAGTTTGCTGGGGGCATTTGAAATTTCTGTCTCGCTACTCTCCGAGGAAATCTCCTCGGACGAATCTATAAGGATCTCACTTTCAGGCCCTGACGCCATCTCGATCACCTGAAAAGCAGAGGACAAAAGTGAATTCGACCGCGAAATCAAATCCACCCTTCCACCGCTAGTCAAGTGAAAGGGAGCGCAAAGGGCCGAGGATGGCATCCCCGACCTAAGCCCTAAATTAAGCAAAAACACAAGAGTCTCCCTCGAGGAGATGTTCGGGGCAAACCCCTCATACAACGAGGACCTTCCCCGGACCACTACCCAGTTTCCATTTGAAGACCCACCGAAAACTTCATACATTCATCGAAAACTTCATCAGAACGCCGAAAAACTGGGTAGCCACAATCGGTTACGCCTACGCCACCGTCGCAATGTCGCCGAAAACGACCTTACTCCTAACTCTCTAAGGGGCTCCGATGGCCACATCAGCAGTAGAAGATGGCCTAGCCACCATCCATCACCAACAGACACCGGAGAAACGCCGATATCTCACCTAAGTTAGCCTAACTGCATGCATTCTAAACAAAGATGAAAAAACTGGAAGAAAGGGGGAAATCAGGTGACTTACGCGGTTGAAGAGGTTGTGAAGAGGTGCTCGAAGCTACTAACGGCGACTAGAACGGCGGTCGACGGCAGCGACGAACTAAGCTCTCTAAGGAAAACGAAGAAGAAGAGAGAGAAACAAAAATGCGAATGAACAGATCCCATCTCCTTATATACAGCTTGAGATCACGTGCAAGAGCACGCTCGGATAGGTCATTATGGCCCTAGACTAGCCATCATTGCCTATTCAATACAGCACAGGGCTCAAGGAACACATGGCGCCCCACCGCTTCAGTTTCTTCTACCTGTTGGTCTCCCTGAACGACGGGCAAACCAAAGAGCGTTGTGAATCTCGCGAGCAATAGAACCCTCGGGCACAATTCCCCGGGACTACAGATTATCCTTAAGTCATCACTCCCATGCTCGAGAGCAACGACTTGGGGGGATCCTGTTCTAGACTGGACCATTGGCTAGACATGGCCCAATCCACTTCTGCTCCCAGAACGGCCCAATTGCCTATGTCCAGTCAGTAAGGGGTAGAATTTACCTTTCTGCCCTCCAACCGGGCACATATGGACGGATGACTCCCAGGGGTAGAATTTTCCTGTCACGCACGACTTCATTATCCAATAACAGTTATGGGCATGTGCCCGGAACTACGTCTTTTCCCGACATAACATCTAGTTTTGGGCACCCTGCCCGACATAACAACTAGTTTTCGGCAGTTACCTATTTTTCGGGAAACAGTTATTTCACCCCGAAAATAGGGACCGTTGGCCACCCGTTGGGGGAATTATATAAACCCTCTCACTTGAGAGGGCCAGGTATCCAATTCTCATCCTAAGAACACACTTTGTACTTGCCCTTTTCTCTGACCTTTTCTTACTTTAGCGTCGGAGTACCTTGCAGTTACACCCCCTCCTCTTCTCACACCCAGCATCATAAACGTTCTTGGTGGCCCATCATAGGATCTGATCATCCTTCACGATAAAAAATATTTTCGTACTATATAGCTAAAATTTAAGAAACGGAAAAAAATGGAAGCACTTAAGCAAATCATGTTAGATGCTTAAAAAGATACGATTGAGGATGACAAAACTTCTTGGTTTGGTTGTGAGACTTGTCATATTTGGCAAAAAGAGGTCAATACTCTAAAGGCAAAATTAAGCAAGACTTTAGAACCAAAAGTCACTTTCGTCGTTGATCCAACAAAATTCAAAAGACCTTTATATGAACCATACAGAAAATATAATTTTGTTGCAAAAGAATCAACTAGAGAAAGTCATTCTCATCGTTATTTGATTGTCACTATTGTTGTAAGAAAGGCCACACCATTTCTAAATGTAAATTTAGGAGATTTTTGGTTCCTAAAAGTGTATTTCAATTGTTTTCCAAGTGCAACAATATTTCCACTCACTCTCAAAGACCCATGAAAATTGGGTACCTAGCATTATTGATTGACTTTGTATGGAAAATGTCTTAACTTCTTGAAGATAGTATGGGATCTCAACAAGGACAGCTCAAGGCATATAAAAGGTAACATCTCCTTATTTAGTGACTTTGTGGCAAAGACGAAGGAGGTTGTATCCTATGAAGTTAACAAATATAAGTGCTAAATCATGAAAAAGGTAGTGTAGGCAAATCCCTCTTTCACTATTATCTTTGATATTATAGTTACTTGAGAATACTTACTATTATTAAGGTTGAATACGTCATTTGTGATGTATTGCATCCAAGAAACATTGGGAAAGTTCTTTTGATGCAGCTGAATCTTTAGAAGAGATACTCAAGCTACCAAAGATGGATTTATCACCCGAAAATGGCAGGTCTTGAGGAGAAGAAAACATAACCATCAAGTCAAGTGAAAACAAGTCTTCACAACATCTTGGAATCTTGACTAAAAGCATAACTATACACTTTTAGATAATTATTTTCTATTATCTCTTTAACTTTGGTTCAACTCTTATTTTAAATCACTTTGTTATACTCTCTGATGAGCATTGGCCCGAGGGCATGTTATTTGAGTTAAAAATTCATTGTGTGGGATTTTTATCCTACATTTGCGAGATCATCAAAATATATAGGTACCAAGTGTATTTGTGAAAAAGAATTGGACAAAATCAAGTTGATAACTAAGGGATTTCATCAGTGGCTATACAAGTAGAAAAAGTGTAAGTGATTACTTCCTCGATATTTCGTCCAAAAAGGTAGTATTATTTCACTTCTCTTGTGTTTAAGTCAATTTTTAAACTACATGTACGACTTATATAACATGCCTTATATTTATTGCTTTTGTGTTCAAACTGGTATGATACATTTGATGAATGATGAACTTCATATGTGTTCACTTCCAAAAAATTTATTGATGACGATTGAGTGTTTTCGACTTATATGCTTATAGTGACATCATGTGTTTGATTTTTTCATATCATGTATTTTATGACGTTAATTTCTTCATCATATGTTTGAACATGAAATTTAGTCATTCTACGTGAAGAATATCATTTATGCATAAAATCTATCATGTCCACAATGTATGCATTCATCCTAAGTCTAGAAAGTGTCACAAATCCTTTCTAATGTATCAATACACTAGTATGTGTAACGCCCGTTTATTTAATTAAGTATTTAATTAAATATAATTGTAGTATGTTGTGTTGATTTGAGTATTTGTGTCGATTTAAGTTGATTCCGGAATATCAGAATATTATGTTGATGCTTCTAAGTTGGTTCGAGTTGAATTGATTTAATAAGTTGATTTAAGTTGTGGAAATAATATTGAATATTTTCCGTCTATGGTTAAATATGTTGATTTAGTGGTTTGGACGATTTATTTGATAGTCGGTAATTAGTCGATTTAGTCGAGAGAAATAATATTAGAATTAATATTATGGAATATAAGCGTATTTTTTTTAAGTGGGCTTAGTCGTTGTGTTGGTGGTAGTAATTGGTGAGGTGTTGATTAGTAGGCCCAAATTGAGATTTATAATTATAATAATAATTATAATAAAAAGAAAAATAAGGAGAGGAAGTTAGATTTTGTATCAGTAGAGGAAAGAAGAGCAGGAACGTGAGAAAGAAGAACGAGGAAAAGTTGGAGAAAGAGGGATACGGGAGAATTGTCGTCGGAGCCAAGTCGGAAAAGTCGATCGGAAATTCGAGCGGCCATCAATCTAAGGTAAGGGTGGGGTTCAAATTTTATAACCGGGAATAAGATGATTAATATGTAGGAATTGGGATCGGGTAGTGTTCATGTTGTTGTTGTTGCTTATTTGTTCGATCTTGTTGTTCTGATGTTGAATTGAATATTACTGCTTCTGTGAAAACATCGTGTTGTTGGGTTGATTGAAAAATTGTATTTCTATGTTCCTATGAAAATCTTGCTCTGGTTGATTTTGTGTGTGATCCGGTGTTAAAAACGAGAGTGAATCAATCCTGGAAAGAAAAAAAAATTGGGACGAAACTGCGTTTTAGGGGTGGCGCAGGCCACCCAAAACAAAAATATAACATGTGGCGGGAGCCACAAGGTGCATGTGGCGCAAGCCACCAACCAAGGGAGTGGCGCAAGCCACTTAGGTATAGTAAGGGTGGCGCAAGCCACCCATTTTATAGGGGTAGTGATATTTTGTTTTGTTGTTTTCTGGCAAGTGGAATTTTAGTTGTTGTATGCATGTAATTGGAACTAGTAACATGTTAGTAAATGATGAGAGCCATCAATCCATGTTGAGAGCCACCAAATTATCATGTTGAGAGCCACTGATGAAGATGTGGCGCAGGCCACCCATGGAATGTGGGGTCCACGCTTTAGTTGTTGTAACTTTAATAACCTGTTCACAAAGTAATCCAATTGTTACTGTTAACTTTTCTTAGTTTTGAAATAAAGTATTACTAGACAAATTGTTAGTTTTATTTATGACAGAAATTAACTGGTTTTGAAATAAATTGATAGTTTACGAGTAGTATGAATTTCCATATCAGTATATCAAGTGGCAGTCGAAATAAACTGTTTTTTTTGGTAGAACAGAAAGATGAAATTTTCAAGACAGAAAGTTTTAATATAGCAGGGGCATTGTATTACAAACCAGAAAAAGTCACAGAATTTTATAATAAACTAGTATTAACAGCAGAAGTGAAAATAATGTAGTTTAGTCGGTTTAGCCGATTTAACCGGAAAAATTAGTTGTTCGGAATTTAACGAAAATTGTCGAGGTAGTTAGTAATAATGAGTAGGTGATTTTAGTCGGTTTAATTTGTTGAATTCGTGTTGGATGTGTGGGTTTCTTGTACAGTTGCTTATGTGGTTTTGTCCCGGTTTGTGGGCATCTTTAAGTTGTAGGTCGAAGGACCAATGCTGATGTTAAAGTTGTAGGTCGTATGACCAACGTTGATGTATATAAGTTGTAGGCCTATGGCCAAAGTTGAATCGTGTTGAATTAAAGTTGTTACATGGTTGTTATATGTTGTTCGGAGTTGGTTGTTGTTTTGTGTTGAGTCGTTGCATCATGGCATAGCATTATTAAGTTTGCCTGGATTGGAAATTTTTAAGTTGGAGCTGATGCTCACCACGTTGGCCTGGATTAGCAAAATTACTAAGTTGAAGGCTTATGCCTTGCAGATACCTCGATAACCTGGTATATTTTAAGTTGGGAGTTCTGCTCCGTTTCTAAGTTGGGAGTTTTGCTCCAATGGTACCACATGCATACGCATAGTTGAGTCGCATCCTGTGTCGCATTATTTATGTTGTTTGTGTTGATTGTGGTTGTTGAAGTTGAGTAAGTTGTTTATGTTGTCCAAGTTGATAAAGTTGTTCATGTTGCTTAAGTTGATAAAGTTGTTCATGTTGCTTAAGTTGATAAAGTTGTTCATGTTGCATAAGTTGATAAAGTTGATGCGTTGTTTAAGTTGATGAAGTCGATTATGTTGATGTTGAAGAAGTTGAATATGTTGGGTATATTTGTTGAAGTTGATGAAGGTGTTTACATTAATTTTAGGGTTGAAGTTGGTTATGTTGATTAGGTTGATTTTAGTGATTATGTCGTAAATGTTTATATGTGTAATAGGTTGATAAAGTGTGTTGGTAAGTTGTAGGTGATTTGTAAGATGTTGTTTTTGGATAGTAATGAAAATTGTATGATTCTTTCTAACGTATTGATTATCATATTCTTGTTTATATTTTTTGATATCTCACCCCTTCTGTTTGAATGTTACCCCTATGTTGGTAACGTGCAGGTTAGTAGAGATGAAGGTCGTTTATCTTCATTAGTTGAGTCGGTGATGTCGCTCTGATACGTAGCACTCGGGGAGATGAACGCTTAGTTGCTCTGTTGTTGTTTTAAGTTGTTTCCATGAAAATATGTTGTTACTAAGTTGTTTAAGTTGAACAAATGTTATACCATGTATAGTTGAATATTTGAGAATCCGCTGCGTAGTTGTGAAAATTGTTTTGGTTCCAAGAAGGAATAAAAGTTGTTATTATAGTTTCATCCGAATTAAAAGTGTTATGTATCGATGTACTATTTGATTTAAATGAATAAGTTTTTAAAGTTGTAAAAATGTGGCATCCTATTTGTGTACTTGTTGATTGAATTTTACTACTCTGATTTTCAATATAATTGTCAGGTAGAAATGGGGTGTTACATTAGTGGTATCAGAGCAGGTCGGTCTGTCCGGCCAAGTTGTCTAATGTCGTTTATTCCTTAGTACTCGACATGTGTGGGAAACACTGTCGGTGCTTGTTTGTTAGTTTCTGGTCATTGTCTGCAGGTGTTGGTTTGGATTAAGTGGGGGAGAAGCTTGTCTCTCGGACGTGTTGTTGGTATGTAGAAGTTGGTTCAAGGTGATGTTGATTGCAAGAGTGCAAATGTTGTTGAAGCGATGTTGTTGCAGACCGGCGAGAGTTTAGACTCATGAATTCGTATCGGTCGAGTTTGAGAAGTGTGTGGAAAATGGATGAGGAATTGATTGAGAATAAGGAAGTATCCCAATGGAAATGATAAGTTGATGGATCAAGTCGGTAGATTAATATGCCTTGAGTATAGCCAGATTAAAGTCGAGTAATTTAGAGTTGGATGAAAAGAAAGGATTGTTGGTATATTTTGGAGCAATGCGGGAGAGAGATGGAACTTATGTTCATCAATCTCAAATTCTGATTTTTGCAATTTTGGAGCAGCTGTCGTTAAAAGAGACATAACTTTTTACTCGTGATTCCGATTGGGGAGGTTCTGGATTTTTTGGAAAGCTTACGGAATTCCATACAGTTTGAATATACAATTTGTCTTCAGGAAGTTTGTGAAGAGGGAGAAAAGTGCGTTTTAATATTTGGGTCTGATGCTGATTTTTGGAAAATTCTGCATATGGAAATTCTGAACCAGTCCCATTGTAAGGATGATAACTTTTACTCGTAACTCGGATTCAAGCGATTCTTGAAGTTCTGGAATCTTTACGAAATTCTCTTCATTTTAGAATATGATTTTGTGATTGAGAAGTCTGTATCAAAAGAGATATTTGTGGTTGAAGTTGAGCGACTACTGCTGAAAAATTTGGAAAGATGAAGCCGAGTGTGAAATTTTGATAAGAATAATATGTTGGTAATTATAAGGATGTGACGGTATCTGAGAAAGCATCGAGATGCAATTTATGTTGAATAAGGAGAAATAAGTGATGATGTCATGTGATAGTAATGTTGAGAAAAAGACGGATGGTTGATTTGCAACGTTAAAAATTTTAACTTGGATAAGAGTTGTAATTGGAGGGAGCCGAGTTGGATAGTACTTGAAGTAGTAGCGATTCCGGTGTTGGAAAGATATTTAATAATTGTGTTGTGCTACGAGCATGTATAAGAGATTATGTATTGGATTTTGGACGTTTTGGTATAATTGACGAAGTTGAAATTAAGGAAACTAAGAAGACGTTGATAAGCCTCGGAGAGTTGGCGGAGCATTGGGCTTACGGACTTTGGGCACAAGTTGTAGTACGCTATTGTGTTGGGTAATGATGATTTATGCCACTGTTATGGTTGCCGGCTGTCTATTGACAAATTGAGGAACTGATCACCCTTAATCTCTTGTTGATAGTAGACGGAATCATAATTGATGGATAGATGTGTCGTGCCAACTAGTATAGTACGTACGTTGAATTGGTTGAAGTCAAGCCAAGTGCTGGTGGATTGTTTATTTTGTCGATGTAGATTCATACATGAGCATATTAGTTGAAGTTAAGGATGGTGGCATGAGGTTACAATTTAATTGATGAGTAGTATGGAAATTCGCAGTTGAGTTCTGGGTAATTTGAGAATTGAGTTGCAAGTAGAAAAAGAAGTGAAGTTATAAGTTGAATTGTAAAAGTGGAACTTTTGGTTGGTAAAGATGAGTTACTTGGTTATGTTAATTCGGATAAGAATTTATGAAGAATTGTGTCAGTATGAGTAAAAGTCGATAATTTGGTTTGTTGGATTAGTTGGAAAGGAAAAGATGATTTATCTGGTTGAAGTTAATTGTACACAGGTACCCTATGTTGTTGTAATGATGTTGCGTGTTTAAGATGATTTTCGAGGAACGTGTAAATAGGAGATGGTAAATTTTTAGTTATGTTTTATGATAATTAGGAAGTAGTCGTCGTTGTAATTATGTTGAACGTTCAGAGGTGTTGTCTTACGGATCTAAGTTCGAAGTATTTAGTAACTACAAAAGTGTATAACACCTTTTGGGATGGAATTTCTGAAGAATTAAGTCGAAAGTCGCTGTTATGTCGGTTTGGTGATTAGAAGTTGGAGTTAAACTGAGTAGACTTGATACTTTGCAAGTAATCAGAGTGCGCAGCGAACGCATGGTGTTGTACAGTTGTTCATGCGTGAGCAACAACGATGTTGGTATTTGGTTGCGTTGATGTCGTGTTTAAGTTGTGTGTTCGTATGTTGTTGCGTTCTAGTTCTTAAACCGGTGAATTCTTAAGTTGGTTACTCTTTATGTTATGATGTTAAGTTGTCAAGTGTGTCGCATGAGTAGTATTCGGGTTGTTTTCGTCGTTGATGTTATAAATTGTTTGTATTATACGTAGGTTGCCTTCGGAGATGAGAGTTGATTAGTCGGATGGAATCACATAGTTGGAGTAGTTGTATCGGATGAATTTTCGAGGACGAAAATGTTCTAAGTAGGGGAGAGTTGTAACGCCCGTTTATTTAATTAAGTATTTAATTAAATATAATTATAGTATGTTGTGTTGATTCGCGTTGATTTGAGTATTTGTGTCGATTTAAGTTGATTCCGGAATATCGGAATATTATGTTGATACTTCTAAGTTGGTTCGAGTTGAATTGATTTAATAAGCTGATTTAAGTTGTGGAAATAATATTGAATATTTTCTGTCTATGGTTAAATATGTTGATTTGGTGGTTTGGACGATTTATTTGATAGTCGATAATTAGTCGATTTAGTCGAGAGAAATAATATTAGAATTCATATTATGGAATATAAGCGTTTTTTTTTAAGTGGGCTTAGTCGTTGCGTTGGTGGTAGTAATTGGTGAGGTGTTGATTAGTAGGCCCAAATTGAGATTTATAATTATAATAATAATTATAATAAAAAGAAAAATAATGAGAGGAAGTTAGGTTTTGTATCAGTAGAGGAAAGAAGAGCAGGAATGTGAGAAAGAAGAACGAGGAAAAGTTGGAGAAAGAGGGATACGGGAGAATTGCCGTCAGAGCCAAGTCGGAAAAGTCGATCAGAAATTCGAGCGGCCATCAATCTAAGGTAAGGGTGGGGTTCGAATTTTATAACCAGGAATAAGATGATTAATATGTAGGAATTGGGATCGGGTAGTGTTCATGTTGTTGTTGTTGCTGATTTGTTCGATCTTGTTGTTCTGATGTTGAATTGAATATTACTGCTACTGTGAAAACATCGTGTTGTCGGGTTGATTGAAAAATTGTATTTCTGTGTTCCTATGAAAATCTTGCTCTGGTTGATTTTGTGTGTGATCCGGTGTTAAAAACGAGAGTGAATCAATCCTGGAAAGAAAAAAAAAATTGGGACGAAACTGCGTTTTAGGGGTGGCGCAGGCCACCCAAAACAAAGAAATAACATGTGGTGGGAGCCACAAGGTGCATGTGGCGCAAGCCACCAACCAAGGGAGTGGCGCAAGCCACTTAGGTATAGTAAGGGTGGTGCAAGCCACCCATTTTATAGGGGTAGTGATATTTTGTTTTGTTGTTTTCTGGCAAGTGGAATTTTAGTTGATGTATGCATGTAATTGGAACTAGTAACATGTTAGTAAATGATGAGAGCCATCAATCCATGTTGAGAGCCACCAAATTATCATGTTGAGAGCCACTGATGAAGATGTAGCGCAGGCCACCCATGGAATGTGGGGTCCACACTTTAGTTGTTGTACCTTTAATAACCTGTTCACAAAGTAATCCAATTGTTACTGTTAACTTTTCTTAGTTTTGAAATAAAGTATTACTAGACAAATTGTTAGTTTTCTTTATGACAGAAATTAACTGGTTTTGAAATAAATTGATAGTTTACGAGTAGTATGAATTTCCATATCAGTATATCAAGTGCAATCGAAATAAACTGTTTTTTTTTGGTAGAACAGAAAGATGAAATTTTCAAGACAGAAAGTTTAAATATAGCAGGGGCATTGTATTACAAACCAGAAAAAGTCACAGAATTTTATAATAAACTAGTATTAATAGCAGAAGTGAAAATAATGTAGTTTAGTCGGTTTAGCCGATTTAAGCGGAAAAATTAGTTGTTCGGAATTTAACAAAAATTGTCGAGGTAGTTAGTAATAATTAGTAGGTGATTTTAGTCGGTTTAATTTGTTGAATTCGTGTTGTATATGTGGGTTTCTTGTACAGTTGCTTATGTGGTTTTGTCCCGGTTTGTGGGCATCTTTAAGTCATAGGTCGAAGGACCAATGTTGATGTTAAAGTTGTAGGTCGTATGACCAACGTTGATGTATATAAATTGTAGGCCTATGGCCAAAGTTGAATCGTGTTGAATTAAAGTTGTTACGTGGTTGTTATAGGTTGTTCGGAGTTGGTTGTTGTTTTGTGTTGAGTCGTTGCATCATGGCATAGCATTATTAAGTTGGCCTGGATTGGAAAAATTACTAAGTTGAAGGCTTATGCCTTGCAGATACCTCGATAACCTGGTATATTTTAAGTTGGGAGTTCTGTTCCGTTTCTAAGTTGGGAGTTTTGCTCCAATGGTACCACATGCATACGCATAGTCGAGTCGCATCCTGTGTCGCATTATTTATGTTGTTTGTGTTGATTGTGGTTGTTGAAGTTGAGTAAGTTGTTTATGTTGTCCAAGTTGATAAAGTTGTTCATGTTGCTTAAGTTGATAAAGTTGTTCATGTTGCTTAAGTTGATAAAGTTGTTCATGTTGCTTAAGTTGATAAAGTTGATGCGTTGTTTAAGTTGATGAAGTCGATTATGTTGATGTTGAAGAAGTTGAATATATTGGGTATATTCGTTGAAGTTGATGAAGGTGTTTACGTTGATTTTAGGGTTGAAGTTGGTTATGTTGATTAGGTTGATTTTAGTGATTATGTCGTAAATGTTGATATGTGTAATAGGTTGATAAAGTATGTTGGTAAGTTGTGGGTGATTTGTAAGATGTTGTTGTTGGATAGTAATGAAAATTGTATGATTCTTTCTAACGTATTGATTATCATATTCTTGTTTATATTTTTTGATATCTCACCCCTTCTGTTTGAATGTTACCCCTATGTTGGTAACGTGCAGGTTAGCAGAGATGAAGGTCGTTTATCTTCATTAGTTGAGTCGGTGATGTCGCTCTGATACGTAGCACTCGGGGGGATGAACGCTTAGTTGCTCTGTTGTTGTTTTAAGTTGTTTCCATGAAAATATGTTGTTACTAAGTTGTTTAAGTTGAACAAATGTTATACCATGTATAGGTGAATATTTGAGAATCCGCTGCGTAGTTGTGAAAATTGTTTTGGTTCCAAGAAGGAATAAAAGTTGTTATTATAGTTTCATCCGAATTAAAAGTGTTATGTATCAATGTACTATTTGATTTAAATGAATGTGTTTTTAAAGTTGTAAAAATGCGGCATCCTATTTGTGTACTTGTTGATTGAATTTTACTACTCTGATTTTCAATATAATTGCCGGGTAGAAATGGGGTGTTACAGTATGTGTCAATACACTTATAGTGTGTATCGACTTCAATGTAAAAAGGAGTCAATACATTGCACAAAAGTGAAAAATCTATGTTTGTCTCTGCCTCAAATGTATTTCCAAACACGGATGAGTCGTACATTCATTAATTTTTTAGCCTCCCTTTTCAGTATGTATCGATTCCATTATCGAGTGGGTCGATACATTGGTGTTGGTTTTCGCTCCATCAAGGCTCCAAGGCTCAAATGGGTTTACCCATTCACATTAAAAGACAACTTTTCTTATTTCCTCAACGCGTCAACAACCATAACACCACTTTGACTGATTTTTCAATCTTCCTAAACTCCCAACTAACCTCATTTACTCACTGTCTTTCAACTATCCCTTCTATTCTCAAGACAAGTTTGGTTTTCGAAATTACATTTACTCTTCACCATTCTCTTTTCCCTACAAAACATATCGTATTCCTTTTTCCAAAATCAAATCCTTCTAATCTTAATTCTTCAAAATTAGGTGATTGCCTTTCTATTTCCATAGTTTGGGTTAGTGGGTCTCTCAAAATTTACTCAAATTCCTCTCACTTTCATTCACACCTTTCATCAAACACTTGGTGTGAGTTCTTCAAACACCAAAAAACTCAAGGCTCCTAAGTTGAATAGAGGGGAAAATTCCGCAGAAGCATTTTCTTTAACCCTTGTAAGTGCTCTATCTATCTTGCCTCTTTCTTGTGTCGATGAATTTGAGAAATCCTTTAGAAATAAGATTATGGTCAAGCAACATGTGTATGACCATGTTGTTGTTAATGAGTTACACATCCCTGAAATTGTCAATATGATGAAGTATTAAGAAATCAATAACTGTTTGAAAGTATCAACTGAGTACAATGAAGACTTGATTCGAGTCTTTTATGTTGGGCTGGAGTCAAGTAAAGGGTGTATATTTTACCTTAAAATGGGCAAGCACATCTATCATGTTACAGAAGACACTTGGAATGATGTATTTGGCTTAAGTACTATATTCACTAATTACTCCACTTTTGTTGATTATTCTTTTCACCCTTACTTTGAAGTAAGAAGTTACTTAAATTCATGTCTCAAAGCTCCCATAGCAGAAGACCAATTGGCCAACACATCAATAGGTTATTTGAAAATAGATCCACATATCCTTAATTAGACAGTGACTAGTGTATCGCGTCCAAGGAATGATGGTCACTCACGGATTGACATTGATAAGAATAATCTGATGTATATCCTTCAAAACAAATTCGTCTAAATTGACCTAACTACTTTACTTACCGAATGTTTTCTATTAAAGAGTGTAACCGAGGGTCGTCCCTTTGTTATGTTTTAATGATTACTAAAATTTTGAAGAACTTCAATATTGGTTTGGAAAATATTGTGACCATCTCTCCTAGACCAGCTCAAGAATTCAATTCAAGCACCATGACGCATACAAATACCATTGGGATAAAGATCTCAAGGCGTACTACTATAAGATGAAAGGGAACAGGTAAGGTCATCAATAATTATGATGACCCTACTGAATTTGTTATTGATGTGGTTGATGAACATTAGGTAGAAGAACCAGATCATAATATAGACGCAAACATGGTGGATTCTCAACATGCTCATGAAGATCTTCCTGAGTGGCAAGGTTTTGCAGGTACACATGATGAATCACAAGGTTGGGGCTAATGGCAGCAAAAATCATGGACACAATATGGAGTTACTTATGAGAACCCTTCCGGTATTGCCTTGTCTAGTGAAGAATCATCTATTATTTCTATGCTTGAGAACTTGTGTGTGGAGCAAGGAGAGCGTCTGAAGTGGATTTCCGTAGGCATGATGAATTTGAGGCAGCTAAAGAGGAGCATTTCAGAACCATTCATGATCATTTGATTGCCCAAGATGACAATTTTAATAGTTTTGCTTCGTATGCTAGGGGACAATTCAATGAGATTCGTAAAAAATGGCATCAAACCATACTGCAACTAAAGCTGGCATTCATGAAATGATTTGTGATCAAAATGACAACAATGATCATTATTTTCAGTTTTAACGAGAGATGTGTGATGTGTTGAATGGTGAGAATGATGTTGCTTGGTTTCATGGTGGTGGAGGTAGAGCTCGCAATCGTGGATGTGGTCGTTACTAGGCCTCATTGTGGACTAAGTTTTTTTTTTCCTCGTTAGAATTATGGACTTAGTTTATCTTTATTGTGTTATGTTATTGCAACCTCTTATGATAATTATGTAATGGTTATGACAATTATGTATTGTGCTACATTTGGTCTTGTGTTTATGTTTAAATTACGCTTTCGATTAAGACATAATTCTATGTGAGTGCTTGTTTTAATTGATTCATTTAATCATTGCAAGACCTCTGAGTGCATTTTTTTCTATATGTTGTTGTGTAATGTTTCATGATGCTTCTCACATTTTCCATCTTTGCCTCTTTTGTTGTTGTTAAAAGGGGAGAAGCACAAGGTTTATCATTCATATATTCTGGGGGAGCCTTGCCAAAGACATCAAGAGTGCCTAGTATGTTTTGCCATTATAAAAAGGGGGAGTATGTGAGTGCCAGGATTACATAAACCATCATATATCAAAATATGGGGTTTTCACAAAATGACATGCATGGGTCGATACATCCATTGTATAGGTCGTTACGTACTTAGTGGAATTTCAAAGAATTTGGATATGCCTTCAATGGGTCGATACATCCTGCGAATGGGTCGACTCATTCTTGGTTGGGTCGACTCAATTTGAAAGAAGCTTTTCAAGGATTTACCATTGCCTTAAATGTATCGATACATTGAAGGACTGGGTTGACTCACCCGTGTTTGAAGTCGACTCATCCTGAAACTTTTTCTTGACAAATTGGTTATTGCCTCCAATGTATTAACTCCATTTGGTCTCGTATTGACTCATTCCATTTTAGAGTCAATACATTTTGTATCAATCTTTTCAAAATTGCATTTTGGCTAAAAATATGTTTTGCTCATTTCTTCTCTACACACATAGACATAAAAATACTCATTCATGCATCATTTAATTTCATTAAAACCTGAAAATATACAAAGAATTCTCATCATCTTCAACCTTTCTTTGATGCATGCATCAACTACACATAATCATTTTTTATTGTTTGTTGTCAAGACAAGCTTGATAAGGTCCAATTTAGGTTTGCATAATCAAATTGGGTTGAGGTTTTCTTTGGGGGTTTCAAGGAGAAAACCTTTAGGATTTTTACTCTAAGATCAAGGGTTGATTTGGAGGTTTTTGCACAAGTCTTGTCAACTTGGATTCAGCTGAGAGAAGGCTTTGAAGAACATAGGTTCTTGCAAAGGAGTAGCGGTAACCAGAGGATCAATTCAAAGGCTTGGGGCAAGATTTCACAATTTGGATTCAGTCGGGTGAAAGCTTTGAAGAACGAAAGGTTCAGTCAAAGGAGTAGCGTTAACCGGAGGATCATGTTGAAGATCTTGTGTGACTTGATCTTGTTAAGATCAAAGGAAGAGAAAGAGGTAGGATCAACATGTAACATAGGGTTTGGGGGTTTGAATTGCTACTACTTCTCTTGTAAACTGATATTGCAAAGGTTAATTACAATATCTCAATTTGATTTCGAATTGAGGGCAAACATACCCATTGTGAGGACAATTTGCGAACTGCCTAAACAAATTTTGGAGTTCTCTCTCTCTCTCTTTCTTTCTCTCTCTTTCTCTCTCTCTTTCTCTCTCTCTCTCTCCCTCTCTCTCTCTCTCTCTCTCTCTCTCTCTGTTAGATTTTAAAAACAATTATTGTGTAATTTTATTATCCAAAATTCTGGTTGTGTTGAAGTTTTTTAATGTGTTTTTGTGAAACCATTGCAATCTAAACCATTCTAATTTTTTGTCATAACTTCAACATAAGGAGAATCAAGCTTGGTGTATTGTATCCTAAGTGGTCGATAAAATTACTGCACACTAAGCGTTCAAAAAAATTCTTTAGTCAAGTTTTTTTTACATTTCATTGGAAATTGTTTCCCTTACGTGTTGTTTATATTCAAACTTATATAACTAGTTTGTTTAATCTTCTCATTTTAAGCATTCACTTTAATACGGTTTATACGCATATCCGATTCTACCAAATACGGTTCGGATAGACGAGAGTCGATATGGATTTGCTTCCGCTTGCCATAGAAAAATATTTTTAAAAACATAATTTTAAATAAGAAAATTTTATTTAACGATCTATTCACCCCCTTCTAAATCGTTTTCCTTGTCTAACACTTTATTACGAAAAGATTTTAACTTAACGATTATGTTTGAAAATATTTGATATGAGGATATTTTATTGGACATTTAAAAAAAACATTCGAAATGAATTGAGGTTTGATTTGCATCAATTCGAAATTAATAAAAAAGAAATGAGTTTGAAAAAAATCCATCTGATATTGGATAAGGGTTTTAAAATTTATTAAAAATATTTAGTTAAATTATCATCTATTTATTTAATTAATTATAGTAATTAAATAAATTAAATAAAAAGTAATAATAAGATCAAAGGAATGGTGTGCAAGAGTATCATGGAGGATATAGAAGTATTAAAATAGTAGAAAGATGATCCAAAAGCCCAAACACACATTCAAGTATAAAAAAAACAAAACAAAAAAAGAATAAAAATGAGAATTTCGTATTGCACCCTAGATATCTGTTAGGCACCACGGAAATTTTAAAAATATTCCTAATTTTCGGAGGTGCATCTCCGGACGCACCTAATACACATATTTCATTCGTTTTTGAGTCACAGCCCGATTTTATGAATAAATTTATTTCAGAAATGCATCTCTGGAAATGTATTTTCGAAAACAATTTATAACAACAAAAAGTGTTGTTACCTGTTTCCCCCACCAAACGTAGAATAATGTAACTCAGTTCTCAAACTACTTGAATCCCTAATATGTGTTAGACAATAGACAACCATAAGATGCAACAAATACCACCCAAGCACCCTTATAGCTAGAATAACTCTTCGTTGCTGGTATAAAATCCTGATAAATATATTAAAGGAAACAGATATACATGAATCATCTATGGTTTGCAGGCTGGGGTGGTGAACTGTTGTTGCTACTGTTGCTAGCTCTTCCTTTCAAAGGCCTGAATTAGAGGAAAATTTACATTAGTAAAGAATCAAAATGAAGAGGCTTGCAGACAGGTAACAACAATTTTTTTGTTATAAATTATTTCCGAAAATTTTCCATAGATACATTTCCAGAATAAATTTATTCAAAAAATCGGGTTGTGACTCAAAAACGAATGAAATATATTTATTGGTTGCGTCCGGAAATGCACCTCCGAAAATTATGGACATTTTTGGAATTTTGCATGGTGCCTAAGAGACATCTAGGGTGCAATAGGAAATTCTCATAAAAAAGAGGGGGTTGACCCGCGTGACCCCACTCCGACTCATCTTCTTCATTGAAGAAACAAGTACGTACAAAAACAATATGCAAGTATGGAAACGCAATTTAAAAAAAAAATACACTAGTCTCTTTGATCCACATGTAACTGTCTCAAATTTTCACAAAATTACACAAATGAATAATAAAAATTCATCTACTCGATCTGACGAACACAATGACATGCTCAAAAATAAAAAACAACAACTAAAATATTTGAAAATTAGTCGTATACAGTGGGATGCACAAAAACAATAATTTTTCAAAAAATCACATTTCAAGCTATTTTACACAAATGATTAAAAGATATGAAACATACTAAGTGCAGAAACAAGTTTATGTCAAGAAATTAAGTAAAAAGTAAGAATCAAAGCTTACCCACACGAAAAACCTCAAGAACGCGAAGAACACCGATGCGTTTTTCGGTGAAAAACTCAGATTCCAACGAGGCTCTGCCGAAATTCTGGTGAGGTGAATTTTCCACTTTTCTTTACAGATTAGGACTCCTTGCAACTTACTCTTCCTCAATTTCCCATTATTTCACAATTTCGACAATTTTTTTTTCCAAAATCGAGTTCAAAATGACCTTGAGTGAATTTGGAGTTTTTTTTGTGTGGTTTTTGGTAGGGATTATGGGGGTGAGATATTGTGCAATGATTCAAAGAAAATGGATGACAACTGGATCAAGTTATGAGGGTTTTTGCTTAAACTTCAAGTTTCCTAAAAATGAAGAAACTAGAGCTTTGATGATGAATTTGATGCAGAATTTTCGAGCTGTTTAATATTGATTGATTGTGCAGATTGTGAATGAATTAATGTTGATTTATAGGCTCTAAAATTAGGTTAAAGGATGACTTAGGAATTATGAAAAAAACGTAAAAAGTGTGAGTAAATTTGGATAAATTTGAATGCATTTGAATGTAAATTTGAATTTGACATGAAAATATCTCAAATTCTGATATGTAGTGTAATTGGATGTGATCAAATGAGATGTGAATGAAAAGTGTGATGAGGCAAAACAAGTGATTTTTTTGTCTTTTATGCCCAAAATCTTGACTTTTTCTTTGACTTTTGAAATGAATGGTGGAAATTAAAATTAAATGAATTGAAATGATGATGTAATGGGAATTTGGCTTGAATTTTATTCTCATGGAATTTACTTTTTTTTTATGCAAAAAAATAAAAATGATGCAAAATGACTTGAATATTTTAGGAACTTTAATATTAATTTTATTGACTTTTTTACTTTGAATAATGCAAAATGCATATGATGAATGATAGAAATTTATTTAGAATGATGCAACCACATAACTATGCAAATGACCAAAGATTGACCTTTGATTGACTTTGATAGAATTAGCTTGCAACGAATGAATTTTGAATGATGCATGACATATGAAGTATGTAAAGTACTTAGAATTTTTTTTTTTTGAAATTTTCAAATGAGGTAATGCTTGACTTAAAGTAAAAAACATGAGAAAAAATTGGGGTATGACACCTTACTAACCAAGCCCCATAACGGCTAGTTTTGGACCGACCCGCTCCAATTTTCCCTACAATCTCTCACATTTAGGTGAAATTCTCACCTATAAATAGACACCTTCACATCTTATATTTTTCACTCCGAAATTCCGTATTTTGAATTCTCTCTCTCTTCTCTCTCAACTCCGCTTCTTAAATTTTCTTTTCTGTTTTTGAGTGGCTTCTCTGCGCCATCAAAGACTGATTTTTTTTTCCATAAACTACGAGTGCTTTTTTATACCATCATTGAGTGGTTTTAACGCCATTAGAGGATGTATCTATAGAATGATATCTATCATGAAAGTGATAATTGTACAATTGAACTGGGTTGTTTTATCCTAGAGACGTCGTGGTAGTTTGAATGCTTTTCATAGCCTTATACAGTACCGTGAAATGTATGAAAAAGAGTCACCTAATTCGTGACTCGATTCGATAATTTCTTCGGTAGCTTATTTTCAAAACCGTGAAACTAACAGTTAACAGAATAATCCAAACACAACAACTATAATCAACTTGAGTAGTGAGAAAATATTTGTGTCCATGAACTAATTGAATAGAAATGGGACCTCATATATCAAAGTATAGAAATTCACCATGTTGAACCTTGGGAAGAATTAGAATCAAAACTATTTATCCAAACTTTTGAATCATCATTTTGTGTGACATGAAGAGGTCTTCATGTTGAATGATCATGGAAGTTTTTTTGTTATTAGAAGGAAAAGGATCCATAAGCAAGATTTGAGATCTTACTAGATCAAAAGAATCATTTAGACCAGTGAGAAATTCGATAGAATGAATTAGATCATGTTGTAATCTAGCATTAGTTAAACCAGTTATGCAGACACACTTATGTGGACAGTTGCAATTCAAAAACATTTTGATAATCTTGTTTAGGGGAAGAAATTAAGATTTCTATTGAACAATCATTTGCAAGAACATTTGTTAACATTTTCAAATATCTCATGAACTTACAAGATTATCATTCTTCTAAGAACATCAAACAGATGTTACAACTGAAACTATGCTAATACTAAGTACAACTTCACACACATACACATCTATAATGCATGCTTAAACACGGTTTTGACCGCGGTTGCGCTATGATTCTTGACATTGCGTGAAACTAAGACAAAATACAGCCATTGCAGCTGCGGCTGCAATTGTAGTCGCAATGATGTTAGGAATTAAAACCTCGTATACATGCAATTTCAAGCCCAAGCTTCTCCTCCTCCTGCATCCCTAGTATTTACAATGCCAAGACTTGCTGACTTCTTAAACGGCTTGCTCAATTGAAACACCGGGTGCCTGCATAACTTGCGCACGCCGTTTCTCAATCGCAACCAATGTTCGCTGTCATATCTACGTCGATAACTATAACTATTTTCTAACGGACCACTGTCAAATGTAGAAGTCGCGCTATCAGCTGAAAAGGACTTGAATACCTCGTCTCGATTTCTCTTTTCCTCGGAGCTTCGGAGTTTCTCTACGCTCCATTCTATTCTTCCTAAGGTAGAAGTCCTTGAGAATTTTCTTTTTGTAGTTGATGCCTTTTTGTCACAATCGTCCTCGGTTAGTTCACACGATGATTCCTCGCGGTTGAAGTTGAAGGGAGGAAACTCATCTTTGCAGGAGGCGAAATCCATGCTATTTGAAAGCAATCTTGCGTTTGAAATCGATTCGTCTCGTTCTCGAAGTGTCTTCAAAATCAATGTCTTTAAGAAGTTCATAACTTGTACTGCATGAATCAATGCAGTTAAAGGATCTGCCATCTGCATTACAAAAGAAAGTTGGCATTTAGAGACGGCAAAATTGATTTTAACCTTTTTGGACGTTTTCGAGTAGAATTGACTCTGCCTCCTGAATCGATTCTAACTTGATGTTTGAACTTTGAGTTTTTGCATCTACAATTGATTTTTAACCTCGAATTTGTTGTTCCAACACACTTTTACACGAATTCGTACATAAATTACTTTACATTCAACTCACTTTTAGTCAGAGACAATTTAACATAATCGCCAAAGAATAAGCAAAAACAAATTTTCTTGAAGTGCTATTGTTAACGAACCTGTGTCATATTAGGCGCGAAAACCATAGCTACGTTGCGCGCATTCATCTTATTGAACTGTTCATACTCAACAACATCAGCCATCAAATTTATCGCCCAATCGAGAAGCGCAGCTTCTGTTGAAGGAAGCAACTTGACAAGGTTTGTACAATCATCTTCTGTGTTGCATAGCATCACTTGCTCCGGCGTGAGAGAGTCAAGTACACCAGTTGGAAGCTCTCTAAACCAAGCCTGCAAATTTCAAACTTCAATTAGACACAATGACGCAAGGACGCAAAAACATCGAATTAGACATCTTAAAAATTACTATTAACTACCTTGATCAAGCCGGATAAACAATGAACGTCGATTCCGTTCGGAACTACGCCTTTGTTTAACTGATCACGAACGAACGCTTCTTGGCTATTCTCACCAGTAATACGGAATATTCCTTCTGCCTTCGTACACGGAAAACACGAAATTAGACCTTAAAATTCATATGTGACTAACATTGATTCAAACGAATTTAACAAATAATCCAACACAAATAGAACATACTTGAAGACCTCCCTCGGAGTACAATTGCTTTTGCATCCTCAGCAGAATTGTTGGAACACTATTCCCTCTGTCATCATAAGAACACTGCATTGACTTGGCAGAAACTCCAAATACCTTCACACTGCATGATTTAGAGACAGTATTAGAACCTATGAAGCACATATACCCCGAATAAAACCCTCACACCGACACGGTGACACCGGTAATAATTTAAAAAAATGAATAAATTAAACATAAGCATAAGTGCCGATGCTGGTGTCACCGACACGCTTTTTTTAGTGGTGTTAGTTCTAAATAGATTAGAACAAAACAAAGAAAACCTTAAAGTAATGAAAACCTTACAATGCAGTGAGATCTGCATTGCATCTAAATGACACACTCTCATCAAGGTTTTAAAAAACTTTTTGTTACCACGAAAACGGCCTCGACAAGATGGTACTTATTCACTGTTTTTATGATAAATAACAAATTGTTGTTAATTCACGTCGCGACGATCGCAGTCAGTGTCGCAACACCTATACCGACCGACCGAAATCGTGAAATTTAAAACCTTTGCTCTCTATCAAAATATCCAAACAAAATTGAACAAAACATAAATTAGAAAATCTATACAAAATCTAAACAAAACACAATTCAAGAATCTAAACAAAACTGAACAAAACATAAATTTCATGTTCTATGAACAATATAGATATACAAAATTGACCTTGCGCTAGGTACTCTTGTAGGAACCTCCGGTTGAAACTCAGAAGGCAAACCAAGGAAGCCATTGAACCTATCAAAAGTAACATGTGACACGTGTCTAACTTCTGTTGGCCAGCTGATATCTAAGGAAGAAACATCCTCTCTTTCCACACTACAAGTAACAAGCGATTTCTTAAGAGCAGCAACAACAATATCCAATATTGCAAACTGGTTTTGATGATTGTTGTTGGATCCTTTCGTGAAATGTCTCGAAACATTGTTGCTTGAATACTTCTCTTCCTCCATCTCCTCCTCCTCCTCCTCGTCATCATCATCATCATTATCATCATTGTCATCGTCACTTTCCAATTCTTCTTCTTTTTCTTCTTTCTCCTTTCCTTGTTGAGCAACAGTGTTGAACTCAGATACGCTGAAACCTGCTACACCACATGATTTGGATCGAAAAAGGCGAGTCATTTGGGTTAATTACCAAGAAAGAAATAAAGGGTTGGTTCTAAATAAAGCTGAAAGGATCTGAATGTGAGGTTGTTTTGGTTAAGTAAAGGGTGTGGTGAAAAATGGAAGAAGAAAAAGAGAGAAGAGAAAGAAAAAGGATGAGTTTGGTTGAGAGGGAAATTATGAACGACAATTGGATTGGGAAGGTAAGTAAGGTGGTAAGATTGATGGTGACATGAAACATTGTTGTTGGTTTTCTTTTTGTTTTGGTTAGGATCATGTTGGTTGGAATAATTAAGAAAAGTGAAGTAAAAGGTAAATGACTTAGAAAAAAATCAATTTTTATAAGTGATTTTTTCATAAAAATAATTGATTAAGTACATACACTTTGCACATGTGTAAGGTTCTTTGATGCTGAACATGGTTTTAATGGCTTCTACACTAGATCCAATACCTGTGAACTTTTTTGTGAATATAAAAGAAAGCGGGTAAATAAGTGAGTTTGGTGGCTCGTGATGAGAGGGTGAAGACAAAAAAGAGAGAGAGAGGAAGAAGACAGGAGAGTGTGTGTATTATTGTGAGGTTCCTAGTGACATGTTTTAAGGCTACTAGATATGTGTTCCCATCACACATGACATATTATGCTTAGGAGTCAGATTTCTGTGCATGAATGGGAGGGTTCTATTTTTTGACTCTATCATTGTTACAGGCACTGTATTTGTTAGTGATGGAGCACAGAAAATAAAGGTCTAAAAGTATGATATCACTTAGGGTGTGATTGGTTGTAAAGAGAAAGTGAGAAGAGAGAAATAAGTGAGATAGTATATGAGAAGAGAGAAATAAGTGAGAAGTAAAGAAGATTTATAAGGTTGCTTGTTATAAGAGAAATATGAGAGAAATAGAAGAGAAAGAAGTGTGTAAAATTTTTAAAAGACAAAACTATCCTTATTTTAAAAATATATAAAATATAGTATATTTAACTTATGCAAGAGCAAATATGGAATAAACCAAAAAAATGTTTCTCTTTCTCATTTCTTCTCATTTTAGGAGAGATTAGAAAAAGTAATGGGACCCACATAATTTTATTCTCTCTTCCCTATTTCTCACCAAACCAAACAAGAGAAATAAGACATCTCTCTTCAACTTCTCTCTCACCAACTTCTCTCTATCATATTTCTTCTAAAACAAACACACCCTTAGTTCTATAGGCAAAGTTGTAATAGATGGAAAGTGACTCATAATTTAGTGTGACTAACTAACACTTGAAAAATAGTTGGGAACTCTAACAATAGTTGAAGTTGTTGTTAGGAAGTAAAAGTTCAACTTAGGTTTTTTTTTCTTCATCTTTTTGTTGAATCAATGTGGATTAAATCATTTTATTGAATCAATGTCGAACAAATCAAGTTAAGTCTACTCCACCTTAGTTTCTATGTCTTGAATTTCCATATCTTTACACCTCATCCTCATACGAGTCTTGTCAAAAGTAAGATCACCATTATGATAAACTTTGATCCTCCAAGTTTCATCGTTCACAAATTGTATCCCTTCACACCTTAAGGATAAAATATGAAGACACCCTTCATAACCCTATCATGAAACATGTCTAACTTGATATGAAACACACAACTTATCCAGGACAAAATGGTCATATTAATGTTTCATCTAGGCCATTTTGTTGTGGTGTGCCAACTATAGTTCTATGACGATTTATACCTTATTTCCTGAAAATATCATTAAACTGCTTTGAAACAAATTTCATGTTATTGTTAGTTCTTATAAATTTCATTTTATTTCCTAATTGATTTCTAATAATTATAGCTCACAACTTAAACTTTTCAAATGTGTCACTTTTTTGTTTCAAATTGCATCTCATACTTAAAAAAAAAACATTAATTATAGTGAGAAATATAAACCAACCATGCGTGTTGCCACCCATGCTGAACCTCAAAGATCCAAGTGAATATACTAAAAAAGTATACTAGAATTATGCATACCACTTCTAAAATTTACTCAATGTTATTGGTCTATTATGCAATAATCACAAAATTTTAGTTTGTTTAGTTTCTCACTTCCTAGCAACTCTTACTTAACTAGTTCATCCAAACCTCTTTCATTAACATGTCCTAATATCAAATACAGTAGTTTGGTCTTATTATGATTTTTTTTTATATGCAAGATATATTGAAAAGAGTACAAGGGGTACTCGAACCCTGATTACAAAATACGAAAACTGAAACGAAAGAAATGCCAAACCAACTAAAGATTACGAAATACAATGAAGATGGGCAACATTAAAATCCCAAAAACTAAAGTTGTGCTTTGGCATATCAGCAAACAAAAACCACCTCCAACTATAGAGCTTAACGTTCCAAATGATGTCGTTCACGCTACTGAGCCTATCCTTGAACAGAATATCGTTTCTATGAATCCAAAGGCCCCACAAAACAACCCACCAGAAAACACCAGCCTTCCAATCTTCTTCCCCAAAGTAGAATAGAAAATCAAGAATAATTCTACAGTATTAGAACCCTCCAACGAATCTATATTAAGTCAACTATAGACTCCGTCCCAAACAAGTTTAGATATATCACAAAGAAAGAATAAGTGCATTATAGTTTCGTCAAACCTTAAACAAAAGGCACAAGAGAGATCATGCGACGAATAGATGATATTTCTACGGTATAAATGATCCTTCGAGGCTATTCTATCCATTAGGACTTGCCAACCGAAAATCTTGATTTTCGGTGGAATAGACGAAATCCACAAAACCGACAAAGCTTCAGCCGTATTAACCGACACAGCAGAAGGAGTGTTGTGATTAATGGCAACAATACAATCGTAGCAGTCACCAACCGAAAAATCATGCAAATTCCCGAAACACCATCTAACCTTATCCTCTCTGTCAGGATAAAGAGCCTTTTGAAACAACACACTCCTCAAATCTGAGTATACTTCAACAGACCTCACCAACATATCCTCAGTTATTCCCAAGTCACCCCAAACCCAAAGATCATCGAGCTAGTAACCCAAGGTATTCACCATGTCATACTTACTGTCACAAGCGTTAAAAAGATCAAGGAACTAAAGACATAGAGGCCTGCCACACCAGGTAACACTCCAAAACGGGGTATGTCTGCCATCGCCCACTTCAAATATGATGTTACTACCTATGTTGTATGCTGGTTTTTTTGAAACAAACATATCGCTTTCCTATCCCTCAACAACCTCCATTTCCATTTATTCAAAAGAGCCTCATTGAAATCTTAAATTCTCCTTACACCAAGGCCTCCATCATTTTTGTTTTTGCATATTTGACTTCAACTGACTCATGTCGTGGTTTTCGCTTCATTCGTACCGCCCCAAAAGAACTTCATTTGGATTCTTTCGATTTCTTTTCGAACTCCAGCTGGAACCTTGTAGAAGGACATAAGGAAAATGGGTAAAGAGTTAAGCACTAAGTTGATCAAAATGAGTCTACCACCTTTAGTAAGAATTTTAGCTTCCCAACTAGCCAATTTCCTTTTGATTTTCTCTAAAAGAGGATTCCACATCTTGAGGCTTCTTGGGTTGCTGCCTATGGGTATGCCTAAGAATGTGAAACTGCTCTCACCAATGTTGCAGGATAGGAATTCCGCCGCAACCAAAGCAAAGTGTTGGTTTAGGTTGATGTTGTGAATTTTACTCTTGTGGAAGTTAATTCCTAAACCGGACACCAATTTGAAACCTCGAAGGATTGCTTTAATGCTCCATAGTTTCTTCCAAACATCTTCATAAAAAAGAATCGTATCGTCGGCGAATTACAACACCTCGATAGATTTGTCCTCCGCAACCTGAAAACCAGAAAACTCTCCCAGAGAAACAGCTTTTGATATCAAATAAGTGAGGCCCTCAGTAAATAAAACAAACAAAAAAGCCGAAAGCGGATCGCCTTGCCTAAGGCCTCTTTCGACCGAGAAATCACCAGTGGGGCTTCCGTTAACGAGAATTGACAGAAAACACTTAAAGACACAAGAATCCATCCAGCGCATCCAACGATCTCTGAAACCCATCTTCTTCATAATAAAACGCAGAAGCTTCCAACTTACTCTGTCGTATACTTTTTCAAAATCCAATTTGAGCACCAAACATCTCCTGTTTTCACGCGTAGCGACGTCCAGAATTTCCTTAGCCGCGAGGACTCCATCTAGCAAAAATATGCCAGACACGAAAGCGGTTTGGCAAGGAGAAATAAGGGAATTTAAGACCAATTTAAGCCTAGCAGCAAGAACCTTCGCAATGATTTTCTGTAAGCACCCCACCAAACAAATAGGTCTGAACTCCGAGAGACTTTGGGGATTCGACGACTTCGGGATGAGGGCAAGAAAAGTGGAAGAGACGGTTTTGCTAAGTCTAGGACATCCATGGAAATCTTTAACGAACTGAAATATATCCTCTTTCATGAATTCCCAACACTTTCTGATAAAGAAAAAATTGTATCCATCCGGACCTGGACACTTCGAGGCTTCGCAATCCCACAGAGCTGCTTTAATTTCAGAGTCAGAAAAGGGAGATTCCAACTCCTTTCTTTGAGCCTCTGAAAGAGTACCGACACAAATGTCCTGAAGAACAGATCTATTCAGGCCGGGTTCCGAGAAAACCGACTTAAAATGGTTTTTAATACCCTCCTTGACCTCCTGGACACCCTCAACCACACTACCATCCTCCTTCACAAACTTGCCAATGAACTAACTTCTCTTCCAGGTTTTGATAACAACGTGAAAAAACTTGCTGTTACGATCTCCGTCGTTCCTTCACTTCAATCTGGACTTTTGCAACAAAAATTTTTCTTTCAAATAAATATTTTTCCAAAAAATAGCAGTGACCTCTCTTCTCCTTTCAGATAACACCTCAACATCACCCGAACCGCTACCAGCTAAAGACGCATCCAGTCTGTTAACTTCAGATACGCACTCATCAATTTCCAAATCCATTTTGTCAAAAACTTCGATATTCCAATTTTTCAGAATCTGCTTCAGCTTCTTCAATTTCTTTTTCAGGACGAAATCGCTTCTCCCAGACACCTTAAGATTCAGCCAAACATCTTTGACAAAAGGCAAGAAATCCTTATTATCGAACCAACAATTCAGCACTCGGAAGGGTTTAGGACCCCAATTCAAGCAGTTCAAAGCAATTCGAATCGGACAATGGTCTGAAATGTCTCTCTTTCCTACAACCTGGTTCACCACTCCCCATCTGTTAATCAACGAATCCGAAAGAAGAAAACGATCGATACGGCTCATGGATCTCCCATCACTGCTAAACCAAGTGAACCTACTACCCTCACACGGAACATCCACAAGAGCACTACCTTCCACAAACTCCCTGAACTCCCTCATTTCACTATGCTTGTTGAAATTTGCACACCCTTTTCTCTCAGACAATTTCAGGATGGTGTTGAAGTCACCTCCGATGATCCACTCTTCGTCGCTATATCTGCTGATGAGAGTCAAAATATTCTTCCACGTAGTGCGTTTCAGCGAAAACACACAAGAAGAATAAACATTCAGAATGTAATACGCCAACCCTTTCCAAACCACTTTGACGCTTAAGTAACTATCCCCTGAGAAAGAAAACAAAGATTGAATTTCACTAGATTTCCACAGAGATAACAAACCTCCAGATTGACCATTGGAGAGGGAACACGACCAATCAACCTCCTCACTACCCCATAACGAACTGATAAATTTCTCGTCCACATAATTACGTTTAGTTTCTTGAAACAAAATGACATCCGACTTCTCAATCTTGATGAAATGTTGATCCTCCTTCTCTTGGCACTGCTACCACTCCCTCTAATGTTGAAAGATATTATGTTCATGTCTTACCGCTTTTGACTACCTTCGACTTTGCTTTTCTAATTTTCTCGCTACTTTCCAACTCCCCAATATTTTTGTTGTAATCAATCGCCTTATCTTTAGCAACCACACCCAACTTTGAAATTGCTTTCCACACCTTATCGCCTACGTTAAATTCCGTGTTATTCCAGAATCTCCTGTTTCCTTGTCTAACGTCAGAGTCGGTCAGAGATTCGCAACAGAGAATTGACCCACCTGAAAATATATCTCCATCCTCCTCTAAAGAATTCGCAGGAACCATAGAAACCACCTCAACCTTCTTAATAAGTTTCTAAGATTTTCTAAGGGGTTCAAAAAAAGAAGGTACTACAATTGGGGAATGGGGAACCAAATTAGGGTTCGAAGAGGAACCTAATTTGGGAACGACACCAACTTTGAGAATATTGCCCAATTCCACGTCATCGAACACATCACCAACCGCATTTGACCCATTAACACCATTGCCTCCTTTGAAACATTTCTCGTTCAAGTGGGCTTTCTCTAACAGGAAAGCACCCCCGAAGTCCAATTCAACGTTTAAAGGAATGCCCAAATCTACTACTAGCTAATGATAATAATAGTGGAATTATACAAATCACACATTTTAGAACCCTTAGAAAATATCAATGTACCATGTAAAACTTTTAACATTCCATTTTCAATTCTAGTGCAAAAGTTTTTGCTAAGTTCGAGAACATATCTCATGTTGCGTACAAGGAAACTCACATTTAACATACATCTTGAGCCAAACCTTTCCAATATCATAAACCTTGCATGCCTTATTATTATCGAGAGAACATCTCTACCTTTTTTAGCTCTACAGTATCAAAGCATCCCTTCCTTTGACACATTTGATAATACAATCTTGAATCCATGATCTACCTCTTTTTCATATCCAAACTTGTTACCACTAACTCATTGACACCTTATAACCATCTTCATTTGAGGCAACCACAATATAAATAAAATCACACCCTTATTTCATCTCTATGGATAATCCTTCTTGAAGTGACAACTTTTATGACAAAGAAAACAATTGTACTTTGAATTATTAAACCCGTTAGACTTGGACTTAGATCTAAATTTCCTCCAATTTGGTTTTCCATACTCTCAAAACTCTCTCTTATTTAACTCTTTTATATTGAATAACTCCTTAGTTATTATAGCCAGTTGAAAATCCTCCAAGCTGATAATGTCTTCTTTACCATAAATAATTGCATACTTGAAATGCTAAAACGGTCTAGTTAATGAGCTTAATAACAGTAGAACATTTTCTCCATCATTAAGTGTCACCTCGATATTTTGCAACTCATCAATAAAATTTTGAATTATTCTCAATTTATCCATTATGGATTTCTTCTCTACCATCCAAAATGAATAAAGTTGGTGTTTCATACATAACTTATGAGACAATGACTTCGTCATATACAATTATTCAAGCTTCATCCACATTTCCGCCACAATCTTCTCTCTTGCGACTTCTCTAAACACTTTATCTTCAAGACACAAGATAATAACATTGTTTGCCTTATCCACTATCACGGTCTTCTCCATTTGTGTTAGACTTTCCAGCATCTAAGCCACGTGTCTCGATGCATCTGCACATTTTTGTTGAATTAAGATTGTATGTATATTAATTTCCACAGTTCAAAACTGTTGTCTTTGAAAAATTACCAATACTAAATAGTCTCAAGAAAATTTAATTTGTCAACTAGTGCAAAACAACCATAATTCCAAGAACAACATAAAATATGAGAATCAACACACATACATTTGTTTACTCAGTTCAATCTAAAATAACCTACTTTAGAGAAAATGGAAGCTCTTTGATCCACTACTGAATAAGTGTCTTTAACAAGAGATTATTAATGATTTAAAAGAAAATAGTTCTCTAAGTTCTTAAGAAAATCTCCTATTTTTTACTCAGTTTGTGATCCAATCCCTCATTTTCTTAATCACACAATCTTGTAGTGTTTAGAAATATTTCTCAACCATTAAATACCTCTAAAGATTTTTCAATTCTTAGCAAATTCCATAAGAATTCCTATATTTAACCATTTAGAAAAAAATATCTTCCTAAAAAGGATATAAAAACCTTAAATATGACACTTGTTGTGAGACGAAGCGCCTTGCGCCTCTAGTCCAAGGGCCTCAGGTTTTTCCAAAACTTTTTGTGTTTGAGGCAGACCTCAAATCATTCAAAAAGATTTTTCAGAGATGCCTCACTTTTCTTCAAAACGCCTCGCGTTCGTTCATGGCAAAATGAAAAAGTTGAAGTCTCTAGCTTTCTTGAATCACACTCCACACATATATTCTATCATTCACGAATAAAGACAAAACATTAAAAACACATTTTTTTCTTCATCCTATAAACACAACACCAATCTATATACAAATACATCTCTAGAAAAAAATATGGACAGAATTTCATGTAATTGATATTGCACGAATTTACACATTAAAATAATTGGTGTTTATGTGATCAAAATCAAATAGTTCAGATTTAAATTCTATATATATATATATATATATATATATATATATATATATATATATATGTTTACCGTCCAATCTAGATCAGAAAAATATAAATATCACACTTTTAGTCAGAGAGAAATATCGAAAACCCTACTCATGCACAAACAAATTATAAACTCAGATTTTTAAATAATAAAAAAACAACGCATACTTTATTCGGTCATTATTATACCTAAAAAAAATACCTTTATATTAATTAAATAAATAATTATATATAGAGAATAAAAGAAAGATTTACTTGGTCCAACACCTCAAAATATTTTAATGGTCATCTCAAATAAGATTATAAGTTTAGAGAATTTCTTAATACACCCCATGAGTTTTTTAGACACCACGCGAAATTTTTTTTTTGTTTTCTGATTTCGGATGTGCACATCTGGACACATCATTTTTTTTAAATGTTGATTTGTTCTGAATGTGCAAATCCGGAATGTTTTCTCATATGCACATCCGGAAGAAATTCTTATAACTTCGCGCCAGAGTCTTCTCCCCCTCATTCTTAACTTCTGCCTAACTTCTTTCCGGATATACAGATACGGAAAAACCCTATAAATATTAGTTCCGGATTTGTATATCCGAAACTTTCCCGTATCTGCAAATCAGAATATTTTACTGATACATTTTTCAATCAGAATTGACTATGTTATGCAACCAATTGCAATGTTTTCATTGGAATAAAATTCATAAGTGCATTAAAAAGGCATATGAATAAAAATTCAATATATTTCACTTCAAAAATGTACATTTTGTCGTTCGATTATACAAAAGAGTTAAAACAAAAGTCTCCGTCTAAATCTATCGGAGCTTGACCTTTGGACTTTTCCGCATTTGATGCCTTTTCAATTTCGTTCAATCTATCGAATTCAACCATCCTTTCAACAAAACTATTCGGCCATGACTCGGCAATTGCGGTTGCATGCGTCGCCCATTGCGATGATTTAGGTGGTATGGGGCATTCGGGTTTCAAGATAACTTGTACAAAATGCCTTGATTTCGTAAGCCATCCGATACACATCATGCGATCATTTGGATTGGACGGTGGTGCGGTGCGGAGTGGAAAAAAGGTTTTCGAAAAACCGTATCGCGTCAAGTCAATACACACCATATCGTACGCACATGTGATAAGATGACCCATCTCGGGGAAGCTCATCCATTTCGATACCGAGGTCGGGCCACTCAACCACGGAACAAGTGACTCGTAAACCTTGTCGTATTTTTCTTTATTTTCATACAAACGCAAGTATGCTTCTTTATGTGTCTCCAACTCTAGGATAAGTTGATGACAGACAAGTTCATGATCTTTCTCTCCTCCACCGAGTAGAGCCGAAACGGCTCGGTAACCGCAATTATCATCCCCTTCAACATCGATGATACCGTCGATATGCTTGTGCATAAAAACCGGCATCTCGTCGATAAAGGAAATTATAGGTCGAATCGGTGTCGGAAGCGGTGCATTCGGAGTCGGAATTCGCACAACAAAGTTACAAAAGCGTTTCTTCTTTCTGAACCATTATCCGATCTTCTGATATTCACACCGAAACCAAGGCCAATAGTCATCCTACGAATATATGCGGGCATGCTATCACGATCATCAAACTCTTGCTTGTTATTAAAGTCACCGCCGACATCAACCGACTTTACAATAATCCCTTCAACTTTCGGGGAAATCGTCGAAACTAATTCTTTTGAGATGTTATCGGGGTGCACAATATCTATTTATAAACAATAACAGACCAATAAATATATATATATATATATAACTAAAACCTATTAAAAATTGCTGAAAATTAAAATTAATAAGTTCCAGGCATTTTTCCGGATGTGCACATCCGAACAAGTTCATGCGCAATACGTACCGGATTTACACATCCGGAAGCCGCGTAACTTATTTTTTTCAAAAAGTAGATTGATAATGTAAGCAATGTAGTGGATGAAGTTGAATATTTACCTGAAATTCAATCTTCTCTTGCTCTCTTTGATTTGTTGCACCAAAAAGTTTGAGTTTTTGAGTGAGAACTGGTATTGATGAAGTAGGGTTTTTTAGGTTGGTGAGGGTGAGTGTGGAAGAAGAAAGGTTGAGAATGGGAAGAATGGAGGGAGTGATCATGCAGGTTCAAATAGATCAACAATTTTTTCGGATCTGCATATACAGAGACCTTCCGCATATGCACATCCTGGACAAATATTTTTTTTAACGCCATGTTGCGTCCTGATTTGCACATCCTGAATCAGAAGACATAAGTGAAATTTCGCGCGGTGTCTAAAAAACTTATGAGATGTATTAAAAAATCCTCTAAATTTATAACTCAACCCAATAGGTATATCTCAAATAAGATGATAATAATAATAATAATAGAACTATAGAAGTGTTGGAGTTGAAGACATCTCTTGTATCTTGTCTCGTCACGTTTTCACAAATTAATGATAAGAAACTTGTGACATCTTATATTGCCACGAATTTCCTCTATACTTATGTTGTCATGGAACAATAATACACAAACATAAAGTTTTGATATGATTATGATTTACACATGAATTGTTCCTCTTTCAAATGAAACTACTATTATTGGATTTGGATTTACTCAAGGAACAAAAATGTACCTTTGGTAGCACTCACATGCCAAAGAATGAAAGATACCCAACCTTGAAAGAAAGGAAGAACAGGTTGTCAAAGAAATAAAGTTGAAGAGAACAAATTTCCAAAATATCATGACCCCATTGAGGTCAATTTTTCTATGCTTTATATAGATTTAGATTCCAATTTTTGTTTATGAAACATTCAAGAAAAAGAATGCTTTTTAATATTATTGTTGAGTAGGATTCCAAGAGTCACATGATTACATGTTATTGTGTACCTTCCTTGTTCTATGGTGATTGAGAAACTCTATAACTATTTTTGACTGAAAAACTTTTTATATTGATGATTAACAAAATTACTAACTTAGATGAATGAATTATATAATGTCGTTTTCGTAAGAGTAGGGCATGGGAATGGAGATATTTTAGATTAATTAATTAATTGATACTATAAATTATTGAAAAGAGAGTGAGGGCACATGAACATGTTCTTGGACATGATGCAAATGCAGCTACCGTATGTCCTGTCATTGCCATGCCATCACCGCATGATATTGATCTTAATGTTTTTCTATGGTCCCTTGCTTTATTTGGATTCATGTGCAGCTATAGCACTATGTTTTACAATTTCTCATATCTTCGCTTGATATGTATTTTACTCTCTCTTGGCTAGCACTATGTATTACAATTTCTATCTTCACTTGATATATGTTTTAGTCTCTCAAATTTAGATCATTTTTGAAAAATATATATTAGGTTTAGAGTTGTTTCGGGTTAAAAAGACTGGATCGTCAATCCAAATAAAGTATTGGAAATGCACTGTATATGTGATTATCAGGGGTCTTCGATCCATATCAGAGATCATTATTTATTGTTGGATCTCATCCAACGGTGTAATACCTCAAAATTTGCTCTCCCTCTTTGTCATCATAGCATGGCATTATCATTTATCATATCATATCCACCTCATTAACATTACATTGCATTTAAAATAGAAAAATGAAGCATGGCATCCTTCTTACCATCAGGGCATGTGATCAGGTGGAAGGTGGACAATCAAGGGATCATTCAAAGCACAAAAAGGTCAATCAAGTGCCCTCAAGGCAAGCCAAGAGGTCTTTCATGTCTCATACCATCTCAATTGATCATCCACAACCTCAAGGATAAGAGATACAATGGGAGATTGAAGCATTACATCTTTCACTATGCAAGAGGTTCAAAAACTGAAGGAAAACCCTCAAAAGAGATAGCTCATTGATCCAAAATCATCCTCAAATGGCATATATCATCATCCTTTAAGAAGGTACACAACATACTCTGAGGAATTTGAAATTGAAGACTGCACATTTTTCTCCTAGGAGGTGGGCACCAAAACTAGGGTTTCCCATTAAATCAGGGAATCTTTGATTTTTTGGACAAAACTTGATGTCATGGTATTCTACATGTTCTTAAGTGTATGTGTATGGAAAATTGCCTCTCAATTGGTTTTGGAAGTGTTTCAATTGGAAGAAAGATCAGAAATCAGGAAAATTGGGGCCAGGTCAAATAATCAGAGGAAAAAGTCAACTCTTGACTTTTTGAGCCCAAAATCATGAAATTCATGTTACATATGTCCAATGTACAAAATTTGGTCAAGAAACTCCAAAGGAATCATGAAAAAATCAAGATGTGGAGAGTTGCCATTTTTGGATGAAGAAGGGTTACTAAAAATAGCAAGTTTTGGCCATTTTGCATCAGAGTTTGAGCCAAGGCCATTTAAAATTGAAACACCAAATGAAAATTCCACTCGGCCACAACAAAAGATCTTGTTTCAAGCTTCAAATCCATGTGTAGAACATCTCCATTGGATAAAAATTGAGTGAGATATGGATGATTAAAGTTGGGGAAAACTAGGGCAAAATGCAAGTCAGCTTGGTCAATTTTCAGGTCACGCGCGTGTCATTTTCACAAACACATGGTGGGCCAAATGTTTAGATCAATTACTCATGGTTAGAGGCCTCAAATGAAAAATCTTTCAACATGAAAGTTGTTCCTCTATGTGAGATCTTTAAGATTGGTGTTCATGTTTTTTTCATTTGATCAAAGGTCAAGGAGTTATGTTGAGTCCAATGTGCTATGATCATGCTGAGAACCTAGGTGCCATGTTACCTTGTTAACCAACCTTTGCCACGCCCTCATACCAGTCTCAAGCTTATGTGTTATAAGTCATTTTGCAACTTACTCCAAACCCCATTTCAATTCAATTTTCATATCAAAGTTGTCCTATTACATCCCCTCTTTCCAATGTCTCCAAGAACTCATTAGATCATCCACAATGCCAAGAGAAAATCACCATTAAACATCCATGTTTGCATTATTTCCAAACTGTCACAAAAAAACAGAAAAATGAATGTTGTTGTTGTGGTCTCAGTTTTCCCGTGCATTGCTCACTCTCCAACTCTTTCTTCATTTAACCAAACATTCATCACATGTCCATGCACATGAGCACGTGCATTACATAAAAATAGAAAGAACAACTTGCTGAGCAAGTTTCACCTACACAAGCCGTGCCATTTCACTTCTCTTCACCTCCACCATAGTTTATCATGGGTTATCATCACCATAGCTTTGCTCTCCCTAACTAACTTGACTCAGTTAGTTAGGGATGACTCACTTAACTCAACTGTGACTCACTTGACTCACTCATTAAACCATAGTTAACCCACACTATAAAACAAAATCTCACTTCACATTTTCATTCAGCTTCATTTTTCTCTCATTTTTCACTTCAAAACACTTCAAACTCTCCCTCACATTCTCTCTACTTTCCCTCTGATTTCACACGAGCTTCACCATCTTTCCTTCATCTACTTCATCTTCATCATCATCAATGGCATTGAATTGAAGCCTTTCTACACAGTCCTCAAGATTTTGCAAGCATTGTTCAACATTGAACCTCTCTGCTCTCAAGACCATTGGTTGTATAGCATTTATTTTGCTAAGTTCGTGAAGCTCCAAGGTTGCAGAACAAGTATTTCCTCTGGTTTTCTCAAACTATACAAGAACTGCAAGATCAGGTTCCAAATCTCACAAACTCTTTTCTCACGATTTACTTGTTTATTTTGTTGTTTTAATGTTGATATGAGCTTAATAGAAGCATTCCAAACTCCGGCTAGTTGATAGGCCTTCTAAAGGCTTAGTTGCAAAACCTAGGGCATGTTTTACTCTTCTCTGTTCTCCATGTGCACGTGTATTATGTGGAAAATAGTGGTAGATCCATGATGTGCATGAGCTCAGCTTTAATTTGGTATATGATTTGTGCATCTTGGTGAGATATGAGGGTTGCAGACGGTGGTGATTGACCGGAGAAGGTGACCGGAGGTCCCTCTCCGGCCGGTGATCGTTATGTTAGGGTTTCTGGTCAGAATTAATGTGGACCGTTTGATGTTCATGATCCAATGCTCCAAAACGTGACAACGCATTAAAAAGAATGTGCTCCTCACGTGTTTTTTTCTGATTCTCATTTAAACGTTTTATGGTGCAGTGCATGTTAGTTGTCGTGTTCCTCCACGCGTGATCATTGATTTTGTTTACTTTGACCTTTGTGTTGACTTGACCTAATCTGATGGTTGTAATTGCTTTGACTTGTGTTGACTGAGGAGCATGGCAGTTATTGTGTTATGCGAGCTTAGTGGACCTAGTCAGATTGATATCCACACCCCCATGCCTTAAGCCCAAACCATTTTTGAACTGAGTAATTACTAGGCATGCACCCCCATACATTTTGCATTGCATTTTATTTTTTATTTTTGCTACACGTTTTCTTTTTAATTTTTAAAAATACTAAATAGCATCATAAAATTCCACAAAAATTCATGAGCCTTCTTAAAACATTTAGAAATTTTTTCATGATTTTGTTTCTTGATTTTATTACCTTTTTGCCCCTGTTCCATAATTTTCTTTGAATTTCTTTGGTGTGCATTCTTAATGTGGTACATGCTTTTGTTTAATTTTGTTCTTGATCATTAAAAATTGTTTTGATGCTTTTCTTTTTGAATTGAGTCATTATCATCTTGAGGTATGTTAAGTGATTTTTATTTGATTTTTTAGGTCATTTTATGGCATGTTTGGTGTTCACTTTTGTGCTACTTTGTATGATATGTCTATTTGACCTAAGTGCATTGTTTGACATCATTTTGCCTTGGTTCCTTGCATGCTACTTTGATATGTGATTCATCTCTGATTAGTGAACTTCAATACCATGTTTTCATAATTTTCATTAGGCCATTTGATTTTTGTTTGATGCATTTCATTTAAAGCATTATAACATGTCATATCATTGTAATCTTTTGTGCATGTTTACATGTTTTCTTTTGTGTATACTTGCATGATCATTTGCCTATTTGGTAAGCTACACTCTTGACATTATAGGACATTGATACATATCATATGTCATCTTTGCTTGTTGATTATCATTTGAACCTTGTGCACCTTTATCATGTTGTGTTTGCACTTTCCTTTGTTTGGAACTTCCATTTCAATCCTACTTCTTCTATCACTTCTTAAATGCTTTGATGTGTCATGCATGAATACTTGTGAGATGTTTGTGAATCATTTTTCATTTCATTTCAATTCTGATACATGGATTACATGTTCCATTTATACACATTTCTTCTTTTCTCTTTCATCTTTCATTCTCCCTTTTCTTATGATATCATGTTCTAATGTCATGGAGGATGTTTGTTGCCTATCCACTTGAGTTTGATTGATAATAACCATTTGTTTCCATATGATGTACATTCTGGTTGTGGCTCTAGGATTTGGTTTCTCATTTAATTCTTTTGAGTTTTATGATGCATTACATGTTCTTTTACTTCTTATACTTCTTATACATGTTCACTAACCATGTAGGGGCTTTGGTAAGTTTCAATTGAGTGTGGATAAGGAATCCACATTCAACTTCTTTCCTTTCATCTCTTTTACAATTCCATTTTGTGTTTTGTTAAGCACTTATGTGCTTTCTTTTAATAACTCATCACTTTCCCTTTTTGAATTACAATTCATCTTCTACTTTAGAAGTGAATTGTTTAATTCTTTCTTTCTTTAGACTTTAGGTTGAAACCTCACAAACCTTTAGGATCACTCCCTTTAATCTTCAATTAGGATTGAGTCTTAGTCCACATAGGTTTTACCTTTTCTCCTCTCTTGAGTCTCTCTTCTCATCTCAAAGAAAATTCAAAACATATAATAAAGGTAGGCATTTATTGCATTTAGGCCTTTCATATAAAGAAAAGGTTATAAGGGGTCTTCTCTTATAATCTTAGAATGTGTAGCATATAGCCCATCTTGGGTCAATGTGTTAGACATTTGATTTTGTATGATGGACTTAAATGCAATACTTGTTGAAGGTACAAATAATAAAAAACACTTCTTCATTTCTTAATCAACAAAAACACTTAATAAATATAAGTATGCTAGTGTGTTTGAACCTTGATAATTGGAACTAAGTGTGAGGGTCTTCTTCACCCTTAGTGTGCTTTCTTACTCATTCCATCTTGGAATGTGAGAATGTACACATTCCAATGACTAAGATTCAGATACACTATCATATGCAAACAAATGAAAAAACTCTTAAAAGACAAAAACAAACAATAACGTCTTTCCTTCGGGAATTCTTTTCTCACCTCACTCACTCTCAGCGTACGAACGTGCTTCTACTCGTTCTCTTGCAAGACGGTAACGCACTCGGACCAGCGAGCCTGCAACACCTGAGCTAGAACGTCAGCCGTTCCTTAAAAAACACAAACAATCCATCCCTAGTGAGGGGAACTACGTCGCTCTGATTCTCATGCTCCCGATGAGATACATAGGCAGTGGGGTAGGGCCCATGCGAGCACTTCTTTTATTTTCCCTACATTTATTTCTCGTTCCTTTTCCATTCTTTCTCATTTCTTTCTTTCAGTTCTTTTTCCAGTATCTTTTCTATCACCCTTTGATTGAAACAAGCAAGCGTGGATCCCATCGGGTACGATGGACGCGTGGGGGTGCTAATACCTTCCCTACGCGTAACCGACTCCCGAACCCAGATCTTTTGGTCGTAAGACCATGCTTTTTCCTTCCCTCAGGTTTATGCGGTGTTTCCTTTCCCTCTCTTGGGATAAATACACATTGCTGGCGACTCTGTTTGGTGCCACTTTCGCGTTTGTACTTGGATGAAAATCCCGGGAGCGACAAACGGTCCTCTACATATCACTCTAAAAAGCAAGATGATCTTGCTCATATATATAAAGAATCTCGCACAAGACCTGAGTTATATTCAAATCTTAATTTATTTACACACTACTTTTATGTTGAAATGTTGATTTTGCATATCAATCCCTTCTCCGCGACGTCGGAAGCTTACTCCATGACTTCCAACACTATTGCTCATATCTGTTAGAGTATTATTCGATTTAATGTCAACGTAATCTTTTTAAGACTTGAATTATGCGAACGCGTTTATGTGCATCAAGATCGAACAATTTAAGTTGAAATATAATTTTATTTATATTTATAAACTTGACTTTCTAAAGTTTGACCCAAATCTATATTTGGAAAGGGAGTTTCTTGAAATAGCCGAAGATTGAATAACAATAACTCCAAAATGGCATCTTGATTTTTAAATTCTTGTTAATAAATAAAAAGGACATCATAGTATCACACAAGATATTAAAGAAAACAATACTTGTGTCCACAAGCTCTGAATTGAACTTTACATTTATATGCACCATTCTATATTAGATGGAAGATCTAGAGAAAGTATTTTTGTCAGCACTATTGATCCACTTCTTATTGTTTGATTTTTATAACTGGTCCATAGGGAAATCAAAATAAGGAAACAAAATATGGTTCACGAGATGGTGCTTGAAAGTGTCCCAAATGAGTACAAGTTGTAGTTTGTACCATCAATGTTCTGAATTAATTAGAATTTCAAAAGTTAATTTACCAAAAATAAAAGTATGCTTATCTTTAGGAAGTGTTTGGTGAGGAGTTTTTCTTTTTGAAAGGCAATTGTATTAATAAATAAAAATACAAGGGGTATTCACCCTACAAGCAAACTAGCAAACAAGAAGCCTAACACAAAGGAAACAATATTTCCACTCAACTCCAACCTAAACCCAACTAACATCCAAGAGGATTCATAGAAAAAGAATAGAAACTAGAGTTGGCAGGAGAAATATCCTTCAAAAGACTCCATCTCCAAACGAGTAGCTTTATATCCCAACATACATTATTGAAAATAATTGGCTCATTCCTAAAAATAAAGTTGTTCCTTGTTAACCAAAGAATCCAGGTGATTGCTATCCAACTGTTTCCCAACTTAATATCTGTAACAGAATTCCCCCGATAATTGGTCCACGCAGTGAAGAAATTCCACATACAACCTTCGAACTTAATATCGCAACCTAACAAATCACCAATCCTACGCCAGACAGATTCCGCAAACTGACAGGTGAAAAGAAGATGAAACAGAGCTTCCTCACCTTCCATACAGAAACAACAAAGACGATTTTCCACGAGCATACCTCTTCTCCACAAATTATCTTTCGTGGGGAGACGATTCCAAAACAAACGCCACATAAAAAACTTCAGTTTAGGAGGTAACTTCAACTGCCACAACTGTCTGAAAGCACACAGCTGACTCGGGTGAGCAGCCAGCAGAGGATCTCCATTTAACCCAGCTCTGATATAAGCGTAAACCTCCCTAACAACATAAGCATCCGCCTCACCTAAGGTCCAATTGTACTCGTCCTGACAATGCAGCAAAGGCACCTGCTGATGCAGTTCCTGCGAAAATGCAGACGCTAAAAGAGAATCAGCAACTGAATTAGAACTAACAGGGCCAAAATCATTCCACAGCCAAGCTCCCTCAGCAAAATGACCCATGGCGGAAACCGGGGATTTTTTTAGAGCACTTGATTGAAACAGATGACCAAACTTCTCCTTTAAGAGGCCAACACCATTCCAATCGACAAGCCAGAAAGGAATATGGTGGCCTTCTCCCAAAACACACTTAATAAAACCTGCAAAAGAAAAAACATCATTAGTATTACCAGCCCCTATCTCCAAAAGGTCTTTCCACCAATTCGACGCACACCTAGGCTGCCCCATCTGATTATCAACCATGACTTCCCCTTCGAGAAAACCGTATCTCCCCCTCAAAACAGACTTCCACAAAGAAGGCTTCGAGTCCAAAACCTTCCACTTCCACTTTAACAGCAAAGCCGAGTTAAAAGTTCCCAGATCAAGAACTCCCAAACCCCCTTCGTATTTCGGTTTGCACACAATTTCCCACTTCAACCAATGAATTTTAGAATAGCTATCCTGACCTCCCCACAGAAAACGTCTCCTAATTGAATCAATCTTGTTAATAACAGTCACAGGCATTTTGTAGAAAGACATCCAAAAAATAGGCAAACTAGACAGCGTAGAATTTAACAGAGTAACCCGCCCCACCATAGACAAATCTTTACCTCTTCAAGCTACCAATCTCCTTCTAAAAATATCCACCAAAAAATTCCAAGAAGAAATCCTTCTAGGGTTTATTCCTACAGGAATACCCAGAAAACGGAAAGACGGAGAATCAATTCTACACGCCAAGAAGGACGACGCAGCTAACAGAAAATGCTGGCTCACATTTATTCCCATTAACCCGTTTTTATTGAAATTCACCTTCAAACCCGAGACAAGCTCAAAGCTACGTAACACCGTTTTGATACTCCACAAATTCTGCCAATTGCACTCCCCAAAAATTAAAGTGTCATCAGCAAACTGAATAATATCCACCTTAGTGTTCGAACCAACATCAAAACCTTTGAACGATCCAATTGCCGAAGCTCTTTTCATTAATTGGGTCAAACCTTCTGTTACAAGAACAAAAACAAAAGGGGACAAAGGATCTCCTTGCCACAGACCCCTCTCAACCTCAAAATCCTTGGAAGGACTCTCATTCATAAGAATCGACAAATAGCACTTGAATAAACAAGCTTCCATCCAACCTCTCCACTTAATACCAAACTCCATCGCGACAAAAAGTTTTCTAAGAAAATCCCAGTTAACACAATCATAGACCTTCTCGAAGTCCACCTTAAATAACAAACATTCTTGAGAGCTTCTAGTGGCCAAATCAACTACCTCGTTAGCTATCACAACTCCTTCCAACAATTGGCGACCTGGCACAAACGCAGCTTGGCTTTCATCCACAAGGCTCCCAATAACTCTCTTAAGTCTGTTAGCCAATAGCTTCGACAAAATTTTATACAGACCTCCCACCAGACAAATAGGCCTGTAATCCCCAAGCTGTAACGGAATGTCGACTTTAGGAATGAGGGTAATAAAAGCAGAAGTAATCGCTTTAGGAAGAGAAGCCATTTTATGAAAATCATTCAAAAAAGCCAAAATGTCTACTTTCATAAAATGCCAACACTTTTTGAAAAAGAAGAAGTTAATACCATCCGGGCCCGGACTTTTCGAGCTATCACATCTCCAAACCGCCTGTCTGACCTCTTCCTCACCAAAAGGAGTTTCCAAAGAACCAGCTTCCTCCAAATACAACCTTTTGAAATAACAATCAGGAAGAGAAGGGCGATGTTCATAGTTCTCTGAAAACTTATCCTTAAAAAAACTCTACACTTCTTCTGTTATCCCTTCTACGGACTCCACCCTGCCAGAGTTTGTTTCCACAGCCCCTATGAAATTCTTCCTCTGTCTGCTTCTGACCTGATTATGAAAGAAACGTGTATTTCCGTCCCCTAACTTCAACCACTTCCTTCTCGCCTTTTGGATAAGCAAGTTATCTTTAATGTTGAGATGTAACCAAGCCCGTTTAAGTTCCTCAGCCCTTTTTAACACCAACGAATCAACTTCAGAAAAATCACACACTGCCAACCGCTCATCAATAACATTAACCTCTTGAAAACCTTCTTCAGCCTTCAAATCGTACCATCCAAACACCTTGACACTCCACTCCTTAATCTTGCTTTTCAAAGTTTTGAACTTTTCCTTAATCACAAAATTACTTCTACCAATAATACTAATCTCCTTCCATTCTTTTTCCACGAACTCAAGAAAATCGGGATGATCGAACCACCCATCAAACGATTTGAACGGTTTAGAACCCCAGTTAGAGCTTTTGATTTTCAACCAAATGACATAGTGATCAGAAACATCCCTTTCTCCAATAGTTTGACCTATTAGACCCCACTTATCGACCACAGCACTATCCACCAAAAACCTGTCAATTCTGCTCATGGAACTCCCGTCTCCACTATACCACGTATATCTTTTACCAGTAACAGGAAGATCAATCATACCACATTCTCTTATAAAGGCTTCAAAGTCTCTCGATTCCTGACTTCTATACGCAAGGCATCTACTCTTCCTTTCAGAAAAATTAGAAGTCGCGTTAAAATCCCCTCCCATCACCCACTTTCCATCCTTGTAAATCTTCTTTAACTCAATTAACTCCTTCCACAAACTCCTCTTGGACGAGATGTCACAAGCTGAATAAATATTTATCAGATAGAAAATTTCAGCATTCCACAATACTTTCATACCTAGAAACCCTTTACCTGCGAAAGATAAGATTGGCTCCACACAACTTTCCTTCCACTTAGTGATTAATCCCCCCGACAAACCCTGCGCTCCACTAAAAGACCAGCCAACACCAGAAGTATTCCACAAACTATTTATGATTTTACTATCAACTAGCTTCATTTTTTACTCTTGTAAGAAAAAAATACCAGCCTTACCTACTGAGATAACTCTGTTGATCCTTCTTCATTTAGAAAGATTTCCCCCTCCTCTTATGTTGAGAGATCCAACTATCCTTTTAACAGATTTGAATTCACCTTCTTGCTGATAAATCTATCTTTGTCCACTGCTTCCATGTCATTTAATCTCCTCAAAATAGTGACTGTATCCTCTTTTGCTATTACTCCAAGATCTAAAGCTCCCTTCCAAACTTTTCCTCCAACTTCAGTTTCTACCTGCTCCCAAAATTTATTATTTCCCACTCTAACATCCCCATCAGAAATAGACTCACAACAGAGAACATCACCAGCAGAAAAGTTGACATATTCTAGAGAACAAGAAGGAATGATATTAGGTTCTATTTGCTGAGAAAAGTCCACCTTACAACGGCCCAAGTCCTCCTTTGCTGAGAATTGCTCAATTGGATCTTCTGATACCAGTTTGGAGTCCAAAGACACAAGGCCTAAAGACCTACTTGGCTTTTTCTTTCGTGTTCTCTTTTGTTTGGGCCCACAAGCTTCAAGTAACTTTTTAAACTTAATTCTTCTTGAGGGACCGACAAGGCCACTACCTGCCAAACCTCTGAGCATTTGTCTTGTCTTTCCTCCTGAATCATTAACCTGCTGCGCCGTCCTCGAAGGGTGCAAAGGCTCGACAAAAGAGCTCTTTTCAGCTATAATTAAGATTTGATTTTGTATAACAGTTTTTTAGTTTTTAAAGTTTGAAAATTGTAAAACTTATTTGATAGTTTAATTTTATAAAATTATTTTTAAAAGTTATTTTTCATTTTAAAATTATAAAATTATAAAATCAAAATAAATTTTAGAGATTTTGGTTTTTGGTTTTTAGTTTTAAATATTAGAAGAAAAAAACTAAAAAGAAAAAATAATACATTTTTTAATAATAACAAATTTATAATAGTGTGTAACTTGAAAACAAATTTTAAAAATAAGATTATCAAACATATTTTCTTTTAATTTATGTTCTTCAAAAGTGTTTTTTTTTTATAAATTTATTTATAAGTATGTTTTTAAGAACTAAAAACTAAAATTCATTTGAGTTTTAAATCTTCAAAATGAATATTATGAACATTAAAGTATGCTTATCTATTCAATTTGTCACAAGTATTTTCTAATAGTTTTATATCACTAAAATAAATAACGCTTTTCATGGTAAAACTTTCACCTCGAATAATAAAAAACTGAGGTATAAAGTCAAGGCGTGCTATTTTTTATTATTTAAAAAAACAAAAAAAAAACATAAATTCCCTCAGTTTTTCATAAAACCGAGGTGAAAAAACAAATCAGTACAAGATTTGATTCCCAGCTATCGCAATTTATGATTCTATTTGTTTATAAGTGTAAACAAAATGTTCTAACCATTCGATTTTCTATTTAACTGAAACATAAAATAATAAAATTTTACTATAAAAGCACTCGTTAAATATATTTTATCTTACTCGTTAAATATATTCTTGAGCTTAACCAACAAAGAAGGAAGCTCAACCTTTAAAGAGTACTCAGTTGATAGATTGCAAGTGCAGAAATTCATTTTTGTTTCAAAAATATTTGTTTTAATGGGTATCCTACAAAATCTGGATATCGTCGAAGATTTGTTGTAAACAATGTTTTTTGATATTTTGTGTAAACAATGTATTTTAAAAAAATAAAAGAAATACTTACATCGGTTTTCTTTAAAATTTAAAATCGAGGTGATAGTTGAAATAAAACATCGGTTTTATAGTCAAACCGAGGTGGTTAGTAATCATATTTAACTATATTATATGTAGTGGCCCAAAAGAGAGGAAATATTCACCGCCATCCATTTCTATCATGAGTTGCTACTGCAGATCTCTGGGATGGATTGCAAGTGCAGAAAATATAAATTCCAATTGGGAAACAGATCTCTAGCAACTTACATGGGGCCTAGACATGTAAATTAAAATTTCTCATCGGAAAACATTTTACAATGTATTTTTAATATTGTTTGTAAACAATGTAGTTTTAAAAAAACAGCTTATTCACCTTGATTTTCTTGGTCGACGGATAGTTACGATTTTTTTACTATATGCATCGTCCTTAAACAAATCTTTGTCGTCCATTTAATATTTATCAACGCTCAAGAATCTGCCATTAGTTATCCACGTAAAATCTAAGGGACATCAATTATAAAAGCATGCTGAATATTGAAAATATAACCTAAATGAAATATGAAGCGCTTGAAACATAAAGATGTTTTGAAAAGGTCTCTAAGATGGATTGAAAAAGCAGAAAATTACTTGGGTTTAAGGTTTGTTTTCTTGAATATTTATCATGAGCACAAAATCATATATTTGAATAATCATTTTATTTATCTAATCCTTATTTTGTTTTACTTCAGAAACAAATGCATGCTAGATCCGTAGAGAATAATCTTGCAGCTGTTGAAATACAAATAGAGTAGGGTTTTTGTTATCGTTCCACAGAGATTGTTTAGAGATATCACCGCCGTTCTACAGTTGAATTCGTTTCAAACTTTAAAGTAACAAAGGGTTTTGGTTGTTTTTAGTCGGAACGTTTGCATTCAAAGTTAAGTAATGAACAGTAAAAAGATTGGTTTTAACGATTTGTAAAAACATGCCAAGATTAGGGTTCGACAAACCATTTTGTACGGATAGAATCGATAAAGCTAATGAACTCGTTTAAACGGTAAATGTAATCACATATCCTCCCAATATGTTTATCTCTAACACATATTGTGAGTTTTACCATTTTGATCCTTTGATGATCTCTCAATCAAACTATCAAAATGACAACATTCAAGTTCAATATTTATGAACATCAACACTCATAACTATCTTTAGCCAATGTGCATTAATGGATGAAAAACCTAGGTAAAGTGTAAGAACACATTTCTCAATCATGAACCAACACAAAGAATAAACCATAGAAACAAAGTTTTTCACCATACATTCATCATCCAAGAGTTCATAAGCTAGAATCAATACCTATACATACAAAAGAAAGGTTTGTCTACCTTCTAACCTTGACACAAAAGAGAAATTAGCTCTCCATTGATATGGAAGCTTCACAAACAAGAAGATGAAGAAGAGAAACAAGCATCAATGACGTTCTCTCGACGAATGATGCTTCCAATCTTCCAAAATAGGATGCTACAGTGTTTACAATGTGTTTGCTCTAAGGAAATGAATAGTGATCCACAAAAAATCTGATCAATTCTATTTATAAGGGGCTGAGAATCGCAGAGCGCGCTAAGCGCGGTCTCATTTATTGCTAAACCCCCTTAGAACCCCGCTTAGTGGGCTCTAGACCGCGCTAAGCGGGCTACCCACTGGAATTCACTTCATCTTCGCGCTAGGAGCGCGCTTAGCGCGCTACAAGCATGCTCCAAAAATTGTTTTCTTCAAAAACTGCTTCTAAGGAGTCTTCCTTGCTCCAAGCTTCACATTTCAATGTAAAAACCTACAATTAAAAACACAAAAGTTAAATAAATAAGTCTACTAATGCAATTAACTATACTACGGTTATTAACCGGAAACAATGGGAAAAAGCATCGATTATCAAATAAAGATCACAAAAAGGTGCTAAAAACTAAACTAAATATTAACACAATTTAGCACCTAACAACTCCCCCATTTGATCTTCCCCAAGACTCAGTAATTCGAAGATCTAGATCTTCGAGGAATTTGATTTTTACCTTATTCTCTAGTGAATTTGACTTTTATTTTAAACAATGTAATATTTTGTTTAAACAATGTAATATTCTTGATAAACAATGTAATATTATGGGTAAACAATGTAAAATTTAAATAAATAAATAAATTATCTTACCCATCAGTTTTCAAGATAAACCGAGATGAAAGATACGCTAGTTTTGGAAATAATAAAAGTGTTATTACTGGGGTTCGAACCCATGTGCATTCAAATTTACCTCTCAGTTTTAATTCCGTCGAGGTGATAAATGGTGAGATTTCATGTCGCATATCGTTACCTCGCTTTTACATCCGAGGTATTATGCATTTCGCGTCCGAGGTAAGAAACGTTTTTTGTAGTAGTGTATAATCATAGCATATTTTGCTTTATCTAATAAAGTTGAAATCTAAAACTACTAATTTTGTTAAAGCTTAGGTGCTAATTCAAACTCAATTTAAAACTATCGGCAAACGGAATTTTTTTTATATATTTTTTTTTATCGAAGAGGGTATTCATCATCAAACCATCCCTCAACAAAATGACATTATTGAAAGAAAGCATCAACAACTTTAAGATTTTACTCGATCCCTTTTGTTTCATCCTCCCCTCTCTCTCTCTATCTCTCTCTCTCTCATTTCCTCTCATCTTCCCAAATCCAAACTACCAGTCAACCATGTAGCTGCCAGTTTTGGTGGTGTGACGTCGATCTAGATGCTCCACCTTTAACCTCCACTAAGATTGGAGAGTTGTCAGCATTTCTCCGGTGATGTCTTTGTTAACCTATTCATTTTTTCAACAAGTGATGCCTGGTTCTATTTCGGCTCTCTGGGCAAGAAAGGGTGGGTTGTCTCATTTTATCCTTAACTTTCTCTTATAACTAAAACCTCCACCAATTAAATATTAATATAACCTTCTTACATGGTGATTTATATGAAGAGGTTTATATGAAAGTTCCCATAGACTTAAAGTCACTGATAAAAACATTGTCTGTAAGTTGAATAGATCCATTTATGAATTAAAACAATTTAGCCGTCAATGGAACCATAAACTTACCAAAACCTTACTTGACTTAGGTTACAACCAATGTAAATATGATTATTCATTATTTACCAAAAACATTTCAAACTATTTTATTGTTGTGCTTGTATAAGTTGATGATTTAATGATTTCAAGAAGCTATCCTCTTTGGAGCCAAACCATCCTCCACACCCATGTATCTGAGTCACAAACTCACATCTGACACATAAATTCCTCTTTTAAACCCTACTTCTTTTATAAGTCTTATTAGTAGATTACTTTATTTAACTCACAATCGCCCTGACATTAACTTTTCTATTTGTAGGTTAAGTCAGTTTTTATACAACTCAAGTAAAGTTCATTTTCAAGCAGCATTAAGGATACTTAAATGCATCAAACTTACACCTTCCCAGGACCTCATTTTCAACTCAGATTCCTCCATCACTCTAGTAGGATTCACTAACTCGGACTGGGGTTCTTGCAAGGATACTAGACACTCACCACTAACTTTTGCTTCTACATAGGCAACTCCCTCATATGTTGAAAAAGCAAGAAACAACATGTCTGTATATCTTCATCAAAGGAAGGATATTAGACATTGGCCAACACAACTTGTGAATCTCATTGGTTGTTATATTTACTCAAAGATTTGGCTATTGAGCATCAAAATCTAGTAACCCTATTCTGTGATAGCAAGTCTGCTATACACTTAGCAAACAACCCTATTTTTTACAAATAAAAACAAAACGCATAGGGATGGGCTGCCATATCATTCGTGGCAAAATACATAAGAAAATCATTTATTTGACGCACATACACTCAACACAACAGGTAACAAATGTATTTACCAATCCTCTCCACCACGACCCTTTCTCACTTTGTCTCACAAACTAGGTTTACATAACCTCTATTCCGGTTTGAGGGGAGTGTCAAATAGTGTTAATTATCATTAAGTATCTTATAATTTCATTCTCTTAGTTATAACTTTATTATATTTTGCATAATATATGTGGATGAGTTGTTATAACAGTTCCTTATTCATGTGAGTTAGTTGTGATCACACACACACACACACACATATATATATATATATATATATATATATATATATATATATATTGAGTCTCAAATTAATGAAAGTAAATTTTTGATGGAATAATGTTTTGATGTATATATTTGGTTGTAATGATGTTTTGTTACTGTTGTAACAAATTTCCATTTATGAGTTTTTTTTTTCCAACAAAAGCAAAATATCGGTATCAACATCATCTGATAGTTGTTTTCGTGTATAAGATATATTTTAAAACCACCAATCTTTAGTAAATTTAATGGTAATTGACACTAAATTTAATAGAGAAAATTACGGTTCGATCTCCCGCAACTGCGATAAAAAAGGATTGAAACCATTTGATGTTAGAACTGACACTCGAATCAGATTACACAGTTCAGTATATCAGAAATTGGTAGTGAAAAAAATAAATAAAAGTCTTGGTCATGAAGACAACATCTAAATCCGACCCTATTGATCAAGATTTAAATCAAATTATATTCATCTAGATTTTCATGAAATAATGCTCCGGAATTGCTCTAATTGTGGATCCAATTAGAGGATCTAACTCCATTGACAACATTAAAAAATAAATAGACAAAGATGTTCTTTTCATCTCGTGCTAAATAAAAGTAAACCATCTCCTTTTTTTCTTCTTTAGGGGTGTGCAAAAAAACTGGTTCACAAGAACCACACTTAAAAATATGGTGCACCGATATCAAAAGTCCATATTATTTGGTTTAAAAATTAGTCCAAATTCATTTTACTAAAACCATTAAAAACCAGTGTCCACTTTTTAAAACCAATACATAAATGGTTAGTCCACTTTTTAAATATAGTGAGCTCTTTATTTTGTTTCTATTTCATGATCATAAGTGACAATCAAGATAATGTATATTTAATAAATAAAAGTAATTGAAAATTAATTTTTTTTTACAGTTCCTTAACATTTTTTTTCATCATTTTGACTAATTAATTCAATTCAATTTTGTTGAACTATGTAATTTAATGCCAGTACACCTATGATCACTAACTAATGATGTCGTTTCATGATTATGACTTCACATAAGGATCACTGTAAAACTACTTTATCCATGTGGTGCACGATATACGTTGTTTTTTTTAAAGAAAATTACTACTAGTATTACATTTGATAATATATTAATTGATATAAATAACCATCTTTATTTCGAAACCACCTGCTATCAAGAATACACGCAGACATTTATCCATCGTCAAAACACTACAGATGAAAAAAGGAGGGGGTTTTAGAGATTGAATACATATGATCGATCATACCATACATGAATATAAGAATCTTTTGAATGATTGAAATATATATATATATATATATATATATATATATAAAATTTCAAAAATGGTTGGATGGAGTTAAGAATAAGTTATTGGATTGAGAATTAAGTTTAAACAAGTTTGAGGGAAATTTGGTTTTAAAACTGGTCCAAACAAAAATTGATTTTTTGGTGCAAACTGGTTATTAACCAAACCGAACCAAACATAAACCGGTTTTAAAAAAATAAACCAGTTTTATCAAAGTGGTTTTAAAAACCAAACTGATCCATATATTTGGTTCAATTTGGTTTGGTTTTAGAACCATGCACACCCCTATTCTTCTTTCATAATTAGCCTTTTGAATCTTGAAGCAATGTTATTATGATGACAAAGTAAATCCTTTATTTGTCCTTTCCTTTTGTAACAAAAAGAAGATCATGAACTTAAAGTTTGACCAAAATCTAAATTTGGAAACCGAGTTCTTGAAATAGCCTAAGATTGAATAACTCCAAAATGGCATCTTGAATTTTTTAACATTTTTGTATAAATAAAAATGACATCATAGTATCACACAAGATACACAAAATAACTATACTTGTGTCCACAAGCTCTGAACTGAACTTTACATTTATATGCACCATTCCATATTAAATGGAGGATCTAGGGAAAGTATTTTTGTCAACATTTGGTTTTTTATAACTATGGCCCACAGTGAAATCAAAATAAGAAAACAAAATATGGTTCACGAGATGATCTTGAAAGTGTCTTGCAGTTTGTAATATCAAAGTTCTGAATTAATTAGAATGTCAAAAGTTAATTACCAAAAATAAAAGTATATTTATTTATTCGATTTGGGAAGTGTTTGGTGAGGAGATTAAATCATCGGAATGAATATTATGAAAATGATTGTTTGAATGTTGCGTACTCTTTTTATTAGGATTGTGGAATAATCCCAAAGTCATTAATTAACTCTATTTTCATTTCAAATTTTTTCGATACAATTAAATGCATATTTGTGGCTTTTGTCAAACAAAAGTCCTTTAAGAGAATTTAAGAGAAATGATATTCTTACACCCAATTTATACACATATACCGTATTTCACTCTGTACCAATACGGTAAACAGTAAAATATTATAATATTATTAATTTTTTTTATTTTTTTATTTTTTATTAAGAAGTATTGATAATGAATTGTGTGATTAATTAACTTCATAACTTTATTAACCAATATTTTACGTTGTCTTAACCAACTTTGGTGACTGCTCAAAATTATTTTTAATATCTGAATGTTTATTAACCAACTTTATAATTTCATTAACCATTTTTTTACTTTTCATTAACCAACTTTGTTTTACTACTAAAAATTATTTTTAATATATGGACGTTTATTAACCAACTTCATCACTTAATTAACCAACTTTTTACATTGTATTAACCAACTTTATTCACTTTTAAAAAATCATTGTTCATGTACTGTATGCGAACACTGTTCACATTACTGTTCAGGGGGCACATGCACTATTCATATGACACTATTCATGTACTATTCCACATTGTTCATGTACTATTCCACACTGTTCACTCTGTACATACGGTATAGTGTATGTTTTGGTGTAAACGTAGCATTGTTGTTACTTTAAATACACCTAGGATTAAGGGTAACCAGTCCGCCATGTTTTGTCCGCATTTTTTCCGAGACGGAATAAGGTTTTAGTCTTGTACACTATAATATGTTCGCTCCGCTCCACTTTAATTTTTTACGGACGCGTGTATTAATATAAATTTTTGTATTTTTTAGATTAAAAATGTGTAGTGCACATGAAGTTGTTCTGTCCCGCTTTCATTTTTTTGGGGCGGTCAAGGTTTTAAGTTGTGCCCTCATCAATGTCTACCCCGTCCTGTCCCATTTTTCGACAGACTTTTGCGGGACTGGTCTAAATTGGACGACATACCCGTTTGTCATTCCTACTTAGGATGATAAAAAAAATTTGTATACATGGCTATTCGGAAAAAAAAAAATCTATCAATGACAGAGAGCGAGTAATTTAATGGTGATAAAATTGATAAATACTTTAACTATCCATTAACAAATATAGAAAAATATAATATTATTTGTTTGTTAATTCCACCAGCTAGTAATAGTAGCAAATGTTTATATGAGTGTGATTCGTATGAAAGTGTGTGTATTTATCTCTATGATCGCATCCTTTATATAGCGGTCTTGGTCTACTCTGTCTTCATAAAGTCTATTGATTGGCCATTAAGACATATGTTTTCTTGTCTGGATGAGAGTAGTTAATGAGAATCAAGTCTTTGCTACCATGTCTGAAACAAACCATTAATGAGTATTTACACGACTTGAATGCTTTCTTCGATTCCTTACGCATTGGTCCTGGGCCAGTATAAACGATTTGGTTTGTTTACTATCTTAACTCGGATTTGTCCTTATGAATTGCTTGATAGTTAGGGCGGGCTCTATCAGCTATGGGTAAGAACCCAATATAATTTACCAGAATGTACACAGTCCCTCAAGAATGAGACATGTAAGGGCGAGATGATTTAAGTGAGAGACCAAATTATACATAGTATTTAATGGTTATTTTCCATCTATCGAGGTTATACATAGTTTATTCGAGCTGACCTCAATATTGAGTGTCGAGTTGGTCTAATGAATGATGATGCTTACCCTTGTTATCTTATGGTGACCTCTCATTATCTTGGCGTAAATTGCTTATTACCTGAGTCTTCTTTAGATTGTCGTTTTCGGAGTCTTGTCGAGGTCTTTTACGCATCCCTATGAAAATAATATTATCACTACACAAACCCCAAATACAAGATGTTGATCTTTGGAATTTGGATTATTTTTCAAGTATTTTATCTTCAATTTTAAAGTAGTTTGACCTCTATTAGGTGCATTTTATTGTCATATCTTTGACTTTATTTAGTTTAGATGAAAAAGAATGAGACATGACAAGTTGGAGCTGGACAATGGCAGAATTCATAAAGATTGCACATAGAGGATGCCTCAAATAGAAAAAACCAAAGCACGCTATGACCTAGTCGTAGCATGCACTACAACTAGTAGTGGGTGCCTTCCCCCTTTCTAATTTTGGTTCCATAATGAAAATCAGAGGCCACTACCGCCTACTCGTAGTTGTTAGAACAAAATTTGTTCATGACATATATTCCTTAGGTTTGATGATAACAAAGTATTAAAATAACAATGGTTATATTTGATGTGTGTTTCATGTATGTAGGTTCTAATACTTGTAAATATGTACATTCAGAATCTGATATACAAGGGCACACTTGAGAGAAGCTGAATTGCTAGCTTCTGGTGGTGCAGAATCTAACGAACATTCTATAAGTGATGTCTGGCGTATACTCTGAAGCTAAAGGTCCCAGCATCAGAAGGAGCAACATAATTGTCTCTACACTTGGTGAATGTAAATTGACTTCTGGTGATCATTCATAATTAGTGATAAAGTTGAAGTTATCCGTACTGTAGAAAGCAAACTGCATTGTCAAATCAGTTTGTCAGCTAGAGTCTTAGTTCACAAGGCTCAAGAAAAGTTGGCATGTGTAACACCCCCCAATCTATACCCCCAAATAATAAAGCAATAACAAATAATCAGAGTATAATTAAAAATTTACGGCATAGAAGGAGGCGTCACATCAATTGAAACAAAATACAATCACCTACTCTTATAGATATGCAACAATTCAGGTAGCACAAAACAAAGGAACTAAGTTCCTACAACCCACAATTCAATTACATAATAAAAGCGGAAGATCCGTAACTGAATCTCATATATATATATATATATATATATATATATATATATATATATATATATATATATATATATATATATATCATAAAAAAAAAGTTTGCCTGTCATATCCAATATCATACATGTACAATCCAAAGATACATATACATAATACAAAATAATCACACTCGATCACCCCGACTACCCGGTGCTACATATCAGAGCCGACCGACAAAAGAATGAAGACCTAAGCTTCACAAAAAAACCTCCAGCATCTAATCTGCAATGCCTCATAGAGCATTAAAAACAGCAGAAGGGGTGAGAAACACAATCATAATATAATTGCATACAATTATATATAACATAAAAAATACACATATTCTCGCATTTATTACCAACACAATTATATTTCCTACCAACAGAAATATATATATAACTCATCAATTCCATTCACAATTCCACAAAAATCAATCCATTCATGATTCAATGCAGATGCATAGAGACCGACACAACGACTCTATGCAATGCAATGTCGTACCGACATCAACATCTCAACACCAGTTCACTTAGGAACTATTGGAACCATCGCTCGTTACATAATGTAACTCCCCGTCGGGCATACGATGTTCCCCGTCGCTCACACCCTACACGGGTACATGACGTTTATGGATCGCTCACACCCCACACGGGCACACGACCCGATCGCTCATACCCCACACGGGCACACGATCGTCTATAATCATCGCTCACACCCCACATGGGCACACGACATTATAACGGATTCCCTCTGGAATCGATTCGTCGCTCACACCCCACACGGGCACACAACATCACAAGAATGCATATCATGATGCTTGGCATACAATGACTCATGACATTCAAATGCACACATATATGCAATCATTTCAATCAATAAAAATCATGCTTGCACTTAAGCCCAAAACAATGCATTTATTTGCCATACAGCCACAAACCATCATCACACCATCTAAACACATACCTTCACATTACATAAAATCACACCAGTCATACAGTACATATCACACGCATGTTGCAGAATAACACGTCAAATGCACACCATTAAAATGATAAAAGTCAATAACGACACATTCCAAATTCCCGACATAATTAAATCGGCCAACGATCTCGAAACTATTAATATAAGAAAGAACATGCCAAAAGTTTTCTAACGCACCAAACCGCGCCTGAAGCCGGCTTACGGATTAAAAGTTATAAAGAAAATAAATTGGGAAAAGCTGTCACATTCGCATTGCGAATCTCCTAGCGAGTCCTTCGCTTCTTCATTCGCAGTGCGAATGTCCCAGCGAACCAAGTCAGAATGGAAAATAGCCTAAAAATTTCCCAACATTTGCAGTGCGAACGTCCCAGCGAACCTTCGCTACTCCCTTCGCAGTGCGAGTTTCCCAGCGAACCAAGTCAGAAAGCAAACCACACAAAATAACCCAAAGTTCGCAGTGCGAACCTCTGGAGAATGCTCGCCCACACCTTCGCAGTGCGAATTGCCCGCGAATGTTCGCTTTCCCCTTCGCTAGGGGATTCGCAGTGCGAACCTGCGAATACCAGAAATCCCAGCAGCGCTGTTACACAACCCAAAATGATATTTTCTCAACCAAAACATTTCCAAACCAACATACAACAATCAGAACATGGTCTAATCATGGTAACAAGTATTCTACCGCATTTACATCGATTTCCAACCGCGAAACATCGATTTCTCTCTATCGACCTAGAATCGAAAACTATGAAAACACCACAAACAATCCTATACACACATACATAATCATACACAAGCATAGTATAATCAAGTTTCGCACCCTTACCCGATTAAATCGTGTTTAGAAAAGTCGGTTGAATTGGTTCTTAGATTTTCCAAATTTTCTCTCTTTCTCCTTTTCTTTCTCTTTTCTTTCTTCCTCTTTTTCTTCTCTTCTTTTTCTTTCTTTTCTATTTTTCTCTCTTTCTATTCTATTATATGGAAAATATAATATCTACCCAACCAAAAGACCAAAATACCCCTACACTCAAATATCTCGCAAACGCTCCCAAAACGCGATAAAATATAATCTCGATGAAAAATAACATATTTTCGAATAAAAGTAAGAAATAAAATAATATAATAATAAAATAATCAAAACGACTCAATTAAATAAAAATAACTAAAACTGGGGCGTTACAACTCTCCCCCACTTAGAAATTTTCGTCCTCGAAAATAATACCTGAGACGAACAACTCTGGATATGACTCCCGCATCCGACTCTCCAACTCCCAAGTCAAATTGCCCTCAGCAACGCCTCCCCACGCTACCTTCACAAGTGCAATATCCTTGCCTCTCAACCGCTTCGACTCTCGATCCAAAATCCTAACTGGCAACGCCTCAACCGTAAGGTTCTCCCTTACCTCCACCTCATCCATCAGAATCACATGCGACGGATCCGGAACATACTTCCGAAGCTGTGAAACATGGAATACATCATGCAAATTCGAAAGATTCGGCGGCAACGCCACCCTATAAGCCACAACACCCACTCTCGCGGATATCTGGTAAGGACCAATAAACCGAGAAGTAAGCTTCTTCGATTTCAATGCACGACCAACGCCCGTCATCGGTGTAACTCTCAGAAATACATGATCGCCTTCTTGAAACTCGAGATCTTTCCTTCGTCGATCATGATAACTTTTCTGCCTACTCTGAGAAGCCTTCATTTTCTTGCGAATAAGCTTCACCTTGTCCGTAGTCTGCTGCACCAACTCCGGTCCAACCACCGCACTCTCACCAGATTCGTGCCAACACAACGGTGTTCGACATCTTTGTCCATACAATGCTTTAAAAGGTGCCATTCCTATACTTGAATGGAAACTGTTATTATACGTGAATTCAACCAATGCAAGATAACTATCCCACGCACCACCTTGCTCAAGAACACAAGCTCTCAACAAGTCCTCCAACGACTGAATCGTTCTCTCGGTCTGACCATTTGTTTGAAGATGATAAGCAGAACTCAACCTCAATTTAGATCCTAAAGCCTTTTGCAAACTTTCCCAAAATCTCGAAGTAAACCGCAGATCTCGATCAGAAACAATACTTAACGGCACACCATGCAACTTCACCATCACACTGATGTAAATCTCAGCCAACCTTTCTAAAGAAAAACTGATGTCAATCGGAATGAAATGAGTCGATTTAGTCAGCCTATCTACAACCACCCAAATAGCATTATGCCCTCGCTGAGTATTCGGCAACCATGTCACAAAATCCATAGAAATGTTGTCCCATTTCCACTCAGGAATATCCAACGGTTGCAACAAACCACTAGGCCTCAGATGTTCTACCTTTGATTTCTGACAAGTCAAACATGCATAAACAAACTGAGCCACATCTCTTTTCAATCCAGACCACCAGAAAATCTTCTTCAAATCTTGGTACATTTTATTAGCTCCCGGATGTATACTCAGATTACTCCGGTGTCCTTCCTCCAAAATCATCCTTTTCAAATCTGAATCGTCCGGAATACAAATTCTACCTCGGAACCTCAAAACACCTTTATCGTCCACTTTAAAATCCTCATTTTCACTTTTATTACCAACTGTCATCAAATCCACGAATTTCACATCCATCTTTTGTTTCTCACTAACCGTCAACAGAAAATCATTAGTAACCTTCAACATTCCAAGCCTCACGCTATCCGACGTCACTTCACATACCAAACTCAAATCTCTAAACGATTCCAAAAGTTCCCACTCTTTAACCATTAAAGCGGACATATGCAACGATTTCCGGCTCAATGCATCGGCTACCACATTAGCTTTACCAGGATGGTAATTCAAGCCATAGTCGTAGTCCTTCAAGAATTCCAACCATCTACGTTGCCTCATATTCAATTCTTTCTGATCAAACAAATATTTCAAAATTTTTATGGTCACTAAAGACTTAGAATCTTGCACCGTAGAGATAATGCCTCCAAATCTTCAACACAAAAACTACATCCGCTAATTCAAGATCATGAGTAGGATAATTTTTCTCAAGAACCCTCAATTGCCTCGAGGCATAAGCTACAACCTTACCTTCTTGCATCAGAACACCACCTAGGCCAATCAAAGACGCATCACAATAGACCACAAACGGTTCATTAGGATCCGGTAAAATCAAAATCGGAGCTGTCATCAATCTTCTCTTCAGTTCACTAAAACTTTCCTCACAATGAATATCCCAAATGAACGCTTTGCCTTTACAAGTCAACTGGGTCAAAGGAAGTGCCAGCTTAGAAAAACCTTCAATAAACCTTCGATAATATCCGGCTAATCCCAAAAAGCTTCGAATTTCAGTAACGGATCTCGGAGCCTCCCATTGTAGAACTGCCTCTACTTTAGATGGATCCACAGCAATACCATTACCTGAAATTACGTGTCCAAGAAAACTCACTTCCGACAACCAGAATTCACACTTGGACAATTTAGCAAAAAGTTTCCTCTCCTTCAAAACCTGCAAAACAATACGCAAATGCTCCGCGTACTCCTCCCGGGACTTATAATAAATTAAGATATCATCAATAAACACAACCACAAATCGATCCAAATGCTCATGAAAAATACGATTCATGTACTCCATAAACACACCTGGCGCATTAGAAACCCCGAACGGCATCACAGAATATTCATAATGACCGTAACGTGTCCTAAAAGCCGTCTTCTGAATATCTTCCTCTTTTACCCTTATCTGATGATACCCTGATCTCAAATCAATCTTACTAAACACACACGCACCCACCAACTGATCCATCAGATCATCAATCCTTGGAAGAGGATACTTATTCTTAATCGTCACCTTATTCAACCGGCGATAATCAATACACAATCGCATACTTCCATCTTTCTTTTTCACCAACAAAATTGGAGCACCCCAAAGCGACACACTTGGTCTCACAAACCTCTTCTCCAACAATTCATTCAATTGCTTCTTTAACTCAACCAACTCAGATGCCGACATTTAATATGGTGCCATCGATACAGGTCTAGTACCAGGAACTAGATCTATAGAAAACTCCACCTCTCTCTCTGGCGGCACATCTGAAATATCCTCAGGAAACACTTCCGAAAAATCACACACAACAGGAAACACATCAAGTGAAACTTGACTGTCCACACTCAACGATGCAAACAACCCAAATAACTGAGCTTCATCCGCCAAAAGTTTCTTCAACTCTTTGGTAGATAAGAAACTCGAGTCCTCGTCTTCCTCAAGAGAAGGAAATCTTACTAGCTTATGATAAAAATCAATATGAACCCGATTGAATTGTAACCAATTCATTCCCAAAACCACGTCTAAACCCTCCAACGGCAAACACACCAAATACATCTCAAAGTCTTTACCATAAATGGTCAAAGGACAACTTAAACAAACCAAAGAAGTAGTTACTGACCCCATTGCTGGAGTATCAATAACCATCTCACCACCCATCAAAGATAACACAAGATTCAAACGCTTCGCGCACTCAGACAAAATAAACGAATGAGTTGCTCTAGTATCAATAATAGCAACTAAAGGCATACTATTAATAAAATAAGTACCTCTGATCAGACGGTCTGCACTTGTAGTCTGAGTTCCCGCCAATGCAAACACTTTCCCACCTGCTAGAGCTTGCTTCGGTTTCGGACACTTTGTACTAATGTGACCAGGTTCACCACAGCTGAAATACTTCACCACATTCTGCCTCTTACAATCAGCCGCTACATGCCCTAAACCTCTGCAATTGGTACACTTCCTCATATCTTTCCTACATTCAAACTGACAATGTCCCAATTCCTCATATCTATAACATCTCAAAGGATTAGACATACCTCCTCCACTTGGCCTTCGATCAAAAGTACCCCTTTGCTTACCCTTATCAGCTGGTGTCACATAAGGACAACCACAAAACTGTTGCTTCCCTTTCCTGTCACTCACACTCTTATAAAGAGTAGAACGAGCTTTACTATCTTCTTCATAAATCCTACAACAGTCTACCAAATCAGAAAACCTCCTAATCCTTTGATACCCGATTGCCTGCTTGATCTCAGGATGCAATCCGCTCTCAAACTTTACACACTTAGAAAATTCCGCAGTCGCTTCAGCATAATGGGGATAAAACTGCATAAGTTCCACAAACTTAGCAGTATAATCAACAACAGACATATTACCTTGTTTCAATTCCAGGAACTCAATTTCCTTCTTTCCTCTAACATCCTCGGGAAAATACTTCCTCAAGAACTCCCGGCTAAATAATTCCCAAGTGATCTCTTCCTCCTCCAAAGCTTACAACACATGACGAGTACTAACCCACCAATCACCAGCTTCTTCCAGTAACATGTGAGTTCCCAGTCTCACCTTCTGATCCTCATCACAATCCATCACTCGGAAAATCCTTTCAATCTCTTTGAGCCAAATCTGTGCACCATCAGGATCATATCTTCCTTTGAAGATAGGCGGTTTGTTCTTCCTGAACTCATCATTACCAGCAGCATTAGGTGCACCCTGCACAGCCCGAGCCATAGCTTGCATCTCAGCAGCTAAAGCAGCGTCGTTCCTACCAACCATATTCTGTTCATTTCCAATAACAGCAACTATGGTTAACCAAACAGCTCACCGAACCACAAAGACTAACAAGGACTGACACAAACTGGCTCTGATACCACTAAATGTAACACCCCCAATCTATACCCCCAAATAATAAAGCAATAACAAATAATCAGAGTATAATTAAAAATTTACGGCATAGACGGAGGCGTCATATCAATTGAAACAAAATACAATCACCTGCTCCTATAGATATGCAACAATTCAGGTAGCACAAAACAAAGGAACTAAGTTCCTACAACCCACAATTCAATTACAGAATAAAAGCGGAAGATCCGTAACTGAATAAAGTTTGCCTGTCATATCCAATATCATACATGTACAATCCAAAGATACATATACATAATACAAAATAATCACACTCGATCACCCCGACTACCCGGTGCTACATATTAGAGCCGACCGACAAAAGAATGAAGACCTAAGCTTCACAAAAAGACCTCCAGCATCTAATCTGCAATGCCTCATAGAGCATTAAAAATAGCAGAAGGGGTGAGAAACACAATCATAATATAATTGCATACAATTATATATAACATAAAAAATACACATATTCTCGCATTTATTACTAACACAATTATATTTCTCACCAACAGAAATATATATATAACTCATCAATTCCATTCACAATTCCACAAAAATCAATCCATTCATGATTCAATGCAGATGCACAGAGACCGACACAACGACTCTATGCAATGCAATGCGGTACCGACATCAACATCTCAACACCAGTTCACTTAGGAACTATTGGAACCATCGCTCGTTACATAATGTAACTCCCCGTCGGGCATACGATGTTTCCCGTTGCTCACACCCCACACGGGCACACGACGTTTATGGATCGCTCACACCCCACACGAGCACACGACCCGATCGCTCACACCCCACACGGGCACATGATCGTCTATAATCATCGCTCACACCCCAGACTGACACACGACATTATAACGGATTCCCTCTGGAATTGATTCGTCGCTCACACCCCACACGGGCACACGACATCACAAGAATGCATATCATGATGCTTGGCATACAATGACTCATGACATTCAAATGCACACATATAAGCAATCATTTCAATCAATAAAAATCATGTTTGCACTTAAGCCCAAAACAATGCATTTATTTGCCATACAGCCACAAACCATCATCACACCATCTAAACACATACCTTCACATTACATAACATCACACCAGTCATACAATACATATCACACGCATGTTGCAGAATAACACGTCAAATGCACACCATTAAAACGATAAAAGTCAATAACGACACATTCCAAATTCCTGACATAATTAAATTGGCCAACGATCTCGAAACCATTAATATAAGAAAGAACATGCCAAAAGTTTTCTAACGCACCAAACCGCGCCTCAAACCTGCTTACGGATTAAAAGTTATAAAGAAAAAAAATTGGGAAAAGCTGTCACATTCGCATTGTGAATCTCCTAGCGAGTCCTTCGCTTCTTCATTCGCAGTGCGAATGTCCCAGCGAACCAAGTCAGAAAGGAAAATAGCCTAAAAATTTCCCAACATTCGCAGTGCGAACGTCCCAGCGAACCTTCGCTACTCCCTTCGCAGTGCGAGTTTCCCAGCGAACCAAGTCAGAAAGCAAACCACACAAAATAACCCAAAGTTCGCAGTGCGAACCTCTGGAGAATGCTCACCCACACCTTCGCAGTGCGAATTGCCCGCGAATGTTCGCTTTCCCCTTCGCTAGGGGATTCGCAGTGCAAACCTGCGAATACCAGAAATCCCAGCAGCGCTGTTACACAACCCAAAATGATATTTTCTCAACCAAAACATTTCCAAACCAACATACAACAATCAGAACATGGTCTAATCATGGTAACAAGTATTCTACCGCATTTACATCGATTTTCAACCGCGAAACATCGATTTCTTTCTATCGACCTAGAATCAAAAACTATGAAAACACCACAAACAATCCAATACACACATACATAATCATACACAAGCATAGTATAGTCAAGTTTCGCACCCTTACCCGATTAAATCGTGTTTAGAAAAGTCGGTTGAATCAGTTCATAGATTTTCCAAATTTTCTCTCTTTCTCCTTTTCTTTCTCTTTTCTTTCTTCCTATTTTTCTTCTCTTCTTTTTCTTTCCTTTCTATTTTTCTCTCTTTCTATTCTATTATATGGAAAATATAATATCTACCCAACCAAAAGACCAAAATACCCCTACACTTAAATATCTCACAAACGCTCCCAAAACGCGATAAAATATAATCTCGATGAAAAATAACATATTTTCGAATAAAAGTCAGAAATAAAATAATATAATAATAAAATAATCAAAACGACTCAATTAAATAAAAATAACTAAAACTGGGGCGTTACAGCATGCTTTACGGATATCTACTCTCAACGGCTCTATAGTATAAGATCTCTTTGAAGACTCAACGGTTTAACACAATACACAATGGATCAAGATCTTTTGGTGTATTTATCTTCAACGTCTCTTGTACTATGGAGAAAGCAAAGACACTTGATCAAGTTATCTCTCCAACAAGTAGTCTTCTGCATATGCCATAAAGTAGCTAAAGGTTCAAACTGAATCTTTAACAAGGGTCAACCTGATGGAGGAGTAACAAGATCAGCAATTATAACACAATTGGTTATGCATAATTTCTGTTGTAGGTTGTAATTGTAAAAGCCTTAAGATTTCTTAAACATTGAATATCTTAGAAATCTTAAGAGCTTTAGATCTTTGTTATGGTGATTTCCCCGTACCTCTGATATTTGTATCAAGTACACCTTTTTCTCTATTCTGTTGAACATGTTGTTTAGCATTTTAGATCAAAGTCTCTCGCCAAGATGCTTGAGCCATGTAAGTCTCATGTTATGTGCTAGAGCAATGAAAGTATTAATAAAGTAGATTGATTGAGCAAACCAAGTCTCTCTCCAAGATGCTTGAGCCATGTAAGTCTCCTGCTATGTGCTAAAGCATTGAAAGTCTTAATCAAGTTGATTGATTGAGCTGAATTCTTGGGTTCGTGGAACCTGAGAAAGGAAGTCTCGGATCGAGGGTTTGAGCAGAAGTCTTTAGTCTGAGGGGCTTGAGCAGGAAAATATTAGGTTGAGGTCTAAGCAGGAAGTCTTGAACATGAGGGATTTAAGCAGGAAGTCTTAGGCCAGAGGGTCTTGAGCCGGAAGTCTCGAATCTGAGGGACCTGAGTAGGAAAGTCTTAGGCTAGGGGTCTAAGCAAGGAAGTCTTGAGTCTGCAGGACTTGAGCAAGGAAATTTTGAGCCTTAGGGGTTTAAGCAAGAAGTATCAAACTTAGGGTATGAACACTGTAAAGTCTTATGCAGAATGCATAAGCGATTGTAATCATGATTTGGTTATAGTGAAAATCTTTTGTAATGCAAGGGCACTGGACTACTCTCATTTAGGAGGAACCAATATAAATATGTGTGTCTTCTGCTATTATTTATTTGTTTCTATTAACATTCTGCTGCTAAGTATAACCAAAATATGAACACTAGTTTATATTCTGAACTCTGATTAGACATAAATTAAGAAAACAGAAAACACAATTCAACCCCCCCCCCCCTTCTTGTGTACTTTTTCTCACCTTTAATTGGTATCAGAGCGTCGTCTGTACATAACACTTAAAAGTGGTGCAGATAATGATTCAATGAGAAAAGTATGTCTGTTAAAGAATTTCCTTCAAGAAGGAATCAAGTGTCGCATGAAAAATATTACATTGATTTTCCTATCATATTCAAATGGGTGATTGCGCTGAATTTAAATGATGGAAAAAATAAATATATTTTTAGTTCATTGGACTTGATTAATGTTTTTGTGAAGGTTTGTAGAATACCCTTGAAAAAGGTATTTCTATAGAACTTGATGGTGTAGGGATGATTAAAGTTTTAAGTCTCTCTCACCATCTCAGAAGAAACTTATTGAAAATATCTTTAGAGGTAGATACATTCTGGTAGGTGCTATATCTCAATTTTGAGTATATCAACATCATTGATCCGTCTAATGCTTAGACTACCTTTGAATCCTTATGATCATATTTGTGGAAATCAGTTATGAAGCTTGTCCAGTTAAACTTCATATAATCTTTCCAAGCAAATTCTGAGAAGATTGTTGTGAATTCAAACTTGAGGTCACAGTTATTCAAGAAGTCATACAACTTGAGCTTACTGTGGCTTGTAAGTTTATCTTGCAATCTTCAAAGAAAAGAAATGGAATTAGATGATGAAAAGCTATCTAATAAATTATCTTTTCTAAAGCGTGTTGAAGGATACTTCCTATGGAATGTCTGATGATGAGGAATTAACCTTCCTAATCAGAAGATTTTGTTAACTGGCTGAATGGAACGTGACATCTGTTGTTAGAAGAGTAACTTCAGAAGCTTCTGAGATATTCATATTTCAACTGATTTCCCAAACCCAAGAACAAGGAGAAACACTACCAGAACCTAATGTTAGAGATCTTCATTTATATTCATTTCAAGATGACATTAGTGCAGGATTCAGAAGAAAGAATAATCTGGCTCTGCCTATCATTACTGCTTCTGAATAAACATATGAATCCTGGAATAAAAATCAAGTATTGAAGAGAAAGAGATTATTCCAAATCTATCTTGCTTCAATATTTGATAATAAGGAGTCTGTTCTTTAAGGTGATGTCTTAAGTAACTCCATTGCTCCTTGATTGAGGGTCATCATGGAATTTGTATTAAAGGACAATTCTATAAGAAACCTTCAATTATTATTCATGTTCTGCAAGCAATTATATGGCAGTGTTTTAATTCGTTTTATGCCAATCTCTGATAGCTAACACCATTTGGTTCTTTTCTTATCAAATATTTCAAAGTCAAAACATTTTATCCAAGACAATGAAATAAATGATTCTGCTAAGAACAAGATCTTGTTTATATCATGACTCATCCTAGACTGATACTCTGGAATGAATCATGGTACTGCTATCAGAGTGTGGTATAAGGCAAAGAAAAGCCTGTCTGGACCAATATGTATGGACTCATAGAAATATAAGTATCATTATTTAAAATATAGTTGCTGCAGATATCAAAGAAAGGAGCAAAGGCATCTTCCATGTTGCTTATCAAAGGTTGTTTGCAACATTTGATGGAAGAAGAGCCTATAACCCAGACTCAAGTGCTAGAGGTACTGAGTTTGGTGAAATAAGTGGAGTCAATGGTTTAATAGCCATTGAATCAGAACCCACTCAGAGTAGCATTCAGATTCTATGGTCAAATTTGAATACTCATACGAGTTTGACCGGAAAAAAAGGTATGTCTGTTCTTTTCTAACTTATTACTTGAATTAATGAAATATTTGTGTATATGTAAATACAAAGTCTTAATTTGATTTCTAGAGAAGTTATTTTGATAAAAGAATCTTCAGAGATCTTTAAGAAGAAACTATGTTGTATTTGTCTATACTAAATATATCATTAGCTAGATGATAGTCATATTTATGGAAATTGTTTCCTCACTTTTTATGATGATACTGTTGTTTGTTAGCTGTCAAAGAAACCAATTAAATATTCTTTAATCACTCATGATTCCTGTTTCAAGAGAAAATGTTTGGTTCTGAATAGAATCTTGAAGACTGATGACTGACAGAATATGTCTCTGTCTAATTCTAGATCTACTAGACTCTGATGGATGATAGCTTCTGAAAATTGTCAGACTCTGAGACTCAGAAAAGGATTCTTTAATTCTGATAAAGCAGTTTAAGTAGAAGGTTTTTCAAAAACTTTTATATTACTTAAATATTCATAAAGGTGAAAATCATCTAGTGAACTCAGAAAATTTGTTGGATAAGAACCTTTGGGTAATGATATTTTTCTTTTTAGATATTATTATTATTATCTCTATCCCTTATCCTGTGAAACATCATTTTGTGTCCTTTTTCTGACAAGATTCTTATTCCTTTAAAGTCTTGCTCAATTCTTTTCTTTTCTTTTTATTTTCTTTGGTTGTGTGTTGATCAAACCAAATCTGAGATGAATTCTCTAGTCAATTCTCCTTTGAATCAACTAGTTGTCATCAATGAAAAGTTTGTGGATTTTGATGAGTTGCTTAAGATAAATTTTAACTTCTGGAAGACTGTGTCTGAACAAATTTGGAATGGATCCTTTGAGATGCTTTGTGGTTTCACTTATCTAAGTCTTATCAAAGAGTTTTGGATCAATGCTTCCATTGTTGAGCTAAATTCTGAGTGTGCTATTCTTTCTAAAGTGATTGGTGTTTATATAACAATAACCTCTAAATCGATTGCTAATGTGATCAATTGTGAGGAGATTGGAGAAATTCTAGGAAATCTTGTTTTGGAACATTATCTTCCTACTTGGCGTATCTTTGTAGATCCATTTAACACATCTCTGGTCTCAAATCTTTGTCTTGATGCAGTTGTTTGTAATCAGATTATGAACTCAAACTTTTTTCCTAAGGATAAGGATCTAAAGATGGATAAAAGGGCTTTAAAGATTCCTTGAAGAGAAAGTCTATGCCCAAGACGGCCGATGTCGTAACCACAGGTAAAGAGGCAAGCAACAAAGAAGAAGAGGCACATAAGGGGAAACACCAATACATTGCGACCATCATGGGATGTTCCCCACGGGAAAATGCTCAATCCAAGAGGACAATGAATTTGAAGATAGCGATGCTAATGCCCGTCAACAAGAAAAGTGGAAGTACCTCGACTAAGAGCCCGAAAAGATCGATGTCCGACTTATGGGATAGTGAAAAGACCAGCGGAATCCCAAATAATATCTTCCCATTGGTCATAATTTCCACAATATATCACTTTGATGTGTCTCAAATACTAATTGATGGTGATAACTCTTGTGACATAATGTACTCAGAGTTTTTTTGAGAAGATGTGCCTAAAGAAGGAAAACTTGTGGCAGTATGAAGTATCCAATTTCTAGGCATTCAAAAACATAATGAATCATCCTTCGGGGTAAATTTAATTGATGATTACCATGAGGAAAGGGAAAGATGTTAGAAATTTTGATTCACAAATCTGGGTGGTCCCCTACAAGAGCGTCTACAATTGCATTCTCGTGAGACCCTCTGTGGCAGCCCTATACATTGTAGCATCTCTAGTTTACCTCAACATGAAGATCCACAACCTTCACGGTTAACCAGTCACCATCAATTCCAACCTTTCAGAAGCCAATAAAATCTACCATGCATTGTTGCAACACCATAAGGAAGGGGAATGCAAAGCTATAAAGATAAATATAACCTCCCTCACAGGCCAACAAAGGGACATGAATATTCGTCCTCCACAGGTAAAATAGGTCATGCCATCCGAATAAGCAAGAGTTACTTATTCAATAAATTGTATATGTCAGGGAAAATAAGTAGTGGAAAACTCACATGGTTATGTTTACAGTTTCATTAAGTTACTAGTTTTTGTATAATTAAATTATGTCACCACATTGTACCATGATATTTTCATTTTAATGAACATAATATCTTTCTAAATTATCCCTTTTTATCCTGACTGTGAAAGGTAATGGTGTATCTGGGATACGACTGAGGACCGAGGAGATTAAAGCCCCCAACACAAAGACTCAGGGGTTCTTTCATAAATGCACATGCATACGACTAGAGCAATCAATACCCGCAAGATGCAAAGCGCGCGCACACACACACACACACACACGCACACAAATAAAGTGGAAAATCATTAAATTAGCGAAAATTGGCTCTCCCCCTCTTGGTAACTAGCCACTCCAGAGGTCACAGTGGGTATGCCATACGTCAACCTCGGACTAGGTTTTCAATTGGGAGGGGGAAGGAGTACTGACCTTGTTTGGGCACGACCCTAGAGACGTCCAATAAACTTCAAGCGAAACCTCTTAAGTTAAAGCAAAACCCAAAGTAACAAACTCGGGATCTGACGCACACACCTTACTCAAGTAATAGTGATATTCAAATTTCAAATTAATATATACATGTTCTCCATTGCATGGTGTTCCATTTACATAAGCGAACCAATTAGCAACATCCTAAAAAGGGGTGAGAAGGGCATGGTTAATCTTTGAGCAAGGCAATTTTCTCATCTTTAACTATTTGATTTAACCGTACTTATTCCCTCAAAATGTGAAAAGGTGAGTACAAATGATCTACTTACAATAAAGCCTTCCCAAAAGATTCAGAGATAGTTGCAATATCGGTTTCAGCTGCTTCATCTAGTTTTTGAGCCAAAGAGACATTCTCAAGGCACAGATTCTCGAGACCCTTTTGAGCGGTCGAGAGAGATACCTTTCTAGCAGATAGAAAAACTTGATTAGAAGCTTGGGATTTGTTTTTCTTCGCCACGCCTCTCACTAATAATTTTACCGACAAAATTACACCAGAGGTCCTTTAAGTTTTTTTTCTTGTAACATGTTGGTCCTTTAAGTCTTTTTGTAATAACTTGGTCCTTTAGGGTGATTTCTACATATTTTTTTCTTACATTTTTAACATTTAGTAATATGTGACTGTACCATTTCTTGTTGCACTTCATCATTTTCATACCACTCAAAATAATTGCATCCACAATTAGCACCTTTACTCTGTTAAAAAAGGGTAACGGTGCACACATTTGGTAATTTAAAGGACCAAGTTGTTACAAAAAAAAATTAGAGAACCAACCTGTTACAAAAAAAAATTACTTAAACGACCTCTAGTGTATTTTTGCCTAATTTTACCTGGTCAACTAAAGAGCCAAGGAGATTTAAAAACACTCAAGGCATCGCCTATCCTTGTAAAAAAATGAAATCCTTTTGTACTTCTTACAGGTACATATCACGTTGAAACATCAAATCACATGCACTATTCTACAATAGTTGTCTCTCCTTACGATGTTGATCAGCTAAAAGAACATTCGTACAACCGGCTCCACCAATAAAGAGAACGGTAGATGCTCATCGAGTGTAGTATTTTAGACTCGACAACTCCTCTTCAAGAGGTTCTTCACTCAACCTGACGAGGTAGGAGAAATCTTCTTCCGAGGTATATTCCTGATGTTATATTGGAGTACATGGTCTTAACTAGCCAAAAAGACAAAAACTTGAGGGCTCAAAGCGCGCAAAACCCTTCACATATCTCTAAGAATCTCAACTTTAGGATCAAGTAAAAATAATTGATATTGAAGGATAGAGACACTGAGAACTTACCAAATATGACCTTCATCTCCTCCTTGGTTTTAGCATCCATCAATAAGCGTGTTTCAATCATCCGTTTCAAGTGTTTCTTTGATGCTTCATCCAGAAGCACAATGCCCCCAACATAACCCAACTCTTTGAACAAGGTGATTAAGCATTTTCAAGTAAATTTCCTATTGAGACATGCCACTCTCCTTGTAGACATATGATTCATTCCTCGTTGAAAAGTGACATTGGTTCCAAAACTTATGAAACAAATTCGTACATCAGTTTTTTGTTATGGTCCCTATGGTACATACCTTTGCATGTGCCTTTTCGTTGAGGGGTAACAAAAAAGAACCGATCTTCAAAATGCTTCATGCTATCAAAATATGCTTTGAAGTAACATGTAACTTGCATCAGTGTAATCAAACCTTAAACCTGAGCGTTATTCACTGCTCTCTGTTATACCTTGAAAAGATGGAAGAAAACTGAGAATATGTCTTTCCTCCATGATAGTCACACCTATACTTGAAGACTTTGATATAGGGCTAGCTCACTGGGTTTAGCTCCGATAGGGAAATCATTAAATGGTTTAAAACTTCTATTTCAAAACTATTGAAAGGCAATCAGAGACCTAGAATCAAAAAGGTGCACTCATAAAAAGGGATACTGCATTCACCATATTCATTGAAAATCATGTTATTTTCCTCAAATTCAATACATTCCAATCAGGAGAAGGACCTACTTCAAGAAAATCCCTTTCGATACTACCTTCGCGAGCAAAGATATAAATGGTTTCCGAAATTTTAGGGTTTACCCAAGAGACAGAAGTATCCTCTTTCAACTTTTGACACGTGGTGGGCACCACTTCCATCATCTAAGAAAATGGTATTTTGCTGGAATATAGATGCAAAAAGATGCACCAAGAAAATATATAATTGATTCTACAAAGGACATACAATGTATTGCTAAAAAAGAAAATAAATGTTATTAATGGTCCATATTTCCTCGGGAAAACACTCAAATACTCTAGTTCCCAAATGTCATCATAATAAAGCATATGAAAAGACATCTTAAGCATGGGGAAGATTTAAGGCACGAGTTCCCAATGAAAATGGTGTCAGATATTGACTTTTCACTCAACTCAGGCTACAATTAGAAGAAAAGACAAGCGCAACAAAACCCTAACCCTATAGAGCGTAGGATAGGACTTTTGGAAAATTGTTCAAGGCTAATTAGAAGGCCCAATAGATATGGTCTAAAGAGAACACTGATCCATCGTGTCAGTTGTAGAGCAGGTATGCTATCTTAGTCAAGATCCATTAGACAAAGCCCCACATTTCATGCCTAAAGATTAGCAAGCTGTTATAACCACCCTAGTATATAAGAACCAAGCACACCATTTTCCATGTACAATTTGAATTTAAACTTCATTCACTCATCTTACACTCATAATAATTTAAGCATTGGAGTGCTAACCTTGCAGATCATCCTCTCTTCCACCACACCTAAAGCTCAAGTCCATTGTCATAATACACATCTTTTGATCACCGATGAATTCTAGTTTCCTCGTGGAATAATCTCTAATTAAGGAGCACGCGGAAATCAACACCCCCTCGAATCACTCTTAGAATGACCAACGAATAAAACCTTATATGTTAGAAGAAGCTCTTATTACATTTATAAAAGTGACTTAGAGAAGTTTAGAAGCCACTCAGGGTAGTATAAAAGCTATTAAGGTAAATCAAGAAAAAACTAATAAAAATAACGAAGCCTTCATTATAAAATTGAAAATTCAGATGAAGTATCTGTCATTATAGGTATTTTTTAAATCCAATGAAGGATTTGCTGGAAATGTCATTGATAATCCAACGACTGATAATTTCTCTATTATTAATTTGAGAAGTACAAGGATATCCAATTCCTTTGGCTTTAATCGTTAGAAAAAGAGGTCATCTCAGGAAGTTGGTACAAAAGATGAAAATGAGATACAAGTTGAAATGGAAAAGAGTAAAAAAAAGGTGAGGAGGGGATAAAAGAGAGTGGAGGAAAATAATGAGTAAGGAAGAAGAAATTAAAGAGAAAGAAAGTCGCCATTATGCTAATTTGACATATCCCCACTTAAAGAATAAAGACTAAGAAAGAAGTAAAATTTAAAAAGTTCATAGAGATGTAAACTGCATATAAACCTCCATTTTGATGAAGTCTGGGAACAAGTGCCAATTTATGCCAAATATATGAAAGATTTATTTACAAGAAAGATAAAACTACTTAATGATTATAATTTGGTGTTAAATGAATAATGTAATGCAATTATACAAATAAAACTTCCTCCAAAACTCTAAGATCCAAACAAACTATCATTAACAACGTCTTAACTACCTTAGTGGAGGAAAAGCTTATAAGGGTGGTGAAAGAGAAAAGATGTTCACTTGGGTGAAAAAAATTTAGATTTGAAGGGCATAAGTCCAACCTACTATACACATAAGATAAAGATGGAGGAAGAGTACAAAATAGTGGTTCAACCACAACGCAAATCCAACACTAAAGTAAGTTATAAAAAAGGAGGTGTTGAGGTTGCTTAAAGTAGGGATGATTTTTATCATAACTAGCTATTCTTAGGTAAGTCCAGTTCATGTAGACCAAAGAAGGGTGGTGTTAATGTAATTATAAATGATAAGAATGAGTTCAGAAAGCTTTTGAAAATTGATTGAACCATTTAGATGTCATTTTGAAGAGATCCATTGACACCAATCTTGTTTTAAACTGAAAAAAATGTCAATTCATGGTTAAAGAAGGGGTTGTCAAAGGGAAAAAATCTTTGAGAACATTTGGGTGGATCAAGAAAAAAATCTTTGAGAACATTTACAGTGTTTCATAAAAACTATTCTAGGATTGCGAAATATTTGTACAAAATCCTTATTAAAGAGATTGGATTTTAATTTTGATAATGAGTGCTTAAAATATTATACATTTATTAAGGAAAAGTTGGTCACTACACACGTAATCATAGCTCTTTATTGAGAATTATCTTTTGAGCTTACGAGTGATGCTAGTGATTATCCAATATGAGCAGTACTTCGCCAACAATATGTAAATTTATTCCATGATATTTACTATGCGAGTAAGGTTCTAAATGAAAACCAAGTGAACTAAACTATTAATAAAAAATAATTGCTAAAGATAATATTTGCATTGGAAAAGTTTTGCCATATCCAATTGACTCCAAAGTGATAGCATTTATAGATCATACAACACTAAATTATCTGTTAAATAAGGGAGAATCCAAATTTAGATTATTAAGATGGATTCTTTTGCTGCAAGAGTTTGACATAGAAATCATAGACAAGAATGGAGTCAAAATGTGATAATTGATCACCTATCTAGATTAAAAAAAATCAGAAGTGAAAATTAAATAGAAGAAAATAATGGAGGAGATCCCCAATGATAAAATATGTGTGGTTACTAAAAAAATGGTGGTTGGCTGACATGACCAAGTTAAAGGCCATAAATTAGGTCCTGAAAGACTTTACATGGCAACAAAAAGAAAGTCTACCATGACAACAAATTCTATTTGCGGGATAACCTATATATGCTCAAGGTAAGTCCTGATGGTTTAATTAGAAGACATGTAAATGAAAAAGAAGCAAGAGATATTGTGGGAAACGACCATAACTTCGCTAATAGAGCACACCATAATGGAGAAATAACAAATACACAAGTTTTCCAAAGTGAGTTTTGATGGTCAACCTTGTTTAGAGATAGTGTAGAATTCGTGAAGGATTATGATCAATGCCAATGAATAAGTAGTATCTCCAAGATATATGTGATGTCCCTCAATGAAATCTTAGAGGTTGAACCATTTAATTGTTGGGGCATCATATTCATGGTTCATTTTCCTCATTTATATTATAATTTGATTATTTTAATTTATGTTGATTATGTGACTAGATTTGGATGTTATGTAGTGTTAGTCACCAATGGTCACTCCTTGTGTGCCTAGCATGAAGACTCCTCTAGAGTATACCTATTCATAGATCTCGTTATAAGACAGTTAGCCTGTCGCATGATGTTGATTCATGAAGGGTCCATGACTCTAGATTTATGTTAAAGAAAATTCTTGTGTTGTTAATGCATCCTAAATTGTTGTTAATTTTGTGAAAATAAATACTTTGCTAGGTTCAGAGTACCTAGAGTATTGAGTTGCAATTAAGGGAAGCATTTCTCCAACAGTTATCTTGAGAACGTGGTTGCTAAATACAATATGAAACACAAAGTAGCTACCTATTATCACCTACAAATAGTGGACATGTTGAAGTATCTAACATAAAATCGAAGCATATTCTAAAATACACTATTAACACATATTGGGAAGATTGTTTAAAGAAGTTGGATGGTGCATTACCAACATGCCATACAACTTATAAGACAATCCCATATTGTCTCTTTATCATTTGTATATGGAAAACATTGCCATCTTCTAGTCAAAACATAACATGAAGCATGTTAGACAGTCAAGTTTCTAAAAATTAATAAGATATTAGTTAGAAAGAAAAGATTATTATAGTTGAACATGAAGAGATGCGATTACAAGCCTATAAGAGTACAATTATTTAAAATTTGAGGACCAAGAAATATCATGATAAGAAGAGATATTTCTAATATGGACAACATGTCTTACTTTTCATATCTAGACTAAGGATGTTTCATGAGAAATTCAAATTAAATTGGTATGGTCTATTTGTGGTGATTGGGATATTGCTACATGGAGCATTTGAATTATAAGATCCAGGAAACAATACCACCTTCAAGGTGAATGGGTAGAGATTGAAGCCCTAGTACAAAAGAGGAATCCAATATAAAATAATATCTTTGGAGTTAAATGGGCTGTTGTGAAAAACGATACCGGAATAACAAAGTATATTTGGTTTCTTGAACACCAAGAAATCCACAAGGGTAGAAAAGAAGGAAAAACTTGAACAAACACACGAAACCCTATTAAGGTTCACAAAGGAAGAGAAAAGAGGAAGAAGAATAGAGAATTGGTTAAATCTGTTTTACTATTCACTTTCTCAATAGGATTCAAAGATTACAAGTGAACACCAACAATTAACTTCTCTCTCAACCTAATAAGGATTTGGCACATAAATTTGGTTATAAACTGCTATTCTTTTCTTTCTCTTTCAAACAAGATTACAAGTATACAAGAATAACAAAATAACCTTTCTCACTTGAATTAGGATTTTATCTTCCTATTTTTCCTTATACAAGATGAGAGACTAGCATCCTATTTATAAGAAAACTAACACATTAACCTAATGGGCTTTTTAACAATTACCCATTACAAGCTAACTTAGGGTACAAGCTAACTTAAACAATTGAGCTTACAAGCAAGACCCAATTTAATATGCTAACAAATCTAGCAATATTGACTAATGCATGTTAGAACGAACTTCGACTACAACACGGATTACTCCGACAGAACACATGCGAACAAACTTCGACCTCATGCTTAATTCCTGTCGAACCAAAAGGTACCCTTCGACCATACTAGAGTTTGATCCAATATCTCACAAATCTCCACCTTGGAACAAACTTTATAACATCAAGGAACAAACTAGCTTTCTTCATGCAGTTTTATCAACTGCATATAGTGGAAAAACTTGCAACTATGCAATGTCCTTTCAGTTTTCGTTAGCGCAACATTCATGGCTGCCGCTCCCTTCAACGCTTCCAAACAACCCTGTTGAACCAGTAGGGCTTTCATATTCAAGCGCCACATACCGAAATCGTTCACACCGGTGAACTTTTCAATCTCATAATTTGTTGAAGGCATCTTTTCCACGCTCACCACACCAATTTGTTGTGAAAAACGATACCGGAATAACAAAGTATATTTGGTTTCTTGAACACCAAGAAAGCCACAAGGGTAGAAAAGAAGGAAAAACTTGAACAAACACACGAAACCCTATTAGGGTTCACAAAGGAAGAGAAAAGAGGAAGAAGAATAGAGAATTGGTTAAATCTGTTTTACTATTCACTTTCTCAATAAGGTTCAAAGATTACAAGTGAATACCAACAATTAACCTCTCTCTCAACCTAATAAGGATTTGCCACACAAATTTGGTTATAAACTGCTATTCTTTTCTTTCTCTTTCAAACAAGATTACAAGTATACAAGAATAACAAAATAACCTTTTTCACTTGAATTAGGATTTTATCTTCCTATTTTTCCTTATACAAGATGAGAGACTATCATGCTATTTATAAGAAAACTAACACACTAACCTAATGGGCTTTTTAACAATTACTCATTACAAGCTAACTTATGGTACAAGCTAACTTAAACAATTGAGCTTACAAGCAAAACCCAATTTAATATGCTAACAAACATAGCAATATTGACTAATGCATGTTATAACAAATTTCGACTACAACACGCATTACTACGACAGAACACATGCGAACAAACTTCGACCTCATACTTAATTCCTGTCGAGCCAAAAGCTATCCTTCGACCATACTAGAGTTCGATCCAATATCCCACATAGGCGTTAATAATCAATCAGATGTCAAGCTAATAACATCAGACGAGCACTTCTTGAAAAGTTATCCAGAAGAAATATTTTCGGTCATGATAGATTCATATGTTTTCCTGACCCCTCTTTCATTTAATTTTCAATTATGTTTATTTATTTATTTTAGAGATTTCATGATATTTTCGTATCACTTAAGTCAATAGCACCAATCGATTAAGTGTTACTCATAATATTGATTCTTCGTATTTATTTATTGTTTGAATTATCTTATTTGTCATATGAGCTTATATAGTTGCATAACATTCTTCTCTTGAAGACAACCAAGAATTTATTTGTGGAAGACATCAGCTGCATTCATGTGATTGTCCAAATATCCGTAGAAATTTAAAATCACGTATTGAATGATGGAAACTTATTTGCTGCAGTCAATTTAAGCACGCAGTCACACAATCAAGTCATTGCCTACCATTTGATCTTGATCAGATGGATTAAAAAAGCAGATTTAAATTTTATTATTTAATTTCAAGTATACCAGTTTATAATCACAACCGTCCGATTTAAATCAAACGGCTATAAGTTATGACTGCGTGAATGCAGTAAACTTTTAACTGCAGTCAATTGCAATCCTTGAATGATAAGAACGTAGAGTGAAATTCATCTCAAAAGCACTGTAGTGTCATATCACAAAGGAAGATATCCATAAAAAAGTTCTGTTGTAGCTGGAAAAAGTTGTGGAGATTTTATTCGTGGTTCAATAGTTGATCATAGAAAAACTATCTCATATCATATAAACAACTTTTTCATCCTAAAAATATGCATAAATTCAGGATTTTGGATCCTCGCTAAATCTCTTTCATATAAATGTCCCCCATGATTGTATGGCATTTTCTTTTGGCACAACTTGATTAGTGCAATATGCTTTTCACAAATAACAAATTTTCTTATAGTTGATTGAATTATCAATCTATAATCAAGCCTAAGAAGAAGTTAATCAATTTCCTTTAGGTGCCAATCATAAATTTTTGTCCGGCAATTTGTTGTCAAAGAAAAACTGTGGGCCAATTTATGGTATGCTTGTTGGCGTAGGGGCTACAAAAGATGTCTACATCAATTTTCTCTGTACAGTTGGCTTCCAAGCCATTAATTAATTTCAGCCAGGCCATGCTTCTCTATATAATTGCATTTCAATTCCAATATAAACTAAAGTCTTGAGAATTTTTTTTGTCATTTTCTTTTACTAAATTAAAAATTTAGGTGAGTTGGATTCCGGAAATTCATCAGGATCAGGACATGCGTTTACAAAGATATTTGCATGTCACCCATTAAAAATGTTTTTATATCGACAATAAAAATTGAATTCACGACCTTTCAGAGTATGAGTCAATTCCTTATTAATTGAGTCAATTTTCTTTGATAAAAAATTATTTTCTATCATAACTCGTAGGTGCAAGTAATTAATTATGATAAACTTAGCCTAATTTCACCCACCTTCATTTATTCTATATGTTGCTTGCCTTTGAAGCATTAATTGAAGAGAATGCATTACCAAATTTAACAAATGAAACTATAATGTCTTTGAGAAACTATAATGTCTTTGATGGTTATATATATGAGTTACTTTCAAGATACTCAATGGAGTTCTACAAAGTTTCCTATGGACATGAGGTGCTTTACTTTGGTGGGTGGGAAGGAATTAAATTACAGAACAATTCTAACTGCCTAGAACAAATTTTGTTACTCATAAATGTGTGAGCTGTGTGGCATTGATTATAGAAACTAGAACAAGGATATATATTGGGAATTTTTGTAAATGAAACTATATCTAACTTACAAGATAATTAATAACATATTTGTTACATTATTTAGGATTCATTATTCTAGTGGTACTCTCGTAGGATAAAATTATTAAATACTACTAAAACTCTAGAGTTTTAGAGTTTTAGGTCCACCAAACAATTATTAATACCTCCAATCTTTCTTAAAAAAAAAATATTTTTTTAGATATATTAAATAATATAATTTTAATATATTAATTATTTAATATTCTCTCTGTTTCTTTTTAAATGTCATTTTTTTTTTAAATGTTTTAATGTTATTTTAAAATTTAAAGTAAGATAGATTGTTGTTTTGTCAAAAATACCCCGAGTTATTTATTATGGAAAGAAATACAAGTCAAATAAATTTATAAAAGTTAAGGATAAAATAGTAAAAAAGATAATTTAAAAAGTAACAATAATTATTAGCTTCCTTAGTATGTGTAAAAAGTTAAAAAAAATGACACTTAAAAAGAAATTGAGGAAGAATTTTTCATAATTAGTGCAACTCTTATGTCGAAACACTATTAGTTTTTTTTTTAAAGGGAGGGCCGGAGTCCAGAGAAAAAGAAAACTACAACAAAATTAACCTCAGAACTGAGGATTCTATAGCATCAGAATGGACTAAATGCCTAATAATCTCTGGAAAATCTTCACCAAAACTCAAATCTTCTTCACTAGTAACCTTATACTTTGCCAATGCATATGTACAATGGTTAGCTTCTCTATATGTATGAGACAATTTAATCTCTCCAATCCTCTCTATAAGCCACCAGATACTATTTACAAGGAAAAGCTATCCATTCTCAAAACATTACCTGATTTTATCATTCCAACGACAGTGCTAGAACCCAATTGTAATTCCACTATAGAAAATCTCATCTCCATTGCAAACTTAAGACCTTCATACTCTCCCCAAAGTTCCGTCCTCACCACACTGCAAATTCCAAGATGCTTGGCAAAACCTCCTAGGCACTCACTATTTGTACCTCTGTTTATACCTCTACACCCTGACACTTTACCACCTAAGCAAGCTCCATCAGTGTTAAAACTCACCAAGTCCCTCTCCGATGGCTTCCAATACACCATGCTTAAGATCTTATTCCTACCAATAATAATCTTGTTATTCTTCATAGTTTCTACATAGTCATTCATTCTACTATGTATATGCATTTCCATCGAGGAGGGCCTGTTATAATTATCATCATGATACTCTTATTCCTCCAAGTCTAGAGACTATGACATCCCACCGCCCAAAGACTGACCCTATACTGATTCACACTGAGATTAAGATTGATCCACTCTGTAAAGCCTTAATGTGAAAAAAACTTCCTTTATACTAGTTGGCACCATTTCAGACCATAATTGAAAAGCTTTGGCGCAATCTCGTAAAGGATGCAACGTCATTTCCTTTACCCCCCGCAGCTCTTGCAATCTACTTCTCCTAGTCCTTTGAGACTTTTGTTGTAGTTTGTTAATAATTGATCATTACCCATTAACCAAATGAAGCTTCGAATTTTCTCTTGTACTTTCGATCTTCAAATTTTTCGCCATTACACATCGCCGATAATATTACCTTTCTTACTGATGCTCTCATAACTGGTTTTGATGGAGAAAATTTCACTACTGAAACCAGTAAACATATATATGTCTTCCCCATACTCCCTTCTAGGAGGAAGGATAAACTTAATTTTTTGCAATATCTCCTCAAGGATCCAATAATTAATCTTCTGCCAATGCCACTCTCCATCATGATCCACTATATACTTGACTTTGGCTTGTTCTAGTTCACTCGGTATAACCACTCCTAGGTCCCTAACAATGACTCCCGAAGTAGTCCAACAATATGTCCAAGCATTCGTCTTCGATTCGTCACAAATACACCAGTTACGAAGATCTTAGACTTGCGCATCAACCTTGACAATGTCTCTCCACAATTTCGAGTCATGCCTTTTACACCTAAGATCAATGCAATTCACAACTCGATATTTATTTTTATGACTTTACACCACAACTCATCTTCATTGTTATGTAGTTTCCAAACTAACTTCATGATACAAGCCTTATTCATATGCTCTAACTTCCTCGGACCCAACTCCCTTCTTCTTTCGAGGTCGTTATAGTTTTCCCACTAACGGCATGATATCTCTTTTTATCCATAGCGTCTCCCTAGATGAAATTCTTTTGCATATGTTGGATCTTGTTGATACACGCTTTCGGAAAAAAAACTGTCATCATTGGATAAATGGGGACTGCTTCCAACACACTTTTGGTCAAGGTTACCCGACATGCAAATGAAAGATTATTTTCTTTCCAATTAGATAATTTGTTTGATATTTGCTCCATAAGATATTGATAATCCTTCTTGGTCAAACTTTTTCCATTACGTGTGACTCTTGGATACTTACCCATGTCTTGTGTTTCTCGATAACCTGAGGTCTAGACTAGTTTGGTTCTCATCCCTCTCTGAAAATTTTAGAAAAACATAATACATGTTTTTATTTATTCACTTCTTGCCCTGACATATCTCCGAAGGTCCGCAAGATGTTCATAACGTTATCCATTTTCTCCGCCTTGGCTTCACCAATCAGCAACATATAACTGTGTACATTAAATGCGACAGCCAGGGACATTCCTTTCCCATGCGCAAAAATTTCCACGTATTGGTGCTCACATCTTCCATTATGAGATGAAAATGTTTTTCCATACATAAGATAAAGAGATAAGGTGAAATGGGATCTCCTTGACGAATATTTGTTTATCGGACCATTCCACTTAACATTTTTTCCACACTAGACACGAAATGCATAATAACATTTGTGATATTATCAGGAAGCTGGATCATGCAAAGCACTATCCAAATGAATTTCCAGCTGATTTTGTCATAAGCTTTTGAAAAATCTAATTTGATAATGAAGTAACCTTTCTTCCCTTTCATGTGGTGCAAAGAGTTCATGACCTCTTCGGCAATAATGATATTCTCCTAAATATTCCTCCTCGAAATAAATCCTGTTTTATAGGGCGAAACAAGTTTTGAGAGACACATTTTGAGTCTATTAACAACCACCTTACTCACCACTTTGTAAACTACATTGCAACGAGAAATCAAACAGAATTGGGAAACCATATGAGGTTGATATACTTTTGGTATCAGGCTGATATCATTCTGATTTATATGCATGATCTTGCTAGGATTACTCCAAATTTACCGCACCATTTCGCAAACGTTACTCCCTATCGTACTCCACAATTTCTGATAGAAACATGCTGGGAAACCGTCAGAACATAGGGCTTTCCAATGGCTCATGGAAAAAATAGCTTCTTTCACTTTTGTGTCATCCAAACTTCTGGATATAGCTTGAAGATCATTTGCCTCTAACACAGTGAACTTGATGCCTGTCTCTATCCAAGTACACTAAGGGCTCCTGAGTTCAAACATCTTCTGGCAGTAGTCATTAACCAATCCTTTGAGTTCACTCTCAGCCTCTATTCATAGGCCTTTATCATTTTTTAAAAGTGATGATTTTGTTATGTCTCCTTCTATTTATGGTCTTCATATGATAATATTTAGTGTTACGATCTCCATCCATCAACCACTTAGCTCTAGATCTCTGATACCATATGAGCTCTTCCTCTTTGAGGATGACACATAACTATTATTGCAGCTTGTTTTCCAAATTGACTAAACTTGCATGATGTCTATTGCATACCTTTCTGTTAAAACAAGATTTGTTCATGACATATATTCCTTGGGTTTTGGTGATAACAAAGTATTTAAAGAACAATGGTTTTATTTGATGTGTGTTTCTTGTATGCTGGTTCTAATACTTGTAAATATTAGATACAAAATCTGATATACAAAGGCACACTTGAAAGAAGTTGAATTGCTAGCTTCTGGTGATACAGAATCTGAAGAACACTTGCTAAGTGATGTCTGGCGTAGACTCTGAAGCTGAAGGTCTCAGCATCAGAAGAAGCAACATAATTGTCTCTACACTTGGTGAATGTAAATTGGCTTTTGGTATCGTTCAGAGTTGGTGATAAAGTTGAAGGTGTCCGTAACGCATAAAACAAGGTGCATTGTCAAATTAATTGTCAGCTGGAGTCTGAGTTCACAAGGATCAAGAAAGGTTGACATGCTTTACGAATATCCTCTCTAATTGCTCTATAGTTCAGGATCTTCTTGAAGACTCAGCGGTTAAATATGTTACACAGTGGATCAAGATCTTTTGGTGTATTTATCTTCCTTGAGTCTTGTACTATGGAGTAAAGAAAAGACACTGATCAAGTTATCTCATCCAACTACTAGTCTGCTGCAACTGCTATATAAGTTGCTGAAGATTCAAACTGAATCTTTAACAAGGATTGACTAGAAGATGGAGTAACAATATTAGCAATTATCAACTCTATAGTTTATGCAGATTTTCTATTGTAGGTTGTAGTTGTAAAAGCGTTAAGATTTCTTACACATTGAATATCTTATAAATCTTAAGAGCTTTAGGTCTTTGTTATGGTTATTTCCCGTACCTCTGATAATAGTATCAAGAAAACCTTGTTCTCTATTATGTTGAACTTGTTTAGTAGTTTAGATTAAGTCTCTCGCTAAGATGCTTGAGCCATGTAAGTCTTTTGCTATGTGCTTGAGCATTGCAAGTCTTAATCAAATGTATTGATTGAGAAAAAGTCTTGTATCATTGGGATACAAGCAATGAAGTCTCTCTCTAAGATGCTTGAGCAATGTAAGTCTCTTGTTATGTGCTTGAGCAATGAAAGACTTAATCAAGTGGATTGATTGAGCAGAAGTCTTGTGTCGTGAGGACACAAGCAAAGAAATCTTGGGCCAGTGTGGCTTGAGCAGGTTGATTCGGTTCATGAAATTGGGAGCAGTAAGTCTTGAATCTAAGGGGTTTAAGCAAGGAGGCTCGTTTCATGGGACTTGGAGCAGAAGTCTAAAGTCTAGAGGACTTAAGCAAGAAGCCTCGGACCTAGGGTCCGAGCAGTGTAAAAGACTTATGCAGAATGCATAAGCGATTGTAATCATGATTTGGTTATAGTGAAAATCTCTTGTGAAGCAAGGGGACTTGATTACTCTTAGTTTGAGAGGAACCAGTATAAATCTTTGTGTCTTCTGTTTTTATTTATTTTCTTATGTTAACACCGCTGCTAAGTATAAACAAAATCTGAACACCAGTTCAGATTCTCAACTCTGATCAGACGCAGATTTAAAAAATGGAAAACACAATTCAACCCCCCCTTCTTGTGTACTTTTCTAACCTTCAATTTCAACTGCGTCATAAGCAATTTTTTCATGGACACAACTTGACCAAAGATCTTGAATTTACACTCTTTAGTACCTTCTCTGATTTAAGACAAGTTTTCTTCCAGACTCGGATCTTCTTTCCAGGCTTTATTCAACAATTCAAGATATTTTTTGTTAATCGGCTAGGAACTTTTGAATTTGAATTGTCTCGTTACTCCATAACTGCCTTGGATATCAGTCATGATAAGAAGCGGATGGTGGTCAGAATAGCTCACTTTGGTTAAGGCTTTCACACGAGCATTGGGAAATTGGAGCCGCCAATCTTTGTTACAAAGCACACGATCAAACTTCTCATAAATCTGTTGGCCTCCATGATAGATTGGACCCCACGATGTGTATTTTGGCCTAGTTGTCCTAATGTTAATTAAGTTGAAACTTTGAATTCGATCTCTGAATAAATTACACCTTCTAATTGACATAGGGGCTCCACCTTTTTTCTCTATAATGCTTGCAATGTCATTAAAGTCTCCTGAAATCATCCACGACCTATTCATCAAAACTGATATCTTATTCAAATCTTCCCACAACACTTCCTCCTATCATTATAAGGACTAGCATAGATGGTTCTGAAAAACCAGTTTCTATCCTTAGGTTCCCTCACTCTGACATGGATAAACTAAGTGTTTTTGGAGATCATGTCAATGTTAATGTTGCCTTTCTTCCAAGAAATGACAATATCTCCTGCAAATACATTGTTCTCCACTGACAAAATATTATCAAACCCCATTCTTTTGAAAGAACTTTGCAACTTTGCTGGATTGCCCCTAGTCTCCATAACAAAAAAAAATCTTAGGTTTATGTTGTAACACATGATTGCAAAACCTGAAGAAAGCTTTGTTAGCTACTCCCCTACAGTTCCAAACTATCACTTTATTTTGTGCCATCATGATTAATATTGACTAGAAAAATAATCGATACCCTATTGACAAGCTAAGCTTGACAATGTCTTGGTGTCTCATGGACTATCTTTACTTCCATATCATTCCCTATAGAACATTTTTTTCCCTCTGTGTCATTCTTTTCTTCTCCCTCATAGCCATGATACTTATTAGAGGTGGAAACTTCAATGGACTTATCTGGCAGTATAGTTGTATTATTTCCTCCAATTGTCAAGATGTTTTGTTTGGCTCCTGAGATTTCCTCTTCTGTTACAAAACTTTTATCAAATATAACGTGTTGCATGGCTAAAACATTGGTTGTGTTGTTACCTTCCACTTTTCTAATATGGACACTCCTAGTCACCAATTTTATTCTCCTCTATTCTGACTCCTATTAGTTCTTCTGGTAGCTCTGGTTCTTCCTTTTCCTCCTCACCTTCTTCCTATGATTGAGCTTCAGAATCTCTTCCCAGAATTGTGTCTTTGTATGACTTGGGCACTTCTTTATAACTTTCTTGATTTGCCTAATTATTGCTACCTATCGTCAAATCCACGTTGGGGCTACCATGGTTGTGGTCGAAACCTAACTCATCATAGACCTTATGAGTGGTTGATGACGGACTGAATCCAACATTCCATTCCTTTATTTGTTTATTTCCTCATGTTTGTGTCTAATCATCATCGCTATATTTCATGTGGTTTGTCGGAGCAAAACCAAGCCGTTGCTGCATTGTTATTTTGAAATTGATATTTATGTTTGTATAAAATTTGCCTCCGAACACTCTATTAGTTTTGATGTGTGAATATACACAATAGTCAGCCAATAATTTTATTAATATAATTTGACAACATATTAATATACTCTATTAGTTTGATATAACTTATTCTTATAAATATGACTTATAAGAAAAATGATGTTACTCTTTACTGTATAATTTTTAAAAAAATTTATATTTAACTTATATGAAATTTTAGATTTTTTCAATAATATATTTTCTAGAGTCATAAGAACCATTTAAATATTATATATATATATATATGAATTAAGGCCTAATTATATATTGTTATGCTCAATTTGAACTTTTTTAAGTAACTCATAAAATTATTATTATAAATGTGGGTAATTTTTTTTTTATAATATTTTATGAGTTTTTATTTTTTATTTTTTTTATAGTTTTTTTGAGGTTTTTTTCTTCTATTTTTTAATGGTACGGGTAATTTTAGTTTGAGAATTTATTTTTCCACTATATGCATTTTATTGCGCAATGTGTGGATTTCCCATTATGTTCCTCGTTTTCGAAGATATATTTCCGGATGCACCCATTGCAGACCTAACAAAGACCATTGTGAGTGGTGCCCCATGCATTTGGTATAATTTTATTTCGGAGATATATCTCCGGAACGGTTTGGGGAAAATTTTAAATTATTCAGTTCAGTGAATATTTCAGAGTTATATATCCGGAATTGTGTGCGACAATTTGAATTTTCTGTTACCTTTGCATGTCATAATTTTTCGGAGATGTATCTCCGGAAATATCTGATATTGTTTTCACCTGCATGATCAGTCCCCCATTGTTGCCATTCTTTATTTTCAACTCAAACCCTCACCCTAAAACCCTACATTCTCAATTCCATTTTTCACTCCAAATCTCCATCCTTTTGGTTCAACATATCACAGGGAGCAAAAGAAGATCAAATTTCAGGTAAAGATTGTTCATTTTCAGCTACATTACTCACATTAATCATGAATGTTTGCTGAAAAAACTTACGCAGTGTCCGAAGATGTATCTCCGGAACGTGTTAGACATGAACTTGTTTGGAGATACATTTCTGGAATGTTTCTGTGTTCATTTTTTCAGCCCCTTCTGCAGCAGTAGATTAATTAATATTTTGTTATTATTTTTATTATTTCCAATAGATATGGTGCACCCCGATATTTTACTAAAGCAATCTTCGAACCATGTTTCTCTGAATGTTCAAGGGGTTGTTGTGAAGGCGGTAGATGTTGGCACTGACTCTAACAACAAGCAAGAGTTTAAAAATCATGATAACATGCTCGAACGGATTCTTATGGAGGCATCTAGACTTGGATTTGGTGTGGTTATCGGAAGGTCGGATAATGGCTCGGATAGAAGATGTGCCTTTGTGACAATGTTGTGTGAAAGAAGCGGGAGCTATCGAACTCTTGTCCGGAGTTTGAAAAGAGACGACACGGGTAGTTGAAAATGTGAGTGTCCGTTTAAGCTTTGTGGTTACATGTTAGCTAACAAAAAATGGAGATTTAATGTCATTTGTGATTTGTATAACCATGATTTATGCTTAAAATTAGCCGGTCATCCTAGTGTAAGTCGGCTCAAGCCGGAAGAGAAGGAATGTGTTTGTGACATGACCTTGAATCTTGTTCAACTGAAAAAAATATACTTGCAACATTGAAACGGAAGCAACCCGACAATATATCAAATATCAAGCAAGTGTATAACACTCGGTATCTCACTTACAAGGTGATTAGGGGGATAGAACTGAGATGCAACAACTATTGAAATTTTTGGACGATAACAGTTACGTGTCCCTGTACCGAACTTGCGACAATGGAGTTACAGTTAGAGATATTTTTTGGAGTCATCCTGATTCGATAAAGTTGTTCAACACGTTTTTGACAGTGCTCATATTTGATTCTACCTACAAGACCAACAAGTATAGACTTCTATTATTTGAGATGGTTGGTGTTACCTCAACTGAGAAGACATATTCTGTTGGTTATGCATTTCTAAAGTGTGAAAAAGAGGACAATTTTCCTTGGGCATTAGAGTTGTGTCGATCACTTTTGAAGGATCATGGTGAGATGCCTAAAGCTATTGTTACCGACTGCAATACCGCATTGATGAATGCGGTTGCAAAGGTATTTCCTTCTTATGTATTACTTTGTAAGTATCACATAATAAAGAATGTGAGAAGTCGGGTTAAACCCTCGGTTAGGACGAAATTAGTAGAGTGCGAAGGTGGAAAAAGTTTTTCCCGGACTCCTTCATTTTTAGAACACGCTGACAAAGTTTTTCCCGACTCATCGACTCTAAAATCTCATAAAAATGTTGTGAAAGGAGCCTGCATTAGCAAACCACCTCTGATGCTGCTTCCACTGAAGATTCCATTCATTGACGAGATGTCGGTTTTTATGCACAAATATATCAAGTGTATCGTCAATGTGGAAGGGGACAGTAATTGCGGTTACCGAGCCATTTCGACTTTACTCGGTAAAGGAGAAGATAGTCATACGCTTGTCCGACATCAACTTATCCAAGAGTTGAAGACGCGTAAAGAATAGTACACACGGTTGTACGAAACTAAAGAAAGATACAATGCGGTTTTATGAGTCTCTTGTTCCTTGCATGAGCAGTCCGACACCGGAGGCAAAATGGATGACCTTCCCTAATGTGAGTCATCTAATAACATATGCATATGATAGGGTGTGCATTGATCTGACACACAACGGGTTTTCATAAACCTTTTTTGCCACCGCGCACCGCACTACCCCAAAATCCACATGATTTTATCATGTGTATTGGATGACTTTCAAAATCAAGTCATTTTATTCAAGTTTACTTGAAATCGAGATGCCCCATACTAGTTACATCACCGGAATGGACGACTCATTCAACCGCAAATGTCGAGACGTGGCTGGATCATTTTATGGAAAGGATGCAAGAATTCGATAGATTGAACAACATTGAAAAGGAATCGAATGCACAAAAGTCCAATGGGGTACCACCTATAGATTTAGTCGGTGACACATGTTTCTATTTGTTTTGATTTCTTGTGTAATCAGACAAATAATTGTATATAATTGTGTCTCAATATAAACGAAGTGTTACATGTTCACTTATTATTCATATTTGGTCTTTATGCATATTTGTTTCATATTTCATCTTAATGTGATTGTCTGTCAAATGGTTCTGTTTTGAAAATGGTTCAGAGAAAGTTCTTGAAATATATTTCCGGAAGGTTATTTTATTTGCTTTTTTTTAATTGGTTCAGGGAAAGTTATGGAGATGCATCTCCAAAACAAGATAATAGGGTGCATTTTCGTAGATATATATCCGGAATCAATATGACAGTTAATGAGTGGTCCATATTGAACTAGGTCTCTTATAAATTTGGATGTTCTTGTGTTATACTTTACACAAACTCAAATTGTCTCAAGTGTTACAAATAAATATTTGTTTGTATGTCGCAAGTGTCTCCTACTCCGGCGGCTCTACACTCGGGAGGACGTTCAAGCTCACTGATCTCACCTCCATCGAAGATATCCTAGACGAAATCCACCATCTCCTACTTTATGGAGACAAGTGAAGAGTTGTGAAGCTCGAGTACCGTTCACCTTCGGTAGACAACAAAGGGAACGTTGTGTTTAGCAAATTTGAGCTCAAGACTCGAGAGGATGTTAGGGCTATGTGGGAAATGTATTTCAATTTCGAAGAGAAAGTTCCGCTTGAGTTGGAAGCGACGCTACGAAGATCGGTCGAAGATATCCTAAAGATGTGCAAGCGTCCACCGGGTTATTGAAATGTAGTATTTAATTTTATGTTGAAATCATCGTTGTAATGCTCATTTTATGTTATGAATATCAATTGCATTTTGGAAAGTTCATTTTCTGATGAAACTGTTTCTGGTGTTTTTCTGGATATGTAACTACGGATTTATTCAGGAGATGCATCTCCGAAACATATCAAACCCAATATATAGGGCGCTACTCAAAATGACCTTTTTTTAAATGTACAAAAGATGCGTTCAAAAATATATATCTGAATACATGAGACATATTTAGAAAATCACACGGTACGCAAGAAATAAATAAGGTGGGAAAAAAAATTCTCTTTTAGTTTTTAATGTTTGGGCGACCATTAGTCTACAAGCCAAGCCCGGCAGCCCACGGAATTACTATCTGTAAAAAGGTTCAATCCAAAGACTTTCACGGGCTTGCTCAAAATGGAACTAAGAGGCACCCACAAAATAGATAGAAAAATATTCTCTCCATCTATAAGTATTAATGTAAATATACTATCTGATATTTGATATATTTTACTCTTATTAAAGAATACTGTTAGTGTAGTTAATTTATTCATTGATGTGTTTAAAATAATTTTTGTATTTTTAATTAATTTGTAATATGCTCCTATTTTCAAAAGAAAAAAAAAAGAAAAGAATGGGTCATTTTAGCTTATAGATATATGAAATTTACTTGCTATCACCCCACCTAAATGTATTTCCTACCTCCCACAAAACCTAAAAACCTTCACTCTTTTAAAACTTTTGGGAAGTTTTTTAAAGTCTAAAATATAGTTTTGAATTTTAAATTTGTAATAAATATTTAGCAACGACTAATAATCTTGTTAATTTCCAAATATTTAATTTATAATAGAATAAAATATAAAAACTTTGAGATATATAGCCTTCAAATTTCTAAAATTTCTTTGAAACTTTCACTCGAGAAATGCAAAATATTAATTTACTTTTAGCCAAGGTTTTGTTAAGATAAATCAAATATTCTATTAACAAAATAAGGTAGTAAAATATTATGTTAGCTATAAATTAATTAATTGTAAAGTGTGAGATTAATTGTCCGTTGTCATTCCTTTAATAGAAGAGGAATTATAGTTTGAGGTAATATATCTTGACAATTTCTTAATACACCACCCCATTTTCTTATACACCACGTGAAATTTCGTTTTTGCCCCCTGATTCCGGATATGCACATCCGGACGCGCCACTTTTTTAAAAAACGATGATGTGTTCTGGATGTGCACATCCGAAAACATAGTATAGCTTAATTTTTTTAAATTCCGAAATTGCAGATCCGGAAAATAGCATAACTTTATTTTTTTTTAAAAATCGGTTTTGTCGGTTGGTCTTATACGTTAATATATCATCGCAAGTTAATATACATTCGAATGAGGGGAGCGAGAAGGGATTAGGTTTCCCGCCCATAGAAAACTTTGTTCTTCGTATCTCTTCAATAAAAAACTTTGTTCTTCGTATCTCTGCAATAGAAAACTTTGTTCTTCGTATCTCTCCAATAGAAAACTTTGTTCTTCGTATCTCTTCAATAGAAAACTTTGTTGATCCTTTCTCTTCAGTGTAACCACTGCTCCTGTTATCTTTCTTTGTTGATCGTCCAACACTACAGATGGACTCAATATATTTCGGAGATAAACCCTTTTCGTTATTAAAAATAAGTAATGTGGTTGGTGCACTAGTAGCAGTAATGTTATCAGAAGTTATAACAAACTCTAGGGTTGAAGTCTCTCCGTCAATATAATGGTTGTCTTCGGCATTCTGATAAAGTTAGGACTCAATATATTTCGGAGATAAACCCTTTTCATTATTGAAAATAAGTAATGTGGCTGGTGCACCAGTAGCAGTAATGTTATCAGAAGTTATAACAAAAATAAAGTTAACAACAGATTTACGGTCATGAATATAAACAACTATCATTTAACATCATGAATGCATCATGAAAGGTTAAATGTACTTGAATAAGCTCCATGAGAAAATGAACATCTTTAGAATAAAGTTCAGCGGAGAGATTCTTGATAGCGTGATGAAGATCTTGAGTCAACGGATTAGGTTTCCCGCCAATAGAAAACTTTGTTCTTCGTATCTCCTATTACGACTTGCAGAACCAGAATCAGAATTTTCTACTTCACTTATGTAGTATCGAGCGTGGAAAGCTAGCAAGTGTACATAATAAGCAGGAGGAACTGTATCATTAATATACAAGTTATAATATATACATATATATCAATAGACATCAGCAAGTGTGCATAATAAGCTAGCAAGTGGGCATAATAAGCATAATAAACAAGTTATAATATATACATATACATCAATATATATCAGTATGTATCATTTAGAAAAAACCAACGCGAACCTGTAAAATATAATCCTTTTAGGCTTAAACCCAGTTGATTTATAGAAAGTCACACGCCACTCCCTGAATTATCCTATCATGAGGAATACACAAATCTAACAAAATTATCTTATCATTCCAGCGGGCCGATTTCCCTTCTAAGGATCCACTGTTATTTTAAAGAGATCTTGAATTATCTCCTCGCAATGAACCTGAGCAGAAACAATTCCTCTGTATCTTGTGACCCAAAGTCAGTCCATTGGTTCTGCAAGTGGTAATAGGAGTACCACCAACTTTGTGTCGACTCTGGTAATAGAAGTAATGGTTTACTGTTGATCGTTATTCTTTTAAAATACATATTATTATTATTTAAAATAAATATACCTTTTTAAGTTTCAGCCATTTTTTCGGATGTGCACATCCGAAATACGCGTAACTTGTCATTCCGGATTTGCACATCCGGAACAAGACAACGTTTTTTAAAAAAACGGTGCATCTGGATGTGCACAACCGGAACTGGGAGGCCAAAAAATAATTTCACATGGTGTATAAGAAACTTGGGTGGTGTATTAAGAAATTGTCTATATCTTCGTGGGTAATATCTACACAACAAAACGGTAGATTTATTATTGCATAATTTATTAAACAAGAGTATGATGCTATTAAAGATTGTAGTATGGAATGATCTAAAGATGTTGAGAAGTATACCAAGATAATTTTCAACGAGTTTTTCTTTTTGGATATTCTAGATTCACATTTGCCATTTGGATGGAGTTTGTGATCGTATTCTTGCTATCACTTATAGTCTCTCAATTTTATCCGAGCATCAAAATATATAAGCATGAATTTAATATTTTCTTTTCTCGCCCAAAATATAGAAAAATAATCAATAGTAGTAAGATTTCATTTCTTGCAAAAGAAGAAATTACTATCATTACTAAAAAAGTTGCATTTAATCAATCTGTATTTTGTCTAACCCAATGGCATTAGGCCCATTTGCACACAAAAAAAAAAATATATTTTTCACAAAAAATACCTAATTTAAAAAATTAGAAAAACATAAACAAATAAAAAAAAATGAAAATTTAAAAATTATATTATTTTATTGGTTGGTACTATTTATCATCACCTTTTCACCATTTTTCTTTTCATATCTAACTTTCTTTCGTAAAAAGCTCTATTTTTTCCACTTTTTCTTTCGTGCTTAGGTCAAAGGGTGTCCCTATTCACCACCTTCATACAACCTAAACCCTAGAAAATTTGAAAAATAACAACACAAACTATGCAATGCTTGATCCTTTAGTCATAGAAACTTCAAAATTTTGTCTATAAATATAGAAGTTGATTTTAGAAAGGTAGTTAGTTTTTAGAAAGAGAAAAAAAGAAAACTAAAAAATAAGCATCCAAAAACCACCCAAAACACCTCAATTTCTACTATTCATCATCTTCCACACAACAATAATAACCATCTCACACTACTACTTTCACCTTGGCTAACAACAACCTCATCCTCTCCAACTTGTTGTGCTGGAAGTTTGTAAGTACTCTTTCATTACCATTCAAAATGTAGTTTGTAGAACAAACATTTCATGATGTTGTAGTTTGTAGGAATATTTATGTTTGTAATATTTTATAAATATTGATGTATATATTCGTGTAAAGTAGGCATAATCATGTTATAGTGATAGTTTAGGGTTAGTTTAGAAGTAGTGTTCCTATAATTATCACTTGTATGCTATTGTTTCAAATTTCAATGAATAAAAATGAGTGAGGGAGAGAGGGGATGAAACAATGCTAAAAAAAATGCCGAAAACTTAATATGACCCTTATATTTTCAGCCACGCCCCCTTTTCCCTTTTAAATAAATTTGGGCTTTAAGGCCCATTAATTGAAAAAACAAACAATAACAACTCGAACTTCGTGGATTCTGACATCAATTATAAATCAACTAAACAAAGTCGATCCTCTAACACTCGCTTGGAACTTGAAATAACTCTTTGAGAATTATGGATAAACTTGAGTAAGGCGAATAAAGGTTAAGAAAGGATACCAACCAATTGAAAAAATGGATGAGCTAGGTATTAGAAGCCTTGTAAGTCTTAGCTAAGAGAGTAGACAACCTTCCACCAAATCCTGCAATGGAAATAATTGCTCATCTAACTCCGTCTCGTTTTACCCTAGGCCCATGACAGACCCATGCGATGACCGCACATTTCCCAATGTATGGTCTTCTTTACAAGCATCCGTCACTACCAGCAAACTTCCCCAAAAGCTCTTGCCGCCCACCGTCAGAATCCTTCCATCCCTTGAATTTGCAATAATCGTCGCCTCCAACGCTTGACTCCCCATGCCCGTATAATGCAACCTTTTCATATACGTAACCTTTACCTCCAGGGCCTTTTTACCAACGACTACTATCTCCCTCAGCAGAGTCGATGGAATCGGGTAAAAAACCAAAACCAGTATTAGGCAAGGAATAACCAAGAGGGAAATTTTCCCCAAGAGGAAAGTCTCAATGAAAGATCATTGAAACTTCATATGATAGTGTTTAGTGTTAAGATCGCCATTCGTCAACCACTTAGTGCTAGATCTCTGATACCATATGAGTTCTTCCTCTTTGAGGATGACACATAACTCTTGTTGTAACTTGTTTTCCAAATTCACTAAATCTGCATGATGTCTATTACACTGAATTTTAATTTGTATACCTTTCAACCGCGCCATAAGCTATTTTTTCATGGACACAACTTGATCAATGGTATTGGATTTCCACTCTTTAGTATCTTCTCTGATTTAAGACAAGTTTTCTTCCAGACCCAGATCTTCTTTCCAAGCTTTATTCAACAATTTAAGATATTTATTGTTAATCAGTCAGGCACTTTCGAATTTGAATTGTCTCGTTACTCCATAACTACCCTGGATATCTGTCATGATAAGAAGCAGATGGTGGTCAAAATAGCTCACTCTGGTTAAGACTTTCACATGAGCATTGGGAAATCGGAGCCTCCAATATTCGTTACAAATCACACGATCCAACTTCTCATAAATCCTTTGGCCTCCATGTGTATTTTGGCCCAATTGTCCCAATGTCAATTAAGTTGCAACTTTGAATTCGATCTTGAACAAATTACACCTTCTAATTGACACAGGGGCTCCACCTTTTTTCTCTGTAATACTTCAATGTCATTAAAATCTTCTAAAATCATCCGTGACCTATTCATCAAAATTGATATCTGATTCAAACATTCCCACAAGGACTAGCATAAATGGTTGTGAAAAACCAGTCTCTATCCTTAGGTTCCCTCACTCTGACATGGATAAACTGAGTGTTTTTGGAGATCATGTCAATGCTAATGTTGTCTCTCTTCCAAGAAATGACCATACCTCCTATAAAACCATTATACTCTACTAACAGAATATTATCAAACCCCATTCTCTTAAAAAAACTTTCCAACTTTTTTTGATCGCACGTAGTCTTCATAACAACAAAAACCTTAGGTTTATGTTATAACACATATTGATTGAAAAACCTGAAGAAAGCTTTATTAGCTGCTCCCCTACAGTTCCAAACTATCACTTTATTTTGTGCTATCATGATTGACACTGACTAGAAAAATAATTGATACCCTATTGACAAGTTAAGCTTGACAATGTCTTGGTGTCTCATGGACTATCTCTTTTTCCATATCATTCTCTATAGAACATTTCTTTCCCTCTGTGTTATTCTTTTCTTCTCCCTCCTGGCCATGATACTTATTAGAGATGGAACCTTCAATGGATTTATCTAACGGTATGGTTGTACTATTTCCTCCAATTCTCAAGATGTTTTGTTTGGCTCATGATATTTTCTCTTCTGTTACAAAACTTTTATCAATTATCACATGCTACATGGATAAAACATGGCAAATTCATAGGTACCCATGATAAGTAATTGGGTACCGGTACCTTTAGTGCAAAATAATTTAAAATATTAATTTACTTTTAAATAAAATATATATAAAAGATGACATGTCATTGAATGAAATTGTTTCATTGGATAAAGGTACCGGCACCCAACTAAATCTAAGGGTACCTGAGTGTTCCCCTAAATCATTGGTTGTGTTGTTACCCTCCACTTTTCTATTTTTTTATTGGCTCATTACCATAATGTTTTTGCTTTTTGTATTACCCATGTAGATACCTTTTCCATTCCTGCCCCTTCCACTTAGTTTGCCTTTGAATGATGTTTTACCACGTGTTGCCAATGAGTTGTTGATCCTTTCACTTCCACGAGTAACCACCTTTTTATTACCTTTATTATTATTGAGTTTTTGTTTTTCCACTCCTTTACTATGTGCCTCCTTAACCTCATTAATAGCTTCCACCTGGATCATACTCGTTGCCTTTGTAGTGTTAGTACTCATTATGTTTCCTTTTGAATTATTCTTCCGATTCCAATGCAATGACTGGCCCCGATTTTATGCCATAACAGGTATTGATTCTATCACTATGGTTTCCTCATTATTTACTGATGATTGTCCATGATTAGCATTAATAATGACATTCAAGTCAGGCGTTTCTTCACTCAATGTTGCAAACCGGGATCACATCATTTTCGGTCCACCGTTAATGTTCCCTGGTGCTTAATTTTGTTGGGTAGCTATTGGCTTCCTTCCCTTTCGCTATTTTTGAACGACACTCCATGGGCCTTCAATTAAAACTCCTACATCTACACTTCCTACTTTATAAATAAGGCCATTAGTATCTTATTCATTGCTCGCATTATTCATTGATTTTTTATTCGGAATCCTTCCTTGTTGTGACCAAATCTGCTACATGTTAAACATAGCAGATGAAAACCTTCGTATTCTATCTTGAACATCCTTCCTTTGATGGAGAACATAGCCAAAAGAGGTTTGGTAAGATTTACTTCGACACATAAACGCGCATACTTCCCTCTTTCCATCTGCGTCATGTTCTTGTCTACTTTTATGGTCTTCTCAATTCGGTTCCCTATGGTTGTTAAAATCTTTGTTTCATAGTATTCTATGGGGAGTCCTGCAATTCAAATCTAAACTGCCACTTCCATTATAGTATCACTTTTAGGCTGAAAGTTTGGGGACCAATCCTTCACCGTTAAATAATGATAGTAAATGAACCATGGGCCATCTGAGAGTGTTGCCGCCTTATCTTCTTCGTTAGAAAAATCCACAAGATAGTAATCATTGCCCAGATATATAATGTTAATTACTCCTCTTCTAACCCACATCTCCTTCAGCTGAGTTTCCAATGCCTTGTAACATATCTTTCTCCCTAGTAGCTTAACGATAAATCCTCTTCTCCACAGTCTATGGATGTGTTTCTCTTCAAATTTTGAGACGACAAAATATGGACATTCACAGTCACCAATTTTGTTCTCCTTTATTCTGACTCCCATTAGTTCTTCTGGAAGCTCTAATTTTTCCTCTTCCTCCTCACCTTCTTCCTCTGCTTGAGCTTCAGAATCTCTTCCTATAACTGTGTCTTTGTATGACTTGGGCACTGCATTATAAGTTTCTTGATTTACCTATTTATTGCTACCCTCCGTCAGATCCACATTGGGGCAACCATGGATGTGGTCGAAACCTAGCTCATCATACTCCTTAGGAGTGGTTGATGACATATTGAATCCAACATTCCCTTCATTGATTCATTTATTTCCTCGTGTTTGTGTCTAATCATCATCGGTTTGTTTCATGTGGTTTGTAGGAGCAAAACCAAGTGGCTGCTGCATTATTACTTTGAACTTGATATTTATGTTTGTATAAGATTCGCCTCCGAACACTCTATTAGTTTTGATGTGTGAATATACACAATAGGTGAATTTTTTTAGAATAACACAGTTATTCAATAATAATACATAAATATCGAATGTTTCATCTAATTTACCAAAATGACGGAGTTTAAAAAAACAGTAGGGTGGCGCCATACCATATGGCGCCTTAGGCAAAAAAATGCACCAAAAGCCTTGTCAGATGGCGCCTCAGGCATAATGTGCATGCCCTAATTGTTTTTCATTTTACAGGGGAGGCGCCATACCATATGGCGCCTCAGTTCATTTTCTCTCTTTTTTTTTTAATTTTTATTTTAATTTGGAAAATTGAAAAATTTAATGAAAAAAAATAAGGGTAGCCAAAAATACATAACGATGTTCGGAATAAATAATAGTACAACTGATGGTAAACAAAAATTTAATGTTCGTGTCTATCTAAACGTCCACCAGTTCTACATGCCAGGGCTCTTGTGCGGCGTCTTTGTCTATCACGATTTTGTTGAGGTGTCTCTGGCCTTTGCGTGTTGACCTGCGAAAGAGGCATCTGTTGAGATGGTCCCGGCATAGCAGACAAATTTTGAAGCATCTGTCCCCAATATCTGAGGGGTGGTGCCAACGGCGCTTCCGTAATCCAGATGCATGCCCATGTTTTTGTATTTTGTAATGGGGGGTTGGGTTGGTTGTAGACGGTACGGTTGGCCGAAATGTTGCATTGAAGGGTGTTGGTACCGATCCAGTGGTTGATGTGGGGTTTGGTAGTCAAATAGTGGGTGGGTTTGTTGGTTGTAGGACGATTGTGTTTGTTGGTTGTAGGACAAGGGGGTGTTCATTTGCGGAGGGGACTATGGTGGGCTGGGGTGGGTTCGAAAGAGTTGTCAGGACTATAGGAATTAGTGGGGTCGGTGTAGGTGGGCTGGCGGTAGGGGTGAGACTCTTCTTGTTGTGACTGAGTTAGTGGCATAATAGGGTTGCGGCTTTGGAAGATTGATTCGGTTGGTATACCTTGTTGTTGGGTATACTAAGGTGTATGTTGTTGGGCATGGGGTTGTGAGGAAGAGGCACGATGGCTCGGATCAATTAGATACATCAGTCGAGAGAGGAATTATTGGGGTGTTGCAACAAACCTAAACCAAGTTATATATTATTGAGTTGGTATAGGATCTTCCACAACAGGGTCGGATAAGATATGCTGGTGTAGATTCTCCCAATGTTGACACATCTCTGTTGTAAAGTTCGTCCAGTGACCAACAGCCCACTGTGTGTCCACTCTACGTAGATGCCACTCTCCCAAACGTGTCGAGCGACCGGAATATCCTGATGCATTCCGAACTGTAGTTTTACCCGATCGCTTTGATGCATCTCCACAGTGGTGAACCGAATGATGGGTGTCTTTGATGTCCACACTGCAGCATCATTCGCGTTGGGCTGGTGGTTGAGATCCTCGTACGGCCTCCAGACAAACTACAAGAAGAAAATAATATTAATTAGAAATTCGGCGGTGTTGCAATTTCTGAGACAAAATTATGGTATTTCAAAAAAAAATTACATCTTCTGGGCCAATGTGATCTATTAGGTTGCGGTAGACGGTTATTGCGCTCCTGGGATTTCGATGATAAGTCATTCCCGGAACTGACCACCTAAAAAACGTGACACAAATAAGTTAATTACAAATAAACATTTCATTAAACGACATAAGTTCAAGTAGTAAAATTGAGCGTACTTGTTTTCGTAGGGAAAAGTGAATGGATTCCGGTTAATAGGAGCTAGTGTTGGCATTCTGGACCAACCCCACACTTGAAGGAGATAAGCGCAGCCATAAAAAGTACAAGTGTATTTTTTTGAAATTTTACATAGTGAACTATAGAGATGGGCCAGGACAGCTGAACCTCAACTATATTCACGCACTTTTTTGATGTTAGATAACAAAGGTAAATACATAATATTCACAATATTTCCAGTACTTTCTGGAAATAAAAAGTGACCGAACAAAAGCATTAAATAGCACGGAGTTTTTTTGTATATTGTAATACGGGAGGGTTTCCTCATCTAATACAATAGACTGGTAGTATTCTTTAAGGTATTTTAAGTTAATACCTTGGCCCCTAGGTCGACCATCTCGTGTTGGTTCAGGTGCATCGAGACTGAGTGGTGTGCCCAACAACTCATCACACAGTTGGTTGTTTACAAAAACGTTCCCGTTGACGGCCTTTCCGTTGATGCGTAGGTCAAGCAACATATAAACATCTTGGAGTGTGGCCGTGCATTCACCGAATGGAAGGTGAAATGTGTGGGTCTATGGCCTCCATCGTTCTAGCAGAATGTATAAGCGATTGTAATCATGATTTGGTTATAGTGAAAATCTCTTGTGAAGCAAGGGGACTTGATTACTCTTAGTTTGAGAGGAACCAGTATAAATCTTTGTGTCTTCTGTTTTTATTTATTTTCTTATGTTAACACCGCTGCTAAGTATAAACAAAATATGAACACCAGTTCAGATTCTCAACTCTGATCAGACGCAGATTTGAAAAATGGAAAACACAATTCAACCCCCCCTTCTTGTGTACTTTTCTAACCTTCAATTTCAACTGCGTCATAAGCAATTTTTTCATGGACACAACTTGACCAAAGATCTTGAATTTACATTCTTTAGTACCTTCTCTGATTTAAGACAAGTTTTCTTCCAGACTCGGATCTTCTTTCCAGGCTTTATTCAACAATTCAAGATATTTTTTGTTAATCAGCTAGGAACTTTTGAATTTGAATTGTCTCGTTACTCCATAACTGCCTTGGATATCAGTCATGATAAGAAGCGGATGGTGGTCAGAATAGCTCACTTTGGTTAAGGCTTTCACACGAACATTGGGAAATTGGAGCCGCCAATCTTCGTTACAAAGCACACGATCCAACTTCTCATAAATCAGTTGGCCTCCATGATAGATTGGACCCCACGATGTGTATTTTGGCCTAGTTGTCCTAATGTTAATTAAGTTGAAACTTTGAATTCGATCTCTGAATAAATTACACCTTCTAATTGACATAGGGGCTCCACCTTTTTTCTCTATAATGCTTGCAATGTCATTAAAGTCTCCTGAAATCATCCACGGCCTATTCATCAAAACTGATATCTTATTCAAATCTTCCCACAACACTTCCTCCTATCATTATAAGGACTAGCATAGATGGTTCTGAAAAACCAGTTTCTATCCTTAGGTTCCCTCACTCTGACATGGATAAACTAAGTGTTTTTGGAGATCATGTCAATGTTAATGTTGCCTTTCTTCCAAGAAATGACAATATCTCCTGCAAATACATTGTTCTCCACTGACAAAATATTATCAAACCCCATTCTTTTGAAAGAACTTTGCAACTTTGCTGGATTGCCCCTAGTCTCCATAACAAAAAAAAAATCTTAGGTTTATGTTGTAACACATGATTGCAAAACCTGAAGAAAGCTTTGTTAGCTACTCCCCTACAGTTCCAAACTATCACTTTATTTTGTGCCATCATGATTGATATTGACTAGAAAAATAATCGATACCCTATTGACAAGCTAAGCTTGACAATGTCTTGGTGTCTCATGGACTATCTTTACTTCCATATCATTCCCTATAGAACATTTTTTTCCCTCTGTGTCATTCTTTTCTTCTCCCTCATAGCCATGATACTTATTAGAGGTGGAAACTTCAATGGACTTATCTGGCAGTATAGTTGTATTATTTCCTCCAATTGTCAAGATGTTTTGTTTGGCTCCTGAGATTTCCTCTTCTGTTACAAAACTTTTATCAAATATAACGTGTTGCATGGCTAAAACATTGGTTGTGTTGTTACCTCCCACTTTTCTAATATGGACACTCCTAGTCACCAATTTTATTCTCCTCTATTCTGACTCCCATTAGTTCTTCTGGTAGCTCTGGTTCTTCCTTTTCCTCCTCACCTTCTTCCTATGATTGAGCTTCAGAATCTCTTCCCAGAATTGTGTCTTTGTATGACTTGGGCACTTCTTTATAACTTTCTTGATTTGCCTAATTATTGCTACCTATCGTCAAATCCACGTTGGGGCTACCATGGTTGTGGTCGAAACCTAACTCATCATAGACCTTATGAGTGGTTGATGACGGACTGAATCCAACATTCCCTTCCTTTATTTGTTTATTTCCTCATGTTTATGTCTAATCATCATCGCTATATTTCATGTAGTTTGTCGGAGCAAAACCAAGCCGTTGCTGCATTGTTATTTTGAAATTGATATTTATGTTTGTATAAAATTTGCCTCCGAACACTCTATTAGTTTTGATGTGTGAATATACACAATAGTCAGCCAATAATTTTATTAATATAATTTGACAACATATTAATATACTCTATTAGTTTGATATAACTTATTCTTATAAATATGACTTATAAGAAAAATGATGTTACTCTTTACTGTATAATTTTTTAAAAAATTTATATTTAACTTATATGAAATTTTAGATTTTTTCAATAATATATTTTCTAGAGTCATAAGAACCATTTAAATATTATTTATATATATATATATATATATATATATATATATATATATATATATATATATATATATATATATATATATAGGGTTCATATCCTATGAGAATGCTATTTTTATGTAAGAACATGAGAATGAATCTGAATCATTAGATTTTAAAATAAATGGTGGAGATTATTTGTGGATTTTGTTTTTCTCTCTTCTCAATTATTAAATTAAATGATGGAGGAGAGAGAAAAAAACTGACACATAATCTCCACCATTTATTTTAAAAGTTAATGGTTCAGATTCATTCTCATGTTCTCACATAAAAAATACGTTCTCATATGATACGTTTCCTATATATATATATATATATATATATATATATATATATATATATATATATATATATATATATATATGAATTAAGGCCTAATTATATATTGTTATGCTCAATTTGAACTTTTTTAAGTAACTCATAAAACTATTATTATAAATGTGGGTAATTTTTTTTTTAAAATATTTTATGAGTTTTTATTTTTCATTTTTTTTATAGTTTTTTTGAGGTTTTTTTCTTCTATTTTATAATGGTACGGGTAATTTTAGTTTGAGAATTTATTTTTCCACTATATGCATTTTATTGCGCAATGTGTGGATTTCCCATTATGTTCCTCGTTTTTGAAGATATATTTCCGGATGCACCCATTGCAGACCTAACAAAGACCATTGTGAGTGGTGCCCCATGCATTTGGTATAATTTTATTTCGGAGATATATCTCCGGAACGATTTGGGGAAAATTTTAAATTATTCAGTTCAGTGAATATTTCAGAGTTATATATCCGGAATTGTGTGCGACAATTTGAATTTTCTGTTACCTTTGCATGTCATAATTTTTCGGAGATGTATCTCCGGAAATATCTGATATTGTTTTCACCTGCATGATCAGTCCCCCATTGTTGCCATTCTTTATTTTCAACTCAAACCCTCACCCTAAAACCCTACATTCTCAATTCCATTTTTCACTCCAAATCTCCATCCTTTTGGTTCAACATATCACAAGGAGCAAAAGAAGATCAAATTTCAGGTAAAGATTGTTCATTTTCAGCTACATTACTCACATTAATCATGAATGTTTGCTGAAAAAACTTACGCAGTGTCCGAAGATGTATCTCCGGAACGTGTTAGACATGAACTTGTCTGGAGATACATTTCTGGAATGTTTCTGTGTTCATTTTTTCATCCCCTTCTGCAGCAGTAGATTAATTAATATTTTGTTATTATTTTTATTATTTCCAATAGATATGGTGCACCCCGATATTTTACTAAAGCAATCTTCGAACCATGTTTCTCTGAATGTTCAAGGGGTTGTTGTGAAGGCGGTAGATGTTGGCACTGACTCTAACAACAAGCAAGAGTTTGAAAATCATGATAACATGCTCGAATGGATTCTTATGGAGGCATCTAAACTTGGATTTGGTGTGGTTATCGGAAGGTCGGATAATGGCTCAGATAGAAGATGTGCCTTTGTGACAATGTTGTGTGAAAGAAGCGGGAGCTATCGAACTCTTGTCCGGAGTTTGAAAAGAGACGACACAGGTAGTTGAAAATGTGAGTGTCCGTTTAAGCTTTGTGGTTACATGTTAGCTAACAAAAAATGGAGATTTAATGTCATTTGTGATTTACATAACCATGATTTGTGCTTAAAATTAGTCGGTCATCCTAGTGTAAGTCGGCTCAAGCCGGAAGAGAAGGAATGTGTTTGTGACATGACCTTGAATCTTGTTCAACTGAAAAAAATATACTTGCAACATTGAAACGGAAGCAACCCGACAAAATATCAAATATCAAGCAAGTGTATAACACTCGGTATCTCACTTACAAGGTGATTAGGGGGATAAAACTGAGATGCAACAACTATTGAAACTGTTGGACGATAACAGTTACGTGTCCCTGTACCGAACTTGCGACAATGGAGTTACAGTTAGAGATATTTTTTGGAGTCATCCTGATTCGATAAAGTTGTTCAACACGTTTTTGACAGTGCTCATATTTGATTCTACCTACAAGACCAACAAGTATAGACTTCTATTATTTGAGATGGTTGGTGTTACCTCAACTGAGAAGACATATTCTGTTGGTTATGCATTTCTAAAGTGTGAAAAAGAGGACAATTTTCCTTGGGCATTAGAGTTGTGTCGATCACTTTTGAAGGATCATGGTGAGATGCCTAAAGCTATTGTTACCGACTGCAATACCGCATTGATGAATGCGGTTGCAAAGGTATTTCCTTCTTATGTATTACTTTGTAAGTATCACATAATAAAGAATGTGAGAAGTCGGGTTAAACCCTCGGTTAGGACGAAATTAGTAGAGTGCGAAGGTGGAAAAAGTTTTTCCCGGACTCCTTCATTTTTGGAACACGTTGACAAAGTTTTTCCCGACTCATCGACTCTAAAATCTCATAAAAATGTTGTGAAAGGAGCCTGCATTAGCAAACCACCTCTGATGCTGCTTCCACTGAAGATTCCATTCATTGACGAGATGTCGGTTTTTATGCACAAATATATCAAGTGTATCGTCAATGTGGAAGGGGACAGTAATTGCGGTTACCGAGCCATTTCGACTTTACTCGGTAAAGGAGAAGATAGTCATACGCTTGTCTGACATCACCTTATCCAAGAGTTGAAGACGCGTAAAGAATAGTACACACGGTTGTACGAAACTAAAGAAAGATACAATGCGGTTTTATGAGTCTCTTGTTCCTTGCATGAGCAGTCCGACACCGGAGGCAAAATGGATGACCTTCCCTAATGTGAGTCATCTAATAACATGTGCATATGATAGGGTGTGCATTGATCTGACACACAATGGGTTTTCATAAACCTTTTTTGCCACCGCGCACCGCACTACCCCAAAATCCACATGATTTTATCATGTGTATTGGATGACTTTCAAAATCAAGTCATTTTATTCAAGTTTACTTGAAATCGGGATGCCCCATACTAGTTACATCACTGGAATGGACGACTCATTCAACCGCAAATGTCGAGACGTGGCTGGATCATTTTATGGAAAGGATGCAAGAATTCGATAGATTGAACAACATTGAAAAGGAATCGAATGCACAAAAGTCCAATGGGGTACCACCTATAGATTTAGTCGGTGACACATGTTTCTATTTGTTTTGATTTCTTGTGTAATCAGACAAATAATTGTATATAATTGTGTCTCAATATAAACGAAGTGTTACATGTTCACTTATTATTCATATTTGGTCTTTATGCATATTTGTTTCATATTTCATCTTAATGTGATTGTCTGTCAAATGGTTCTGTTTTGAAAATGGTTCAGAGAAAGTTCTTGAAATATATTTCCGGAAGGTTATTTTATTTGCTTTTTTTTAATTGGTTCAGGGAAAGTTATGGAGATACATCTCCAAAACAAGATAATAGGGTGCATTTTCGTAGATATATATCCGGAATCAATATGACAGTTAATGAGTGGTCCATATTGAACTAGGTCTCTTATAAATTTGGATGTTCTTGTGTTATACTTTACACAAACTCAAATTGTCTCAAATGTTACAAATAAATATTTGTTTGTATGTCGCAAATGTCTCCTACTCCGGCGGCTCTACACTTGGGAGGACGTTCAAGCTCACTGATCTCACCTCCATCGAAGATATCCTAGACGAAATCCACCATCTCCTACTTTATGGAGACAAGTGAAGAGTTGTGAAGCTCGAGTACCGTTCACCTTCGGTAGACAACAAAGGGAACGTTGTGTTTAGCAAATTTGAGCTCAAGACTCGAGAGGATGTTAGGGCTATGTGGGAAATGTATTTCAATTTCGAAGAGAAAGTTCCGCTTGAGTTGGAAGCGACGCTACGAAGATCGGTCGAAGATATCCTAAAGATGTGCAAGCGTCCACCGGGATATTGAAATGTAGTATTTAATTTTATGTTGAAATCATCGTTGTAATGCTCATTTTATGTTATGAATATCAATTGCATTTTGGAAAGTTCATTTTCTGATGAAACTGTTTCTGGTGTTTTTCTGGATATGTAACTACAGATTTATTCAGGAGATGCATCTCCGAAACATATCAAACCCAATATATAGAGCGCTACTCAAAATGACCTTTTTTTAAATGTACAAAAGATGCGTTCAAAAATATATATCTGAATACATGAGACATATTTAGAAAATCACACGGTACGCAAGAAATAAATAAGGTGGGAAAAAAAATTCTCTTTTAGTTTTTAATGTTTGGGCGACCATTAGTCTACAAGCCAAGCCCGACAGCCCACGGAATTACTATCTGTAAAAAGGTTCAATCCAAAGACTTTCACGGGCTTGCTCAAAATGGAACTAAGAGGCACCCACAAAATAGATAGAAAAATATTCTCTCCATTTATAAGTATTAATGTAAATATACTATCTGATATTTGATATATTTTACTCTTATTAAAGAATACTGTTAGTGTAGTTAATTTATTCATTGATGTGTTTAAAATAATTTTTGTATTTTTAATTAATTTGTAATATGCTCCTATTTTCAAAAGAAAAAAAAAAAGAAAAGAATGGGTCATTTTAGCTTATAGATATATGAAATTTACTTGCTATCACCCCACCTAAATGTATTTCCTACCTCCCACAAAACCTAAAAACCTTCACTCTTTTAAAACTTTTGGGAAGTTTTTTAAAGTCTAAAATATAGTTTTGAATTTTAAATTTGTAATAAATATTTAGCAACGACTAATAATCTTGTTAATTTCCAAATATTTAATTTATAATAGAATAAAATATAAAAACTTTGAGATATATAGCCTTCAAATTTCTAAAATTTCTTTGAAACTTTCACTCGAGAAATGCAAAATATTAATTTACTTTTAGCCAAGGTTTTGTTAAGATAAATCAAATATTCTATTAACTAAATAAGGTAGTAAAATATTATGTTAGCTATAAATTAATTAATTGTAAAGTGTGAGATTAATTGTCCGTTGTCATTCCTTTAATAGAAGAGGAATTATAGTTTGAGGTAATATATCTTGACAATTTCTTAATACACCACCCCATTTTCTTATACACCACGTGAAATTTCGTTTTTGCCCCCTGATTCCGGATATGCACATCCGGACGCGCCACTTTTTTAAAAAACGATGATGTGTTCTGGATGTGCACATCCGAAAACATAGTATAGCTTAATTTTTTTAAATTCCGAAATTGCAGATCCGGAAAATAGCATAACTTTATTTTTTTTTAAAAATCGGTTTTGTCGGTTGGTCTTATACATTAATATATCATCGCAAGTTAATATACATTCGAATGAGGGGAGCGAGAAGGGATTAGGTTTCCCGCCCATAGAAAACTTTGTTCTTCGTATCTCTTCAATAAAAAACTTTGTTCTTCGTATCTCTGCAATAGAAAACTTTGTTCTTCGTATCTCTCCAATAGAAAACTTTGTTCTTCGTATCTCTTCAATAGAAAACTTTGTTGATCCTTTCTCTTCAGTGTAACCACTGCTCCTGTTATCTTTCTTTGTTGATCGTCCAACACTACAGATGGACTCAATATATTTCGGAGATAAACCCTTTTCGTTATTAAAAATAAGTAATGTGGTTGGTGCACTAGTAGCAGTAATGTTATCAGAAGTTATAACAAACTCTAGGGTTGAAGTCTCTCCGTCAATATAATGGTTGTCTTCGGCATTCTGATAAAGTTAGGACTCAATATATTTCGGAGATAAACCCTTTTCGTTATTGAAAATAAGTAATGTGGCTGGTGCACCAGTAGCAGTAATGTTATCAGAAGTTATAACAAAATAAAGTTAACAACAGATTTACGGTCATGAATATAAACAACTATCATTTAACATCATGAATGCATCATGAAAGGTTAAATGTACTTGAATAAGCTCCATGAGAAAATGAACATCTTTAGAATAAAGTTCAGCGGAGAGATTCTTGATAGCGTGATGAAGATCTTGAGTCAACAGATTAGGTTTCCCGCCAATAGAAAACTTTGTTCTTCGTATCTCCTATTACGACTTGCAGAACCAGAATCAGAATTTTCTACTTCACTTATGTAGTATCGAGCGTGGAAAGCTAGCAAGTGTACATAATAAGCAGGAGGAACTGTATCATTAATATACAAGTTATAATATATACATATATATCAATAGACATCAGCAAGTGTGCATAATAAGCTAACAAGTGGGCATAATAAACATAATAAACAAGTTATAATATATACATATACATCAATATATATCAGTATGTATCATTTAGAAAAAACCAACGCGAACCTGTAAAATATAATCCTTTTAGGCTTAAACCCAGTTGATTTATAGAAAGTCACACGCCACTCCCTGAATTATCCTATCACGAGGAATACACAAATCTAACAAAATTATCTTATCATTCCAGCGGGCCGATTTCCCTTCTAAGGATCCACTGTTATTTTAAAGAGATCTTGAATTATCTCCTCGCAATGAACCTGAGCGGAAACAATTCCTCTGTATCTTGTGACCCAAAGTCAGTCCATTAGTTCTGCAAGTGGTAATAGGAGTACCACCAACTTTGTGTCGACTCTGGTAATAGAAGTAATGGTTTACTGTTGATCGTTATTCTTTTAAAATACATATTATTATTATTTAAAATAAATATACCTTTTTAAGTTTCAGCCATTTTTTCGGATGTGCACATCCGAAATACGCGTAACTTGTCATTCCGGATTTGCACATCCGGAACAAGACAGCGTTTTTAAAAAAAACGGTGCATCTGGATGTGCACATCCGGAACTGGGAGGCAAAAAAATAATTTCACATGGTGTATAAGAAACTTGGGTGGTGTATTAAGAAATGGTCTATATCTTCGTGGGTAATATCTACACAACAAAACGGTAGATTTATTATTGCATAATTTATTAAACAAGAGTATGATGCTATTAAAGATTGTAGTATGGAATTATCTAAAGATGTTGAGAAGTATACCAAGATAATTTTCAACGATTTTTTCTTTTTGGATATTCTAGATTCACATTTGCCATTTGGATGGAGTTTGTGATCGTATTCTTGCTATCACTTATAGTCTCTCAATTTTATCCGAGCATCAAAATAAATAAGCATGAATTTAATATTTTCTTTTCTCGCCCAAAATATAGAAAAATAATCAATAGTAGTAAGATTTCATTTCTTGCAAAAGAAGAAATTACTATCATTACTAAAAAAAGTTGCATTTAATCAATCTGTATTTTGTCTAACCCAATGGCATTAGGCCCATTTGCACAAAAAAAAAATATATTTTTCACAAAAAATACCTAATTTAAAAAATTAGAAAAACATAAACAAATAAAAAAATGAAAATTTAAAAATTATATTATTTTATTGGTTGGTACTATTTATCATCACCTTTTCACCATTTTTCTTTTCATATCTAACTTTCTTTCGTAAAAAGCTCTATTTTTTCCACTTTTTCTTTCGTGCTTAGGTCAAAGGGTGTCCCTATTCACCACCTTCATACAACCTAAACCCTAGAAAATTTGAAAAATAACAACACAAACTATGCAATGCTTGATCCTTTAGTCATAGAAACTTCAAAATTTTGTCTATAAATATAGAAGTTGATTTTAGAAAGGTAGTTAGTTTTTAGAAAGAGAAAAAAAGAAAACTAAAAAATAAGCATCCAAAAACCACCAAAAACACCTCAATTTCTACTATTCATCATCTTCCACACAACAATAATAACCATCTCACACTACTACTTTCACCTTGGCTAACAACAACCTCATCCTCTCCAACTTGTTGTGCTGGAAGTTTGTAAGTACTCTTTCATTACTATTCAAAATGTAGTTTGTAGAACAAACATTTCATGATGTTGTAGTTTGTAGGAATATTTATGTTTGTAATATTTTATAAATATTGATGTATATATTCGTGTAAAGTAGGCATAATCATGTTATAGTGATAGTTTAGGGTTAGTTTAGAAGTAGTGTTCCTATAATTATCACTTGTATGCTATTGTTTCAAATTTCAATGAATAAAAATGGGTGAGGGAGAGAGGGGATGAAACAATGCTAAAAGAAATGCCGAAAACTTAATATGACCCTTATATTTTCAGCCACGCCCCCTTTTCCCTTTTAAATAAATTTGGGCTTTAAGGCCCATTAATTGAAAAAACAAACAATAACAACTCGAACTTCGTGGATTCTGACATCAATTATAAATCAACTAAACAAAGTCGATCCTCTAACACTCGCTTGGAACTTGAAATAACTCTTTGAGAATTATGGATAAACTTGAGTAAGGCGAATAAAGGTTAAGAAAGGATACCAACCAATTAAAAAAACGGATGAGCTAGGTATTAGAAGCCTTGTAAGTCTTAGCTAAGAGAGTAGACAACCTTCCACCAAATCCTGCAATGGAAATAATTGCTCATCTAACTCCGTCTCGTTTTACCCTAGGCCCATGACAGACCCATGCGATGATCGCACATTTCCCAATGTATGGTTTTCTTTACAAGCATCCGTCACTACCAGCAAACTTCCCCAAAAGTTCTTGCCGCCCACCGTCAGAATCCTTCCATCCCTTGAATTTGCAATAATCGTCGCCTCCAACGCTTGACTCCCCATGCCCGTATAGTGCAACCTTTTCATATACGTAACCTTTGCCTCCAGGGCCTTTTTACCAACGACTACTATCTCCCTCAGCAGAGTCGATGGAATCAGGTAAAAAACCAAAACCAGTATTAGGCAAGGAATAACCAAGAGGGAAATTTTCCCCAAGAGGAAAGTCTCAATGAAAGATCATTGAAACTTCATATGATAGTGTTTAGTGTTAAGATCGCCATTCGTCAACCACTTAGTGCTAGATCTCTGATACCATATGAGTTCTTCCTCTTTGAGGATGACACATAACTCTTGTTGTAACTTGTTTTCCAAATTCACTAAATCTGCATGATGTCTATTACACTGAATTTTAATTTGTATACCTTTCAACCGCGCCATAAGCTATTTTTTCATGGACACAACTTGATCAATGGTATTGGATTTCCACTCTTTAGTATCTTCTCTGATTTAAGACAAGTTTTCTTCCAGACCCAGATCTTCTTTCCAGGCTTTATTCAACAATTTAAGATATTTATTGTTAATCAGTCAGGCACTTTCGAATTTGAATTGTCTCGTTACTCCATAACTACCCTGGATATCTGTCATGATAAGAAGCAGATGGTGGTCAAAATAGCTCACTCTGGTTAAGACTTTCACATGAACATTGGGAAATCGGAGCCTCCAATATTCGTTACAAATCACACGATCCAACTTCTCATAAATCTTTTGGCCTCCATGTGTATTTTGGCCCAGTTGTCCCAATGTCAATTAAGTTGCAACTTTGAATTCGATCTTGAACAAATTACACCTTCTAATTGACACAGGGGCTCCACCTTTTTTCTCTGTAATACTTCAATGTCATTAAAATCTTCTAAAATCATCCGCGACCTATTCATCAAAATTGATATCTGATTCAAACATTCCCACAAGGACTAGCATAAATGGTTGTGAAAAACCAGTCTCTATCCTTAGGTTCCCTCACTCTGACATGGATAAACTGAGTGTTTTTGGAGATCATGTCAATGCTAATGTTGTCTCTCTTCCAAGAAATGACCATACCTCCTATAAAACCATTATACTCTACTAACAGAATATTATCAAACCCCATTCTCTTAAAAAAACTTTCCAACTTTTTTTGATCGCACGTAGTCTTCATAACAACAAAAACCTTAGGTTTATGTTATAACACATATTGATTGAAAAACCTGAAGAAAGCTTTATTAGCTGCTCCCCTACAGTTCCAAACTATCACTTTATTTTGTGCTATCATGATTGACACTGACTAGAAAAATAATTGATACCCTATTGACAAGTTAAGCTTGACAATGTCTTGGTGTCTCATGGACTATCTCTTTTTCCATATCATTCTCTATAGAACATTTCTTTCCCTCTGTGTTATTCTTTTCTTCTCCCTCCTGGCCATGATACTTATTAGAGATGGAACCTTCAATGGATTTATCTAACGGTATGGTTGTACTATTTCCTCCAATTCTCAAGATGTTTTGTTTGGCTCATGATATTTTCTCTTCTGTTACAAAACTTTTATCAATTATCACATGCTACATGTTTAAAACATGTCAAATTCATAGGTACCCATGATAAGTAATTGGGTACCGGTACCTTTAGTGCAAAATAATTTAAAATATTAATTTACTTTTAAATAAAATATATATAAAAGATGACATGTCATTGAATGAAATTGTTTCATTGGATGAAGGTACCGGTACCCAACTAAATCTAAGGGTACCTGAGTGTTCCCCTAAATCATTGGTTGTGTTGTTACCCTCCACTTTTCTATTTTTTTATTGGCTCATTACCATAATGTTTTTGCTTTTTGTATTTCCCATGTAGATACCTTTTCCATTCCTGCCCCTTCCACTTAGTTTGCCTTTGAATGATGTTTTACCACGTGTTGCCAATGAGTTGTTGATCCTTTCACTTCCACGAGTAACCACCTTTTTATTACCTTTATTATTATTGAGTGTTTTTTTTCCACTCCTTTACTATGTGCCTCCTTAACCTCATTAATAGCTTCCACCTGGATCATACTCGTTGCCTTTGTAGTGTTAGTACTCATTATGTTTCCTTTTGAATTATTCTTCCGATTCCAATGCAATGACTGGCCCCGATTTTATGCCATAACAGGTATTGATTCTATCACTATGGTTTCCTCATTATTTCCTGATGATTGTCCATGATTAGCATTAATAATGATATTCAAGTCAGGCGTTTCTTCACTCAATGTTGCAAACCGGGATCACATCATTTTCGGTCCACCGTTAATGTTCCCTGGTGCTTAATTTTGTTGGGTAGCTATTGGCTTCCTTCCCTTTCGCTGTTTTTGAACGACACTCCATGGGCCTTCAATTAAAACTCCTACCTCTACACTTCCTACTTTATAAATAAGGCCATTAGTATCTTATTCATTGCTCGCATTATTCATTGATTTTTTATTAGGAATCCTTCCTTGTTGTGACCAAATCTGCTACATGTTAAACATAGCAGATGAAAACCTTCGTATTCTATCTTGAACATCCTTCCTTTGATGGAGAACATAGCCAAAAGAGGTTTGGTAAGATTTACTTCGACACATAAACGCGCATACTTCCCTCTTTCCATCTGCGTCATGTTCTTGTCTACTTTTATGGTCTTCTCAATTCGGTTCCCTATGGTTGTTAAAATATTTGTTTCATAGTATTCTATGGGGAGTCCTGCAATTCAAATCTAAACTGCCATTTCCATTATAGTGTCACTTTTAGGCTGAAAGTTTGGGGACCAATCCTTCACCGTTAAATAATGATAGTAAATGAACCATGGGCCATCTGAGAGTGTTGCCGCCTTATCTTCTTCGTTAGAAAAATCCACAAGATAGTAATCATTGCCCATATATATAATGTTAATTACTCCTCTTCTAACCCACATCTCCTTCAGCTGAGTTTCCAATGCCTTGTAACATATCTTTCTCCCTAGTAGCTTAACGATAAATCCTCTTCTCCACAGTCTATGGATGTGTTTCTCTTCAAATTTTGAGACGACAAAATATGGACATTCACAGTCACCAATTTTGTTCTCCTTTATTCTGACTCCCATTAGTTCTTCTGGAAGCTCTAATTTTTCCTCTTCCTCCTCACCTTCTTCCTCTGCTTGAGCTTCAGAATCTCTTCCTATAACTGTGTCTTTGTATGACTTGGGTACTGCATTATAAGTTTCTTGATTTACCTATTTATTGCTACCCTCCGTCAGATCCACATTGGGGCAACCATGGATGTGGTCGAAACCTAGCTCATCATACTCCTTAGGAGTGGTTGATGACATATTGAATCCAACATTCCCTTCATTGATTCATTTATTTCCTCGTGTTTGTGTCTAATCATCATCGGTTTGTTTCATGTGGTTTGTAGGAGCAAAACCAAGTGGCTGCTGCATTATTACTTTGAACTTGATATTTATGTTTGTATAAGATTCGCCTCCGAACACTTTATTAGTTTTGATGTGTGAATATACACAATAGGTGAATTTTTTTTAGAATAACACAGTTATTCAATAATAATACATAAATATCGAATGTTTCATCTAATTTACCAAAATGACGGAGTTTAAAAAAATAGTAGGGTGGCGCCATACCATATGGCGCCTTAGGCAAAAAAATGCACCAAAAGCCTTGTCAGATGGCGCCTCAGGCATAATATGCATGCCCTAATTGTTTTTCATTTTACAGGGGAGGCGCCATACCATATGGCGCCTCAGTTCATTTTCTCTTTTTTTTTTTAATTTTTATATTAATTTGGAAAATTGAAAAATTTAATGAAAAAAAATAAGGGTAGCCAAAAATACATAACGATGTTCGGAATAAATAATAGTACAACTGATGGTAAACAAAAATTTAATGTTCGTGTCTATCTAAACGTCCACCAGTTCTACATGCCAGGGCTCTTGTGCGGCGTCTTTGTCTATCACGATTTTGTTGAGGTGTCTCTGGCCTTTGCGTGTTGACCTGCGAAAGAGGCATCTGTTGAGATGGTCCCGGCATAGCAGACAAATTTTGAAGCATCTGTCCCCAATATCTGAGGGGTGGTGCCAACGGCGCTTCCGTAATCCAGATGCATGCCCATGTTTTTGTATTTTGTAATGGGGGGTTGGGTTGGTTGTAGACGGTACGGTTGGCCGAAATGTTGCATTGAAGGGTGTTGGTACCGATCCAGTGGTTGATGTGGGGTTTGGTAGTCAAATAGTGGGTGGGTTTGTTGGTTGTAGGACGATTGTGTTTGTTGGTTGTAGGACAAGGGGGTGTTCATTTGCGGGGGGGACTATGGTGGGCTGGGGTGGGTTCGAAAGAGTTGTCAGGACTATAGGCATTAGTGGGGTCGGTGTAGGTGGGATGGCGGTAGGGGTGAGACTCTTCTTGTTGTGACTGAGTTAGTGGCATAATAGGGTTGCGGCTTTGGAAGATTGATTCAGTTGGTATACCTTGTTGTTGGGTATACTAAGGTGTATGTTGTTGGGCATGGGGTTGTGAGGAAGAGGCACGATGGCGCGGATCAATTAGATACATCAGTCGAGAGAGGAATTATTGAGGTGTTGCAACAAACCTAAACCAAGTTATATATTGTTGAGTTGGTATAGGATCTTCCACAACAGGGTCGGATAAGATATGCTGGTGTAGATTCTCCCAATGTTGACACATCTCTGTTGCAAAGTTCGTCCAGTGACCAACAGCCCACTGTGTGTCCACTCTACGTAGATGCCACTCTCCCAAACGTGTCGAGCGACCGGAATATCCTGATGCATTCCGAACTGCAGTTTTACCCGATCGCTTTGATGCATCTCCACAGTGGTGAACCGAATGATGGGTGTCTTTGATGTCCACACTGCAGCATCATTCGCGTTGGGCTGGTGGTTGAGATCCTCGTACGACCTCCAGACAAACTACAAGAAGAAAATAATATTAATTAGAAATTCGGCGGTGTTGAAATTTCTGAGACAAAATTATGGTATTTCAAAAAAAATTACATCTTCTGGGCCAATGTGATCTATTAGGTTGCGGTAGACGGTTATTGCGCTCCTGGGATTTCGATGTTAAGTCATTCCCGGAACTGACCACCTAAAAAACGTGACACAAATAAGTTAATTACAAATAAACATTTCATTAAACGACATAAGTTCAAGTAGTAAAATTGAGCGTACTTGTTTTCGTAGGGAAAAGTGAATGGATTCCGGTTAATAGGAGCTAGTATTGGCATTCTGGACCAACCCCACACTTGAAGGAGATAAGCGCAGCCATAAAAAGTACAAGTGTATTTTTTTGAAATTTTACATAGTGAACTATACAGATGGGCTAGGACAGCTGAACCTCAACTATATTCACGCACTTTGTTGATGTTAGATAACAAAGGTAAATACATAATATTCACACTATTTCCAGTACTTTCTGGAAATAAAATGTGACCGAACAAAAGCATTAAATAGCACCGAGTTTTTTTGTATATTGTAATACGGGAGGGTTTCCTCATCTAATACAATAGACTGGTAGTATTCTTTAAGGTATTTTAAGTTAATACCTTGGCCCCTAGGTCGACCATCTCGTGTTTGTTCAGGTGCATCGAGACTGAGTGGTGTGCCCAACAACTCATCACACAGTTGGTTGTTTACAAAAACGTTCCCGTTGACGGCCTTTCCGTTGATGCGTAGGCCAAGCAACATATAAACATCTTGGAGTGTGGTCGTGCATTCACCGAATGGAAGGTGAAATGTGTGGGTCTATGGCCTCCATCGTTCTAGCAAAGTGTAGCACCCCAATATTTGACCTACCTTTTTTTAACCTCTTCTGGCTTCTGTTTCACACTCATTTGCATCATTAGGTCATAGTTCATAATCGTTCATTTGCATTGGGTTCCTAAGACATGTGATCAAGGCATCTTCCTTTGGTTTGAGCCTTCCGTATTCAGAAGATCCATCAAATATCAAGTTCATTCTCTCCAAGATTTCCCAAGAGGCATCCAGAGATTAGGGTTTCATCATGGTTAATTGGGAAGGCTGTGAATTAGGTTCTGATTTCAAGCGCATTGGTTCCAGGATAAGGTGTTTAATTTCAAGTCAGGTGTTTTCATTCAGTCATAATCAGGATCATATGGACGTTTGACCTGAGCTCGATTAAACTATCAAGGGATTGTTTCAGATTCAAATTATCTGTGCCAGTGATCATTTCTCAGCCAGTGAGTACCCAAGGTCAGGTTATGTGGTGTGGAGGTCATCAGGTTATCAAATTTTAATCTGTGAGGAGTTCGGTTCAATTATCAGGTCCATCATGGCTCATCAGTCCATTAGTGGTTCATTTGTGCTTTTACTTTCCTCAGTATGAATTCAATAATCAATGTAGGGTTTCAAATTGATTCAGATGGCAGTTGTTTCAGTTGCGAGTTGTGGTTGCGTGCAAGGGCTGTCGTGATGTGGTGAAAAGTTTGGAATTGCTGTAATGTGATTTGTCTACTTTTAGAACTATTTTTCCTTGTTCTTGTAAATCCAAATACCCATTTTTTATTTTTTTTATCCACTTATCTTTTTCTTTTATTCATAAACCATTTTCATTTTCTAAACCATTCACAAATGCCCACATTTTTCTAATATCCATAAATCTAGGTTTAATTATCCACTTCATCCTTTGTATCCATATCCAATTTAGATCCAATTTCCATAACTATTTCTTTTAATCCATTTCCATTTATAATCCATAAATTCATCCATTAATATCCAAATAACCTTTTTTTTGCCCATTCTATCCATTTATTAATCCAAACCAAAATCCATTTCTTTCAACAATATTCATTTTGAGTCCACACACATGATTCATATCCAAACCCACGTTATGCTCGCATTCAAGACAAGACCTGTACCAAGTTTTCAAGTCTATTACAAATTCACAAACAAAAAAGAAGGTCACAATAAAAAAAGGCTACATGAAAGCTGCAACGTAGGCTGTGGAAAAAGAAAACAAATTGGCAACTTCTAGCATAACCATCACAAAACCGTACGCGACGCCCAAAGCCTCATGCCATGCACGACAAAACCGTACTATCCCGTATCCTACAGCCTCAACATTACACCAGACCATTTTACACAAAACTCTGCTAGGAAAACCTGCGAAACGAACCAGCAACATCCCACGCGCAACCTGTACGGATTCAACCGTTAGCAAATTCCAGTTCACGATTTTTCTGCACAAATTCTTCCTATTATACCCTCAAGCTTCTCCTATAAGTGAAGCTGATTTTCACTCGTTGAAAGAGGAGGTTATTTCGAACCACAAAAATAACTCTGCTCCAAAATTCCTTCCACCTTTCCATCAATCCCACAAACTCTTCCTCTCAACAGCCCTCTTCAAACCTCCATGCTTCTCACTCACCTCTGCGACCCACTCTTCATAAATTCTCCAATTCTCTCCTCAAGTCCATAACCTGCAGAAAATTTCAGAAGAAGAAGAACTCACGACTCAAATTCTGCTCATGCTCCACACCATAATTGTCTGAGTTCAACAATTCTCATAAAATCTTCAACACATTTCAAATTTTGCAGCTCAACATCAACAACTCTGCAACAGAGATTTCAGGAATCAAATTCAACAATCTCAACACCATCGATTCGCAGCAGAGAAGAAGTAGAAGAAGGAGGTGGAATAAACGAATTACATACCTGTTGCAGCGTCGCGTAAATCCGGTAATCTCGCTCTGACTTCTGTATTTGCATTGTCTTGTTCGTCTGTATTTGTGATTGTGTTTTCGAGTCGTACGAGAGGGTTTTGTTGACGCTGTGTTTGCTTCGAGATTGTTTGCTTATCTCTTCTGAATCTCATTTATACGCGAGCTGCTGCCAATCGACGCCGAATCACGAACTCAAGTCCAAGGCCAATGTTGCTGGTGCGATGGCGTGTTTTCTTCGCCGTGTAAGATTTTGTGGAGAGGAACTTGAGAAGGTTTCGTACGCGTAGTGATTCATGTAGGTACTTCGTCGCCGGCGCGGCTGAGGGTTTCATTCGGCGAGGAAGGTGAGTTTTGATTGAAGAGGAAGAACGTTGAGCTGGGATTTGTGAGTTTGAACGAGGAGAAGAGTGAGACGGAGAATACAGGTATGTCGCGGTGGCGCCGTGTGGAGAGGAAGGATTTCTGTGACGGCAAAGTTGAAAAGAAGAGAGTGAGGAACGATCATCCTCTAGGGTTTTTTTAAGCCAATTTTGTTTTTCAATGCACATTGGATTGGGCTTTCAGCCCTATAGAATTTCATTTTGCCCACCAGAGTTCATTCGCGCACCCCCTGGATTCACAATATAGCCATTGGGCCTGAAACCTTGAGCCCAACGCCTGGACTTTTACTTACACTCCCAGAAGTAATCCCTGCACCCTCCTAAGACACAATAAAGGCCATTGGGCCTGAATGCAAAGGCCCATGCGCTTGCTTTTCTTTCTCACACCCCTCAATCCGCTGCTACACCCTTTTTTTTTAATTATTTTGGTTTAGATTTTTGGTTTTATTAATTTGTTTTAATTAATTGAATTAGGTTTTAATTAGAGGTTAATATTTTAGAATTTAGGCTTTAATTTAGAACTTTAATTAGGTTTAGATTTTAGAATTAGATTTTTAATTGGAAATTAACTCTTAATTTGGCTTTGATTATTTCTTTTTAATTAGAGTTTAGAATTTAATTTTAATTTAACTTGAATTAATTTTAGGTTTATTTTTAACTAGTTCTTTTTACTTAGATTTTAATCTTGATTTTATCTTGGATATTCTTGACTAATTGTTGATCTTGATTAATTTCTGATTAATTCTTGATTTTCTCTTTATACTTGAATTTCTCCTAACTTGGTTTCATATTCGATTTTCCTTTGTGATTGAGCTGTCTGGTGTTTACTTGTTGATTTACTCTGTATCCACATGCTCCCTTAAGGCTCCTAGTCCGACTTAATTTCTGATTAAGCTCGGAGTAGGATAGACATTAGGCTCTTAATCCAAGCATGACAACATTAGGTAGATTTCCCTTCTAATCCTGACCTTAGGGCCACTTTGCATGATAACTTGTAGGATTCAGTTCCCTTAGACCTTTCGCGCGTCTCCCCCTTTTCTCTCACCTCAGTGTGATCGAGATCCCGTTTTCCCATAGTTCCACGAACTACGGACGCTCTGACTTCCTCTCTCTGGATAGATTGAGGATACGTAGGCACGAGATGCGATATCTCGGCGAACACACTAACAACTAACTTCCCTCTCCGTTGTCTCTCGCCTCCGTGTGATCAAGACTCATTGATCAAACTTTTTCTCTGGCCCCAGTGTGATTGAAACCTTTTTCACCGACCCGTGAGTCGAACTACGACTGCTCTGATTTCCTCTTTCTCGTCCGATTGAGGATACGTAGGCACAAGACGACGATGTCTTGGCGAGCAACCTCCCCCCTTAGTTCGTGTCTGAACTACGTTGACTCTGACTTTCCCATTGCACGAGGGAATACGTAGGCGTAGGACGAGCGATGTCCTATCGAGTCACTTCTTTTTCTTTTCTTCTTCGTTTCTTCGTACCTTTCCGTTCCCGTTTCTTCTCCTTTCCAGTAGCAGTGGAGCTTCAGACGACGACACCCTTTGATCGAGACAACAAGCGTGGATCCCATCGAGTACGATGGACGTGTTGGGTGCTAACGCCTTCCCTTCGCGTAACCGACTCCCTTACCCATTTCTCTTGGTCGTGAGACCGTGCTCTTTCCATTCCTTCAGATTTACGCAGTGTTTCCTTTCCCTTTCTTGGGATAAATAGACATTGTTGGCGACTCTGTTTTCCGTGCCACTTTCGCGTTTGTACCATGGATGCAAATCCTCGGGAGCGACACAAAGCTAGGATGAATTTTGGGTCAACCGTGTATGACTTGATTTTAATCAACTCACCAAATCCACATGCAGTTAGGTAATCTTCGATGATTGGGTCATGTGGCATGTATTCGTGCCCACGACAACGGAACCTTGATACCTCTGGAACAAAAATATAAATAACATTACTTGTATAAAAAGATGGTTATAGGTTAAGGAAGACAAAATAAACCAAAGTCAAAACACTTACAAAGTCTACAATGTTTTCCGGTGTGCCTCTGTGATCATTTCCCATGGTGAGTAAAGACATTTGTTGGTGTGAAGAAGAAGAGGTTGTAATGGATGTGAATATTTTGTGATTTGAGTAGAAGAGTTTGTGATGGGAAAATTTTGTAAAGTGGTGAGACTGTATTTATAATGGTGAAGAATGAGATGAGGGGAGTCACATGATATTGCATGCATTCTTGGTCATTGTGTAACGAATGTATTATGTGTTCTCTTGCATGCATGCTTTGGAATTGTAATGTAACAAGTGTAGTAATAGAGAGAAGTGTATTAATTTTTCGTGTGATGAGAGAAGTGTAAGGAATCTTGCTGACATTGCATGTAACCCCATGTGAGATTTTTGGAATGGTGGTGTAGTCTTGTCATGTAGAGTTTCACATATTGCATGCAAGGCAAGTGTAGTCTTGTGATTTCGTAGATTGTGCAAATGAATAGTGTAGGCATGATAAACAATAGTGCAGAGACATGCGAAAGAATAGTGGAAGGCTAGTGTAGTCATTCTGAAGCAATTAAACTCCCAAGACACATTACTTGTATCAACTATAAATAATAGTGCAGAGACATGCTAAAGAATAGTGGAAGGCTAGTGTAGGCATATAGAGTTGTGTGGTCTTGTCAAGGCTAGTGTAGGCATGCAGAGTTGTGTGGTCTTGTCAAGGCTAGTGTAGGCATGCAGAGTTGTGTGGTCTTGTCAAGGCTAGTGTAAGCATGCAGAGTTGTGTGGTCTGGTCACACAGAGGAGCACATGGTTCATGCAAGGTAATGGTAAACCATTCTGAAGCAATTAAACTCCCAAGAGACATAACTTGTATCTACTATACGCCTATTAATACACATGAAACATACAGCTTATGATCACATCCTTTAGTTAACATTTTCTTCCAAACACTAAAGTTTGTAAACCATTTCTTCCAAACACAAGTTAATAACGTTTTTTTATGGCTCAAAGACCACAATACATGATAAGTACACATCTCAATGGTGAGATGTTTGAATGTCCTATCACAGGTTTCAATTTTAGGGATACGAAAGTCACTAGGTTTTTGATTGATAAAAGATCAATTTTTTTACATTTGAAAGCCAGATTAGAAAAGAAAATACAGTGTGGTCCAGTTGGGAAAATCCTATACAAAAATCCTATGTTTTTTTACGGGCACGACCAATGCAAATTTTTTCAGCTGAAGATTCGGGACGATGATGATGATGTGCGTAATATGTTTCTCAGTCATGAGTATTCTAGATTCAATGATATTGAGTTATATGTTACATTACAACAACAACAGCTGTCTTAACAACTTGAAGTTTCTCAGCTTTTTAACGAATCCGACGATGAACAAGCTGAGGTCAATGTCGTTGACGAGGAAGAAGAAGAAGTGGAGGACATATTCGATGAAATGGTAAACAACGAGGAGGAAGACCCATTACCTGGCAATCATGTTTATTTCCCACCTCAACACATGACAAGACTCAACTTAGACGAGGACGACCCGTCAACGAATATTTTTTACGACCCATACATGCAGATGGAAGGAGTATTAAAAGTTGGAGACACTTTTCGTACAAAAGAAGATTGTGTCCAATCTATAAAACAATACCACATGAACTTATCTCCAGATTATAGAGTCGATCGAACAAATCCGACTCTATACAAGATCTATTGCCGTAACGAGGTGTGCCCGTTTTGATTAATAGCATCTTTCAGGAAGCGAAGCGATTCCTGGAAGATAGGGTCAATGGGTCCAGAGCACACTTGCATAATCACGAATCAAAGTCAGGATCATCGCAAGCTCAACTCTCACTTGATCTGCAACGAAAGTCTAACAGTCATTAGCGACAACCCTTCTTTGAAGGTGAGTACAATAATAGCGCATATGGTTCAAAGATACAACTATACTCCTTCATACAGGAAGGCGTGGATTGCTAGGACTAAGGTGGTTGAAACGGTTTTTGAAAATTGGGAGGACTCTTACAAAGAACTTCCAAGATACCTGGTGGCACTTAAACACTATGCTCTAGGGGCTGTTGTCATCTTGGAGACATTGTCGGCGTATATGCCAGACGGGAATTGTGTAAATGGAAATACATTTTCCACAGACTCTTCTGGGCGTTTGAACCATGCATCAAAGGATTTGCGTACTGTAAACCTATAATTCAAATTGATGGAACATGGTTGTACGGAAAATATAAGGGCACGCTACTGATGGCCGTGGCACAGGATGGCAACAACAACATTTTGCCTATCGCCTTCGCTCTAGTTGAACGGGAGACTGCTGGAGGTTGGAGTTTTTTCCTAAAAAAATCCGATAATACGTTGCTCCCCAACCTAACTTATGTTTGATCTCCGATAGACACCCCTTAATCGAGATTGCTTACAACAATCTTGATAACTGTTGGCAGGATCCTCCCTCAACCCATGTGTATTGCAGTAGACACATCAGTCAAAATTTTATGCGGGAGTTCAAGGAAAAAGGGCTAAAGAAGATGGTTACTAACGCGGGCTATGCACTAATAGAGCCTACCTTCAGATATTACCGTGACGAGATCAGACTGACAAACGCAGATGTATTGAGATGGATTGATAATATTCAACGGGAGAAGTGGACAAGGGCATACGACAATGGGCAGCGATGGGGCCATATGACAACAAACCTCGTTGAATCTATGAAATCTGTATTCAAGGGCATCCAAAACCTACCGATAACCGCTTTGGTGAGGTCAACATATTTTAGGCTCGCAGCACTCTTTGATACCAGACGTACAAAGTGAGGTTCGATCTTGCAATATGGGCAGTTGTTTAGTAATAGTTCAATGACATTCATGAAGGACGAAGTTGCAAAGGCCAACACACATGTGGTCACGGTCTTTGATCGTACTAAAGGTCACTTCAATGTTGCAGAGTCTATTGATCACAATGAAGGAAGGCCTAGGGGATATTACTGAGTAGAACTGGATAGGAGTTGGTGTGACTGTGGAAAGTTTCAGGCATTTCGTATGCCTTGCTCCCATGTCATAACAGCATGTTCCAAGGCCCGGCTGGACCCAACCAACTATCTCTTTGTTCTTCACCAAGTCATTACTCTATGCAATGTCTACGACACTAGCTTTCAAGTGGTAGCAAAGGAGGACTACTAGCCTCCATATGAAGGCGAAATTGTGTGGTATAATGATTTGATGCGAAGAAATAAAAAGGGTCGCCCTAACAACACCCGTATTCGAATGAAGTGGATGCAGCAGACAAAATGGTGAGGTTATGTGGTTTGTGCCGCCAGCCAGGACACAGTCACACCAAGTGTCCCAATGTGGGCTCTAGCACAACATCATAGTTTCAACTGTAAACTTATCTATTTATAACAACAACAAATTTTATTTCATTGATGGCATACCTAAGCGATTACAACGACATAACATAACAGAATATAACTTAATAGCTAAACATCAACAAATAACAACGACATAACCTAATACCAAATCAGAAAATAACAACAAAATACCGAAAATAAACAACCCAACGCATCAACTTATCTAGGAAATTACAACCATCAAGTTAATTTTCTTTGGACTCATCATCATCATAAGGACACCAGCATCATTTTTCACTTTTCTCCAAGTGCAGGTGACTTCATTTGGACCAGACTCCTCAACCTGCCTCTCAATCTTCCTGATCTTTTCACCTGCCTCAAATTCTCCTTCTAGCCAGCGATACAGTTCCCTATGGAAATGCTCCAGCGTCTACGTGTTCCAGAGTATCATCTTCATTGGAGGCTTTGTTACTGAGAATACAACTAGGGCATTTCTCTTCATCAGTGGAAATATTGGAAACGTTTCCTCCGGTGTTGTTGATGATGACGATGAACGACGATTTAACCACTCAGACATGGTGTTGGGAAGGGGAGAGATTAGGGTAATGGTGAGAAGTGTTGAGATGGGGAGATATTAGGGTTATGGTGAAAGGTGTTGTGGAGTAACACATGAGGCTACAGTCTCATTTATAGCCACATGAAACACTGTAGCACCATTAATTTAATCAATTTCCAAATCAAAATAAAATTTAAAAAAAGGACATCAACTGAGGTGCCATATGGTATGGCGCCTCCTTTCTGGCATTAAAAAAATATTAGGGCACATTAATTTAGCCTGATGCGCCATATGGGATGACATGTGCCCTATGCCTAAGGCGCCATACCATATGGCGCCACCCTAATATGTTGTTTTCCAAACCACGCCATTTGGGTAATTTTTTTGAAATGTTGCTTTTTTTTTGTATATTTTTTTAATAAATAAGTTATATTAAAAGGGTTAATTGTGATTTACCCCCCTGACATATGAGCGAGTTTTGATTTACCCCCCTCCATGCCTTTAGGCAACGGTTTTTTTTGAAAAAATCGTTGCCAAAACCTGCCTATGGCAACGGTGGGGGGGTAAACCAAAACACGCTCATATGTCAGGGGGGTAAATCACAATTAACCCATATTAAAAAAAATCATAATAGGTAGCCAATAATTTTATTAATATGATTTGACATCTTGATATAACTTATTCTTATAAATCTGACTTATATAATTTTTTTTCAAACTTTATATTTAACTAATATGGAATTTTTAGATTTTTTCAATAATATATTTTCTAGAGTCACAAGAATCATTTAAATATATTTTAAATAAATATATGAATTAAGGCCTAATTATATATTGTTATGTTTAATTTGAATTTTTTTAATTAACTCATAAAACTATTATTAAAAATATGGGTAATTTTTTAAAATGTTTTATGACTCTTTTTTATTATTTTTTTTATAGTTTCTTTGTAGGTTTTTGCGTCATCTATTTTTTTTTTCTTTCTTTTCTTAAAAGATACTGGTAATTTTAGTTTTTAATGTTTGGGCGACCATTAGTCTACAAGCCCATGGGAGTATTATCTGTAAAATGGTTCAATCCAAAAACTTTCATGGGCTGGCTCAAAATGGAACTAAGAGGCACCCACAAAACAGATAGAGAAATATTCTCTCCATCTTTAAGTATTAGTGTAAATATACTATATGATATTTGATATATTTTACTCTTATTAAAGAATACTGTTAGTGTGGTTAATTTATTCATTGATGTATTTAAAATGGGAAGAACTTCATTACCCATCACAAAAAGTTAGGTAGTGTACCTTCAACCAATCCAGTAATGCCATATCATTTTATTATACTTCATTATTTATTTAATAATTTAAATTTTGTAGATTTCCAATACAATATAGTCTAATTTACTCTATGAGTAACTCTACCCAACTTTTTGAGGTGGGTAGATAAGAATTCACCATTTAAAATACTTTTTGTAGTTTTAATTATTTTGTAAATTGCTCCTATTTTCAAAAGAAAAAAGAAAGAAAAAGAATGGGTCATTTTAGTTTGTAGATATGTGAAATTTACTTGCTATCACCCACACAAATGTACTTCCTACCTCCCACAAAACCTATAAAACTTCAATCTTTTAAAACTTTTTGGATGTTTTTTAAAAGTCTAGAATATAGTTTTGAATTTAAATTTGTAATAGATATTTAACAACGACTAATAATCATGGTTAATTTCCAAATATTTAATTTAAAGTAGAATTAAATATAAAAACTTTGAGATATTTGTTGAAATATTAGATTAGATTTGATTAGATTTAATATTTAAATATAATCCAAGTTGTGTTAGCCCAAACCCAATTAAGAGGAAACTATCGAAAGGACAAAGAAGATAAGAAAGGTATGCAGTGTTATAACTGTGAAAAATGGGGTCATTTGGCTAAACATTGTTGGTACAGGAAAGACAATGGATCGAAAAAAGGCAAGGACGAAGGAGCGAACCTTGCACGCTAAGATTCAGATGATTCTGAAGGTGGTATGGTGGTTATGGCTGCAGTGGTAGATAACCATGTCGAATCCAAGATCTGATTCCTCGACTCAGGTTGCTCAAATCACATGACTGGTCGAAAGGAGTGGTTGGCAGATTTTGACGAGTCGAAGAAGAGCAAAATAAAACTTGCTGATAACAGTTCGTTGCGAGCAAAAGGTACTGACAACATAGTTTTTCAACTGAGTAATGGAGCGAAAGCTATGATCAGAGATGTGTTCTATGTACCTGGAATGAAGTGCAACCTGTTAAGTGTTGGACCACTGGTCGAAAAATGCTTCTTAGTTGTCATGAAAGATGGCGTTTTGAAATTTTTCGACACCCAAAACAATTCGGTCTTGAAATCTCCGTTGTCGAAGAACATGACATTTAACACCATGATTAGTTCGACTGAAGTACAATGTCTAAAAACTGTTGTCGACCACAAGGATAGTTGGTTGTGGCATTTGAGGTTTGGACATTTGAACTTTTGATCACTCAATCAGCTGATTACTCAAGATATGGTATCTGGTATTCCAAGTTTGAGATGCCTGAAAAACTCTGTGAAGGTTGTTTAGTCGGAAAGCAATCCAGAAATTCTTTCGTTTCGATTATGCCAATGAGATCATCCTGCATACTCGAAGTTGTACATTCAGATGTATGTGGTCCGTTCGAAGAACATACCATTGGTGGAAACATATATTTTGTTTCGTTTATCGATGAGTTTAGTCGAAAGTTGTGGATCTATGTGATCAAGAGAAAGGATGAAGTATTTGAAATCTTTAAGAGATTCAAGATGCTTGTCGAAAACCAGAGTGAGAAGAGGATCAAAGTTCTGCGAACAGATGGAGGTGGCGAATACACTTCGTAGATGTTTGAAAAATTCTGTGCAGAACATGGTGTTGATCATGAGGTAACTGCTCTATATACTCCTCAACATAATGGAATTGCTGAAAGAAGAAACATAACCATATTGGATATAGCGAGATGTATGCTCAAGCAGAAGAATTTGCCAAAATCTTTATGAGGTGAAGCTGTTTCGACTGCAGTTTATATCCTTAACAGGTACCCTACCAAGAAATTGAAGAACAAGGTTCCTGAAGAAGTGTGGAGTGGCAAACGACCATCAGTGAGTCATCTGAAGGTGTTTGGCTCTATGTGTTACAAGCATGTTCCTGATGCAAGAAGAAGGAAGCTTGATAACAAGAGTGAACCTATGATTCTGGTAGGATATCATAAGACTGGTACATACAGGCTATTTAATCCAATTAATGAGAAGATTGTATTGAGTCGGGATATTGTGATTGATGAAAATTCTGTCTGGGATTGGAATTCTAGTAATTCAATTAACAAGCCATTGATGAGCTCTAATTTCGACGAAGAAAATGATGAAGTCGAAGTTGAAGGAATTGCTGAGAATCCAGTCGAAGTCGAAGTAGAAGCAGTTGCTGACATTACCGACATAGAGGTAGTGGCTGAAACAAGCCAAAGACCTCAGCAAAATAGTGTTCCTCCAACAAGACTTCATGATTAGGAAGTGACTAGTGATGATGAAGTCACACCAGATAGAGAATTAGTTCATTTAGGTTTACTTGCATGTGCTAAATTAATCAACCATAACGAAGCTTTAAAAATTCAATAGTGGAAGTTAGCTATGGTCGAAGAGTTACAAGCAATCGAAAGAAATAACACATGGGAGTTAGTCGAATTGCCAGCACATACAAAAGCTATCGAAGTAAAGTGGGTGTTCAAGTTGAAACACAATGCTGATGGGTCGATAGCAAGACATAAAGCAAGATTAGTAGCTCGAGGGTTTCTTCAAAGAGAAGGACTTAACTACTCTGAAGTATTTGCTCCAGTAGCAAGACTGGAGACTGTTCGACTAGTGGTAGCATTGGCATGTGACCAAGGATGGTCGACATTTCACTTAGATGTGAAGTCCGCATTTTTGAATGATCTGTTGGACGAAAAGGTCTATGTTACACAACCTCCTGGGTTTGTGATTCAGAAGGAATCGAGTAAAGTATATAAGTTGCACAATGCGCTCTATGGCCTCAATCAGGCTTCTAGGGCATGGAACAAGAAGATCGACTCATACTTAGTCGAATTGGGATTTGTCAAATGCAAGTCTGAGTATGATTTCTATGTTTAGGTTGTAGCACAAGATATAACAATCATCTGCTTATATGTCGATGACTTGTTGGTAACTGGAAATAGCTTGGAGAACTTGTCGAAGTTCAAAGAGATGACGATGAAGGAATTTGAAATGTAGGATCTGGGAAAATTGTCTTATTTCCTAGGCATGAAATTTCAAATGCTGAAGCAAGGTATGGTGCTACATCAAAGGAAGTATGTCAAAGAGATACTCAAGATATTTAGAATGGATGATTTGAATCCTACATCCTCACCTGTCGAACCAAACTTGAAGTTGGAGAAGCATGAAGAGGAAGACAAAGTTGATGTAACTTTGTTCAAACAAATAGTTGGATCTCTGAGATATGTGTGCAACAGTCGACCTGATATAGGTTTCGCAGTCGGATTAGTGAGCAGATTCTTGGGTGAACCAAGAGTGTCACATATGAAAGCTGCAAGAAGAATTCTGAGATACTTAAAAGGAACAACATATTTTGGAATTCTATTTCGAAGAGATTCTGAAGGAAAAGAAGCAATAGTTAATTGATTTTCAAATGTTGATTGGTGTGGAGATAAGGAAGATCGAAGAAGTACAACTGGATATTTCTTTCAAGTATTTGGTGCCCCAATCTCATGGTGTTCGAAGAAGCAACCTGTGGTGGCATTGTCATCGTGTGAAGCAGAATATATAGCAGGATCTTATGCTGCATGTCAAGCAATTTGGATCAGATCAATACTTGAAGAAATGGAGGTCGAAGTGAAGAAACCTCTTGTGTTGCAAATCGACAACAAGTCAGCCATAAATCTGGCGAAGAATCCAGTTCTGCATTGAAGGAGTGAGCATATCGAAGCCAGATTTCACTTCTTGAGGGAAAAGGTAAATTGAGGTGAACTTGAAGTTAGGCATTGCTCAAGTGAAGCACAGTTGGCCGACATTTTCACCAAAGGATTGAAGATCGACAAATTCCTGAATTTGAGAAAGAAATTAGGAATAGTTCAGATCGACTATGAGTAGCGTATGCTCGACAACTTGGATTATGGGAGTGTGTTGAAATATTAGATTTGATTTGATTAGATTTAATATTTAAATATAATCCAAGTTGTGTTAGCCCAAGCCCAATTAGGGTTGTATATAAATAGTCCTAGTTTGTATAATTATTTGTACAATTCAATAATACAAATCCTTATTTCCTTATTCTCTCTCTATTCTCTCCTCACTAAAAGTCCCTCACGTACTAACAATATTTAGTCTTCAAATTTCTAAAATTTTTTTGAATCGTTCGCTTGAGAAATGCAAAATATTAATTCTTTTAACCAAGGCTTTGTTAAGATAAATCAAATATTTTATATGTTAGCTATAAATTAATTAATTGTAAAGTGTGAGATTAATTATCCGCTGTCATTCTTTTAATAGAAGAGGAATTATAACTTGAGGTAATATCTACTACACTAGATGCATCAATAGCACATAGATTATATTGTTTTTTTTAAAAGCAATGATTCATTAACAGGCTGCACAAGGGGTGCAGCAACCCTTACAACACAACAAAACCAAACAAAACATTACTTCACACCCTTAATACAAACTAAAGGGGTTGTGAACCATTCATAGAAAGAAAGGGTAAACAAAGACCTGTGAGCACAAAACCACTTCCAGCTAAAATACTTAATCGAGTTTAATAATTCGTCAACTGACTTGATTTTGTTGCTAAAAACTCTGCAGTTCCTACCATACCACAAGAACCAAACCACCGTACCCCAAACAATGAGACCATTAGAGCAACCATTATCTCTATGCACCACTTCTAAAAACTCCATCATGAAATCAATGCAATTTCCTCGTCTGTTAACTGAAGTGCCAATCCATCTCTCTATACCCTTCCAAACTTCCTCAGCAAATTGACACTCCATAAACACATGCTCTACATTTTCCTCTGCATTACCACACAACAAACAGATCACATCTCCCCTCCAACAACAACATTCCTCTTAGCCAACTTCACTTTGGTTGTTAACCTGTCTCTCACAACACGCCACAAGAAGAATTTAATTTTGGATGGAAAACACACCTTCCACACCTTTCTCAAACAGCAAGCTCAACCTCTCCAATTCTAATATCTATTCTATGCTGACACAAAGTAACATAACAAGATCCAACAGAAAACCCATCACTAGAGGAAGAACAATGGTAGTTTGCAGGGTCCCAAACGAAAACATCAAGTTGATCACACTTAGGATAAATTGATTCCAACAGATCCATAAGATCCTCTTTTTCCCTTGCCATAACTGAACTATTAGGAAAGTCATACAGGTTCAGCTCCCACGACCAAACCTCTTCATTCCATCTTCCAGACTCTGCAACAGAACTTTTAGAATTGACAGCAAACTGGAAAATATTAGGAAAGACGTCATTAAGAGGAACCTCAAGCACCAAATTGTTAAACCAGAAAGAAACATCTAATCCATTCCCCAATTTACACTTAAGACTCTCCACAAAACAGTCCCTATTAGCAACTTTGTCATAAGACAATACCCTTAAATCCCTCCACCAGATTGACTCATTCCTATTGGGTGCTTCCCCTTCATAGCTATTGATGCTCAAAGATAACCTTTTACCATACCTATTCTCCAAAAGACCCTTCCAAACACAATTGTTAGAGTTGAGGAGTCTCCATTTCCACTTCATCATAAGAGCTTTGTTAAAATAGTCCAAATCCCTTATTCCTAGACCTCATTTCTCTAAAGGCAAACATATAGTTTTCCAATCCACCCAATGAACCTTCTTCCCATTGCCACACCCCCCAAAGGAAGTTACTTTGAATACTCTGTAGAACTTTAATTACACCAACAGGCACTTTGTAAAAAGAAAAAGCATACAAAGGTAGAGCATTAATAACAGATTTAATGAGAACCAGTCTACCACCTACTGATAAAAACCTCCCTTTCCAATCTGATAATCTACTCTTGACTTTCTCAATGGTACTCTTCCACAAATAACACCTCCTAGGACTATCTCCAATAAACACACCAAAGAAAACACAAGGCAAATTCAGGATTTCACAATGAAGGAAAGAAGAGGCTGCTTCCAAAAAAACAGGGTTAACATTAACACCTCCTATTCTACTCTTAAAAAAATTCACTTTCAAACCAGTTAGCAATTCAAATCCTCTTAACACAACCTTAATACACCACAAATTATTCCAATCAGCCTCTCCCATCATAAGAGTGTCATCTGCAAATTGAGTAATACTATAATGCTCCTCAGTTTCAATTTTGATACCTTTATAAATCCCTAAGTCCTCAGCCTTCTTCACCATCAGAGTTAGCACTTCCATGACAAGGATGAAAAGGAAGGGGGATAAAGGGTCCCCTTGTCTCCAGCCCTTACTAACTCTAAATTCTCTTGTAGCACTACCATTTACAAAAACATACATGGAGCCATTACAAACCAGAGAGTCAATCCAAGCTACCCATTTCTCCCTAAAGTTCATCTTGACTAACAAAGATTTAAGAAAATCCCAAGACACGCAATCATAAGCCCTTTTAAAGTCATTTTTCAGCAACATCTTGTGAGGTGATCTCTACTCATCAAAATGGTGAATCTATTATTACATGATTTAGTAAATTGTATAGGTTATACCAAGAGTATGACAAGATGTTGAGAAGAATGATAAGATGGTTAATTCTCAACGAGTTTTTCTTTTTGGATATCCTAGATTCACATTTGATGGAGTTTGTGGTGGTATTCTTGCTATCACTTATAGTATCGTTCGAGCATTTTTAAAAAAAATATATACGCATGGATTTAATATTTTGTTTATTGTCCAAAATATTTTAAAAAAAATAAAATTAATAGTAGTATCATTTCATTTCTTGCAAAAGAAGAAATTGCTATTATTACTCAAAAAAAGAAAAGAAAAGGGAGGTGCATTTAATCAATCGATATTTTGTCTAGTCCATTAGGATTAGGCGCATTTTCACAAAAAAACATATTTTTCACAAAAAATAAGTAATTTAAAAAATTAGAATAAATAAATAAATATTAAAAAACAAAAAAAATAACAAAAAAATATTATTTTATAGGTTGGTACTATTGATCATCACCTTTTCACCATTTTTCTTTCCATATCCAACTTTCTTCCATGAAAAGCGTTTATGACAAAGGTTGTCTCTATTCACCATCTTCATACAACCTAAACCCTATAAAACTTGAAAAATAACATCACAAACCATGCAAATGCTTGATTTTTTGGTTAAAAAAACTGTTCTGGACTGGGCCGAGGTCTGCCCCTCAATCGAGCAGGCCCAACCCGCACGTCCTGGGATGGCCCAACAAAGGCCTCTTAGCACGACCAATGTCGGGCACATGCCTTCTCAACATTGTCGAACACACGCATGATATAGAGCGTCGGGCAGGGGCTAAGTCTCCCCGGCCTCGATCCTCCCCGACGCTCAGGTTCTCCTCCCCCGAGGAGCCTTCTCCTCCTGCACATAAGTTCTTCCCCGCGAGGACACGTCTCTCCTCGACACGCAAGACTCCTCCCCGCGAGGACACGTTCTCATGTAACCGCCCACTCCCGATGGAATCGGTCTGCCCTAATTCCCGAGATCTAGGAGCGGTTACCCTAGGGCGAAGACCACGTGCTGGTCTTCACTATGTCACGTAAGCCCTGGCAGTTACTTGGATTGGGCCTGGCAATCCAGCCCAGTGCTAGTGACCGTTGGCCCCGCGTTGGGGGCTCTCTATAAATACCCTCTCACTTGAGAGGGTCAGGTTACACACTCTTTTACACTTTAACCTTGTACTTGCTTTTACTTGACCTTTGCCTTACTTGAGCATCGGAGTACCTTGCAGGTACACCCCCCCGGCCGTCTTTCAACCTCACCGGAGCTGAAGTCCATAAGACGTTGCTGGCCACCAAATACTGTCTGATCCAGGTACGATATCTAGCAACGTCTTGTGGACTTCAGCTCCTGTGAGGTTGAAAGACGGCCGGAGGGGGGTGTAACTGCAAGGTACTCCGACGCTCAAGTAAGGCAAAGGTCAAGTAAAAGCAAGTACAAGGTTAGAGTGTAAAAGAGTGTGTAACCTGACCCTCTCAAGTGAGAGGGTATTTATAGAGAGCCCCCAGCGCGGGGCCAACGGTCACTAGCACTGGGCTGGATTGCCAGGCCCAATCCAAGTAACTTCCAGGGCTTACATGGCGTAGTGAAGACCAACACGTGGTCTTCGCCCTGGGGTAACCGCTCCTAGATCTCGGGAATTAGGGCAGACCGATTCCATCGGGAGTGGGCGGTTACATGAGAACGTGTCCTCGCGGGGAGGAGTCTTGCGTGTTAGGGAGAGACCTGTCCTCGCGGGGAGGAACTTATGTGCAGGAGGAGAAGGCTCCTCGGGGGAGGAGAACCTGAGTGTCGGGGAGGATCGAGGCCGGGGAGACTTAGCCCCTGCCCGACGCTCTATACCATGCGTGTGTCCGACAATGTTGAGAAGGCATGTGCCCGACATTGGTCGTGCTGAGAGGCCTTTGTTGTGCCATCCCAGGACGTGCGGGTTAGGCCTGCTTGATTGAGGGGCAGACCTCGGCCTAGTCCAGAACAGGAGCCCCCCAAGTCGTTGCTCTGAGGCGTCAGAGTGATGACTTAAGGGCAGCCATGTCGGGAACTTATCTAGTTGGGGAAGGGATTCTAGACGAGGAGCGGAAGGTCAAACGGGGAGAAATAAATCGATCTGCTCAGGCTGGACTGGCCACAAATGAGCGACGTCACGGGAATATGAGAAGTCAGAAGCGAAGCGAATGGAAAGACGCGTGTTGGGGATTGAAAAGTCGCACGTGGGAAAGTGTGTGCCACGTGTCACACTTCATCATTCCCTAGGGCGGCTACGCTAGGGTAGCGTAATCGATTGCCTAGGAAATCCTCGAGTTCCATGAGGCCCTTATAAATAGGGGTCATCTCGTCTCATTTGTACTTTCGCTCCCACTTCGCTCAAATTCCCTCTCTTTCTTCCTTCTCTACTTCGCCACCGTACGCCGCCACCAACCGCCGTGCCGGAACCCTACCGGAAGCGTTTTTCAAGTAAGTTTCTCTCTTTTTTCTCCTTTCATTTGCATTTGTAGGGTGGTTCTATGGTGAACTGATGAAGTTCTTCATGGACATCACGAAATCTCCGGCGAAAACGGCAGGATTTCTTAGTTTCTTTGTTGCATATCGCGGGGAAAAGGGATGAATAACTCGGGGACACGAAGAATGTCCCGAGGACACGAGATGAAACTCTCGGGGTCCTCGCCAATATTTTGTCCGTGCGAGGGAATGCTCCCAACACGGCATGTCGGTGACCTGAGGATGGTCACGGGGAGGCTCGTCGGTTGCCTCGGGGGCGTGGACGAGCGCTACAGCCTCGAAACCCCGACGCTCCCTCTTCGCCCTTTCACTTGAACAGCGGTGGAGGGATGAATTTGATACGGATCATCGAATTCACCGTTTCCTTCTGCTTTTCAGGTATATGGAAGCTTTGTCTGTTTCCGTGGCCATGGAAACATTGAACGTCGACGACCAGCCCGACTCTCCAATAGCGCCAATCACTAGTGTCGAGGAACGTCCCCTTGCGGAGTGGGTTAGCGACGAACCGTTAAATATGGCTTCCCAATTCATTGACGGTGATGAGGATGATATTTTTTGTACTGTCAAGCATCGGCTGGTGGTTTTTCCGAAGTCGTGGAAGGTGTTCCGTCCCCAAGCACACCATCACATATGCTCGACCTACCGAGGGATGAGGTTCCCTCTTTACAAGTTCATGTTCGACGAGGCGGGGTGGCGTTTGCCTTTCACGACTTCCAACAAGCAGTGTTCGTCTGGCTGCACTTGGCGCCTTCGCAGCTTCACCCTAACTCCCTCGCTTTTATCCGAGCCTTCGAGCTCGTCTGTAAATATCTCTGAATCGGGGCAACTATGCCTTTCTTCTTCCGCATCTTCCACCTCCAGCGACAGGCCTCCGACGGCAGACATGGCTGGGTGTCTTTTAAACAAACGAGCAGTCTCTTCCACACCTACCTGGATTCTGTTCGCGACTTTAAATACCGGTATTATACCTTGAGGCCGGTCACGTTTGAAGCTATGAATACGGTGTATCGCCGAGTTTCCCGTGAGGTGGACGGGCAGATGGAGGAGGTCCTCGAGCCGAGATTACCCTTGTTCTGGATGGAAGAACACTTCAAAAAGGGGACGGACAGTTACAAAGTCAGTCCTGGCCGTATCGACGAGGGGGACCGCCTGGCCTACAAGCGGATAGTCGCTTTCGTCAATGGTTTTAATAAAGCCAAGCTCGTGACGATGGACGGCGAATTCGTCCGGGGAGACGACGGGCAGGTGTTGACAAAACGTCGTTTGATTAATACGAGGGCCCTCCTCGAGACGTTCTCCGATGAGGATGCTCTCGAGCTGCTAGGTGGTGACATCCTCTTCGACTTACTTTTTTCCTCGCGTCCTGATTTCCAGTTTCTGACATATTTATTTTCTTTTTGCAAGCAAGATGTCAACTGTTGAGGAGCGTTTCAAAAAGTTGAAGGTTAACCGCATTGCGAAGAAAGGAGGTAAAAGCCGCATCGAGCAGCTCCGAGCGCAGGAATCCGTTCCCACCCCGACAACCGGGGGTTCCTCTGGCTCTCACCAGGATAGTGATTCTCCCAGCCCTCAGAGCTCCCCAAAGAGGTAGCGGGTTGTAGCACAGTGGAGATCGACCTTACTGAGAACGAGAGCCCCCTGCTGTGAAGTTTATGCTCCCGCCTTATCACTCGAGGCCGAATTTCTTCATGGGGAATAATTCCCTATGCATGGGTGCCCCCGAAGCTCAGGTCATCTTAGGCGTCGACAAGGTTTCTCGGAGAAAGGCGCTGGTGGAGGATGTGTTCGCGGTGATGCGGGTTTGTGTGGCTGCCTTGGTTCTGAACGATGAGGCGTGCTCCGAAGACGAGCTGAACAAGTTGTGAGAGAGTTTCAAGTCTATCTCAGCTGAAATGGAGAAGGTGGGCAAGGAGCTGGCTGACTGTAAAAGCCAGAACCAGGCCCAGGTCGAGCTTCAAGGGAAGTTGGAGGAAAGGTTGAAGAATGCTGAGGAGGAGCAAAAACGTCTCTCTACGAGGGATGTCGAGCTTGAAGAGGAGAGGGATCGTCTCTTGGCGAGGACCACCGAGTTGGAGGAGGCTGTCCACCCGGCTGATGAGGAAACCGAAGAAGACAGGTTGCTGACTTCGCGGGCAGCGATGATAGCGAAGCTAAGGGAAGCCGAGCAAGATAACCTCGTGGTGGCTGGCATAGGTTTCAGAAACGCCGTGCAGTAGCTTTAGGTTCTCAACCCCAGCCTCATAACAGAAGGGACTGACCTCGACTACGAGGTGGTCGACGGTCAGATCGTGCAGCCGATGCAGGAGGACGAAGTTGTCGAACACGAACAGCCCGAAGGGACGGACGTCGAGTAGGTTTTTCCTTTCTTATTCTATTTGGCCTTCGTGCCATTTTTTTCTTTGTAATGATTTGTGCCCCGCCTGTGTGCCAGGGGCTTTTGATACCTTTGTAATACCTGTACACTAGGCTTCTGCCCACTTTAATGCATTTTTGTTTATCTGCTAGTGCGTTGTTTGTATGTTTTCAATTGTGTGTGATGTTATTGCATTTGCTATACCTTGTTTATTTTTGTCTAAGTAAATAGACTTTGGGGGATTTGCTCGACTTTGACAGTCCTTGACCGCGTGGAGAGCTGGCCGGGTGGTCGGAGACGTATTCCGACCTTCAACGAGGCTAAGAACTCGGTCGAGGTCTTAGCTTCATGGCGTGAACTTCCCATCGCGAGCTGGGTGTTCTGCCTAATTGGTACGACGACGCAGGAGCTCGATCGAGGTGTCCTCGTCGGATCAAAGTGCTCGCACACACACTACGCAACCCTTGACCATCGTGTTTCGTATAGGGGTGTCACGCTTGTACCTTAGTGCGTCCCCGTGACCGCGATGCTAGTGTGTCGCGGGCTGTGCTTAACTGTAATATTGTTTTAGCTTTTCAGCGTTCCATGGTCGAGCAAGTTCTTCCCCGTGCAGATTTTCTAGGAAGTAGGTTCCTGTCCCTGTTTTCGCACGGATGCGGTACGGGCCCTCCCAATTCGCGGCGAGTTTGCCTTCTCACGAGTCTTTCTGGTTCCTTCGTAGGATGAGGGTGCCTACTGGAAAATCACATTTGATGATTTTGTCGTTATAACGCAAAGTTATTTTCTGTTTAAGTGAAGCTTCTCGAAGAGAAGCACCCGAACGAGTCTCCTCGACGAAGTCGAGTTCTTCCCGCAGGGTTTCGTCGTTCGCGTCTCCGTCGAGGGGGGCTTCCGTCCTCCTCGAGGGTTCCCTGATCTCCACGGGGATCACTGCTTCCGTTCCGTAGGTTAGACGAAAAGGGGTCTCCCCGGTCGTGGAATGCGGGGTTGTCCAGTAGGCCCAGAGGACGCTGTGTAGCTCCTCAACCCACCGTTGTTTGGTGGCGTTGCCTAGTCGACGTTTCAATCCTCGGAAGATTACTCTGTTCGCTGCTTCAGCCTGCCCGTTCGTTTGAGGGTGCTCGACCGACGTGAAGTGCTGCTTCGTGCCTATCTTGGTGATGAAGTCTTGGAAGTTCCTGTCGGTGAACTGTTTTCCGTTGTCGGTGACGATAGCTTGGGGTACGCCGAATCGGGCGAGGATGTTCCGCTTGTAGAAACGTAGTATGTTGAAGAACGTGATTTTGGCCAATGCTTCCGCCTCAATCTACTTCGTGAAGTAGTCCACCCCGACGATGAGGTATTTGTTTTGATACGACCCCTGGACGAAAGGTCCGAGGATATCTATCCTCCACCATGCGAACGACCATGGGGAGGAGAGTGTTTTGAGCTCGTTAGGAGGAGCGAGGTGCATGTCCCTGTGTCGTTGGCATCTATCGCACTTCTTGACATGTTCCTTGGCGTCCTGTTGCATGGTGGGACAGTAATACCCTGCCCGAAGTGCTTTACGGGCTAACGATCGTTCACCTAGGTGCTGCGCATTGATTCCCTCGTGGATTTCCTGGAGGATGCTGGGCACCTTGGTCTCCTCTACGCACCTGAGGAGGGGGATAGAAAACCCTCGCCGGTATAGCTTGTCCTCGACTATCGTGTATGAGCATGCCCGCCGCTTGACCATTCCTGCTTCCTTGGGATCTTCGGGTAGCTTGCCCGTCATGAGGTATTCGTACACAGGGGTCATCCAGCAATTGCTGTCACCAATGGTGTTTACGTCTGCCACTGGAGCGGGTTTGTTAATGCTCGGCCGGGAAAGCACTTCTTGTATAACGGATTTGTTCCCGCCTTTCTTCTTTGTGCTTGCCAATTTGGATAAGACATCTGCTCGGGCATTGTGCTCGCGGGGGATGTGAGTTACTTCCGCGGAGGTGACCTTTTTCATCTTTTCTTTCACCAAGGTCAAGTATTCGATGAGATTGTCGTTCTTGTCCTGGTACTCTCCTCGAACTTGCGAGGCCACGAGCTGGGAGTCGATGAAGATTTTGACCTCCTTGGCGCCGAGGTCCTCGGCTAGCCGAAGTCCGGCGAGGAAAGCCTCGTACTCCGCTTGGTTGTTCGACGTCGGGAAGGATAGTTTGAGGGATACCTCGATCAGGATGCCTTCCTCGTTTTCGAGGATGATGCCCGCCCAGCTTCCCTTCGGGCTGGATGCTCCGTCGACGTAGATCGTCTATTTTTGGGATCCGTTGGTCGAAGGTTCCGGGACGGTCATCTCTGCCACGAAGTCGGCCAATACCTAAGCCTTCAGGGCTTTCCTTCCCTCGTATTGGATGTCAAACTTGGCGAGTTCGAGCGACCACTTGAGCATCCTCCCCGCCATATCCGGTCGTCCAAGGAGTTGCCTTATAGGTTGTTCGGTCCTTACGACGACAGTGTGGGCGAGGAAGTAGTGGCGTAGCCTCCTGGCCGTGGTAACGAGGGCCAAGGCGACTTTCTCTATCTCCTGATATCTGAGCTCGGGGCCTTGGAGGGCTTTGCTCGTGAAGTAAATTGGTTTCTGTCCATTCAGGGTTTCCCGAATAAGGACGGCGCTGACTGCTTCACTCGTGATTGCGAGATACAAGAAAAGTGTTTCCCCGCTCTCAGGCCTTGAGAGGACCGGGGGTTGCGATAAGACTTGTTTTAGGTGGAAGAGCGCCTGCTCGCATTCTTCGCTCCATTCAAACTCTGCTTTTTGTCGAAGAAGTTTGAAAATGGGAGTGCGTACTGCGTCGACTTGGCGACGAAGCGGGAGAGGGCGGTGAGCATCCCGTTTAAAGATTGTATTGACTTCTTTGAGTCTGGAGTAGGGATCTCGGAAAAATCTCTACACTTGTCGGGGTTAGCTTTGATTCCTCGCTCTGTGAGGTAGTAACCGAGGAACTTACCTGCCCGAACGCCGAAGGTGCATTTGTCGGGATTGAACCTCATGCGGCATCTCCTCGCTGTGTCGAACACTTTCTTGAGGTGTGCGACATGGTCGACTTCTTCCGCGGATTTGACGATCATGTCGTCCATGTAGACCTCGAGCATGTCGCCGATTTCAGCCCAGAAAACCTTGTTCATCATCCGTTGGTAGGTCGCACCGGCGTTCTTCAGGCCGAAAGGCATTACGTTGTAGTAGTAATTGCCCGACTCGGTCATGAATGTCGTGTGCTGTTTGTCGACCTTGTCCATGGGAATTTGGTTGTATCCCGAGTATGCGTCCATGAAGGATAATAGTTTGTAACCTGCAGAATTGTCGACCAGCTGGTCAATGTTAGGCAAAGGATAACAGTCTTTCGGGCAAGCCCGGTTAAGATCAGTATAATCAACACACATCCTCCATTTTCCATTATTCTTTTTGACGAGTACAACGTTGGACAACCAGGTTGTGTACCTGGCCTCTGAAATAAAATTTGCCTCTAGGAGGTCTTTTACAACTTTTTCAGCAGCCTCTGCTTTTTCGGGAGACTCCTTACGCCTACGTTGAGCTATGGCCCTAGTGGCCGGATCTACTGCGAGCTGATGGCAAGCCACCTCGGGGTCAAGGCCAGGCATCTCGGAGGCGCTCCACGCGAATAGATCAACGTTCTCCCTTAGACATGCGTTCAGCTGCTCCTTCGCCAGGTCGGGGATCCCGGGGTGCCAATCTTCACGTTACGGTCTGGATCGTCCCCGAGGACCACGAGCTCAAAGTCTCCGTCAGGGATAGGGCGCATTGGGTGGAGAGGCCGCCCATTGTTTTCTGCCTAGAGGTCGAGGTCTTCTGCCGCGTCTTTATCGGGTTCGCCTGGGAACCTGCTGTCGAGTTCGACCTCGTTGACGCGCGGGAGAGGTACCTGTTCGGTGTCCGGGGGTGGCTTTGTCACGGTCTTGGGTTTGGTGCCGATGGAACTCATGCCTTTGATGGCAGCGTCGAAGCATCTCCTGGCCACGTCTATGTCTCTGTGCATCATCACTACTCGTCCCCTGGCCGTGTAGTACTTCATTTTGAGGTGGAACGTTGATGGTACCGCCATAAGCTCGGCCAGGGTGGTCCTGCCGAGGATGCAGTTGTAACGGGATGGACATTCGACCACCAGGAAGCGGGTCTTCACCTGTCGGGCAGTGTCTTCGGCCCCGAATATGACCATCAGCTCAACGTAGCCCCATGGTCTGGTGGTGGTTTCGTTGAATCCCTGCAGGTCTGAGCCGACGTATGGGGTCAGATGTCTCTCGTCGAGTTGGAGAGTCCCGAAAAGGTGAGTGTACATGATGTCGGCCGAGCTGCCCTGGTCGACAAGGATCCTTCGAACGTCAGAATTCGCCATCTGAGCCCTGACCAGGAGGGGGATAATGGCGTTGGGTGCTCCTCCGGGGAGCTCCTCGAGATAGAAGGTGAAAGGGTTTGATTTCCCTCGTACCTTCTCGAGAGTGGTTGTCTTCGCCAACGTTGCTGATTCCAGTTCATTAAATTTCCTCTTGATCGAACTGACAGACAACTTCTCGTAACCACCCCCGGAGATGACCATTGCCTTGGGGAAGCCTTCCCAGGTACTACGGGCAGCGACAGGGTCCTCGTGGGGGAAGGTTTCCCACATGTTACGAATTGCTTCTTGGCCTTCAATGATTACGGGGACAAAGAAATCTTTGGGTCGAGTGAGACTGAGGGCGACCTGAAGCCAACTCTCGTTGGGAGGAGGTGTCGTATCCTCGACGTTCTGGGCTTCCTGGGAGCTAGGACGAGGAGTATCATTCTTCTGGGCATATTTCTTCAAGTGTTCTTCCTTGATGAGGATTTCAATTGCATCCTTGAGATGGATGCAGTCTTCTGTGACATGCCCGTGGCTCCGGTGGAACATGCAGTACTTTGACTTGTCAGTGTTTGATTTGGGAGTAGTCGGCTTCGGAAAACGAACGCCTCCTTTCAGAAATTCCGAGTTCTGGCACTCGGAGAGGATTCGCGCGCGGGGAACGTTGAGCGGGGTATATTCCATGAACCGGCCAGCTGGTCCGCGCGGTTCACGAGGATCACGGGGGCAATTTTCTTTCTTTCTTTCTCCTCCTCGTCGGGGAGGAGAGTCTTCATCTTTGTGGCCGCGGTGGCCTTCCTTGCGTCTCGACTCAAGGGAGATCTGCGCTGCCTCCGACTCCTCAAGCTCGATGTACGATTGAGCCCGTTGGAGGAGGTTCTCCAGACGGCGGAGTCTGCGGAGGCCCACGGACTTGGCAAAATCAGATCCAAAACGTAGTCCATGGATGATCAAATACTTCTTCATGTCGTCGGTCGTATGGACCTCGACAGCTTCTCTGTTGAATCTCTCAATGTAGTTCCGGAGAGAATCGTTCTTCCCCTGGAAGATGCTCTCTAGGGCAGCCTCCGTCTTCGGGTGTCGATGAGATGCAGTAAAGTGTTTGGCAAAGTGTTGTCTTAGTTGTTTCCAAGATGTGATCGACCCGGGTGCCAGACCCTTGTACCATGTCATGGCGCCCTTCCGCAAGGTGGTGGGGAAAAGCCTGCACTTAATGGCTCCCTTGACATTTCTGAAGTCGAGCATGGCTTCGAAACTTTCAACGTGATCGTCGGGGTCGGCCAGACCGTCGTAGGTCCCCTGTGGCTGGGGACCTACGACAGTCTGGCCGACCCCGACAATCACGTCGAAAGTTTCGAAGCCATGCTCGACTTCAGAAACGTCAGGGGGGCCATTAAGTGCAGGCTTTTCCCCACCCCGCCTCGTCGAACATGAACTCGTAAAGAGGGAACCTCATCCCTCGGTAGGTCGAGCATATGTGATGGTGTGCTTGGGGACGGAACACCTTCCACGACTTCAGCGAACCCACCAGCCGATGCTCGACAGTACAAAAAATATCATCCTCGTCACCGTCAACAAACTGGGAAGCCATATTTAACAGTTCGCCGCTAACCCACTCCGCAAGGGGACGTTCCTCGACACTAGTGATTGGCGCCATTGGAGAGTCGGGCTGGTCGTCGACGTCCAACGTTCCCACGGCCACGGAAACGAACAAAGCTTCCATATACTTGAAAAGTAGAAGGAAACGGTGAATTCGATGATCCGTTTCAAATTCACCCCTCCACCGCTGTTCAAGTGAAAGGGCGAAGAGGAAGCGTCAGGGTTTCGAGGCTGTCGCGCTCGTCCACGCCCCCGAGGAAACTGACGAGCCTCCCCGTGACCATCCTCAGGTCACCGGCATGCCGTGTTGGGAGCATTCCCTCGTACGGACGGAATATTGGCAAGGACCCCGAGAGTTTCATCTCGTGTCCTCGGGACATTCTTCGTGTCCCCGAGTTATTCATCCCTTTTCCCCGCGATATGCAACAAAGAAACTAAGAAATCCCGCCGTTTTCGTCGGAGATTTCGTGATGTCCATGAAGAACTTCATCAGTTCACCATAGAACCACCCTACAAATGTAAACGAAAGGAGAAAAAAGAGAGAAACTTACTTGAAAAACGCTTCCGGTAGGGTTCCGGCACGGCGGTTGGTGGCGGCGTACGGTGGCGAAGTAGAGAAGGAAGAGAGAGAGGGAATCTGAGCGAAGGGGGAGCGAACGTGCAAATGAGACGACATGACCCCTATTTATAAGGGCCTCACGGGACTCGAGGATTTCCTAGGCAATCGATTATGCTACCCTAGCGTAGCCGCCCTAGGGAATGATGAGGTGTGACACGTGGCACACACTTTCCTACGCGCGTGTTTTCATTCCCCAACACGCGTCTTTCTGATGACACTAAATTATACTGTATTTTCGACTCTGATTTCACATGCATATTAGTTGTTTTTCTATTATTTTTGCTTTGTTATTGTTATGTTTCGCTTTGTTTTCAGGTTTTCAATAAAATTGAGGTCCCAGACGAGAAAGGGTGCAAAAGGAGCAAGAATTCAAGTTTGGCAGCATTTTACCCTTGTCGCTTCTCTTGTCGTGGACGCCCCAGGGTAGGCGACGACGTGTCCCATGATCTCCACTGCTCAACTGCCACGTTCCCACGACCCTTGCCAGTTTCTTCTTGTCGCGGGCGCGACAAGGCAAAATCAGTTTCCCGCCCATTTTCAAGCCAAGGCCACTCTTGTCTTTGCACCTTGCCAACTTTGCCTATAAATACTCTCAGGACTCGAATTTTAGGATCATCCAATCTTAGTTTACTTCACCCTAGGCATAAATTTCACTCTTGTAAAGCGGTAATCTTCTCACATCGAGGAGTTATTGCACTGTGTGTGATCGAGTTTGTAATCAAGTCTTGGAGTGTCTGTAATCAAGTTGGAGCATTTTATTTTCCGTGCATTGTACCAGATTTAAAGACTCCGCTTTGGAGCAGGTTTTATTTTAATCGCATTTACTTTCATTTATTTCTTGCACCTGCTTTATTTTGTTTATTTATTGTCTTGCCTTACTTTTCAAAACTTTACTTTTCAAAAGACTTAATTCCATACATGATAAGAATTAACATGACTGTTGTAACTACCATGGCTGGCTAAGTTTTAGATAGGTAAGAATGTAAAGACCATAACCACCGTAATACGTCTATGTGTTAATAGAAATACTTAAGGGCTGTTTTAATCTTTAACACAAGTTTTCTGTACCTAAAAGCAATGTTGGGTAAGATCGAAAGCCGTCCAACCATTTGTGAACTTGTTTAGTTCTCAACTGATCAAATACAGCGAAAGCACTTTGCTCAGTTGAGTAGGGATTTTTAACACTTTAGAAAAGAGATTTTAAAACTATTTTCGGACGCGTTAGTGGGATTAGAATCTGGTTCATTTTGAACCTCTTTAGTTTATAGATTTCAGGTCAAAATACTTTTCTGTTTAGTTTAGAATTTGCATTTCTTAAAAGTAAGTTTTCCATGACTCTAACGCAATGCGCGCCTTTTTATAAGTGACAATAAAGGGGTTAGTTTAGAGGGTAAACTTGGTTCTGACTACGCGAAAGCGACAGTTCCTGTTAAATTGAATTCTTTTCTTAAAATAGAAGATATTGCCCGTAAGTAGTTCTGTTGATGAATATGGAAATATTATCGGTTATGAGAATTACATTCACGCCTATTGTTTTGTCTGAATTTTATTACCTCGTCATTTACTTTTATTTATTTTCCTCTGCATTAGTAAACCCTGAATTGAACTGCCTTAGATAAGCACTGTAACAAACGGAAATCGTTAGATCGACATTTGGTCCCTGTGGATACGATAACTTTTTATATTACTCTGACGCGATTCGTGCACTTGCGAATACAACGCACCAAGTTTTTGGCGCCGTTGCCGGGGACCAATTTCGCCGAATTTCAAATTTCGTTTGTTATCACCGTTTAGACTAGGGCCGCACGAACTGGTCGATGCGAAGATCTCGCAGCTCCAGTAGTGTAATAGATCCTTTAGTGGAACCAGAACGTTACGCTCGCGTACGACTTTGGCTTCGTCGAATTAAGCAAGCTATGGCTGAAGATCGTAACCCAGACCCAGTCAACTATGCCCAAGGAGGTAAACATGAGGTAAGCTCTATAGACATGATGCAAGCCAAAATGGATGCTATGGCCCTCAAGATTGATCAAATGTACGCACAACCAACCGCTGCAGTAGCAGTAGTGTCGGATTGCGAACTTTGTGGTACTAAAGGTCATCAATCAGCTGACTGCCATCTGTTAAACGAGACTAACCCAGACCCAGTCAACTATGCCCAAGGAAACCCGTTCTCAAATACTTACAACCCTGGATGGAGAAATCACCCTAATTTTTCCTACAAAAACAATAACCCTACCCAAAACCAAGCACCTCAGAGATCAACCAACAATCAAGCACCTAGACAAAACCAACCTATGCAAGCAGTGCCACCTAAGCCAAATATTGAGAAAGTGCTAAATGATTTTATGACAGCACAAGCCCAGCAAAACAAAGAGTTCCTAAATCAGAATATTCATGTGAATGAGCTGCTTACCCAACTGGGAACCAAAATTGATCAAATGGCCACCCACAGCAAAATGCTTGAAACCCAGATCTCTCAGGTAGCCTTAAAGCAAGCACCCCAAACTACTCCTGGAGGACAATTTCCCGGACAACCTCAACAGAACCCTCGAGGGCAAGCTAACGCTGTTACCTTACGAAGTGGAACCACTTATGAAGGGCCTAAAAACCCGACATTGAGTGACTCTGAAGTTTCCAAAAAGGATGCTACCCCCGAAGGTGAGGAACCCGTAGAGATTGAGAAACCAAAAAACAGAGATAAAGGAGAAGTTACGGTCGAAGCTCCAACACCCCCTCAGCCATACAAACCACCAGTTCCTTATCCACAAAGACTTAAACAAACTAAGATCAATGACCAATTCCAAAAGTTTGTTAAAGTTATAGAAAAACTCCTTGTAGAGATTCCTTTTACAGAAGCCATCACCCAAATACCATCTTATACTAAATTCCTAAAGGACATCCTCACCAATAAACGTAGACTTGACGATCCAAAACCAGTGGAGTGTAATTCCATTTCCGAGAACAAACTTGCCGAAAAAGACAAAGATCCGGGGAATTTCTCCATACCTTGTATTTTGGGGAATCATGTCATAGATAAAGCCTTTCTGGACTTAGGAGCCAGTGTAAGCCTAATGCCCCTTGCAGTTTGTGAACGACTGAAACTAGGAGATTTGCAACCTACTAAGATGTCTCTCCAATTAGTTGACAGGTCTATAAAATACCCTGTAGGCGTATTAGAAGACATCCCAGTTTGAATAGGCAAGTTGTTCATTCCCACCGACTTCGTCGTAATGGACATCAAAGAAGATAAAGATATCCCAATCCTCCTAGGTAGACCCTTCCTATCAACTGCAGGAGCCATAATAGATGTCAAGAAAGGAAAATTGACTTTTGAGGTAGGTAACGAAAAAATAGAATTTGTCCTAGCAAAGTTTCTCGCGGCACCAGTAATAGGAGATGCATGTTATGCAGTTGATATCATTGATGAATGTGTCCATGAACTTAACCAGGAAGAGCCGATAGAAAGAATAAAACTACCCTCAACGCCCATTGAGAAAGATGATGACAGTATGGAACCCTACATAGATGACGGCCTTTTTGAATGTTTATCCTTAACTCCAGATCCTATACAAAGCCCCAGCAAACCAACCTTAGAATTAAAAGAATTACCCAAGAATCTAAGATATGAGTTTTTAGACAAAGAAATGGACAGACCAGTTATAGTCAGTGCCGTTCTGAACCAAAATGAAACAAACCAACTCTTAGATGTCTTGCGAAGATATCCCTCAGCACTAGGGTACAACATCTCAGATCTTAAAGGAATAAGTCCATCCGTGTGCATGCACCGGATTTCACTTGAGGAAGATGCTAAACCTTCGAGAGAACACCAAAGAAGGATTAACCCTATAATGAGTGAAGTAGTTAAGAAGGAAGTTCTTAAGTTGTTGGAAGCAGGGATAATATATCAGATCTCGGACAGTAAATGGGTAAGCCCTGTGCATGTAGTACCTAAAAAGGGAGGCATCACCGTGGTTCAAAACGAAAAAGGTGAGCACGTTACAAAACGGATAGAAGGAGGTTGGCGTATGTGCATAGATTATAGAAAATTAAACAAAGCCATTAGGAAAGACCATTTCCCATTACCTTTTATAGATCAGATGTTGGAACGTCTAGCTAGATATTCCTACTTCTGTTACCTCGACGGATATTCAGGTTTTTTCCAAATTCTTATACACCCTGATGACCAAGAGAAAATAACCTTCACATGCCCATATGGAACTTTTGCCTATAGACGTATGCCTTTCGGACTCTGTAATGCCCCAGCAACTTTTCAGCGTTGCATGATGTCAATCTTCGCTGATTATCTTGATGGAATTATGGAAGTATTCATGGACGATTTCTCAGTCTGCGAATTTGATTTCAATAACTGTCTAGTCAACCTTGAAAAGATCTTGAAGAGATGTGTCGAAGTAAACCTGGTATTAAATTGGGAGAAATGTCACTTCATGGTCACGGAAGGTATAGTTCTAGGACATATCGTTTCTGAAAAAGGCATTGAAGTTGATAAAGCTAAGATCGAGGTGATAGAGAATCTTAAACCACCCAAAACAATTAGAGAAGTTCGAAGTTTTCTCGGACATGCCGGATTTTACCGGCGTTTCATTAAAAATTTCTCTAAAATCACTAAACCTTTGACAGGTCTTCTGATGAAAGATGCCGAGTTCATTTTTGATGAAAAATGCAACGAAGCATTCAACCTTTTAAAACAAGCTTTAATTTCAACACCCATTATGCAACCACCAGATTGGACAAAACCTTTTGAAATCATGTGTGATTCTAGTGATTACGTTGTAGGAGCAGTGCTAGGGCAAAGATCTGATAAGAAGTTACATGTGATTTACTACGCCAGTAGAACTCTAGATGCCACTCAGCTAAACTATGCAACCACAGAAAAAGAACTCCTAGCCGTAGTTTTCTCCATAGACAAATTTAGATCCTATTTGGTGGGAGCCAAAATAATTATTTACACTGATCATGCCGCCATCCGATACCTTTTGAATAAAAAGGATGCTAAACCTAGGTTACTCCGGTGGATACTTTTATTGCAAGAATTTGATCTTGATATCAGAGATAAGAAAGGCACCGAGAATGTAGTTGCCGATCACCTTTCCAGGCTTGAGTTCTTGAAACCTGATGTAGTACCCATAAATGATGACTTTGCTTATGACAGGTTAATCGCTAAGCTAGATGCCATTGGAGATGTAAGTTTAGAAACCCAAGAAGATTCTGAAAAATCCTTAGCAGTAAATAATGTACCTTGGTATGCAGATTTTGTTAACTATCTTGCTGCATATATAATACCTCCTGACCTCAGTTATCAGCAGAAAAAGAAGTTCTTCAATGACGTTAAATATTTCTATTGGGATGAACCACTCCTTTTTAAGAGAGGCACTGACGAAATTTTTCGCCGGTGTGTTCCAGAGGAAGAAGTGCACCATATCATAGAACATTGTCACTCAGCACCCTACGGAGGACACGCAAGCACATCTAAGACTCACGCTAAAATCTTACAAGCTGGTCTTTATTGGCCAACTATATGGCGTGATGTTCATACATATATTACCAAGTGTGACCCGTGTCAATGCTCCGGAAACATCTCGAGGAGAAATGAAATGCCATTAATAAACATTCAAGAAGTAGAACTTTTTGATGTTTGGGGAATCGACTTTATGGGACCTTTTCCATCATCCTTAGGGAACAAATATATTTTGGTCGCTGTCGATTACGTGTCTAAATGGATTGAAGCTATAGCTGCACCCACAAACGACACCCGAGTAGTGATTAAGATGTTCAAGCAGAATATATTCCCTAGATTCGGAGTTCCCAGACTGGTCATAAGTGATGGAGGATCACATTTTATATCTAGGATTTTTGACAAACTGTTGAGGAAGTATGGAGTTAAACATAGAGTAACCACACCTTACCACCCACAAACCAGTGGGCAAGTAGAAGTATCCAATAGAGAGATCAAGCACATCTTAGAAAAAACTATCTCGATATCCAGAAAGGATTGGTCACAGAAGCTTTCAGAAGCATTGTGGGCCTACAGGACAGCCTACAAGACTCTCATTGGAACAACCCCTTACCAACTAGTTTACGGAAAATCATGTCACTTACCCTTTGAATTGGAACACAAAGCATATTGGGCCATCAGAACCTTAAATTTTGACTACCTAGCAGCTGGTGAGAAACGCATCTTAGACATACATAAGCTAGAAGAGCTCCGACAATCAGCTTATGAAAATGCCATCATATATAAAGAGAGAACCAAAGCATGGCATGACAAGAAGATCGTCAAGAAAGACTTCAACATAGGTGACCCCGTTCTTCTATACAATTCAAGACTGCGACTTTTTCCAGGTAAGCTTCGATCTAGATGGACGGGCCCGTTCGAAGTTTCCAAAGTCCTAAAATCCGGGGCAGTGGAAATTAAGAACAAATCTTGCAGTCCGTTCGTTGTAAATGGACAAAGGCTTAAGCATTATGAAGGAGGTGACATTCCAGCATACTACTCCAGGTTCACGTTAACAGACCCACCTATCCTCGCACCAGATACATGACTTGAACTCGTCGAGCTAACGACGTTAAACAAGCGCTGCATGGGAGGCAACCCATGGTTCTTTTCCTTTCCGTATTTATTTTTTCTTCTATTTTGATTTACGTTTGTTTGCTTGTTCGTACATATATGCCTAACTTATTTTGTGTGTTTGATTTCAGGGCCTGTTTTTCCTAACCTTTTCTTTCAGGATGCCACCAGTTGACGACATGCACGTGACCTTTAGAGACGACGCTCAGAGAGAGCGTTATGCGATGCTTTCACTCAGACCCATGGCACCCACTCGCTACCCAGACAGTGATTGCATGGAGGCCTTGGGCATAGAGCCCAGTGTCCGATACTTGGCCCACCAGCTCAAATGGGACCAGTACGCTGATGATTTGCATCCCACCTATAGGAACCTCACTCTGGAGTTCCTCAGCTCTTTTTCCTATGATCCGTACTTGGGACCAGATGGCCACACTAGCTTCAGGCTATTTGGCACAGAGTATTCGTTCACCCATACTGAGTTCGGTGATCTTCTTGGATTTGAGACTGGAGTTGGCGCTATCCCTGAGCTGCCCATGGGTTACTTCATGAATAGAGACGTGGAGAGATTTTGGAGTGACATCTCTGGAGGTGGAGGCCCTGACCCTGATACTCACATTTCACAGGTTATCCATAACCCAGCTCTTCGATACTTTCAGATGATCATTGCCCATACATTCTTTGGGAGAGCAGATACTAATGACCACGTTACTGAGGAGGACATATTTTTCATGTTTTGTGCGAATCAGTCGCGTCGTTTAGCTTGTGGTAACTTTATGCTGTACTCTTTTAGTGGTGTTGCCACCTGGGCAGGAGGACCTATACATGTAGGAGGTAATGTGACTGAGATTGCTGCTGCTCTAGGCCTTGGCCAAAAGCTATTTCATTTGACTCCTTACTGCAACCATACCACCATGGATGTTGATTTTTGTTTAGATCGGGGGCTGATGAGAAGGAACTCCTTTAATCCCTCTCAGTTCAGACTCTTGATCGATGGTGAGACCATACATCACTTCACTTTGCCAGATCCTGTTATGACCAGTGTCCATGACCCAGCAAACTGGACATATGCCTTAGAGGGACACAGTGAGACGGTAGGAGCACCACGACCCTGCCCAGAGCCAGAGTACGTTCCAGCTCCACCAGCTGACAGGACCACGGTATGGTCAAATAATCATTCATTAGGTACTCCAGATATGCAGACCCAGATGGCGATGATGCGCCAGGAGATAACAGATCTCCGACAGACTCTGGCTGACCTACACTTGAGGATGGAAGTGTCAGAGCTGACCCACGCTACTGAGTCCGATGTGCTGCATGAAGACATAGCGGAGCTCCGTCGTGAGATAGCGAGACTCCGTGGAGATGACTAGACATCTTGATTTCCATTTTCGTATTATTTACTATATTTATTTTGAATTGATTTACTTCCAGTATCACCCAGACATATTTCCTACTATTTGCATTTGATATATTTCCGACTTATATTAACGTTTGAGTTTTTTTTTATATGCTAATATTTTCTTTTGTTTTATTTTTCTTTGACAAAATATTTTTTTTATTACATAAAAAAAAAAAAAATATATATATATATATATATATATATGCTTGTGAAAATTTTGTGCAAAACTACATTTTTAGGACATATGGAATGCTAAAAAGACCCCCCAAGGCCAAAGGGAGGACAAAAGCCCATTCAAAAAGACATTGAGGCCCATCAGTGAATTTACTCACGTCGCGCCCACGACCCACCTGTCGCGCCCGCGACAGCGTCCCTGTAAATTCGGGACAGAACCTCCATTTCCACCATTTTTGAACCTCCAACCTCTTCAAACCCATTTTTTCCCTCCAAAAAATCCCTATAAAACCCCATTGAAACTCATATCTCTAACATTCACCAATCATCTCTTAACTTTCCATTTCAATCTCCATCAACAAAAACCCATAAAAATCCAACATTTATCATACCACTTTCTCCACCTTCTTCACCATCTTCATCAATGGAGTTTAATGGAATCATTCTTCGGGAAGGACAAGCCGGGAATAGGCAGAAGCGGCAACTTCAAAAGCTTCAGGATCGAGAAATTCTCTCGACGAGGTATGTCGACGATTCTTGCTTGCACGCTTTAGGGGTTCATCATAGCATTTTTCATTTGTTAAACTCTGTAGGTTTAGGCACTATTTTCACCGCAAAAGAACCCACCTATGAGAGGATGACGGTTGAGTTTTTGAGTTCATTGGTTTATACCGTTCATCCCAACACTGCTAGCACAGCCGATACAGTGCATTTTAGACTGTTTGCTGTTGAGTATGAGTACAGTACCGATGAACTAGCAGGTCTATTGGGATTCCCTCATGGGGAGGGCGCTATTTGTGAGGCTCCTTCAGATGCTGAATGGTCGGTCGGGATGTTCGCCTTCTGGCGCAGGTTGTCAGATACTATTGTTGATTCCTTTAAGGGAATACTCGCCTCGACCATTCATAACCCGGCCATAAGAATTTTCAGATATCTTTTGGCATGCTGTATTTTTGGCCGGGAGAATCAAAACAAAGTTAATAGCAAAGAACTTTTGTTCTTGCAAGGATGCCTCAGAGATGTAAGAATCAATCCGGTCCCATTTATGATCGCCCACATGTGCTTAACGGTAAATAAGAGTGGACCGATAGTTTTTGGCGGATTGATTACGTCTATTGCTCGGGCACTGAATTTGAATAATGAGATAGCTACTTTGGAACCACTGCCCCCTCGCACAATTAATTTAAAATTTCTAAAAGACATGAAATTGTGCCGATCAAGGAGGGCTGGTGGTTATGAGTTGATGATTCATGGGGTAGCCATCGAATCAATTGTTATGTCACGCAGTAGACGTACAGATGTACGATTCGAGAGGAACTGGATCTATGACCTTACTGCCCCACCTCTTCTAGGTCCAATTCCTCCTAATGACCATGACAATGAGGGGCCCGACACAGATGATGAGTATGACCATAGAGAGCGCGTGTCCCCCCCTCGCCCTACACAATCACACACCGCACCATCTGCTTCTAACACTTTTGCAGGAGCTGCTCCCGGATTTTATATTACGGAGGAGATGTGGCGAGACCATATGGCTAGAGAAGCACGGCAAGAAGACCTGCTCTCTTCCATTCAGCAACAAATGGCGAACCAAATGAGCTTTATGCAAGAGTCGCGGCGGAGAGCAGACCAGTCTTACGAGACCATCTCCCGTACTCTACTTGCGATCACCAATGAGCAGTCCCGTCAACAGCAATATAATCATCAGCACTTTCAGCTTATGGAGGCCACTCAGGGTTCCATCTTAGGTAACCTTCGTGAGGTGAAAGCTGCTCAGGAAGAATTGCAGGCTAGGATGGACCAGCGAGACCATCACCGTAGCAGATCCCGTCGTTCCGAGCATCCAGTACAGGGCGGCGAGGGCACCAGCGGTCCTCACTAGTTTTGCCAGGTTCCTTTCTCCTTAGCTTACTTCGAAACATTGGGGACAATGTTCGATTTAAGTGTGGGAGGAGATTTTATCGTTTTTATTTCCGTCATTTTAGTATTTTTTTTCCCTTCAGTTATTTACTTTTGTTTCTGTTTTAGAAAATGCATGTGTTTGAAGAGTCATTAGTATAAGTATTTTTGGTTCACCTTCATTTTTTCCCCACATTTTTAGCCCCACAAAAAAAATAATAATAAAATTTTTCCTAGAAAAAAAGTGTTGTTCTGAAAAAATTTTGGGCTTTAAGACAGGTTCGGGTTAGGATGCGGTGACTTGGGAGAACCTTTGAAACATCAGTATCGTCCTTACACCATGAACTTCGTAAATATAAGAATCACACCTGAAACCCCATGTACCATGGCCCTAATTTCATTTCAAAATCATCCTTAGTAGTTTATTTCAGCAATCAGCTCCGGCCTAAACATGTTCTAAGTAGGAGACCGACGAATATAAGTGACTGATCTGAGTGCATATTAAAAAAAAATAATAAAAAAAAAATAAAAAAAAGGAAAAAAAAGAAAAAGAGAAAAAAAGAAAAGAAGAAAAAGGAAAAAAGTAATAAGATGTTTAACTTGCTCATTTCAGTTGGTTCAGAGGTATCTGGCACTGAACTCGGTAGGGCGGATTACGATCCGATCCCCCACAACTGCACTTGGGAAGAATAAAAGGATTTTACACAGTTCCCTGGGCCAGAAATCCGGTATGAAAAGATTAGAATCACTAACAGGTGACTCTACCATGAAGCATGTGCGGAAAACGGGCTTAATGTGAATGCGCTTGAATGAAAAGGACTCATAAGAGATGGAAAAGGAAGGCCTAAGTATTGTGGGATATAATGGGTTGATTAGTATAGGAGTGAAGTTTATGTCCGTATTTGCGGATTAGTGTCATCACGATGCCCTTGGTTCACTCAGTTAGTACCGACCGCTGCATCCAGACTCGGACTTAGAAGCCCTTTTCGCCCAGAAATCATCGATCGACACTGATTTTTCTGTGAGCTTTAAATGTTTTGCTTGAGGACAAGCAAAGGTCTAAGTGTGGGAGAATTTGATGACACTAAATTATACTGTATTTTCGACTCTGATTTCACATGCATATTAGTTGTTTTTCTATTATTTTTGCTTTGTTATTGTTATGTTTCCCTTTGTTTTCAGGTTTTCAATAAAATTGAGGTCCCAGACGAGAAAGGGTGCAAAAGGAGCAAGAATTCAAGTTTGGCAGCATTTTACCCTTGCCGCTTCTCTTGTCGCGGACGCCCCAGGGTAGGCGACGACGTGTCCCATGATCTCCACTGCTCAACTGCCACGTTCCCACGACCCTTGCCATTCTTCTTGTCGCGGGCGCGGTAGGCCTGTCGCGGGCGCGACAAGGCAAAATCAGTTTCCTGCCCATTTTCAAGCCAAGGCCACTCTTGTCTTTGCACCTTGCCAACTTTGCCTATAAATACTCTCAGGACTTGAATTTTAGGATCATCCAATCTTAGTTTACTTCACCCTAGGCATAAATTTCACTCTTGTAAAGCGATAATCTTCTCACATCGAGGAGTTATTGCACTGTGTGTGATCGAGTTTGTAATCAAGTCTTGGAGTGTCTGTAATCAAGTTGGAGCATTTTATTTTCCGTGCATTGTACCAGATTTGAAGACTCCGCTTTGGAGCAGGTTTTATTTTAATCGCATTTACTTTCATTTATTTCTTGCACCTGCTTTATTTTGTTTATTTATTGTCTTGCCTTACTTTTCAAAACTTTACTTTTCAAAAGACTTAATTCCATACATGATAAGAATTAACATGACTGTTGTAACTACCATGGCTGGCTAAGTTTTAGATAGGTAAGAATGTAAAGACCATAACCACCGTAATACGTCTATGTGTTAATAGAAATACTTAAGGGCTGTTTTAATCTTTAACACAAGTTTTCTGTACCTAAAAGCAATGTTGAGTAAGATCGAAATCCGTCCAACCATTTTTGAACTTGTTTAGTTCTCAACTGATCAAATACAGCGAAAGCACTTTGCTCAGTTGAGTAGGGATTTTTAACACTTTAGAAAAGAGATTTTAAAACTATTTTCGGACGCGTTAGTGGGATTAGAATCTGGTTCATTTTGAACCTCTTTAGTTTATAGATTTCAGGTCAAAATACTTTTCTGTTTAGTTTAGAATTTGCATTTCTTAAAAGTAAGTTTTCCATGACTCTAACGCAATGCGCGCCTTTTTATAAGTGACAATAAAGGGGTTAGTTTAGAGGGTAAACTTGGTTCTGACTACGCGAAAGCGACAGTTCCTGTTAAATTGAATTCTTTTCTTAAAATAGAAGATATTGCCCGTAAGTAGTTCTGTTGATGAATATGGAAATATTATCGGTTATGAGAATTACATTCAAGCCTATTGTTTTGTCTGAATTTTATTACCTCGTCATTTACTTTTATTTATTTTCCTCTACATTAGTAAACCCTGAATTGAACTGCCTTAGATAAGCACTGTAACAAACGGAAATCGTTAGATCGACATTTGGTCCCTGTGGATACAATAACTTTTTATATTACTCTGACGTGATTCGTGCACTTGCGAATACAACGCATCACTTTCCATTCGCTTCGCTTCAGACTTCTCATATTCCCGCGATGTCGCTCATCCGCGGCCAGTCCAGCCCGAGCAGATCGATTTATTTCTCCCCGTTTGACCTTCCGCTCCTCGTCTAGAATCCCTTCCCCGACTAGATAAGTTCTCGACATGGATGCCCTTAAGTTATCACTCTGACGCCTCAGAGCAACGACTTGGGGGGCTCCTGTTCTGGACTGGGCCGAGGTCTGCCCCTCAATCGAACAAGTCCAACCCGCACGTCCTGGGATGGCCCAACAAAGGCCTTTTAGCACGACCAATGTCGGGCACATGCCTTATCAACATTGTCGGACACACGCATGGTATAGAGCGTCGGGCAGGGGCTAAGCCTCCCCGGCCTCAATCCTCCCCGACACTCAGGTTCTCCTCCCCCGAGGAGCCTTCTCCTCCTGCACATAAGTTTCTCCCCGCGAGGACACGTCTCTCCCCGACACGCAAGACTCCTCCCCACGAGGACACGTTCTCATGTAACCGCCCACTCCCGATGGAATCGGTCTACCCTAATTCCCGAGATCTAGGAGCGGTTACCCCAGGGCGAAGACCACGTGCTGGTCTTCACTACGCCACGTAAGCCCTGGCAGTTACTTGGATTGGGCCTGACAATCCAGCCCAGTGCTAGTGACCGTTGGCCCCGCGCCGGGGGCTCTCTATAAATACCCTCTCACTTGAGAGGGTCAGGTTACACACTCTTTTACACCCTAACCTTGTACTTGCTTTTACTTGACCTTTGCCTTACTTGAGCATCGGAGTACCTTGCAGGTATACTACCCCCCCTCCCCCAGTCGTCTTTCAATCTCACCGGAGCTGAAGTCCACAAGACGTTGCTGGCTACCAAATACTGTCTGATCCAGGTACGATAAAAAACTTAAAAATTTTTGTCTATAAATAAATAAAGAAGTTGATTTTGGAAAAGGAAGTTAGTTCTTAGAAAGAGAAAAAAATAGCAAAAAAAAACATCTAAAACCATCCAAAACACCTCAATTTCCACTATTCATCATCTTCCTCACAACAACAACAACCACCTCACACCACTACTTTCACCTTGGCTAACAACAACCTCATCCTCTCCAACTTGTTGTGCTAGGAGTTTGTAAGTACTCTTTTCATTATCATTCAAAATGTAGTTTGTAGAAAAAGCATTTAATGATGTTGTAGTTTGTAGGAATATTTGTGTTTGTAATATTTTGTAAATATTGATGTATATATTCATGTAAAGTATATATAATCATGTTATAGTGGTAGTTTAAAAGTAGTGTTCATGTAATTATCACTTGTATGTTATTGTTTCAATGAATAAGAGAGACAACAATGCTAAAAAACGAGTAAAAATGAAAAAAAAAACGTAATATGCACCCTATTTTTCCTAGCCACACCCTTTTTTTCCTTTTAAATAAAATTGGGCTCTAAGGCCCATTAATTAAAAAAAAAAAATAACAACAATCTGAATCTTATAACACCCTAATTTTTCCCGCGTAATTTATAAATAAAAATCAGAGTAATTTAAAACAATAAAATAATTAGGATGCTACCTCCAACTACAACCAGCTCATGCAATAGGATATGTAACACGCACCGGATTTAAAAATATAAGAATCATAAAGCTAAGTCTGAACTTCAACATTTTATTAGCAGTGGAAAACATTCAACAACTGATTAATTCAAAATATAATCAAAACACAATGTAATTATGCCCGTGTTTGTACTTCTCATGTATAAAACTTAAGCATTATATAAAACCTGTTGATGTTTTTGTTTCCTCACATTTCGATGTTATAAAGCATATGTTGTCAAAACCAATTTTGCATAGTCGAATTGGTAAATGGGCGTTAGCCTTAACTGAATATTCTCTAACTTATATGCCCTTAAAAGTTGTTAAGGGACAAGTAGTGGCGGACTTTATAGTCGATCACTCGATAAATGAGGAATCATTAAATTACCTCGAACTAAAACCTTGGAAGTTGTACTTTGATGGTTCGAGTCATAAAGACGGAACAGGTGTAGGAGTTCTGATTATTTCTCTCAACAAAATTCAAGTATAAAGTGGAAGGTCTCTGTTCGAATAATGAGGCTGAATACGAGGTTCTTATAGCGGGACTTGAGATATTGTTGGAATTGGGGGCAACTCGAGTCGAAATAATGGGTGACTTAGAGTTGGTCATAAAATAAATCACAAAGGAGTACAAATGCGTGAAAGAAAATCTCATCATGTACTTCGTGATAGCCAATCGACTCTTAAAAAGATTTGAGTTGGTCAGCATTTAACACATTCCTCGATTGGAAAATCAAGTAGCTAATGATTTGGCTTAGATTGCCTCAGGGTATAAAATTTCGAAGGAAAAATTGCAAGATGCAATCGAAGTTAGAGTGAGGGTTGTGTTAGCCAGATTATCCCTATCAAATCTAGAAACAACAAAGCTAGGATATGCTGACAAAGAAAACTTCGAGATATTAGCAATAGACAGCCTGACGGACGAAGATTGGAGAAAACCAATAGTAGAATATTTGCAAAACCCAACGGCGTCTACTGAACGAAAAATCAGGTATCGAGCTTTAAGTTATATTCTTTTGGGAAACAAATTATTTAAAAAGACTCCTGAGGGAGTTTTGTCTAAATGTCTGAGTGAATCTGAGGTATATCTAGCCCTTTCGAATGTCCATAGCGGGGCATGTGGGGAACATCAGGTGGGCCATAAAATGAAGTGGTTGTTATTTCGACAAGGAATGTATTGGCCCACCATGTTGAAAGATTGTATTGAGTATGCCAAAAGATGTCAAGAGTGTTAAGTGCATGCAGGCATACAACATGTTCCTGCAAGATAATTGTATTCTATAGTCAAACCATGGCCTTTTAGAGGTTGGGCTTTTGATCTTGTTGGAGAAATTCGACCGGCGTCATCCAAAAATCAAAGATACATCTTGGTTGGTATTAACTATTTTACAAAATGGATCGAAGTTGTACCACTGACAAATGTTGACCAAGAGGATGTGATCGAATTCATCAAGAAATACATCATTAAACTGTTAACATCTACACCTTACTACACTCAAGCTAATGGCCAAGTCGAGGCAGCAAATAAGGTTGTCATTGCTTTGATTAAGAAGCGTGTGGGAAAAAGCCTAGAAATTGACACAAGACTTTAGACCAAGTCCTCTTGGCATGTCGAACATCCCTTAAAGAGGCTACTAATACGACTCCATTTCGATTGACATTTTACCATGATGTAGTTTTACCAGTGGAAATTTATTTGCAATCGACAAGAATTCAAAGACATTATGAAATTCCATCAGAAATATATTGGAATATGATGTTGGACGAATTAGTGGATCTGGACAAAGAAAGACTATATGCCTTGGAATTGCTAAAAATACAGAAAAAGAGAATAGAGAACTCTTATAGAAAAAAAGTTAAAGTTAAAGCATTTCTTCCTGAAGATTTGGTTTGGAAAGTGATCCTTCATATGGATCAAAAATATAGAACTTTAGGGAAATGGTCCCCTAAATGGGAAGGTCCCTTTCACGTTATTCAAGTATTCTCTAACGGTGCATATGAGATCGAAGAATTAAGCGGGGATAAAAGGGTATTGAGAATGAATGGAAAATATTTGAATAAATATAAACCTACTCTCCAAGAGATAAAAATAGAAAAAGAATAATCACATACAAAATTGACGCAGCCAACATGGTTGATAAGTATTTCCAAAATGGCTTAAGTCATTACAAGTCATGCCACAAAGGGCTAATTACAATCGAAAAGGAAATAAAATTCAATAATTCAGTTCAGAATGGGAAAGAGCTCTTCATCCTCTCATATTTGGATTTTTGGAGCATTAAGCGACGTTCGTAGAGAGCTTTGTAAGTTGAAAGGGTCTCAATTTCCTTTTAAAGCTGTTGGGCTCTGTCGACATGATACATTCCGAATTTGAGTTCTTTGGCCACCTCTTCTTGGTTAAATTGGAGAAGCTCATCTTTACGTTGCTTAGCCTGAGAGATTTTGCTTTGTAGAATCTTGATTTGCTTCTCCCATTCTTTGACGTTTTTGTCACAACTTTCGATTTCCTGTTGATTCTGCTTAGAGATTTTTTTCCAAGTTTGAAACTTTAGTAGTAGATTCAAAGGTTGCGTCCCATTCTGCCAGCTGGGTCTCCGACTTGTTGATAATTGTGCTTGAGAAATCTTGAAGACGGTTTAGATCAGCAACAACAAGGTCTATCAATGTGCCCAGTTCCATGATGACATCAGAAACTTCAGAAGAAACCTCCAAAACATTGACTTGCTTCAAGAGTTTCTTAAGCCCAAAATGGGCAGAAACATCCTTTTCCAAGAGTTGGAATAGATCCACATTGAAAATTTGCTCTTTGACTTGAGGAAGCAAGTCCTCCTCAGCTTTTCCAATGGATTGGTTGTTTGAGGCAGTCGAAGTGATGGTTCTTTTATCACCAAAGTTGTATCTGGAGCTAATCATGGCTTTTAAGTACTCCAGCGGCCTTTGTACCTTCAGTGATTCTAGTTCTTTGTGTGAAAGACTGGTAGAGTTTGTGCCAGTCGAAGCAAGGTTGATTTTCAATGGATCTTCTTGTTTCTTCTCTTCTTTTTCGTCTTCCACTATAAGTTCATCCTCAAAATCATCTTCCTCCTCTCCTTTTTCCTCCTCACCCTTTTCGTCGCCGCTGTTTTGTTGAAAGATTGGAGACTTATCTTCAGAGTTATCTTTGACATCTTGGTCTGCCATAACTTCGTCAGCGACGTCAGCCATAACTTCTTTCCTGGATGAGCTTGTTTGTTGTTCAGGTTCGTCGGTGTGCAAAAGCTTAGTGGCGACTACAGGTGGTGTTTTCTCTTGAACATCAGCAAGTTAGCTCACTTTGTCAGCGGACCCTTTTGTGGAATCCTTGGGGGAAGTTTTGGAAGGGCTCGTTGTATGGTAGGTAGGTTCGCTGCTGGTGGTCAGAATGATTTGTTGTACCATTGGACGTCCTTGACTATCTTTAGCAGTCTGAAAAAGAAATCAAAATGGGTTAATCGAAGAAAATTATAAAAGTTCAAACGAAGAAGAAATTTCTGTACCTCAGGATTCTCAATCCCAAGGCTAGAGTTATCACTCTCAACCTGATCAGGGTTTTTCTGGTCGGTTCGTCCTTTGCCAACAGGCGTGGCATCAGTTTCGACTACCTTCAAAGTAGGAGGTTTCGTTACAGGTGCTCTGGTGGGTTTTGGTTGTGGACGAAAACTTACATCAGTGATCTTCATTTGTTTCTTTTTCTTTTATTTGAGGTGTTTTGTTTGGTTTGGCGAAGCATCCCCATCATCAGATTCAATCAGATGAACCTCAGGATCCTTTTGTTTTCTCTTTTTAGGTGTCAGAGGAGGTTTTCGACTTACTTGCAAATAGTAAAAATTATATCATATTTTTTATGATAATTTGATAAGGCAATATATAAGAAAGAGAAAAGGAATGATAAGTGCAAAATTTACCTTTGATATGGATTTCTTGGTGTTATCATCTTCTTCTTCTTCTTCGTTGATTTCTTTCTCGACAGGAGTGGCTTTCTTGGCCGGAATCCTTACAGCTTCTAGAGAAAAGTAATGCAGTTAATATAAGCAAAAGGAGAATATAGATGAAAAGAAAAAGAGGACATGTCAAAAAACCCCCCATTCCACATCTTCATATATCGAAGACTCCACGCAAACGTGTTTTATGCCGACATTAAGGTGGCCTTTGAAATTGTCCAAGGTATACTTAGTCGGAACCACTCGCTGAGCATATTTTTTATAATCATGGCGATGATTTTTCATAAAATTCCCACAAACGAACCAGTCTGGAAATGGAGGGCTAAAAGCCACACCAAAATCAGCAGTTGGCAGTCGATGGAATTTCGGAGGATAAAGATTAAAAACTACCTTGTAGCGTTGATCAGGTCGAACATACGAAGGAAGTTTTAAATCCTCTAATTTCTTAGTAAATTTTTCTTTTAAAGTTACTGCTGCTTCGCTAATGGTTCGACTAAGCTCATTCGGCCTGTAGGCAGTTTCAAAGTATTTCTGGAATGCTTGGATCTCCTTAATGTGTCTTGCAGTACCTTTCTTCATTTTGTCCTGTACAAGGGCAAAAGCTCTAGTTAGCTGAAGGTTGAAGGAGGCTACATCAAAAAATTTTGTGTTATAGTATTCTCTCCACCAGTCGTCGAACTCCTTGGTGCAGAGGAAACTTGGTTTGAAGGCCACAATGCTAAATTATGTCAGGCCAGAATATTTGGCTAGCAACTTGCCACACTCTGTTTCATTATGCACCATGTTGTAATGAATCAGTGAGCCCTTTCTTTAAAAGAGAGGCCTGGGTGTAATCTGAATCAAACTAAATTGTTGAGAGACAAGGTTTGGTTTATAGTTGATGAGTGAGATTCGAATTTTCGAAGGGTTAAGTCTTGAGGCTCATAATCGCGGTGTAAGGAAAAACTCCCAGATATCGAAAGATTCTTCTTCTTGTTCTTTCGACTCAGGAGGAAATCGTCTTGTAAACCATCCAGGGCCTATTTTCCTATTAGCAAAAGGGGCCATGGTAGGGGAAAAGTTGTAGCGCTTTACGAACATCATTACATAACTGGTAAAAGTCTGTTAAAGACTCATTCCCTCATCATTAGGAGTCAACAACGCAATCCGTGTTCCTTCGACTCTTCTATCCTTTACAGAGGCTTCGTTGACAGGGTTTCGACCAAGAAGTGATGCTTTGAAAGTGGCATTCAGCCATAGTTGGAGTAACCAGAAGGGTCAAAAAATGAGCAAGCTTCCTTTCGTCTCGACTGTCTTCAACGCCGTGACGTCTTCGCCAAGGGATTCATATAGGTTCGCCAAAATGATTTCGCTAAGGCAAAGGTCATGACCAGCGTGCAATTGGTTCGCCATGGTCAAATACCTCTTCGCCACTTGAAGAGATCTTGAACAAAAGACACAACGTGAGAGCCAGAGTGCCAAGAAGGCGACGTGCTCTTGGTCCGAAACCTCTTTGGTTTCCTTGTCATGGTAGTAGGCGATGTAGGTGGCAAAGGCTGTGTAAGTTCTGAGTTGGCAGCATTTTTTGCAAAACATGTTGCTCAGGAAAATGTTATGAAGAATGTCTTGACATAAGAGTAGAACATCACTGCAAGATGTGTTAATGTCAGAACAGATGATGATCTATAGCAAGTGGTACAAGATGTCAGATCAGAAGTCTTGACATGGTTGCTCAGACATCACTACAGATGCTGAACCTGATGTTGAAACATCTTCAACTATCATGACAGTATTGCTGTCATGTGTTACAACAGATGTTATGACATCTGGGTCCAGTACAACAGGTTGTGGAAATGTTAAGTGAGATGTCTTGACATGTTGTGCTGCACCTAACTAGTATGAGTGCATGCCTGTAATGGTGTGACATGTTGAAGGAGATGTCATGACATCTTAGTTGGGTATAGCAGGTGTTGTTAATGATGTCATGTGTCTGATGTCTTAACATTGAGTCATAACATTAGTGAATGTTAAGGTGTTGAAGAGTTAAAGTGCTGAAGAGTGATGTCACATGCGATGTCTTGACATCACTATACCAGAACATTAAAACATCAGGTTGTGATGTTTTTAGGGCTGCGCGCATTAGTTTGATTTGAGGAGATCTGTTAGTTAGATTGGATGCGAATTTCTTGGTGAAGATATATTCTGGTGCAATCATATTTAGAGCAGATCTTGTTGCTATTTTCATGCAAGGTATGGAGAATAATTAGATTTAATTATGAAGATTTGATTAAAGATTTGATTGAAGATTTAATTGAAGATCTATTTAGTAGCAGCATCTTTTGCAGATTTGTAGCAGAAGATTGGTTGTGATTTGAAGGCCCAAATCCAGTTGTGATTTGAAGATCTATTCCTAGAAAAAGGAGGCTAGCCATCATGTAAATTATAAGGGCTGTGTTGGTTGATGAACCACCCGGTTTGTGGGATGGTCATCGTGTTTATCTCGAAGCCTGTAGGTAAGAGATGTATTATTCTTGGAGGAAGCTGTTAAGCAACTCTAAGTATTGTTCTTAGTCATGTGTGTCATGTCTAGGTATTGTCATTGAAGTGTGTCTTATACTTTTTTGTGATTGAAGAGTTGTTGGAAATCAAGTTGTTGATGCAGTGGCTGAGGTGTTGACTGCTAGACATCATTGCGATGATTGGAAGTGAGATGGAGTCTCTTATCTAGGGAGGACTTAGATAGAAGGGTCATTGGGTAGTGATTAAGTTAGTGGATTGTCAACTGGTTTGTTGAGTATGTAATTTGATACTGCTAATAGTGGACTTCCTTTCTGTCTTGGTATGCCCCCAGATGTAGGTTGTTAGACCGAACTGGGTGAACAAATTTTGTGTGTTGTTTACTGCTTTTTCTGATTACTATTATTGACTTGTTCATACAACAGATATTGATGTTGTGACATCGCACTTGACATCACATATCTGATACCAGAATTTCAATTGGTATCAGAGCAGGCATCCTGTCTGTTTCTGGATGAGATCTAGGGAAGATACTTTCTGGTTCATGAGCAAGGAAGATAGTTTTGCTGAGATGGTGTATGGACTTGGTCAGTTCATAGAGATTTTTGGATGATCCCTTGAAGTGGAGGATGAACTGCTCATGACAGGGTGTGTATTGGACCTGTCTATTGTTATCAAGCTTGTAGCTTTGGTGGTGAGCTGCTGTGTGGTTTGACTTATTTTCAAACCTATGTTGACCTAGTGCACATGGAGTGTCGTGTTTGTGCAAGGGTTATTATGTTTTTCCTGAAGGTTGTAGGGGAGTTTTCTGGTGTGTGTTCCGTTGCATATATATATATATATATATATATATATATATATATATATATATATATATATATATATATATATATATATATATATATATATATATATATGATGGAAAATTCCTGGTGGTTTTGTGTTAAGGCTGCAACATTCTGTTCTCCTCTGAAGGTGTATCACATGGTGTTGTGATACTTAAGGATAATATTGATTGACTTATTAAAGTGACCAAAGATACTTGAGGTTTGACCCAAGTCCACTCATAAAGGCATTTTCAATAAGTTTGTTGATGAGAGATCAGAAGGATGCAATTTATTTTTGCTCTCTTCTCTGAAAGACCATCCACAGGTCTAAATTGAAGGCTCCCATGGTATTGCTCTTGAATGATCTCCTGCTAGTGTTGTGACATCAAACCAGAAGAGTATGCTGGTTCCTGCATGTGTGTATGATCTGGTTTTGAAGGGTGGTCAGCTACTATCCCTTGCAAGAGATGTTTGTGTGGTTTACTATGGGTGTTGTCTCCAAAGCCATAGCAGTTGTTTAATGTGATATAGACTGATTTCGGAACTGATGTTGAAACATCATTTCAGTTCTTTGATTTCTCAGCCAAAGAAAGTTAGTTGTGCTCATGGTGAAGTATCAGGTCAAGCCACTTACCTAATCTGAAGTGATCAGTGGTGTGGATTAACAAAAGAGGGACCAGTTAGTGCCTCAAGTGTGCAGGAAAAGAATGTCAGACCAGATCAAATGTCGTACCTTGTGTGAGAAGGTTACCTTATCACATATGATAAATAGCTTGACAGTAGTTGAGTATTTGTCTGTTTTTGATAAGGTTGTGCATTCAACTAATGACAAAATACATTGACGGGAGACTATGTATATGTCTGATGTAAAAGTACAGGACTGTTAAAGTGTTGAGAATATACCTTTCTCTATGTGGCTGTTTATTTCCCTTCGTGGTGTGTTGGTGTGTGAGAACTCTGAGAAGCAATCATGATGGTTAAAAGGATCTTGAGATTATAACAATAAGATTGTGTGTTCTATAATGTATTTAGAAGTGGCATTATTTGGTATAGTTATGGGGTAGTCTTGGACTACTTATTTTCTAAAGATTCAGATGTGGTAGGTTTGAAGTCTTTGGAGTTTCTGAGCAGGATGAAGGTTGTCTACTCAAACTTGATTGTTGAATTAAGTCTATGAGAGCATGGAAATCTATTTCTGCAAAGGGATGAGGTTCTTCAAAGTGGCAGAAGGATGAGCTGAATTCAACAGTTGGATATTATAATGTTTTAACATCTAGCTTAACATCAGAAGTCTCAACTGGTGATGTGGCACATCAACTTTTGATAGGGTGATCTACAGGAATGAACAATAGGATGCTTCAAAAAGATCATTCTCATGGCAGTTTGCGGGAGCTGCAGGAAGGAGAAGATGTTACATGACCATGGCTTAGGGAGTCTAAGTGTGTTTGCTTTTGAGCAAGTGGAACATGTGACTTGAAGATCAAGTTTCCTTGGTGGATCAAGATATCTTTGTGAGAGTTCTAACAAACGTGAAAAAGGTCAAAATGTGGCATTTGGTTGTTTTCATATGAGGATTCATGAATGAGGTGATCAAACTGTGGCATTTGGTTAATCTCAGAAGTGGATTCGAAGAATCAAGATAATCAGAGTGTGGCAGCTGGTTATTATTGAGGATTGTCTTGGAACAAGTTACTCTTGGGCAGAAGGGTGATGAGTTGAAGACTCAAGGAGATTATTCTTCTTGAAGGTGGATGAGAGTTTAATTCTCTAGTTCTTTGGATTACTATGCAATAGTAAGTCCAGTTGGTGGAGCATATCAAGAAACATGGTGATGATATCTTGGTGTGTGGCAAATGTTCTAACTTGTGTTGGGACATTATCTGGTTGAATATCCTTGGTGAAGGATGATTTTGTTCTGGTTCTGAAGCTTGGTGCATACATTATGCCTAAGGAGCGTCTACATAGTCATACGGGAGAATGATGAAGTAGAAGGTCTGCCTTGAATGGAGAATGTAGAGAAGACTAAAGTAGATCAGGTATTGATTGATTGGAAGTCTGAAGATGAAGAGTATGATAGGGAATGACTGCCTTTGGAGAAAGGGACAATGGTACCAAAATGCATGTGCTCAGCAACTGTGCTCAAATGTTCATCTTCATCTAGAGCATTAGTTAACCATGACTGGGGGAGTACTTGTCTATGGATTTTGATGCAAAGGTACATATATTGTGTTGCATGCTGATCAGGATTGTGAAGATTGGTTGAATCTTATGAGGATATAATGTCAGATAACATGTTATGACATTAGGCTGTTGGATGACATGTTGGTATGGACATGAATGGTTCTAGCCATGTGAAGCTAATTGTTTGAATCATATGCGCACATGCTTCTGAGGAGAAGTCTGAAGGACAACTTTGGTTGTGTATGAGAGAATTTATTTTTCTCTGCAGATTTTGGAAGAGCTTTGTGAGGGTCCTTGTTGATGGGAGATGTCACACTTGTCTTGGTGTGTGTAAGAGGAGTTTATTTAGAGTTCAATGGAAGGCATTGTGTGTGTGCTTCAGAACTTGTGGATGATTGTGTGAAGCATTCTTGACTGGATGAATGAAGACTATGTCTGGATTTTCCAAATATTATGATATACTGGTCAAGGAGCACCATTTGTGAAATATAATGGGAGAACTTCTGTCTGTACTAGTGTGGTACTTGGATTGTTTGAGGATTAAGCATTATGTGAATGCGTTCAGCAGGTGTGTTGAATAGAGGGTGCACTCTTGAAGACATGAAGATGAGTCTTATGTTTTCCATTCATTTAAGGTTTTCTTCTTGCAAAGAAGCTCATGTTATCCTTGATAGGGGGAGAGTGTTACAATTTTGGGCAGCTAGAATTGTGATGTTAAGGGGGAGCAGTGTTTTTATTGGTGTTCTAGCTGGTGCATGTCATTTGTTAAGGGGGAGAATTGAGAAACATCAGGTGTCCCTTGGTTGAGGAGGAGCTGGATGGGTGTTCAAAGAAGAAGGTTTTAGCCAAAATATGCCAAAGGGGGAGATTGATAGTTCTGTAGCTTTTGGTGTTGGCATTAATTTTGGTAAAACTGATTGTGATTGATATATGCCTAAAAAGATGTTCTGACTTCTGTTTTCTGCTGCTGCATTTTCCTTTAATATGATGTGTATGATCAAATTATGTTTTGGCCAAAAATTTGCCAAAGGGGGAGATTGTAAGTTCTGAGTTGGCAGCATTTTTTGCAAAACATGTTGCTCAGGAAAATGTTATGAAGAATGTCTTGACATAAGAGTAGAACATCACTGCAGGATGTGTTAATGTCAGAACAAATGATGATCTATAGCAAATGGTACAAGATGTCAGATCAGAAGTCCTGACATGGTTGCTCAGACATCACTACAAATGCTGAACCTGATGTTGAAACATCTTTAACTGTCATGACAGTATTGTTGTCATGTGTTACAACAGATGTCATGACATCTGGGTCCAGTACAGCAGGTTGTGGAAATGTCAAGTGAGATGTCTTGACATGTTGTGCTGCACCTAACTAGTATGAGTGCATGGCTGTAATGGTGTGACATGTTGAAGGAGATGTCATGACATCTTAGTTGGGTATAACAGGTGTTGTTAATGATGTCATGTGTCTGATGTCTTAACATTGAGTCATAACATTAGTGAATGTTAAGGTGTTGAAGAGTTAAAGTGCTGAAGAGTGATGTCACATGTGATGTCTTGACATCACTATACCAGAACATTAAAACATCAGGTTGTGATGTTTTTAGGGCTGCGCGCATTAGTTTGATTTGAGGAGATCTGTTAGTTAGATTGGATGTGAATTTCTTGGTGAAGATATATTCTGGTGCAATCATATTTAGAGCAGATCTTGTTGCTATTTTCATGCAAGAAGATATGGAGAATAATTAGATTTAATTATGAAGATTTGATTGAAGATTTGATTGAAGATTTAATTGAAGATCTATTTAGTAGCAGAATCTTTTGCATATTTGTAGCAGAAGATTGGTTGTGATTTGAAGGCCCAAATCCAGTTGGGTATAGGTTATAAATAGGGTCTATGTAACCTAGAAAAAGGAGGCCAGCCATCATGTAAATTATAAGGGCTGTGTTGGTTGATGAACCACCCGGTTTGTGGGATGGTCATCGTGTTTATCTTGAAGCCTGTAGGTAAGAGATGTATTGTTCTTGGAGGAAGCTGTTAAGCAACTCTAAGTATTGTTCTTAGTCATGTGTGTCATGTCTAGGTATTGTCATTGAAGTGTGTCTTATACTTTTCTGTGATTGAAGAGTTGTTGGAAATCAAGTTGTTGATGCAGTGGCTGAGGTGTTGACTGCTAGACATCATTGCGATGATTGGAAGTAAGATGGAGTCTCTTATCTAGGGAGGACTTAGATAGAAGGGTCATTGGGTAGTGATTAAGTTAGTGGATTGTCAACTGGTTTATTGAGTCTGTAATTTAATACTGCTAATAGCGGACTTCCTTCCTGGCTTGGTATGCCCCCAGATGTAGGTTGTTAGACCGAACTGGGTGAACAAATTCTGTGTGTTGTGTACTGCTTTTTCTGATTACTATTATTGACTTGTTCATACAACAGATATTGATGTTGTGATATCGCACTTGACATCACATATTTGATACCAGAATTTCAGGCTGCTTTGCTGGTATCAAATCCTATTGAGTCATCAGCTAAAATGTTGGGGGTCGTAATCTACTCCAGTCGGTTTCAAGCCAGTGATGGCAGCAATTTCGAACAAAGTTGGGGTGACCATTCCACAAGGAGATGGAAATTATTATAGGTACTGTCCCAAAAGTAAAGGGAGGCGATGAGCATCGAAGGATAATAACCTGGTCCTACTTTCGACAGTTGGACAAGGTCATAAATGCCCATTTTCTTCTAGACTTGGGATTTGGCATTTTCTATCTTTTCTAGCCAAGCTAGATAGTCGGAAGGATCTTTCGACAAAGGGCGGGATCTGAAAACCCTAGAACTAGTATTCATAAACTCTAAGTTTATAGGGTCCCTAGAGGCTACGGTCGAAGGTGAACCTTGGCCATCTAACTTGGATTTTTCATCAATCATAATTTCCTGATCAGTCATAGGTCTTAAGCCATTTGCTATGGGTTTATAGCGATGGTAGGCTAGAAAAAAATTCCCTAAGTTTAACAGGATTAACATTTAAATTAGGCAAATGACCTAGCATGGCATGGATCGTACCAGATACAAGAATAGGAATCAATACCTGGGATTGATATATACGACGTTTCTCTTCTTCATTTGGAGGTTCTGGAACATATTGTTGGTTCCCAACCACCTTTGGGCCTAACTCCTTATGAACTGAAGCAAACTCCTTGGACTTCTTAGAATCCTGTTCTTTCTTGTTGGTTTCTTCGGAGGTTGTTTGAGTGAAAGCCATTGTTGCAGTGGATATGTTAAGAAAGCTTGGAGAAAGAAGACGTGTGGAAGATGATACAGTTTCAGGAATTTAGGAAGTGAAAAGAAAAGTGAAAATGGTAACTTTTCCCTTTTTATAGGTGAATTAAGATGAAACGATTGCTATGCACGATCATTGTACCTCATTAATGGTGACAAGATCGTGGGACACGCGTTGCATGAAGATGATGCGAGTAGACGGTGGCATTTAAGTTTCTAACCCACGATCTCATAAGGGCTAGAAATGTGATGATTAAAAAGATTTAGGCATGAGAGTGAAGAGATGTTTCAGAAAAAGCTGTCATGATGACCCCGACGTCATAGTTTTGCTGAGTTATGTGAACAGTTCACAATGTCGAATTGTCCATGGCGTCGAATCATGCTATCAAAAAATATCATTTTCTCTATTAGATGTCGAAAAAGACATTTTTGGGGGGTAATTTGTTGGCTCTCAATTTTGACGCCTGGTTTGATTCATTTAACAAATAAAGAAAAGGAAATCTTTTTTCAAGTTATGATGCATTTCGACTAGGCAAGTTTAATGATGGATGCTCAGTCAAAATTATTCCTTACGAAAGAAAGAATGACCAGGTGGACTTAGGAAAATTTTCTAAGTATTGAATTGTTATTTCGACGGAGTGTTACGGGTGATGTTTTCAACTTGAGTTTTGAATTTGAATCAAGGAGGGAATATTGTCCTTATTCAGTTTTTAAACGAAGACACATGGAGTATGCTTAAGAATCGAAGACATGTCGTGCGCCACTTGTATTGATTTTAGAAAAAGGCCGTTAAAAGCAGTTATTTAGATTCATTATAAATAGGAAGTCTTAGTGATAGGATTGGGCGTGTTCAAAGTTGTACAAAATCTCTAAATTACTCAAAGTACTCGTGTGTAGAGAAAAGAGTGTGTTAAGAAAATGTACGTTTGATGTAAACACCATACTTTAACGTTTTAATTCAAGTTTATCTTCTTTATCGCCCGAGTTATTTTTAATACATTTACATGTTTTTTTTATTAAGTTCTGCAATTTAATTTCTTTAAAATTCTTAAAAGTTGTTAACCCTTAAGTCATAAATGTTGTTGAAGTATTCGTCATTTTTCCAAATTTTATTTCAATCATTAGCACATGCCCAAGGATTTAGTATGGTTGACCCTGCAAGTAACCCAATCCCATATTGATTTGGAAGACTAGCGATTGTTTACTAATTTTCACAGTAAACACTACCATAGCGCCGAATGATTGGAGCTACATCGACGAATACATCAGGTGGTTCTTCAGGGTCTCACATCCATACATGGTGCCGACTGCTCCCGGAGATCCGCCGAAACCCGCTCATCAGGAGATTCTAGAGGAGGAGCAGGCTCAGCTATATCATACTGAGGATGTCTTGCCTCGATGTCGTCGCATAGTGGAGATTGCACGGGCAGACATTGACGAGGGTATATTCCCTGAGGTCTCTGCTATGCGGCGAGTACTGGATGCCATGGTTGCGAAGGCACAAGAGACACTATAGTACCGGAGACATCGCGCGAAGACGGAGGGATCGATGGCCAAAGAGGCAGACCAGGCAGACCATGCAGAGGAGGTAGATGAGAGGTTGTCAGGCACACCCAGTAGTTGTCTATATTTATTTTGTTGCAGAACTATAGTTTGTACGTTTTTCCTAACATCGTTACTATATTTTGGATTTCGTTTTGTATGACATTTTACTACTATACTATTATATTATTTTGCGTGTCTGTTATTTTGTTCGAGATTGTGCGTCATAATTCATTTGCAAACAAATACACAACACGTTTTAAAAAAAAATTATTCTGATATACTTCAGAGATGTATCTCTGGAAAATTCTCATAGATGCATCTCCGAAAACATTTAAATAGAAATGGGCTATGGGAGATATGATGTGACTGTTTAAGGTTTAAATAATTTCGGAGATACATCTCTAAAATATTTTAACGTTTAGTCAGACGTAGCGTGTATCCAAAGATATATCTCAAAAAACGAAAGGCATAATAAAAAATCCACGTAGTGCGTAAGAAATGCATAGGTTGGAAAAAAAAAATACTCTTTTAGTTTGTAATGTTTGGGCAACCATTAGTCTACAAGCCAATCCCGCGGCCCATGGAATAATTATCTGTAAAAAGGTTCAATTCAAAAACTTTCACGGGCTTGCTCAAAGTGGAACTAAGGTGCACCCACAAAATATATAGAAAAATATTCTCTCCATCTTTAATTATTAATGTAAATATACTACATGACATTTGATATATGTTACTCTTATTAAAGAAAACTGTTAGTGTAGTTAATTTATTCATTGATGTATTTAAAATAATTTTTGTATTTTTAATTATTTTGTAAATTGCTCCTATTTTTAAAAGCAAAAAAGAAAAAAACAAAAAAAAAAAAAAAAAAAAAAAAGAAGAAAAAGAATAATCATATTAGCTTGTAGATATGTGAAATTTACTTGCTATCACCCACCCAAATGTCCTTCCTACCTCCCACAAAACCTATAAAACTTCAATCTTTTAAAACTTTTGGGACGTTTTTTAAAAGTCTAAAATATAGTTTTGAATTTTAAATTTGTAATAAATATTTATCAACGACTAATAATCAAGTATAATTTCCAAATATTTAATTTAAAATATAGAATTGAAATATAAAAACTTTGAGATATTTAGTCTTCAAATTTCTAAAATTTATTTGAAACGTTCGCTTGAGAAATGAAAAATATTAATTCTTTTAGCCAAGGCTTTGTTAAGATAAATCAAATATTATTAACTAAATAAGGTAGTAAAATATTATAGCTTGAGGTAATATATCTACTACACAAGATGCATCAAGAGCATATCAATTATATGGTGAGGTGATCTCTACTCAACAAAATGGTGGATCTATTATTACATAATTTAGTAAATTGCATAGGTTATGAAAAGAGTCTGACATGATGTTGAGAAGTATGATAAGATGGTTAATTCTCAATGAGTTTTTGTTGTTGCATATCCTAGATTCACAATTACATGGAGTTTGTGGTGGTATTCTTGTTATTTCTTATATTATTTTAATTTTGTTTGAGCATTTAAAAAAAAAAAAATATATATATATATATATATATATATACACACGCATGAATTTAATATTTAGTTTATAGTCCAAAATATTATAAAAAAAAGTTGATATGGTATTGTTTTATTTTATGCAAAAGAAGAAATTGCTATTATTACTCAAAAAAAAAAAGTAGAGGAAGGTGCATTTAATCGATTCATATTTTGTCTAGCCCATTAGCATTAGGTCCATTTTCACAAAAAATACATAATTTAAAAAAATTAGAAAAAATAAATAAATATTAAAAAAACGAAAAAAATTTAAAACTAATACTATTATTTTATAGGTTGGTACTATTGATCATCACCTTTTCACCAATTTTCTTTCCATATTCAACTTTTCTCTAGGGGTGGGCAAAAAAACCGGTTATGCTTAACCAAATTGGTATCCAAATTGTTCCACTTTTAAAAATCCAAACCAAATGTCAAAATATAAATTCGGTTATCCATTTTATTATCCAAATATAAACCGGTAACCATATGTTTAGTTATTGGATATCCAAATTTTACTATATGTTAAATTTATATATTTGTTTTTTTTATGTTTCATTATATAATTGGATTACTATGCACCGTATTATTTTACTACAGAAAGTCTCAGTTCTATGTCCCAGTAACAAATTTTATAATTGGTACATAGAACTATTAAAAATTGGATTATTATGTTTCATTACCGGATAACAAATTGGAGTACTATGAAACATTAAATTTAAATATGAAACATTATAAACCGGTAACCATAACAAATATATATATATATATATCTATATATATATATATATATATATATATATATATATATATATATATATATATATATATATATATATATATATATATATAATTTGTTATGCACCAATAACAACAATTAAAAAATTTGTTAGTGAGACTTTCTACAGTTTTATTTTATAATATTTGAATCTAATAGTTATACAATTGAATTATTTTTTGTGTAGCTAGATACACAATTAATATGTATTTCATTAGAATAGTTTTGTCGGCAAATGAATAATCCATGGAAACACAAATTTAAGGATTTAAAACAAGCATATCAGTCTCATAATATAGATAGCCATTGGTTTTATGAAATCACTATAAAATTGGAAAAATTTTAATTACAATTTTGTTTTATGAAAAATTTAGTTTTAAATTGGTTCAAGTGAAAAACTGGATATTAATATAAACCGGTTTTAAACCGGACTGAACCAAATATAAACTAATTTAAAAAAAATAAATTGGTTTAATTAAAGTGGTTTTAAAAACCAAACTGAATTATATATTTGGTTCGGTTTGGTTTGGTTTTAAGACCATGCACACCCCTACTTTCCTCCTTTAAAAGCTCCATTTTCTCTATTTTTTCTTTCATGCTTATGATAAAGGGTGTCCCTATTCACCCCCCTTCATACAACCTAAATCCTAGAAAACTTGAAAAATAACATCACAAACCATGCAAATGCTTGATTCTTTGGTCAAAGAAATTTCAAAATTTTGTTTATAAACAGAGAAGTTGATTTTGGAAAAGGAAGTTAGTTCTTAGAAAGAGCAAAAAAATAGCAAAAAAAATAAAATAATAATAAACATTTAAAACCATCCAAAACACCTCAATTTTCACTATTCATCATTTTCCTCACAACAACCACCACCACCTCACACCACTACTTTCACCTTGGCTAACAACAACCTCATCCTCTCCAACTTGTTGTATTAGGAGTTTATAAGTACTCTTTTCATTATCATTTAAAATGTAGTTTCTAGAAAACGCATTTAATGTTGTAGTTTGTAGGAATATTAATTGTGTTTGTAATATTTTGTAAATATTGATGTATATATTCATGTAAAGTGTATATAATCATGTTATAGTAGTAGTTTAAAAGTAGTGTTCATGTAATTATCACTTGTATGTTATTGTTTCAATGAATAAATATGAGAGAGAGAGAGAGAGAAAAGAATGCTAAAAAAAGAGAAAAGATGAAAAAAAAACGTAATATGCACCCTTTTTTTCCAGCCACACCCCTTTTTTTTTCCTTTTAAATAAAACTGGACTCTAAGGTCCATTAATTTTTTTAAAAAATTAACAACAATCCAAATCGTGTAACATCCTAATTTTTCTCGCGTAATTTATAAATAAAAATCAAAATAATTTAAAACAATTAAACAATTAGGATGCTACCTCTAACTACAACCAGCTCATGCAATAGGATATGTAATACGCATAGGATTTAAAAATATAAGAATCATAAAGCTAAGTCTCAACTTCAACATTTTATTAGCAGTCGAAAACATTCAACAACTGATTAATTCAAAACATAATCAAAACATCAGAGATTCACATCATAATCTCTATTAAACATAAAATAGAAAAAACAAACGTTCCACCCTAGTGTTCCATATCAGAGACTCAACAAAAACATAAAGGAGATAATTGCAATTGCGGTCAATAACTGCAATTGCAACAACAATATTTCTGATGCAATAACCTCCACCATAACATTAGATCACAGTTAAAGTGTGATCAAAATTATCACGTGTTATTGTATTAGAATCAATTCTACTCACATTTGTTAAGTTATTTTCATCAATGATTAAAATTTCAGTACCCAAAATTTCAGTTTTCATTTGATATAATGAATTTTTTTTTTCACTTTAAACGTCATTCAAGTGTATATATCAAGCACCACAATTAAAATTTATGCTGCAACAAACACAATATAAATTGCAACCATTACATTGATCACAATCACAACATTTATAACTGCAACCGTGACCGCAATTACAATTTAAAACTATAAGATTGTCCGCTTTGAGCAGCTTTAGATTAAAGGGTGCGTATGTTCTTTATATATTACTTTTAATTCTGATTTTCAAACAATGTGATATCTTTTTGGTATGGAGATCAAGTGGTTGACTTGAAAGTATTAAATTGTGATCAACATTAGCAATATTATAACCAAATTGCAATAAGTGAAAATAACTGCTCCATAAATTCATTCATCATGCATGCTTTTCAACATCAGGCTGAAGCCTCCCCCACTAGAAGCAATTTTCATACTGCTCCCATTGGACATCAGCCTCACATTTGACTTTGGTTCAGCTTACGTTTTTCAAGATAACCACAAGCAGTATGTATAGTTCTAAAGGTCTTTTGGTTTCTTTTTTCCAACGATATCACATCACAACTGTAAGTTGCAGCGTAAATATTAATCACAATTTAGAACAATGCATGCATGGTAGCATATCATGTATAAATTTTGTGTAAAAATTGGTAATTAGTAAGTGAAAAAATTAGTTCCAATTTGACTAGATAGCTTAGTAAACTCTGATTATATATGACAAAATGATAAATCATACTTGTATATCAGCAATGGATCGTGATAATAACATCAAGCTCAAATCCAAGCAATGGACCATTTCTTATATGGTTTTGATTTGTGCTGGTAGTGGTTACCAATAAGGTTGCTAAAATGTTAGCAATATTATAACTCCAAGTTGCAATAACTGAAAATAACAGCTCAATAAATTCATACATCATCATGCATGCATTTTCAATCTGCGGCCTACTCCATTGAACCAGCCGCAATTTTCATGCTGATCCCATTGGACATTTTAGCCCTACATTTGACATTCTGCTAACGTATTTCAAGATCAGCACAAGTGGTATGCGTAGTTCTAAAGGTTTTAGAGGTTTTTCAACGATCTCACATCACATCTGTGACATAACAGTCTCATTTAATATCATGCATGTCTGTGCTATTTTTACACTGCAGTTCCATACACCGTATCTACACCGTATATGATTAGGATTTGGATCATCTGCAGCTTTTCCTCTGCAGCCCTCTCTCCTACCCTCTTTTTGTTCCTATCTCTCTCATCATTTTACTCTCTCATCATTTTACTCTCTCTCATCTTCACCATTTCTTTTTTAATTTCAAATTTCTCTCTCTTTACTCTCACAAAACTAGGGCTGCACTGCTGCCAGCAGCAGAGGATCTATTTCCGTTTATATATACTATTACGGTGTAATTGTTAGAAAATGGTGTCAAGATATCTTTTCCCTTTTTGTAATATCAAGGTTGGAACTTAGTGTAAATACAAACCACAATTTAGAACCATGCATGCATGGTACCATAGCATGTGCATATAAATTTGTGTAAAATTTAATATATAGTGAGTTCGGATTATATATGATCGATATAATCAATCTTCTTGTGTGTCAGCAATGGATCATGATAATTATAACATCAAACTCAACTCCATGCAATGGACCAGTTCTTAAAGTGGAAATAAAGTTTGAAGATTTTGTTTTGGATCTGGTTACCTTTGTCTTAATTTTGACTTAAATTCATGGATCCGGTCATTCAGATAATCCTTTTGTTCGGGATAAAGCTAGAGTTCCATTCATTATTAAGGAAAAAAAAACACTTTTATTTTGTTTGAAAAATGGATTTTATCTTGTTTGAAAGAACGAGTTATCACTTGGGGCCAGAGGCCGAAGGGAAAAAAAGGAAAAACGCGCTATTTTGCCTTTCGATTGTAAGAGTTAACCAAAAAAAAAAGTGGCATTGATCATAAATTCGATTCTTATGAACAACACTTTTGAATTTTCAAAACTGCAAAGCATGCCACTTTTTCCCTCGCTTGAAATTATATCAACTTTTTCTCTCAATTGCTTCTTTTAAGAGGGTTGATATATGTTAGGGGAAGAGTTTTTACCACAGTTGGATGATTCAACTGAAAAAAAATATTTGTTTTATAAAATAATACATTTTTTAAATTTTATAAAATTTTCGTTTTAACCTTTTTTTTTAAACTGGACATATATTATACATTTTGTGAAACAGAACCACAGACACATTTGTGAAACAAAACTTTATATACCTTATATATCAAAATGACACACATTTCTACTAAAATTATACATTGTTTACACCAAAGCCAAAATGACACTTTTTTACAACATAACTAAAACTTATACAAATAATTAACTAACAAAGGACAAAAATCAAAGTTGCCTGATTTGAACGGACGTCCTTAAGTTTTCTTCTATGAATGGTGTACATCCTGGAAAATTAGTTTGACCAGCCGGAATATAATATTGAAGGATGATTTATGTATATACCAGAATTCCTTGAGGCTGAGTTGGTGTATAGCCGAGTATGTTTCATGTTAATGGGTCGGTAGCCGCGTTATACTTATTAGCCGGAACCCAGTTAGGGTATAAAAGTAAGCAAGACGTAGCCTGCCACGTATAAGCCAGTAATGATCCAGTTAGTGCAAGTCGGATATGATGATAAAGCTAAAATGCCATTAGAAAGGTCATGAGAAACAGTTACATGGTGATACATTATGACATGGGAGTTATAATTAGTGAATAGGCTGTAACTATTATCCTACTAATGACCATCAAACCATAATGTCATAATAAAGTGAGTCTCTTGGGATCCTAAGGAGGGGGAGAGAAACAGTATAAAAAAGGAGGTCCTTGAGACCAAAAAGAGGGGGGGGGGGGGGGGGGGAGGAGGAATAACATAAAAAAGAGCGAACTTAGAAGAAATTTTAAACCATCAACAATGGTGGCCAGGGAATCTTTTTGAAATTCTGGTATCAGACGTGTGATGTTAAGGTGGGATGTCACAACAACACACTCTGCAAATGGACAGCAATAACAGTAACACAATAACACAAGGAATTGTTCACCCAGTTCGGTCTAACTACCTACGTCTGGGGGCTACCAAGCCAGGGATGAAATTCACTACTTGTAGAATTAATTTACAGACTCAACAACCCAGTTGACAATCTCCTAAACTTAATTCCTACTAGTGACTTTCTACCTAAGAAACCACTTAGATATGAGAACACTACTCAATCCCTAAAACAATACTCAAGGAACAACCTCTTTGAGCAACCTTGATCTTACTTCACAGCTTTGATCAAGTAACAACTCTCTATTGCTTCACAGCTTCTAAGAGAGGACAGAATACGACTCAGCAATTCACCCTAGAATTCTGGATACAAGACTCGTACAAAATACTCAAGACACTCAGCCTATGCTCTTGATTCTTTCTCTGTATCTCTGTCCCTTTTTCCTTTGATCTTGTGCGCTTTAAATAGCAACCTGAATTGGGCTTGGACTTGCTACAATATCTGACTTGATTTGTTATTTAAAATTGAATATTTAAAACAGATTTTCTCCTAAAATCTTTTCAAATCTTCAACCTTTTAAATCTCCTACAAATCTGCACCAGATCTCCTATGCAGCAGAAAATATCTATCCCAAGATATTCGCATCCAATGAGACAACTTGCTCTCCACAATTCCAGCTAACATGCAACCCTAACAACATCACAACCTGATGTTATTAATTCTGCAGATCTAATGTCTCAACATCGCCATGTGACATCAGACATCCAACTTCAGCAAATTAACTACTTAACATAGCCCTGTGTTAAGACTCAATGTTGCAACATCAGCACCTTGACATCAACATTGAACATACTTTGTTTTACCAAAATTCCAGCCAATCCAAGAACTAACAATCTCCCCCTTTGGCTAATTTTGGCTAAAACAATCTCTGTACTTTGCACCTTCAGAGACTTTAGCAGCGGGAAAAACTTCAATTAATGATTTAAACACTCCAAGCAGCATCATCAGCAGTAATAATCTTCAACCAGTTGCACATAATTCAACATTAGCAGCAACTTCATAAAAACTCTACTATGAACTTTGCTTCCCAAAAACTCTGTTGCAGCACCCTCTTCAACTGCTTTCAACATGCAGCACCCTCTTCAACTGCTTTCAACAATGTAGCTCCCCCTCAATCATGAACCAGCAAAGCAGCTGTTCAGCAATTACTCCTTACTCCCTCTTAATTTCTGCATATTCCTTTGACAGCACAACAACTCTTTTTGGCAGCATCTTTTGGCTTGCTTTCTTTCTTTGGCTACTTCTCCCCCTTTTTAGACACAATTAGACAAGCTTCAATCAGAAGCCCTATTACCTACAATTAGTACACCCTAGCTCTCATTGTTAGCCTCACAGTTAGAAACCAGGCAAAACAAATCATAGAAAGAAAAACATAAACAGGTGCATATTCAGCATAATATTCAAATTACATAACCAAGCACATTCAGTGCTGAAACAAAAGCAGAAAATAAAACTAAAACTACTAATAAGAGGAACATTAAAAACTTTGATCATCTGAGCTGAGATCATCATTTTCTTCATCTTCTTTTGGACTGTCATTGTCAGACTCATCTGTCTTATCAGCAATTACTTTCTCACTTTCTTTTTCCTTCATCTTCAGGGACATAAGTAATTTTTTAAACTTGTCCTTCCTTTCAATGTTTACTCTGATGACTTCATCAAGTTCTTTACAGGCTTCCTCCAGTTCAGAAATCATATCAGTCTTGACATGAGTATGATTAGTAGATGTTGAGGCAGATGCTTTGACATTATTAGCAACATGTCTTCCTTTAAACAGCTTCTGATGAAACGATAATCCAGGCTTCCTTCTACACACACTATCATTCTGGTTAAGAATCCCAGGATGCCGAGACAGAATTATCCCACAAATGAGGGATGGAAATGCAATAGGCAATTTCACAGCTCTTGTTGCAGCGTGCTTGATAGTCTGATTATAAATGTAAGAGCCATAATCAATTAGTTTCTTTGTTCCAATGGCATAAACTAATTTTCCCAGTCCAGCAGAAACAGAGGTCTTGTGGTTAGTAGGAATCCAGTTAACCGCATCTATTCTATGAAGAAGAGCATATTTCACACTTAATAAACTTGCAGATAACTTTCCTCTTGAAGGCCAAACTTCTACCTGACCAGCTGTGATCTCTTTGCAGATAACATTCTTAGAAGCTTCTAATTCTCCATCATCTTCCTCACTTCTTCCTAAGTAGTCATTGATCACCTTAGGGGAGAACCAGACACACTTACCCCTGACGGTAACTCTTCTGAAGGTTAGGCTTTTGCTGTTATCAATAGACTCAGGGATATTCACTAGAAATTCTCTGACCAGTCTATCATAGCAACTAGACAATCCTGACACAGTCCTTATGAGACCAGCAAACTTAATTAGATCTACAATTCCTGTAGACTCTAAGTCATCACCTACTAGATCTCTTTCCAGAGCTATCCTTCGTTGGCTCACACAGTTCCACATGCATGCACTTCTGGCACAGTGAAACAAGATGTTATCAGGTACTTGATCAACAACTCCTTTCATCACAGGGTTGATGTCTTGAACATCACACTCTGAATCCGATTCTTCCCTGATTCTCCTCTTCTTCCAAGACTTGGCAACTTTGCTCCACGACTTGGGAGAGTCTGCTACTGAAGTCCTTTTCTTATCCTTGACCATATCTTCATTAGGAAGGGACTCCGCTCTTTTCCCTTTCCTATCCTCACTATCAGATGAGTCCTCAACATCTATAACCTCAACCTGATCCTTCCCTTTAGACCTGTGACTTTCATTCCAAGGGGATGATGTTCTGACATCAAAGAAGACGTCAGTATCTTCAAGATCTTCTTCTTTATTACCACTTTCAGCGTCTCGAATCACCGTCAAGGCCAGTCGTTGAAGATTTGTGTCCTCACTTTGAGAGTCTACCTGTTCAGCAGACATTTGCCTTAATGGGATAGAAATCCCTTTCACCCGTATTCCCTTCTCAAGAATTTTGGTGGCAATCTACTCCAAATGCATGTCCACATTAAACTTCTCCTCAATAGCTTGAGAGGATGATGACCTAGTTTCAGTTTTATTCAGCTTGGTTGAACGTTTAGAGTTACCTGAGTCTGGACGTGCCATAGGAATGTGTTCTTTGTCAGCAAGTTCTTTTTCCGAAGAAACCCTAGTTCGTACATGCGCAGGTCTTTGAGAATCAGAGTTCTTGGATGGGGAAGACATCGTTCCTTTGTAATAGACTAGGTTTAGAGAAGATTTTTCTATTCTGTTGAGGGAGATGAATCGTTGAGGCGAAGAATCTTTGATGAATCTTGATATAGAATCAATGTGGTAAGGCGCCTGATTTTGAGTCCCTCTTAAAGACCAATTACTAATTTTCTCCCTCCATAAAGACTTTCCTTTTAAAAATTTAAAAAAATTCACATCAGAAGTCATTAACTCTGAGTGACCTTTCAGCATCCTGACGCCATAGTCTGATGTTATAACATCAACTTGAGCATCATTAGTTGAATTACCTTCAATGGAAATCCACTAATAGCAGTTATCTTTGGTTCTGGCACCCTTCATAACAACCTGATTATGCTCATCAGAAACCACACACTCATCTTTAGTGTAGTTAACTTTGTACCCTTCATCACACAATTGGCTTATGCTGATCAAATTAGCTTTTAAACCATTGACAAATAGAACATTGTCAAGTTCAGGTCTACAATCACCTTTCACTTTTCCAACTCCTGCAGCTACACCTTTTTCACCATTTCCAAACATAACCTCATGAGAGGGACAATGACTGACTTCAACTATCAGAGTTCTGACTCCAGTCATGTGCTTTGAACATCCACTGTCAAAGTACTAAGTATCCTTATCAATCTGGCTATCTGAGGTGTGGGCTAAAAGACATTTCACCTTCTCCTTAGGAACCCATTGTTTAGCAACTTTAGGTATGACCTCCTTTGGTTTGCCTTGAGGAGCAGATTGTGGATAACCATGCAATTTAAAACAAGAGTACTGCATATGTTCAAACCTTCCACAATAGAAGCATCTTACTCTGTCATCTCCAAAGTGATTAAATCTTTTGCCACTTTGATGATAATGCTGTGGCTGCCACCCATAATGTTGTCTTCTTCTTCCATAGTTGGAATGTCTTCTATGGTGCTGATGTCTTTTACCATAGGTAGACTGTCTCCTGAACTGAGGATGTTGTCTTCTAGGTTATCTCCCATGGTGATGAGGTTTCATTCTTCCATAGTAATGAGGCACAACATTGTTGTATCCATATCCATACCAGTTTTCCTGATGTTGAGACATCTGATGAGGCATGATCTGTTTGAACCTTGTAGCTTGCATGCTCTTGTGATATTGGGGAGGCATATACTGACTAGCTTCTTGAGGCTGCATCTTCCTCTGATGGGGACCATCCTTTTTCTCAACATTCTGAGGCTGAACAACCTTCTTAGGGGTAGAATCCTGTCTCTTTGTTTGAGACATTGGTTGGGACACCTCCTCTTTTGCTTCTGAAGTGCTTGCCACATATCCTATACCAGACTTATCACCAGCAACCTTTTCTGTCTGAAGAATCTTATCAAGAGTGTCTGTCCCATAGCTCAGCATCCTAACAGACTTGGTCATTTGATCAAGGTGAGCTTTAACTTGTACAACTTCATTTTCCAGATCAGCTTTTTCATTCTCAAGCTGAGCAATATGTTGCTTGTGGCACTTGTTTTCTTGACAAATCTCAGCACTTTTTAAACACAGCTCTTGATAAGTAGATGCCAACTCCTTATACGTTATTTCTCCATCACTAGAATCATCATCAGAAACAACAGTTCCTGTTAAAGCTCTAACATGCTTTGCTGACTCACCTTCACTTTCACTTTCAGAGTCAGACCAGGAAATTGTCATGCCCTTCTTCTGCTTTTTCAAGAAGGTGGGACACTCTTTCTTGACATGTCCATACCCTTCACACTCAAAGCACTGAACTCCTTTATCTTGGGCAGTTTTCTCTTCATCCTTCTCTTTTGACTTGCTGATGTTAGACGATATGTTCTTGACATTAGGCCTGGAGTTATTGTTCATCCTCTTGAACACTTTGTTGAACTTTCTTCCCAACATAACTATGGCCTGAGATAGACCCCCCCGGGATTCAGAACTCTTTCCTTTTTCTTCTTGATCATTTGACACCAAGGCTATACTTTTTGGCTTCTTTTCCGGTTCTTCCTCATTCAACCCAAGCTCAAAAGTTTGAAGAGATCCAATGAGCTCATCAACTCTCATCTTGCTGATGTCTTGTGATTCTTCAATGGCAGTTACCTTCATCTTATACTTCTTAGGAAGGGACCTAAGGATCTTCCTTACAAGCTTTTCATCTGACATTTTTTCACCAAGAGCACTGGATGCATTAGCCAGCTCCAGAACATTCATGTGAAAGTCATGAATAGTCTCATCTTCCTTCAACTTCAGGCTTTCAAATTTTGATGTTAAAATCTGAAGTCTTGACATTTTAACTCTAGATATACCTTCATGAGTGGCCTTCAAAATATCCCATGCTTCCTTAGCAACCTCACAGGTATTGATTAACCTGAAAATATTCTTATCCACTCCATTGAAAATTGCATTTAGAGCTTTGGAATTGCCAAGGGCAAGCTCATCTTCTTCCTTGGTCCACTCTTCTTCAGGCTTTGGCTTAGAGGTGCCTTCTTTATCTTTGCCAGCATCATCTTTCTCACACACAACAGGTGCTTTCCACTCTTTAATAATGGC